>JANRMT010061414.1:17538257-17597847 GCA_026402145.1 Polypterus bichir lapradei
TGTTCAGTTTACACTACACGAGGTCTCATGGCTAAAGAACTGAACAGCACACCACCAGATTGCCACATCTTTCCACACCCTGACTCATTGTGGGAACAGAAAAAAAGTCATTTGACATGTTAGCACCCTTCAAAACCTTGGACCATCACAGTGGAACAGCACGCTAAAATGTCTGTTTGCAAATACAAATGTTTACCGCAATTGCAGTCAAAATATAATAAGCAATGCAGCGTATGCTGGATTTTCCCATGAGTCACCTTTGTGGGCTCGGGAGCACACTGCGGGGTTTTATATGTCCCCACCAACTCAAATCCTGATCTAGTCACGTCAGTCCTGGAAAACACCGATGTCACTGGTTATGGCCGGCCGAAATGCTTACAGCTCATAGGGTCTATTTGTTCTCTCTTCAGTTTTGTTTCCAAAAGTAACAAGTGATGACTTCATGATTACGAAAACCAAAGTAATACAAATATTTATTTTAAGCTTGACGTTAAAACCAAATTAGCATGCGTATCCACCGCACAATGACTCAGTTGAACTCTCAGTAGCTTGTCTTTTCTCTAGCTTCTGCACTCAGCTCTTCAAAGTCACTGGACAGCTCAATGCTGCTCACCATTAGCCAAATTTAAGCTTCTTTTATCAAGCATATTAAACTGAAATTGTAAAGTTAGTTGGGTCCAGCGGCTATGGGGCATCTGTTGGTGAAAAATGATTCACCAATCTCGACTTTGCCGATGATGCTGTGATCTTCACAGAGTCAATGGAGGCTCTGATCGGGAGACTGAGCGAGGAGTCTGAGGGTCTGGGCTTGTGAGTGTCTTGAATCAAAACCAAGATCCAGGCCATCAGCAGTGTGTCTGTCTGCGGTGGGAATGTCGACCTCATCGAGAGGTTTACTTACCTCGGCAGTGACATTCATGTCTATGCTGACTCTTCCTATGAAGTCAGTACACTGATTGGGAGAGCACTGGGGAGTCATGAGGTCACTGGTAAGGGGTGTGTGGCACTCGAAGGTCCAAGTCTTTAGAGTCCTGGTGCTTCCTGTCTTGCTATATGGTTGTGAGACATGGACGTTCTCCAGTGACCTGAGATGAAGACTGGACTCCTTCATGTGTGTCTCTTCAGAGAATCCTTGGGTACCTCTGGTTTGACTTTGTGTTGCTCATGGAGTCCCGAATGAGGCACATGACCTGCATTGTGAGGGAGCGTCAGTTGTGGCACTACAGCCATGTGGTGATTCGGCTCACAGGAACCTCATTGTTGAGGACCTGACTAGCTGGTCCAGGACAAGGTTGACAACCACGCAACATCTGGTTGTGGCAGATAGATGGTCATTTCCAGAGGGTGGGACTGGACCGCGTGTCGCCTTGGGGGCTTTCAACTGGGACCCCTGAGCTGTTTCGTCTGTGGTGGGTGCGGCAATGTGCTGTACCAGTGCATGCTCTCCAACTTGACTTGTAAAGTCAGGACTAATATTATGACCCTGTCCCTCTTTAATTATCCTGGGGCTCAGAACTTCTGGGACCCCTGATGACACCAGTAAGTGCTCTGAAAGAAGGACCTCAGAGGATTCTCTATGGCACTTTTTACCTTTGACCAGGAAGCCTCAAAGCTTCTTTAGATCAATAGTGTTGCAAAGTACTGACAAAAGGGAGGAGGATGTAGTTCAAGGGAAATTATGAGAAGTAAGAGGAGTGCATTACTGTGGACACAAGGTGTGAAGAAGAGGATGGTTTCTTGCATGAGGTAAGCTAAGAGAGGCTTCAGGTTTTTATTTTATTTTATTGTTCACCTCTTTCATTATTACCTCCCTCTTTGTGTATTTTTGTGTGTTTCTGTATACCTGGACCTCCTTGTTGTTTCTCTTTGTCTCTTTCGATCTGGCCCAGGCCCAGGCTGTTGTACTAATATGTTTCGACCTAATGACCATTGTGCTGGTGCCTAAGCAATCCACTGGGGTGGGCTTTAATGACCTCTGTTCATTGCATTCACCTCCATCATTATGATGCGCTTTGAGAAACTGGTCCTTGTTCAACTCAAAGCATGCCTACCCCCTGAGCCCCATCAGTTTTCATATTGTTCAAAATGGTCAGACAGAGATGTTATCTTTACAGCAGCAACAACAACAACTTATTTTTTGGATAGCCCCAAATCACACAAAGCATGCCTCAATGGGCTTTTACTGGGCGAGTTTGAACAGTTGATGAGCCAATGCTGGTTCCAGGCCTCCATGCATTGGATCAGGCAATTTTTACAATGTTTGTATGTTTCTTTAAAGATGGCGATTTAAAGCAGAGAGAGAGAGGACAGGATAATGTTCTGATGACGTGAGCGATAAAGGAGGTGTTCTTAAGTGGCATGTGGTGTAGCTGGGGGGGGGCAAGGGGGGACATCTGTCCCAAGGTGCAGCATCCAGGGGGTGCCAAATTGATGTTACGAAATTTTAGAATGAAATGTTTTCCATTCTTAAATGCACTAAAAAGTGCATACTCAGCCCATCACTCCATCAGTATGAGGATATCTTTTTCCTTGTTTTTTGTCTCTTTCTGATTTCGAAGCACGTATCTATACTAATAAAAGGCAAAGCCCTCACTCACTCACTCACTCACTCACTGACTCACTGACTCACTCACTCACTCACTGACTCATCACTAATTCTCCAACTTCCCGTGTAGGTAGAAGGCTGAAATTTGGCAGGCTCATTCCTTACAGCTTACTTACAAAAGTTAAGCAGGTTTCATTTCGAAATTCTACACATAACGGTCATAACGGTCGATAACGGTCGACAACATCCAGCATGTTAAACTTTCTTATTTGTGGCCCCATCTTCACAAAATTTGGTAGGCGGCTTCCCTGCGGTAACCGTAACCCGTGTACGTACTTATTTCGGTGGTATGATGCCACATATTGGAATTTCCAACGGTCTTTGTTACCTATGGGCCCATCTTCAAGAAATTTGGTACGCGGGTTCCCTGCGCTAACTGAAACCGATGTACGCACTTATTTCGGTGGTACGACGCCACTGTCGGCTGCCATATTGAACTTTCCAACGGTCTTTGTTACCTATAGGCCCATCTTCAAGAAATTTGGTACGCAGGTTCCCAACAATGACTGAATCCTACTTATGTACATATATACATCCATAGCCTGCAGCTCGGTCACCATGTGAGGCGACGTTGGGTCCCCCATCTCAACGCCTCCCACGTTGTTGGCTGCCTGCCTATATAAGGCCGTCCGTCACTCCGGTCTCTACATTCCCTTCCTTGCTTCGCCACGGTATTCACGTCTTCCTGCTGATAACTACAGCCTTTTTATTTAATCCACGGCTTCTCTGCTGTTTTATTGTTCATTTATTATCATTATAGTTATTGTGTAGGTATTTTAGACTTACTTACATTGTTCAGGTACCCATTTTCTTTATTGTTCCAACCGTACCCCTATTAACATGTCTATCGAGGTGATCACTATCGATCAAAGAACTGTCACTTACCGAGTGGTTTCCTTGCCCGGAGATGGCACCTGCCTTTTCCATTCTCTTTGTTACATATTGCACAGCCATATCAGGCTCACTCTTGATATCCGGAGGAACATTGTGTCTTATGTATTGAATGACTGGGACAGGTTCAAGGTGTGGACTGATGACGGTACAGGAGATAATTATACTACACAGGAGCACTAGAAGAGTGAAATGCTTAAGCCCTTCACCTATGGTTCTGCATGTGAGTTGATGGCTGCCGCTAAATTGTTCGGTTGTCGCTTTCAAGTGTACCGAAATGGCCAAATATTTTACACCTTTCGACAACCGCCAATGCCTCTTAAACATCTTAGATTCACAGGTGCCGATTTCAGTAGTGGACACTTTGATGTTTATGAATGTTTAAACTCTCAAAAGCTGGATGTGAAGTTATCGATGAAACCGGTTGTATGCTTACAACGCTTGACAGATGCCGAATGTCACTTCAACACAAGTCCTGCAAATACTGGCGTAACTGAAACAAACCATGAAACTCAAACCGATTATGACAGCAGCAATCCAAGCTGTGAGATTTGAGACAAGATTACTGTTCACATGGCCAACTGTACGTTACATGCTCAAGAGTAAGCTCAGTGCACAGCTTGGTCATGTTACAACCGGAGGGCCGAACTGACAACATGGTATACAAAGAGATCCTTAACAAATAATTTTGGTATATTTTTCCCTCAGTTTAAAAAGGTTTACCTTTCTTCTTAATAAAAATTTTAAGGCAGTACTTCGCCGCTGCGAAGCGCGGGTATTTTGCTAGTTAGTTCTGTATACCCAACAGACAATCATTTATCCCCTCCACTACTCTAACATGCTTGACTCCCACCCAGAAACATCTTTGATGTTATTAAACAGGTCGCGCGACTGACATGAGGCATTAGTGTATCATTGTCTAAGTTGTTGCAAATGCCATTTCTGTGTGCCAAGTGATTTGTGTTTATGTGTTTGACAGAAAATTGATTGGGCTGTGGTGAAGTGTTCTAGTCTAGACGTTTCCCCATCATATTTTCGTACGAATAAATTGTAAGTAATGCAGTTTTTATAAATATATAATTATTTTGCTTTATAATCTGCTATATACTTTCTTTAAAATCATTTTTAAATACGGAAAACAAATTTTTTCTTACAAAAACTAATGACGGATTTAGATTTTAAAGAACAGGAGGCGACGTTATCATTTTCGGAGACTTATATGAAATTTTTTTCTTAAAATACTATTATTTTAAATACATTTTTTTAAAATTTTCTTTCCCTTCCCCACTGCATTTTGGCAAACAGGAGGGGGCGCGAAATCTTCAGTTGTCCCCGGGCGCTGAAAACCCTAGCTACGCCTCTGTGTGCATGGTCATTAATACAATTCAGTTTTAAACGTATGTACAAATACATTATACAATATAATAATACAATTTATTTTTGCATAGTCCAGAATCACACAAGGAGTGCCCCAATGGGCTTTAACAAGCCCTGCCTTTTTGACAGCCCCCCAGCCTTGATTCCCTAAAAAGACAAGAAAAAACCTTGTGGAGAAAAACATGGAAGATGAAGAAGAAGAACTACAGCCCTTCACACATCCCTGACCCACCTGTATGACTGCGGTACGTATGTGAGGATGCTGTGCATTGAGTTTAGTTCAGCATTTAAGACTATCATCCCCTCCAAGCTGGTCATAAAGCTCAGGGCGCTTGATTTTAGCACCTCCTTCTGTAATTGAAGTCTGGATTTAGTGACCAACAGTCTACAGTTTGTTAGGTTAGATATATCACACTTTCTCCACTCTAACCCTGATCTCTGGTGTCCCATAAATCTGTGTGCTGAGCCCCCCTACTCAACTCCCTCTTCACTTCTTCACTTATGACTCTCCTCATGCATGGAGCAAACACAATCTTTAAGTTGGCCGATGAGACTGGAACAGCAGACCTCATCAGTAACAGCAATGAGTCAACGTACAGAGAAGAGGTCCAGCACCTTACAACACAATAATCTGGCCTTGAACATCATGAAGACCAAGGAGCTGTACAGGGAAGTCCAAAGACTGTAGGCGCACCCTCATCTTCATCATGTGATTGGCGGCCATGGCCATTACTCAGCTGGGACACCAGCTAGATGGAAGGACTGGGGGAGAGGGCATCTGCAAGGCACTACCTCCCCCGGGACATTAGAGGGCAGCCCTCCTGGGCAGCTGTGGCACCGTGGATTCCCACAGGGCATGCTGGGAGTTGGAGTATGGCACAGCCCTGTTGGGTTCCGAGGGGGCTGCCAGGGAAAGCCGCAGAGCCACACCTGGGAGTGATTCCAGGTAACACTGACGAGCCACCTGGAGGACTCCCAGGAGATGAAGTCAAAGGAGCCTCCTCACTCCATTTGGAAAACCAGAGTCAGGGGGATGAAGGACGGAGCTTGTGAGGGAGGAGTGGAAGTGGAAGGACTGTGAATTGTGCTGTGGTGCTGTATGTACTGTGCTGTGCTTTGGGAAGTGAGGAAGAAGAGCTTCCTTGGCTGTAAATTAATATCATGCTGTGCTGTACTCGTGTCTGTGACTTTCTGTGTCGGAGTAGGGTGGCTTCCAAATCAATAGGTCTGTGGTTGAGCATGTCTCCAGATGAAAGTTCCTGGGCCTCCACATTCCTGAGGATCTCTCAACACCTCAGACCTGGTCAGGAAGACACAGAAGCATCATTATTTTCTAAGGAGGCTGAGGAGAGTCCAAATATCATCAGATTCTAGTGAACTTCTAGCACTGCACCACTGAGACATTCTGGCCAACTGTGTCACAGTATAGTGTGGTAAATGCGTGATCATTGGTGCCTTGTTACCCGCCATTGAGGACCTTCAGTGCAGCCAGTGCCTGCAGAGGGCGTGGTGTAGCCTCATCGGGGACCCCTCTCACCCCAGCCATGGTCTGTTCAGCCTTTTACCTTTGGATAGGTGGCACAGGAGAGTAAGTGCCAGCAGCAGCAGGCTCAGGAACAGCTTCTACTCTGTAGCTGTCACCCTGCTGAGTTTAAAATCCGAGACCCCCTCCATCCTTCTTTCCTTACATTAAAGCTATACATGTACATACATGTACAATATCTTCATATTTAAATTTTACATCTCATTAATCATTCTGTATATACTGTCAACCTGCTCTTCTGTATTGGTCCTTCACTGCAGTATGTATTTATATTTATATTTATCTGATTGCTTGCAGTTTACTACTGTGCTATTTGTACTTCCTTTTGAGTAGATGCAAATCTGCATTTTATTGTCATGGTAGGTGTTCTGTGTTAAATGAGAATAATCTAAAATTTCTGCGTCTGGCATCTGCTCAAAAGTGCCATCTCTGGACTGCATGACAATAAAGTAGGACAATATGCAGTAGGCAGCAATACAATAGCAACTCCTGTCTATAATCTCAACCTTTTAGATTGACTTTCAGGTTCGTTTCTAGGTAGTTCACTTGACTGAAGTCAAGTCTAAAGTGCTTACTCAGATTTAAAAAAATACAAACCACTAAAGCACATGAAAGGCTGCAAAGAATTCAAACCAGACGGTAAAAGTAAAATTCATTGACACTGAGACCTGTTTAACCCCGTCGGAGCCTAACCCGGCAGCAATGGTTCCAACCCTGGACCAGGCGGCATCACTCCATCACAGGGCACTTTCATACATATGGTGCCAATTTAGAATACCCACTTAACTGAACACATATGGTTTTGGAATTTGGGTGAAAGAAATGGGAGAACATTCAAACTCCTCGGAGGAAGCGGACAGGCCAGAGTTGAACCCAGAAGGAAGGCAGCAGCATTAAGCACTACACCGCCATGCTCTCTGCTAAGCAACATACAAAATAAAGAAGAAGAGAAAAATGAGTTGGGGAAAAAGTTAGGGCGAACGTGTCAAGCATCTGCCCCAGCCACCCTCCCAGATGTCATTAGTGGTTAAATAACTGATCATTTTATGGTGAGCTGTTGCAGCTGAATTCAGTTAGTCCATACTTGTCAAAATGCTGGTGAATTCTTGACCTGTCGGGTAGGTAGGCAAGGAGGTAATGATGTATCAGTGGCTCCCCCTGGTGGCTGTAGAATATGGCAAATTTTATCAGTAGTTGGCATGTCACTGTTTTATAATTGCTCGTGCAGACATAATATGTATTTTTGTTTGCTATATGTCCATATTGTACATCCAGATTTATCTTGCATACATGTACATATGTCAGCGTATGTTAGTGTGTATTGGACATATGAGACACTTTTAAGAGCTGCTCATCAAAGCGGTTTTTAAATGCAAAAATCCAGACAGGCACTAGAAAACAAAATTACAACCGTAGGCCTAGAAATGGAGACAATTTCTGACTATGGTGGGAAAGAAGGCCACAGATAAGGAATTGTACTGTTTACGTGGTAAATGTTGATTTTAATAAGGTTATGTGAGTTTGTGAGGTAACTTCTGAATGGGGTCTTGTTGGACATCCCACCTTGGACTTATTCTGAATTAAGCCACCTGGGCACAGTTGAAGAGGCAGAAAGAAATCTCTGCAATAGACAGGACGCTTGTCTACATCATGTTGGGCCAAAGACATGTTCTGTTGATGATGATGATGATGATGGCAACATCCCCTGTCTCTATGATTTGTGTGTTTGTTCCCAATGCTAAGCGCTTCATTTCTCTAATGATTGTATGTTTTGCCCCACCCAATGGTGTTTATGGGCTAGCATTAGACTTTGGATTAAGATACCCTGTGTTGTGCTAAATACAGAGGCCCCTGTGTGTATCATATATGCTGCCTCCTACTGGCCCCCCAGACTTAGTGTGTCCGAGTCTGCACTTTCACATTCTCTATGCCTTTGCTGTGTTCTGGCGGGTAATCTTCTGGAAAGTAACAATTTCAACGGCTGCACTCCCATGTAAATAAATGTTATTCATTAAGCATCCTGGCATCCCTTTGCCAATTATAACAATAAACCTCTAAATCGGAGGAAGTGAAATGCATAAACATGGAGGACAGTCATCATTTTTTCCTACTGTGTTGAACTCAGTGTATCATAGATTATCAATGCAGAGTAACACTTTAGTTTAAGTCACCATAATTATCATTCACCTACATGGAAATGACTCTGTAGCTGCTTGCATGAGTGGAAATGGAAATAAGTTATATTTACAACATACCTGTACCAGCCTGCTGGAGTCTGTGCAGTGCGCTCGTCATGCAGCCCTGAAGCTGTCAGCACGGCCCAGATTGCACACAAGAGCACACACTGCTGTTAAGGACCACAGTTGACAATCCTTACCCGTGGATGATTGCACACTTTAACAAAAAACATTTCAATTATTTTTTCAAATTATGTAAAAACACAATGAGCAGAGATGTCTTGGTTCGAGACAAACGTACAGGTAAAGTTTCAACATGCTATCCCTTCCAGTGAAAACCACCAATTATGGGACAAATTAACAATTCTGCTGTGTCGTGGATGCCAGGGGCGATGACCCGGCCGGGATGCCTTGGAAGACCGGAAGTGGGCGTGCGCCCATCTGGGACCACGTGGGGGCTGCCTTCCTGGTTGCTTTGGGGGCCACGGGTACAGGGCATGCAAGCCCCACCCTGTAGGGGCCTGTGGTCACTGCCAGGAGGCGCCCCAGTGCCTTGGGGACCTGTTGCCCCAGCACTTCCGCCACACCAGGAAGTGCTGGGGGGAAGACTTTGGGAGACACCCGGGGAGCTGCCGGGAGGACAGCCAGCACTTCCGCCACACTGGGGCGTGGCCAAGCGAGGAATGCCGGGAACACCTGGTGCTCATCCGGGGACAGGATAAAAGGAGCCGTCTCCATTCATTCGAGGCTGGAGTCGGGAGGAGGCAGGATGAAGCACAGAGGAGGTGTGGCCAGGACTGTGTATTGGGGTGAAGGTGTGCACTGACTGGGTCTGAGTGACCATTATTTGGGTCTGTGTGACCATTGTAAATATTGTAAATAAAGCGTGTGGTGGTTGAAACAACATGTCCGCCTGTCTGTGTCCGGACCAAGATCACAGCTGTTATTCCTTACATCACATCACACAAATTTAAATTAAAGGAATGGGTACTGCTGGACGGACAGATGGATGAGATATGGATTGACTGTTTTTTTTCATTCATTGTCACATAGAAAACACAAGTTTGGTTAGAATGTACTCATGACAGACCGGTGTCTTTATCAAACATATTGTATAATTTTGTATAAATACCCATTGAGAGCGAAATAAAAATCCACCGTGGCTAGTTGCTAGGACGGTGGACTTTAATCGACAAGATTGCAGGTTCAGTCCCTACTTCTGCGTCTCGTTTCCCTAAACAAGTCTGCCGGGACACCAACACGAGGACTAAATGGTGACGATAACTTGGCCCAGCACAGCCGGATGTGGACGTGTGCAAGTGTACGCCCCGTGTTGGATTGACCTTCTAGTTTGGCTTGGCTCCTTCCTTGAGATTGGATGCTGCTGTGATGCCCCATATAAACCTCAAACAAGATCAAGCAGCTCTGACTATTCATGGGAGTGTTGTATTGCATTGCTATTTTTTTTTTTTTGTTCGGTATGCACCGCTGTTTTGTTGTTTTAATTTAATCGCCAGTTTTCAAGACGCTAGGCGGTTACTGGTGGAGTGCCATTACACAACACGAAATGTGATGTTATCGTCACATATCGGCACAACTCTCATCTTGTTGTCCACGTTTGGATAAACAAAGAAACAGCCTTTGATTCGTATCGCCCTTCTTTATTCTGATTCTCTGGTTATAATTCTCCAGCTTGTCCTTTTTGACTCTGAGTTTTCTTTTCGTTTTTGGATTTTGTACGTCTGATCTTTATGCCTCAATTTGTTCTCCAACCTGCTTTCATTCCTGGTTTTAAGACATATCCTCTTTTCGCTTGCTTTGGGCCAGCCGTAACATAATGGGTGGATGAATGGATTGCACATTTTATTCAACCCTTAACTCCTCGCATCATTTCTCATCTCATAAGTACTCGTGCAGTGTACTTAATGCACCAGTGTTAAAATGGCTATTTATATACACGCTGTGAGGTTATAAATATAAAATACTGCAATCATTTTAAATTGTACGTGTTTTTAATGTAATTTAATACCATATTACTGAATGGTATGACACAGTCTATGACAATCTGAAAATAAACCTGACCCACTTCTCCAGTGCTTATTCGTCACCGGTCACCACTTTCATCCACTGCAGGATTTGCACACCGTGTCATATTTCACATCAGTTGTTGAATGTTCTTTGCACACAAAGTCCTTGCAAGAAGAACATCTCATTGTTGTCATACATACGTAAGTACCGAATGCACCATATAGAACTGGTGACTGTGCATCCACAGATAAAACTGGGTGGGGGCTCACTGGAGGGAAGCCATTGCGACTCCGCACTTGCAGTAAATTAAGCTGAGGGGAGATGACAGATGCCGCCGGTAGGTTCAAGTAAAAGGATGTTGGACAAAAATAACTAAGAATGTTGTATAAAATACATCAGTGTGAGTAGTTAAGGGTTATAAAGCCTTGTCCTGTGATGGACTGGCATCTCATCCAAGGTTGGATTTTGCTTTGTATCTGAGATGGACTCAATAGGTTCTTCCTCCTGCTACTCTGAACTACCAGGTATTCTTCTAAGAGCCGCTGTTTCAGGTGGGAATTTTCTGTAGTGCAAGCTATAATTCGACCCTCCCTGCTGCCATCATGGAATGTTCTTGTCTCCGTTGAGATTTGTTTATGCACTTGTGCCACCTGCCTGGCAGTGTCTGGATTCCAGCAGAATAAAAGGTTTTGTCTTGTCCTCTCAACCACTCGTGCACCTGAGTTCTTGTCGAACACTACCTGCCGAGGGGCACTACAGTCACTAGGGCAAGTTACTGTGACTTGCTGGAGACCAACATGAAGCCTGCTATTCGATCCAAGCGGTGGAGACTGCCATCTCAAAGAGTCCTTTGCTGCAAGACAATGACATGCTGCTAAGAACATCCAGCTTGTCTGGAGAAACTGAAGTTTGAGGTATTGCCACATCCTCCTTATTCGCCAGATTTGGCACCGTGTGATTTCCACCTTTTAAATAAATATCTGGAGGGTGGTCTTCGATTCAAGTCAGATGACGACGTGAAGAAAGCGGTGCATGAGTGGTTGTGAGGACAAGACAGAAACTTTTATTCTGCTGGAATCCAGACAGGTGGCGCAAGTGCATTGAGAAATGATATGATCAGTTTTGTTAAGGTTTGTTCCATTTTCCGATAAATCCCATTTTCTAACTGCAGCTTGACTCCCCCTTATATTTTAACAAATGAATATGTTCTCCCCTTGGCCATGTAATGTTTCTAGTTTCCTCCCAGGCTGTATGCTACTCTCATTTGTAACTTTGTCTATGTCTTAATGAGTGAATATGTGTGTTCTGTGGTCCTGCCAGGGTAGGCTGTGGATCCCTCCGACCATGAAACTGGAGTGCGATCAGAAAATAAATGTATGGTAGTTGTGTGTTCTTTATGCTCCTGGGTTGATTCTCAGCTCTAAACAGAAGGAGTATGACTGAGTGGGTCTTCTGATGGGTTGCCATCCTGTCCATAGCCACTTCCTGTCTTGTGGCACAAGTTTCATCACAACCCTTCAATGCAAAAAGGAAATAATATAGAAAAATTACATAAACACCTTTTCTCAAAAACTACCAATACATACTAAAATCATTATATTCAGTTTTCCAGTACCTATCTCATTTTTCCTTTTGTCCTTAATCCCAGGTTGCACTTCCATTACATGAAATGTAACTTTTCTCCCCTGAAATACAAAGATTCGCTTTGATTTTCACGTTTGTTTAGGCTATCCCAGCATTCTTTGCCTTCTTGTTGACAATGGCCGACTTACCATTCCATATAGTATGACATGAGGTCCTTATGTCCTCGCTGCGTACCCCCCACCTGACCCCCCACAAGTACAATACCCTCCACGGGATTTAAGGATCGCTTTTCCGGGATTAAGAAACCCGAGCTGTGGCTCGTACCGCTCATTGCTGTCCTCATCTTTTCAATGTGCGCAACACAACTTTGTCAAGTGGGAAGAGAAGGAGGTGCGTCTTGTGTTTGACTTGCTGCCAGGGTGGAATGAGACAGCTGTCGTATTTCATGGCTTCAGCACCACGAATTTCCATATATCCCCCTGCCAGAAACCACAAAATGCTTTCAAACAACGGTTCACTTCATGAGTTTTTTGTTTTGCAAAAAAAAAAACAGAAGAGAGGGAGAGAGAAAAGAGCGCGAGGGAGAAGGAGGGGGAGAGGGAGAGGTGCCTCTCGACCAGCGGGCGGATGGCTTTAATAGGAGCAGCATATTTGCCTGGCAGTGCCCGTGCTATAAAACTGTTCGCAGACTAAATAGGCAGAATGTTTTTACCTCAGAGTTCATCCTACTCCCATACATTAACACTTGTCAAGACAGCCATGAAGCTGGCCAAGTGCTGCAGCTTTATTAAAAAGGCATTTATTTTATTAAAAGAAAAATAAAACTGCTCTGCTTTCTCTTTATTAAGTTCTTTGTAAGAAATGCATGTGGTAATGTCGAAGGCAGCCAGGCCTGCACTTAGAGAAAGTTGCCTTCATTCAGGTTCACTAGAGTCCTGCAGTAAGAAGTCAAGTCAGCTCCTCCAGCCTGGAAAAAGAGGAGTATCACAGTAAGATGAATGTCCTGGAGATCTACCAAGGTGGGTCACTTATCAACACCTCATACCCATGGGAGATGCAGAGGCTAAAGGTGTGCCTGCCCATTTGAACATCGTATTTCAGGTGGTCTGTGGCAGTTCCACAATGTGATGACCTTCCCTGTCAGGCTTAAACATGTCCACTAATGGATGCTGGTTTTTGCCTTGGGCAAGAGAGTGTTATGAGACAGTCACTTCAAGTGACCTTAACTGTTAAAGAAGAAGAGGGTGCCATAACATGATGACCTTCATTCCTTCATGGCAGGTTTAAACTGACAGCAGACAGAAGATGCCCATAAGTTGATGGCTGTTCTTCCTATGGTGGACGTTGCCCTGGTGCTAAAAAACAACTTGAACCTTGCAATGTCTTTGGGTCAAATCTGACCTATTTTTGTGTTTGAAATCAGTAAAAGCACCAAAAACTTTATCTATTCAGGACAAAACTTTATTTACAGCAGTAAAAAAAAAAATAAAATGAAACATCCTGTAATTTGTACAGCTTCGAAAAAAATGTTTTACCCTGCCATGTCTTTTGGGTCCATTTTGACCCACCATTGACTTTACTGCGTTTTTCCACTTCACTTAGGGTAGTTTGTTTGTTCATCAACCATACAAACATCCCAAATGTAATCTTCGCAGCTCAAAAAATGTGAAGGCTTTTAGTTAAGTGCCCTGACTTTCAAAATGTCACATTTTTGTACATCTGCTACACATTGTGAATACTGCCATGTCCGATTGACCCCAGTGGCATAGCTAGGGGCGGGCGGAGGGGGCGGTCCACCCCAGGTGGCACATTTTTGGGGGCTCCATTATTGGCCAAACGGCTCAGTACAATTTGTGTGTAAGCAGCAGGGTTAGGAAAAATATCACTCATGAATGGAAAAAGTAAACTTCTCTGATTTTTATCCACAAATACTTCAGAAATAATTTTCAGACTGTCCTTCTGTGACGGCATCAGAAATTATGAGGCAATAACAAAAATAAACATAAACATTATACCCATATTAATTTCTAGGAAGATAAACTATTTTACAATTTATAATTTCATTTCATTTTCAATCCAAAGCATTTTTGCTCTGCACAGAAAGCATCCTCACCTATCACTTGTACACTACACTGGTTTTTGCAGCGTAATTATATTAAACTAATAATTAGAAACACGGCTTCTCATTGCGTCTATACTATATTGTTGTCTAGTTGATGCTTATAAATAATTATATGGGAACAATTATTGCTATTTCTATATATATGAATAACTCTATGCAAAATGTATCTAAATTTTTCTCTATACGTCATTTTAATTTTCTATATAAATAGGTTAACATATTCAGATATGTTGGAAGGTGGCAAATTGAAGCCCAGCCTTGCCCTGAGCGGCACTAACTTGAGCTACGCCACTGATTGACCCAGCATATACTTTAGTTGATTTTAACCTTCTATTTAAGGTACTTTCTTTGTTTACAACCCATAAAAATATCATTAATGTCATCTGTTCTGAGACTACAGGTCAAGAAGTAAAATCAATATAAAATTTGGTTTGGGGTGAAAATCCAATGTGAAGATCACTTAAAAGTTGATGTGCCAGTCAGGTTAAAAAAGATTTATAGGTCACAGCATTGAGTCAGCATAAGAGTGAATGGGAAGGTCTACAAGACGGTAGTGAGACCAGCTATGTTATATGGGCTGGAGACGGTGGCACTGACCAGAAAACAGGAGACAGAGCTGGAGGTGGCAGAGTTAAAGATGCTAAGATTTGCATTGGGTGTGACAAGGATGGACAGGATTAGAAATGAGGACATTAGAGGGTCAGCTCAGGTTGGACGGTTGGGAGACAAAGTTAGAGAGGTGAGATTGTGTTGGTTTGGACATGTGCAGAGGAGATATGATGAGTATATTGGGAGAAGGATGCTGAGGATAGAGCTGCCAGGGTAGAGGAAGGCCTAAGAGTAGGTTTATGGATGTGGTGAGAGAGGACATGCAGGTGATGGGGGTAACAGAGCAAGATGAAGAGGACAGAAAGATATGGAAGAAGATGATCCGCTGTGGCAACCCCTAACGGGAGTAGTCGAAAGAAGAAGAAGAAGCACTGAGTCAGCATATGTACAGTAGCTATTGTGAAGGTTAAGGAGGGCCTACACATTGAGTCTGTTAGAGACCTCTAATGACTGGTGGCCACTCAAAAGGCAGTGTCAGCCCTGTCCAAGAGAATATCTACTATGGTATGGTTTTCATATATTATGTGGTATCTAAATGTTTGTAGAAACCTTTTTTAGCACAACACTAGGCAATGAACGGTAAAATTCAAGAACCAAACTTGGATTAGATGTCAAGGGATACCTTTGTGGACCCACATACAAACACTCACACAAAGAGGGTCCAGTTCAAAGTCACTAAAACCCAAACCACATCTAGTGTGTTCAGGCTGAATAATGGTCTGGAAAGATACAGCAATGGCAAAGACATTCAAAGTCTGCTCAGAAAGCCGTAAAAGTGCAGTGTAGGGGCTAGATGGTAGAAACCATCTTTAACTTCTTGAAAAAAAAAAACACAAGGTATCCACAATATGACTACACTCCTAATGAACTCAACACTGCTGCTCAACACTGAGGATAGAGGTATCCAATATAGGGCTAAGGTTCGGGGGACATCATCCTTGGTCACAGCCCTTGAAATATTGGGTCCCCAGAGGCTGAGGATGGAGATGTCCATTACAAGGTGGTCTATACAGTGTAGATGTTTTCTAAATTAAGCTAGGGAGAGAAGAGAGGTGCAAATGCCAGGTTGTCCCTCGTTTCCTTATCTGAACTGTACCCTGAAGGTCAACACTGATATCATGGCAGTACACCCCTAATCCTAACAGTGATCTTCACACTGGGCTTATTCTTTCTTACCTTTCACACTTTAGGTGCCAGAGAAAATGTTCAAAGTCCAGTAGTCCTTACATTTTAATGGGTTTCTTCCCTGAGGCCAAGATATGTCCAGTACAGGATGACCTGCACACTTCAGAAGTACCGATGAAAGCCATAGAGTGGGCATGGCAGGACGATCGTCACATGTTGAAAGGGCTTTGCCCTGAACAAAGAGTTTCATTTTTAAGGTGGTCTCTACTGTCACGAGTACACTAGCCATGCTACTTGAACCCCAGCGGAAGTATCAACACAAGGTGACTATAAACTTTGGTATTTTAACAACAATTTAGATCAGAATACTCAAAATCAGGTAAGGTGCTGAGGACACAATGCACAGCGTACTGTGCTCTTCACACCTCCACGGATTTACCCAAGGCTCTGTTTTTGCAAAGTGGCGGGTAATTAGTTCCTTTGCCTCCTCTCCAGGCGTCTCTACTCCCATAAATACAGGTAATGTTGCGTAATTGGCTAATTACTGTTGCTGAAATGGCCTTGCCTGACGAGCCCAGCTGAGTGCCATTATTTAATGAGGCCCTGGGGATGCAGCCTGTGGGGTCTTTAATGTCCAGATGAGAACTGAAGCCCATAATCTCTTAGGTAGAACAAAAGAAATAATTGTCTTGCGCAAGGAGGTCTACCGCTCATGTAAAGGGCAGGCAACTGGTGCTGCGGAAGGGTGGCAAGTGGACTCTTGAGTGTCAGGTGGAGCAACCTTATGCTGAAGCCATCATACAGAAATGTAACAAAACATAAGATACATAAGTACATAATAACAAAAGAACGCTGATATGTAGGAACGTGATGAAATGCAAAAATGTCTGAAGGTATAATTGATTTAATTTATTCGCAACATAGAGATGGAGATGGTCATGGAGATAACTGGTAACTGACTCAGAGGACAGAAGAGGGAGGCCTGTCACAGAGAGATAGATCTTCTTCTTCTTCTTTCAGCTGCTTCCGTTAGGGGTTGCCACAGCGGCTCATCTTTTTCCATATCTTCCTGTCCCCAGCATTTTGTTCTGTTACCCCCGCCACCTGCATGTTCTCTCTCACCACATCCATAAAAACAGGTCTGTCACAGAGAGATACACCGGTCAAATGTGCACACCAGGAGGAGTTGTGGTCTGCTCTAGAAGGCCTGGAGAGGCGCTGCCTGACCTAGGGGTGGATGGGAGGGATCTTGGAAAACTACATTCCAACACAGCGGACACAAAAGAGTTGCTTTCCACGACGCTTGTTGCGTTGCTTCCCTGTACGCATCTAAATTGTGTTTTGGACAGTCTGACCGCTGCATTCATGCATTAAAGGAAAATCATTTGCCAGTCAGAATAGTCTTGTGACACATTGTAATAATCGCCCGAACACGAACACGATTACTACACTTCACCACCCGAGAGGGAAGTGGACGATATTTGAAGGATAAAATAGAATTAACATATTTGGTCCTCGGCCCCTCTTGTCCCCTATGCGGCCCTTAAATAACTGGGGAAAAAATCAGAAGCAAGTGGGACTGGTAAATATATTGGAATCCACTGATGACATTTACCTGAGTGCTCATTTGTGAACCCGCTCTCCTCAGCGGCCAAATCTTAACCCCCGTTTGACACAGACATGAAGAGAAATAAACAACAACAACAACATTTATTTCTATAGCACATATTCATACAAACAGTAGCTCAAAGTGCTTTACATAATAAAGAATAGAAAAATAAAAAAACACAATAAGAAAACAAAATAAATCAGCATTAATTAACATCGAATAAGAGTAAGGTCCAATGGCCAGGGGGGACAGAAAAAACAAAAAAAAACTCCAGACGGCTGGAGAAAAAAAAATAAAATCTGTAGGGATTCCAGACCATGAGACCGCCCAGTCCCCTCTGGGCATTCTACCTAACATAAATGAAACAGTCCTCTTTGGATTTAGGGTTCTCACGGAAAGGCTTGATGATGATGGTCACATAGAATTCTGCCTTTTAGTCCATCCATCATTGTTGGAGCATCATGAAGCTTTGAGTAGGTGGAGGTGGCGCAGGCCACCACCACAAAGAAACCGGAAAAAGAAACAGAAAAGAGAGTAGGGGTCAGTACGGATTTTAGAGCTACCCTGAATAGTTATTATGAGGAAATTGAACATCCAGAGTATCAGGATTAAGTTAAATTAAGTTAAATTGAAGTTATAGAAAGGCCATGTTAAAGTAATGTGTTTTCAGCAGTGTTTTAAAGTGCTCCACTGTATTAGCCTGGCGAATTCCTATTGGCAGGCTATTCCAGATTTTAGGTGCATAACAGCAGAAGGCCGCCCGCCTCACCACTTCTTTTAAGTTTTGTTCTTGGAATTCTAAGGAGACACTCATTTGAGGATCTGAGGTTACGATTTGGAATATAAGGTGTCAGACATTCCGATATATAAGAAGGGACGAGATTATTTAAGGCTTTATAAACCATAAGCAGAATTTTAAAGTCAATCCTGAATGACACAGGTAACCAGTGTAGTGACATCAGAACTGGAGAAATGTGTTCGGATTTTCTTTTCCTAGTTAGGATTCTAGCAGCTGCATTCTGCACTAGTTGCAAACGATTTATGTCTTTCTTGGGTAGTCCTGAGAGGAGTGCGTTACAGTAATCTAGGCGACTGAAAACAAACGCGTGAACTAATTTCTCAGCATCTTTCAGTGATATAAGAGGTCTAACTTTACTTATGTTTCTTAAGTGAAAGGAACTGATCTCAGAGAAAACAAAAAAGAAAGATTTAACGTAGTCCATCAACACGGCGAAGAAGCCTGCACTACAGTTCCTACTGTAGGATGGAGTGACGAAAGCAAAAACAGCCCTCCGTCAAAAAACGGCTTCCTGGCTGGCTATCCCAAAGAAACTCAATCACGAGTCCGACTCACCAGACGGGAGCACCCAGAGAGCACCAGCCCCTGGCCTCTTCTCGGGGATTCGTCACACTGATTCAACTTCGGGGTGGCCACCCACAAATAGCAGACGTCCCTGGGTGAAGTCAGATCCTGACGATTCTTTAAGTGCAGATAGTCGCCTCCTTGCCTTCTGCCTTTTCCTTTTTTCCTCCTCTCCTCAATCTGCCATTACCCTTAAAACGAAAAGTTTCCCGCCGAAACATCGTTTCCCCACTTTGGTTGTTATAGTAACATGACGCCGGCAACTGGCGGCTGGAAAATTTACCGGCACTTGGTCGTCCGCAAAAGAGCCTGAAGGGCTATTCATAGACACCCTCCCAGCCACATTATAAAGTGCCGGACAGTCCAGAAGGCCAACCCGCCTGACAAGGTATGTAGTCTTGCTACAACATCCTGGGGCCGGCGGCACTGCTATCCTTTCAAGGATTTTTCTGCTGATGCACACGTGCCCAGTGTAGTGCTACGTCATGTGCATTTTCAGTTTTAATATTCATATTTTCGTAAACAGATTTTAAAACACAAGTGTGATTGGAGGTCGTTTTTGCTTGAATACGCTGTTGTAAATGAAAACGTAGTAGTGTGGATGGGCATAGCCTAATTGTACTGTTCAGCACTTCTTGGTCTTCCATCCAGCTCTGAACCTCAACATCCTAACCCTTCATGCTAAACCTAAATCTTTTATCCTTGCGTCCCACTCGTGATGCGATTACTTGCATTTTTTTCTAATAACTGCTGATTGAGTGTTTTCTGTGCTGTTTTATGTTTGGTTTTTATTTGAAACGTATTCTCTCCCACCAGCTCTTACAGAATAAATGAATGCCATGCTCGTGTGGCTCCTCCTCGTTTACAATTTGTAAGTCAATGTGGATAAAAGTATCTACTAAATAAAGAGACGTAAGTGATGGCGAGCCCCTCCGTGTCTCCTCTCTTGTATCCTTTCTACCGTTTCTTGCTCTGTTTTGTCACTCTGTGAAGAACACAACTGGTGGGTGGAGGTCTGGCACTCAGACCCCCTTTGAAAGGCCAGTATTCAGGGATTACACTTTATTTGCCACATCCTGGGGAGTGTGAATAGTTGAAAAGATTTAGCAACGTGCTGGCAGCAAGACACGCACTCCAACACGGATAATCTTCCGCGGCGTACACCGGCACAGCCTTGTGCCAAGTACACATCACAAGCCTTCCATCTGCTAAAACTGTTACCTCATGGAAATGGGAATAAAAAGAATATACACACCTCCCCGCTCTTCAAAGCCAGGCCAGGGCTTGAGAAGGGAAAAGCATGTCAGCCCTGGCTAGCGAGCGCAATGCAGCGCGATGATTTATGAAGTGCCGCTCGATGCTCGCTGAGAGTTTGTCGAGAAGCCCATTCCATGCAGGTGAGGCCCTGCCTCCCGTGGGACCAAATGTCACCGCAAATGAAACGTGCTGCTGAGAAATGGGGGGGGATTGGGGGCAAAGGTTTAAAGGAAGGCCTAAAAACACAGGGGTGCAACAAGAGTAAAGAAAATGGGGGAAAGCAGAAGCCACCTCTATGGGTCCAAAGCTGAAGGGCCAAGTGGGGCGGCTGGGTGAACATGCTGGAAATGGTCGCATGCCAGTACCTCAGGCTCTCTCAGTGTTCAGCTGCCCGTCCTTTCCATTCCAATATTAGAATTGCTCAGTATTTCCGCTCCGCTACCCTTGCTGATTGCCCAGTATTTTCTTTGAGTATTTTCAGTGTTGAGAATTTTTTACTAGCGTTGCCCAATGTGCCATAATGCCTACAATCTGATCCTCTGAATGGCACCTCTCTTTTTAAATGCCTGTTGTTTTACGGCCTTACTTCAGTACAGCGAAAGTCTTATTTGTATGTCTGACTGAAACGAAACCCGTCGCCACTCTCTGGTGCTGTGGTTAACAAGAATGTATTGAAATACAGAACTTTATTTTATTTAATAATGAACACAAAGCAGCTGATGTACTCTGTACTCCATGTTCGATTTCCGACTTTGAACTTTTCAGATTCACAGCCATCCAAACCCCAAACTGGTCCACCCTACAGCAGCTGTGAGCTTCTAATATGTAACATCAAAACGTTATTTCGTTTAGTTAGTCTAGGTAAAGCATGAATCCAAAGCACTTTATAAGAGCTACAGTACTGATTTTTAAATTTTGCATTCACAAAGATAAAACTACTTGTTCTGGGTGTCCCAAAGCTGTGTGCTACTACTCTAAGAAAGAATAATGCCAAGGAGGACAACATATAGAAACAGAGATAATGAATTATATACAGGAGAAAGCAAAGGAAGAGCAAAGAGAATCAAAAAAAGTAAAGGCAGAAATCTTGCTGCCTCACCACGCTTGTCTTCGTTCACACATAGACGTTTGTGTCCATTTTGGCCTATCCCAGCATTTTCAACTGACAAAAATGGATAAACGGACTCCCGAACCAGAGAGTTTTTAAAAGTGTTGGCGTAGCATTTCAGTGTGTACAGGCGAAAACAAAGATTTCTGGAAAAGCTGACTCCATCGCACTCTAATTGGTTCCTACGTTTTACGCGGCTCTTCCCTAATTGAATTCTGCTTGTTAGAATGTCGCACTTCCCGAAGAATAACGTATTCTGACATCGTTGACTGTGATGGTCCGGGTTGGCCACTCCATCCCTGGCAACACTTGAACCCGGAACTGTAGATAGTCTTGAACCGAGATGAGCAGGGCAAATGAGGGCATCTGAACAATCAAGAGGTGGTGCAAAGTGCAAAAATTGCTGTGCAGTCAATAAATCTTTCTATATATAAAATCTGTCTGTATGTATGTCTGTCCGCTTTTCACGAGCGAACTACTTAACGGATTTAGATCGTGTTTTTTTTTTTCTATAATTTGCTTGAACATTCCAGTTGATTTTGTGACTTCTTTCGTCATGCTAAGTGTCAGAGTTCGCTTGCAGTACTGATTTATTTGCGCCAATCCAAGAGAGACGCAGTGCGCCAAGGGGAGAGGGTACAGGGCCCTGCTGACTTACGTGCCAGCCTCCAGATGTACCTTACCTCCACTTAGCTAGCGAATGAGAGAACTATTTAATGGTTTTAGATTGGGCTTTTTTCTAGAATTTACTTGAACGTTCTGATTGATTTTGCGGCTCATAGTTCGCTTGCAGGAGTGACTCGTATATTCGCGCTAATCCGAGACAGAGGCTGCGGGCCGAAGGGAGGGGGAAGCGTGACGTCAGGACTGGGGAGCCAGGCACTGTCCTGTTTCGCTACTACATGGCTAGTAATTTACAAAAACGGGTGCCCTTCTGTAAAAATTAAAATCATTTGTAAAATGACTATTCCATTAAAACCATGCAGCAATCGGGCTTCTCATTCTCTCCTGCCCAGAGCATCTTCCACTCTCCGTCTCCCCAGTTGCAGCCCGTGGAGACGTCATGAGCCGTGGTCACATCTTCCAGTTCTCACCAAGTGATGCTCCGAGCCGGACCCTTTATCTTCCTCACGCCCTTCTGGTGCCTACTAGATCTCTAGGAGGGCTCCTCTTTCATCCCCAACTGAGGATCCACTCCTGGAGCACCAATCACTTGTTTGTTGCTCCATGGGGCCACCAACCGTCAGCTTCTCGTCGCTGCACTGGCTTGAACTCCCCGATTCTACCTTCCTCTTTGTCCTTTTAATGGTCTTTCCTCCTCCGCCCCACTTCCTTCCCTTACATTGCTCATCCTCTCTTATACCTCCATAGGTGCAGGGTCTCAGTTATGATGAGGGGATTGGAACCAATTGTGCGTACGTCCAAGTGAGATCAGCTCCAATCGCCTCACCAAATATCCTGGCCATACAAACACACACACACCCACGGACCATTTTTAGAAAAACCTGCCTGCAGCCACGGACCCTAACATGCATCACTACACGGACATGGAAGAGTTGCTTACCCATATGCCTCTAAAGTGTGCCACCTGTGAATTGTAGAAATTGCAGTCAAGTGATTACTCACATTGCACGGTAGAGTAGCCAGTCGTGTTTAAACTGCACAATTACATTTGGTCTGGTTGACATGCGCCAATATGGACGCTCAGAATATACATGTACGGAAATTCGATGGTGACATCAGCCAAATCGGCTCACGTGACTACTCACACAGCAAGACAGCTGAATGAAATTTCTGACAGGACAGAAAATCTTCTCATTGAATGGCAGCCCAATTGTGAGAGGCAACCATTCCCACACTGCACGTGAAATGATGGCCAATGAAGCTGAAATTCAGGCTGACTCAGAAAATCAGGCTTAACATCATGGCAAAATGGCACAGCGCATGCCCGGTTTAAAATGTCGATGTTGTGCACATTTACTGTGTAAGCAGACAATTACTTCATATTCATTTTCCGTCATTAATATGGATGAAAATGCTTTCATAAATGATGTCAAAATGCCAGTGAAGAGAGATCATCCATCCATCCATCCATTTTCCAACCCGCTGAATCCGAACACAGGGTCACAGGGGTCTGCTGGAGCCAATCCCAGCCAACACAGGGCACAAGGCAGGAACCAATCCTGGGCAGGGTGCCAACCCACCGCAGGACACACACAAACACATCCACACACCAAGCAGACACTAGGGCCAATTTAGAATCGCCAATCCCCCTAACCTGCATGTCTTTGGACTGTGGGAGGAAACCAGAGCGCCCGGAGGAAAAGAGAGATCATTCTTATTTAAAAATTTTTTGAAATGAAAACATAGTAGTATGGAAGTAGCCTTAAAGCCTAATCTCCCTCTCCATCTCTCTTGCTTGGACTCACTTTAAAGGCAGTCCCACGACCACTTTCAGTTATACTTTAGAATTTGTATCCAGCAGGGTGTTGTCAAAGGTAGCAACGCAAAAATGGCAAAAGGTGTAAGACCTCAAAGAAGGAGTAAAAATAGACACAGGATCTTCACCAATCTGTCTAAAGAGAGGCCTTACTCCTGGCAGCCTGACCCCAAACTCAATAGGCAGGCTTCAAGGCTTACTCAGGCTTTTAAGAGTTGAGAAATACTTTAAATGTCCCAGATAGACAAAAATGACCTCCAAGGGAGAGGAAATTGTAAAAACCTCTGGACAAAGCCACAAAAAATAAACAATGAAAAAAATAAAATTATTAAACCTTAAACTGCCACAACCAGCTTTAGTCGGTTCCCAGTTCAATTTGCCAGCACACCGGAGCTGATCAGTCAGTGCCGTACATCTGTTGAGCAGCCAGCTCATGACCACTGGCACCCCCTTAGCGAATCAGCATCACTGCCCCTGAGATTCAGCCGCTGCACTAGACTAGCCTGCTGGCATCAGCGTTGGCCTGTGTGTGTCTGTGTGCAGCCAGTTCAAGCGTAGTTGGCTTGATGATTTACTGAATTTCAGGGCGGTACGGTGGCACAGTGGTAGCGCTTCTGCCTTGTAGTGAGGAGACCCGGGTTTGCTTTCCGGGTCCTCCCTGCATGGAGTTTGCATGTTCTCCCCGTGTCTGCGTGGGTTTCCTCCCACAGTCCAAAGACATGCAGGTTAGGTGCATTGGTGATCCTAAATTGTGCTTGGTGTGTGTGTGTGTGCCCTGCGGTGGGCTGGCGCCCTGCCTGGGGTTTGTTTCCTGCCTTGCGCCCTGTGCTGGCTGGGATTGGCTCCAGCAGACCCCCGTGACCCTGTAGTTAGGATATGGCAGGTTGGATAATGAATGGATGGATGGATTTACTGAATTTTTATCAATGGCTTCAGTTGCACCTTGTATATATAATAATTGATTGTTCCAGTAGTTTTTTTTATAGTTTTTACAGTTCATTGGCAGTGTGTAAAATGATCAGTGTTGCAGTAATTGTGATGCTCTTTTCATGAAATAAAATATGTGTGTTCCATTAAAATTTCACTTTTTCTTGGTGAATTGTGACATTTCCTTAAAAAGTGCAGCAAAAAAGTATTTGACATCCAGGGGTGCATTAAGCCCCAAGTATGTGGCGGTTTAAGGGTTAAAATGAAAACAATAAGAAGAAAAAGACAACAATGAGCAAAAAAGATTTGCATAAAAAGGCAAACACATCCAAATCCACAATCCAATAATCAGAAGCAAACTTCAGTAAACCATAAACTCCAAATACAAACTACTGGGACTGTCACCTAAACCTCAATGTAGAGGCCCAAAGTAAAGACATCATGGTGGCCTTGCCTCTAGGCGGTTCCACCCACAAAACACAAGGGATACATTGAAACATAAATGCACAATAAATAAAGTAAATACAAAATAAAAAATAAATACAACAAAATTAACAAAAAGTACATAACAATGAAAAAATGTCCAAAAACAACAAAGTCAAAATTAAACCAAACCCTGGGTGTGGCACAACACAGGCAGTGTTAGCTCCACACATGGACCAGGTTCAAAGCTTTGACTGATCATTGTGCTTGAAGGGCCACCTCAAAGACTTCATGCGGACCAAACAACCACAACGACACAAAACAAACACAAACAAATGCTGTAACACTTAGTCTGTCAGCACTACAACACAAGTGAATACGAAAGTCACTGCGCTGGCTCTTGTGGTGCCCCGGCCTGTCTCAGGTTCAGCAGTGATGGCTTCTCAATACCAGGGTGTGGTAACAATATAAGAACTTTAACATGATACAGTTTGGGTGGTATAAACCCATCAGTGGCTAATGAGGAACTTCACCCCACCATTGATGTTAGAAAATCTCTGGGAACAAAGAACTTTCTCTGCGATTCTCTCATGGAATATTTTCTCAAAGACTGGAACAGCGTAACAATAAAACGTAAAAATAAGAATGGACAATAAAACAGAAAAGCAAGCAATGTATCATAACATCAATAAGTAGAAATAACATATATATGGTGCATGAAAGAATAATATTTCATAAGGAGGTCATCTTAATGCAAAGCTTATTGAATGCACAGGCCACAGTGACGTACTGAATAGTCGACAATATTCACCGAAGCGTTTTTCACCGTTCATTGTTTGCCACAGTTTTTCTTGAAAATTTGCCCCACGGTGGGTTTAGGCGAACTTTCTTTTCCCTGGGGCCCCATGATGCTTTGCGAGGCCATAGCCTTAATTGTTGGATGCACCATATCCATTCAGTTCTAACTGGCAAGCTTGAAGCTTGTTGGAACAATTCCCCCAAATTCCCCCACATACTCCCCTTTGCACCCTCTCTACACGTCCATCAGAGAGATGTCAGTGACAGCAGCAGTAGCCGTGCTGGTGGCAATCTGAGGGATGTGTGGAGAAACTGTTATCCAGGCTCAACGACCCAGTCAGACAGAGGGTGGCAGTAGCAGCAGTCACCGCTAGTATCTGGGGGACATGGTGAGTGACCACCTGTGGCGCATTGATGGCCCCATGGAGTTCTGGGTCATGACGCTGATTTAAGCCGTGAGCTCACTCAGAATGCAATGACAATGCTGTGTTGTCTGGCTTCCAGCTTACTTTATGTGCTACAAGCAAATTCTCTGGACAGACTGACATTCATAGAAAGAAAAAGATTTCCAGTCTTCTACGGCTGATTCCAGGAACCAGATGTAACTATTACATGCAATGGGCTTGTGGAAGCCAACCTTCATTGAACTCATCCTTCCTTCTGCTCCTGTCTGTTATAAATGTTACTGTTCTGATATTAAATTCCATCACTGTTATCTCAGATGTACAGTTAGGTCCATAAATATTTGGACAGAGACAACATTTTTCTAATTTTGGTTCTGTACATTACCACAATGAATTTTAAATGAAACAACTCAGATGCAGTTGAAGTGCAGACTTTCAGCTTTAATTCAGTGGGGTGAACAAAACGATTGCATAAAAATGTGAGGCAACTAAAGCATTTTTTTAACACAATCCCTTCATTTCAGGGGCTCAAAAGTAATTGGACAAATTAAATACCTGGAAATAAAATGTTCATTTCTAATACTTGGTTGAAAACCCTTTGCTGGCAATGACAGCCTGAAGTCTTGAACTCATGGACATCACCAGATGCTGGGTTTCCTCCTTTTCAATGCTCTGCCAGGCCTTTAGTTCAGCGGCTTTCAGTTGTTTGTTTGTGGGCCTTTCTGTCTGAAGTTTAGTCTTCAACAAGTGAAATGCACGCTCATTTGGGTTAAGATCAGGTGACTGACTTGGCCATTCAAGGATTTTCCACTTCTTTGCTTTAATAAACTCCTGGGTTGCTTTGGCTGTATGTTTTGGGTCATTGTCCATCTGTATCATGAAACGCCACCCAATCAATTTGATTGCATTTTGCTGGATTTGAGCAGACAGTATATCTCTGAACACCTCAGAATTCATTCGGCTGCTTCTGTCCTGTGTCACATCATCAATAAACACTAGTGTCCCAGTGCCACTGACTGCCATGCCATGGACCTAACTGTATCTGTGGGGACCAAGCCTATTCATGCTTCCTGATCCATCCATCCATTTTCCAACCCGCTGAATCCGAACACAGGGGGTCTGCTGGAGCCAATCCCAGCCAACACAGGGCAGAAATCCAATCCTGGGCAGGGTGCCAACCCTCCGCAGGACACACACAAACACACCAAGCACACACCAGGGCCAATTTAGAATCGCCAATCCACCTAACCTGCATGTCTTTGGACTGTGGGAGGAAACCAGAGCGCCCGGAGGAAACCCACACAGACACGGGGAGAACATGCAAACTTCACGCAGGGAGGACCCGGGAAGCGAACCCTGGTCTCCTAACTGCGAGGCAGCAGCGCTACCACTGCGCCACCATGCCACCCCTGCTTCCTGATCCTGTTGCCACTATCTGCAAGACATTTTACCTTTCTGAATTTCAGGTCCATTCATTTCATCTCAGTGAGTCATGGAGTTGCAGTGGTTAGCACTGCGGCCTCACAGCTCAGGTCACATTTTCGCAGTACAATAATCAGTCCGGCATAGTGGTCAGACAATTCCCTAACCTTCAGGGACACTGAAAAAATCATTGCACCATTATAATCCACTCAAAACTAACTCGGTGTTGCCTTCTCCACTGATTTCAATGCATTTGGCCGAGTTCAGTGAAAGTCACAAACCTTTTTCTCAGTTTCACTGAACTACAGCAAAACGACTAATACTAAATAGTAATTGAGCTTTATGGTCTACTACAGAATTACTCCAAGTGACAGGGTTGGCCCTAATTTTGCAAGGAAGACCCCGGGTAAAAGTCCCCTCCTGGGGTACCTTCACACATCTCCATGGTAAGTTTTCTGAACTCTGGCAAAAGCCAACTGGTCCTTTCTCTGGGACTATCTTAGGGTATTCCCCTAGGCCTCCATAGCCTTCTTTGCTCTCACTCGGAATTTTCCATCCAGTGTGTCTGGGATTGGGGGGGGATGTGACGGTGAAAAGGCTCCTTGTCATCACGGGCCCCTGGATGCCCACCCAGAACACCACAGTAGTAGATCCGCCCATGAGTATCCTGCTGGGTGGCCTGCCATCTAGTGCCATGGGGTAATGTTGCTCATTGAATCCAAGCATCTTCCTTCTATCTCTATCTTCTTCTGGGTACCCTTGTCTCTGGTACTTCAGGAGGACATCAATGAAATTCCACTTCTGATAGTTCCTTTTCTTCTGCATGGACATGATATGCTCCATCCTTCCTTTCAATTTCCAAGGGCTTTGCTGGGCAAAGGCTCTCCTCTGTGGTAACCCTGTCTGCCCGAAATCCCTCAGACCAGTGGTCCACCTGTCCCAAGTGTCACACCGTTAGTTGGGACGGAGATTAAACTGATCACAGTTTCGTAGCCCAGTCATTATGGCACACTTCTGTACAGAAAGACTTCATTTTAAAAAGATGGCAAAGCATTATGGTAGCTCATTCAACACTAAAACCAAAAGGAAATGTTCATCAGTGTCCTAGGTTGCATATTGATGCCAGGTCTGTGGTGATTTATTTGATTTGATCCAATGTGACACATTCTACTGTGCATAGCATTACATTTGGATTTTTAACTTGAATAACATTTCCTGGCTGCATATTTGTGTGCACCTTATAGCACTGGTACCAGTTCAGGTGGGAGTTAGTCTTCATTTCAGTATTTATTAAAGTGGACTCGTGTCCCACCAAAAATACATGTACTTGCGGGCTGCTGGGACGTGCATTGGATGGAGAAAAACACGCTATAAATATAAATGATACTCTTCTTTATATGAAAGTGTAGAGTTCTTTTCTTGTCCAGGCACAGCTAAATGGCGCTGACTACAAGTAGATTGTGGTCAAAAACTTCCATGCCACCTTTGGTGGTGAAGGTGAGATAGTCAGGGACTCTTTTGCAACACCCCAAGCTCCGTGAAGTCCGTTATAAAGAAACAGACAACACATGACGACAACAACATATAGATAGTGTGATGGACAGCCGGAAGCTCATCCCGGCCGACACATCCAGGCCACTAGATGGCGTCTTCCCTGCTGCATGGAGGTGCCCCGGACTCCCGCAGGGCACCATGGGAAATGGAATTCGGCTTCACGGCCCTGCTGGGTGCCGTGGGTGTCATCATGTGATGCTGCAGGGAGACATGGGGATTTTTATTTTCCCTGTATCCTGGAAGTACTCCCAAGTCACGGGGATGGAAGAACAGAAGTACATCCAGGCTGAAGAAAAATATAAATCTATCCGACCCGGAAGTGCTATTGAATCACATGGACAGAAGGACAGGAGTGGGTCATGGACTATTTAAAGGACTGGTGAAGACCCAGCAAGGGGAGCCGGAGTTGGGTGGTAGTGTGACCGAGCTGCTGGGAGGAGAGGAGGATTTATTGTATTATTGTGATTTATTGTTTATTGGGCTGATTGGTGTCTACTGTGGCCCAATATCGTGAAGAAAAGAAATTAAAAAGATTATTGGAGCTTTTACTTGGTGTCTTGGACATTTGTCTGCAGGGTCTGAGGAGCGACAGCGATCTCTAGTGTCACAATAGATATATATATACTAGCAAAATACCCGCGCTTCGCAGCGGCGAAGTACTGCATTAAAATTTTTATTAAGAAGAACATTTAACCTTTTTAAACTGAGGGAAAATATGCCAATAATTATTTGCTAAGGATCTCTTTGTATAGCACGTTGTCAGTTCGGCCCTCCGGTTGTAATATGACCAAGCTGTGCGCTGAGCTTACTCTTGAGCATGCAACTTACAATTGGCCATGTGAACAGTAATCTTGTCTCAAATCTCACAGCTTGGATTGCTGCTGTCATAATCGGTTTGAGTTTCATGGTTTGTTTCAATTACGACAGTATTTGCAGGACTTGTGTTGAAGTGACATTCGGCATCTGTCAAGTGTTGTAAGCTTACAACCGGTTTCATCGATAACTTCACATCCAGCTTTTGAGAGTTTAAACATTCATAAACATCAAAGTGTCCACAACTGAAATCGTCACCTGTGAATGTAAGATGTTTAAGAGGCATTGGCGGTTGTCGAAAGGTGTAATATATTTGACCATTTCGGTACACTTGAAAGCACCAACCGAACAATTCAGCGGCAGCCATCAACTCACATGCAGAACCATAGGTGAAGGGCTTAAGCATTTCACTCTTCTAGTGCTCCTGTGTAGTATAATTATCTCCTGTACCGTCATCAGTCCACACCTTGAACCTGTCCCAGTCATTCAATACATAAGACACAATATTCTTCCGGATATCAAGAGTGAGCCTGATATGGCCATGCAATATGTAACACAGAGAATGGAAAAGGTAGGTGCCATCTCCGGGCAAGGAAACCACTCGGTAAGTGACAGTTCTTTGATCGATAGTGATCACCTCGATAGACATGGTAATGGGGGTTGGAATGATGAAGGAAATGGGTACCTGAGTAACGTAAAGTAAGTGTAAAATACCTATACAATAACTATAATTGTAATAAACAAACAATAAAACAGCGGAGAAGCCGTGGATTAAACAAAAAGGCTGTAGTTATCAGCAGGGAGACGTGAATCCCGTGGCGAAGCAAGGAAGGGAATGTAGAGACTGGAGCGATGGACGGCCTTATATAGGCAGGCAGCCAACAACGTGGGAGGCGTTGGGATGGGGGACCCAACGCCGCCTCACATGGTGACCAAGCTGCAGGCTATGGACGTATATATGTACGTAAGTAAGATTCAGTTAGCGTTGAGAACCCGTGTACCAAATTTCTTGAAGATGGGCCCATAAGTAACAAAGACTGTTGAAAAGTTCAATATGGCGGCCGACAGTGGCATCATACCACTGAAATAAGTACGTACATTGGTTTCGGTTAGCGCAGGGAAGCCGCCTACCAAATTTCGAGAAGATGGGGCCATAAATAAGAAAGTTCAACATGGCGGACGTTGTTGAACGTTATGACCATTACGCGTAGAATTTCGAAATGAAACCTGCTTAACTTTTGTAAGTAAGCTGTAAGGAATGAGCCTGCCAAATTTCAGCCTTCTACCTATACGGGAAGTTGGAGAATTAGTGATGTTGGAAAATTCAATATGGTGGCTGACAGTGGCGTCATACCACCGAAATAAGTACGTACATTGGTTTTGGTTAGCTCAGGGAAGCCACCTACCAAATTTCGTGAAGATGGGGCCGTAAATAAGAAAGTTCAACATGGCGGACGTTGTTGACCGTTATGACCGTTATGCGTAGAATTTCGAAATGAAACTTGCTTAACTTTTGAAAGTAAGCTGTAAGGAATGAGCCTGCCAAATTTCAGCCTTCTACCTATACGGGAAGTTGGAGAATTAGTGACGTTTGGAAAATTCAATATGGCGGCCAACAGTGGCGTCATACCATCGAAATAAGTACGTACATCGGTTTCGGTTAGCGCAGGGAAGTCACCTACCAAATTTCGTGAAGATGGGGTCAGCCTTCTACCTACACGGGAAGTTTGAAAATTGGTGACGTTGGAAAGTTCAATATGGCGGCCGACAGTGGCGTCATACCATCGAAATAAGTACATACATCGGTTTCGGTTAGTGCAGGGAAGCCGCCTACCAAATTTCGTGAAGATGGGGCCATAAATGAGAAAGTTCAACATGGCGGACGTTGTCGACCATTATCGACCGTTATGACCGTTACGTGTAGAATTTCGAAATAAAACCTGCTTAACTTTTGTAAGTAAGCTGTAAGGAATGAGCCTGCCAAATTTCAGCTTTCTACCTACATGGGAAGTTGGAGAATTAGTGATGAGTCAGTCAGTCAGTCAGTCAGTCAGTCAGTCAGTCAGTGAGTGAGTGAGGGCTTTGCCTTTTATTATTATAGATATATATATATATATATATATATGCTAACATAATCTATAAAAACTTAACGTCTCTGCGAGTCAGAATCTGAACAAAACACATGAGTACAACATGACATTAAGAAGGAAGCATAAGCCTAATCCTAACTGAATTATACATTGTGAGATATGGCCGGCCAATACCCCCAGGCCGCCAGGTCGAGCCATCCCTGCATCATGGAGGGGCCCCAAATTCCAGCAGGGACTCATGGGACTTCCAATACAACCATGCTGGGTAAATGGGGACCACCAGGAGATGCTGCAGGGAGGCCCAGAGACAATGGTTTTCACTACAACCCGGAAGTACGTCATAGTCAAGGGGACGGAAGGACCGACGTACTTCCAGGATGAAGAAAAAGAGAACTTTTCATCTAACCCGGAAGTGCTGGGGAATCATGGACTGAGGGATGAAACACTTCTGGGTTAAGGGGTATAAAGGACTATGGGAAACCCCAGACGGGTGAGCTGAGCTGGGTGGCAGGGTGGCAACACATCTGGGAGAGAGGAGGATTATTGATTATTGTGGTATTATTAGAGTATTGAGGAGTAGTGGTGCTTTGTGCACATTATTATTATAATAAATAATCATTCTGGACTTTTACCTGGTGTCTGACGAGTGGTCTGATGGTTCAAGGGGTCAAGAGCGCCCTAAACTGTCACAACATATAAATGTATATCTATGTAAATTATCTCTCTATTATAAAAAATAATCCTGGAGAGAAACACAAGGACGCCGAGATGTGATCTTCACATTAAGATCACAGAAGACATTTAAAAGAAACCGCGTGATGAAAAAGATTGACCCAGGACCGTCTCACGATGACGTGGAACATGAGATTCTTGCAAGACACGCCCTACTTAAATCAATATCAAATAAGCCAAGAGGCAGCAAAACATTCAGTCGTCTAAAGGATTTGAGCACACGCACTCTCAGCGCATATAAAGCGTATAAGGACAGTACGTTATAAATGAAACGTAGATGACTAAGCGAAGAAGAAAGTAGCATGGAGAAAAGAGACTCAAAAGCGTTGGAGAGAAAAAAGAGCAGAAAAGAAAAGGAATAAACTAGGTGCAAATTCAAAAAATAAGGAAAGTAATTATCAGCCCGGAACAAGTGGAATTGAAAAAAAAAAAAAAGCAGGTCCAATCGGGCTCAGAATTAAAAGACAAAGTAGAACTTCATAAAGACGTTCACAAATGCTGGCGCTAAACACATACAGAGCAGGTTAGAGATTATGAAAGCAGTGGAATTCGAAAGGCTCAAAAAAAAACATTGGCGTGATACACATGTGGAGAAAGTTAAAGATATGAAAGTACGAAAATTAGAAAGTATAAAAAAAAAGAAAGTAAAGATCGCAGGAGCGCAAACAAACAAGCTGCCTCATTTAACTATGCACCTGTCTGACTTTGGTTTTGCACAATAATCACAGCACTATTGCACCTTAATACTTAATTCACATATTTTTACTGATTTATTATGTTTTACTATACTATTATCTTTCAGTCTATGACTTTTTGTTAATCTAACTGATATTCTTCTAAGTCTGCACAGTTTTTGATAAGCGGATCAGGATGCATTTCACTGCGTGTTGTCCTGTATAACTATGCATGTGACAAATAAAGAATCTTGAATCTTGAGAATTTCAAAAACGGAGTTTAACGCATTTATTGGTTACTTGGTAAAAAAAAAAATGATTAACTGCTGATGATGAAGATCGTTTTGTCTGTGCTGAAATTCCGAAAAGAGAAACCTAACCTGAATTATGGTACAAAGTCATTAAACGCAAGTCTCACTGACCTCATTAAAAAGATTCAGTATATTGGGACCAAATATTGTTTTTACAGAAGTTCTGAAATAAAAGTGAAACTAATGAAATAGCAACAATTCAAAGAAAAAAAAATCTTAAAAGTGTGTATCTGGAAAACCAAACATGGGGGGTTGGTGAGCAAAGCGACCAGGGGGCAAAGCCCCCTAATCTTATACAGTACAGGCCAAACATTAGGACACACCTCATCATTCAATGTGTTTTCTTTATTTTCGTGACCATTTACGGCACTCCATCACTCTCCTTCTTGGTCAAATAGCCCTTACACAGCCTGGAGGTGGGGTCATTGTCCTGTTGAAAAATAAATGATCGTCCAACTAACCTGACTTCTGCACAACACAACTGCTGGTCCCAACCCCATTGATAAAGCAAGAAATTCCACTAAATAACCCTGATAAGGCACACCTGTGAAGTGAAAACCATTTCAGGTGACTACCTGTTGAAGCTCATCGAGAGAATGCCAAGAGTGTGCAAAGCAGTAATCAGAGGAAAGGGTGACTATTTTGAAGAAACTAGAATATAAAACATGTTTTCAGTTATTTCACCTTTTTTTGTTAAGTACATAACTCCACATGTGTTCATTTATAGTTTTGATGCCTTCAGTCATGAAAATAAAGAAAACACATTGAATGAGGAGGTGTGTCCAAACATCTGGCCTGTACTGTATATAAACGTCTACGTGTGGAAGTGTGTGTGCCTGTCCGGCCCGGTAGTGAGAGGTGGAGTCGGGGTAAGGGCTCCGCCTCCGAGGAAACAGAAAACTTGCTTAGCCGCTAATAACACAAGCGAGGCCAGCACGTCAGCAAAACGAAACCTCAGGAGAAAGACAAAGTCGCTTATCCGCTAACATCGGCAAAATGGTATCCCTTTTAGTGTTCCTCCCGCCGCTAATGCACAAATGATGCGAGCATGTCGACAAAACACCAACATTTATTTATATAGCACATTTTCATACAAACAGTAGCTCAAAGTGCTTTACATAATGAAGAACATAAAAATAAAAGACACAGTAAGAAAATAAAGTAAGTCAACATTAATTAACATAGAATAAGAGTCCTATAAGAGTAAGGTCCAATGGCCAGGGTGGACAGAAAAAACAAAAAAAAAACTCCAGACGGCTGGAGAGAAAAATAAAATCTGTAGGGATTCCAGACCATGAGACCGCCCGGTCCCCTCTGGGCATTCTACCTAACATAAATGAAACAGTCCTCTTTGGATTTAGGGTTCTCACGGAAGGACTTGATGATGATGGTCACGTAGACTTCTGGCTTTTAATCCATCCATCATTGTTGGAGCATCATGATGCTTTTGAGTAGGTGAGTAGAATCCTCCTAGGAGAGAGACGCCCAGAGTAGTCATTCAGTCAGTCAGTCATTTTCCAACCTGCTATATCCTAACACAGGGTCACAGGGGTCTGCTGGAGCCAATCCCAGCCAGCACAGGGCACAAGGCAGGAACAAATCCTGGGCAGGGCACCAGCCCACCGCAGATGCCCAGAGTCGTTCCTTTCAATTATCTGACAGCTCTACATTTCAATTTTTTTTCTGACAATTTCAATAGTTTGTAGGACCCCCGGCTTTTTACAGCACAGGCTTGCACAGCTAGTATATCTATATTACTTATTTATATGCTGGGAACTGGAAGGGGAGGAGTTATTCTTGGGAAGTGGGTGGGGTCAGTCAGCCATCTTGGGAACTTATTCTTGGCTGCAGAGAAGGAAAGAGAAGATGATGTTAGCATCAGCGCCCCCTCTCATTTGGGGAGGTATTGCTTATCTCATTAGAGCCAGGAAGGTGGTCCCCAGACACACACACACACACACACACTCATATATACACTGTATCTTAGGCATCTCTAAACACAACCGGACTGTTATTCGCTCTGTAAAATGCTAGAAGCCTGATGATTTTGCTCAAAATTGCTTCATTTGAGTTCTCCAGCAGAGATAATATTTTTGTGCTTTTTCATGCACGTTTGTTCCAGAACTGCAGCACAATTACAGAAGAAGAAAAAAAAAGAAAAACTTTCAACAAGATGTCATTTTTTTAAATTCATTTCACAAAATTCAATGTTGCCCGCCTGTCACCCACCCAGTTTGAGTAGCAGGTGAACACTGGGACCTGGATGGGAGACGCCGCTCCTCACTCATTGACTGACCACTTAAACCAACGTGCTTGTTTTTAGGTGAGACGAGGCGAGTGCTGGGATTAAACCAACATGGACACAAAGAGACCACTTCAAGTGCACCCCCCCCCACACCTTTCAAAAGCATAACAATGAACTTTCAGTAAACTAGTGCCAATGCTTGACTTTTTCATTCAGAGCGCTCAGATCCACATCTACACCTGGTCAGGTTAAGGAGGCGACTATGAGGAGTCAGGATCTGTGATGTGCACTCAGCAGGCACTTAGCAGCGGCTCAGCAAATGTCTTGGAATTCGTGAAGCTGACACAGCGAAACGTGGGACCTTGCAGCTGGCGCGCCTACCTCTGCCCTTTACCTCAACAAATATGACAGCCACTTCAACTATGAGGCAGGGAAGATGAGGGGCAAGCGCTGTGCGAGACGACCCCACTGTATGTTGTCAGGACGTCACGGACCTGCCAAAGACCTCCTTCAAACAGAAGAAGAGGACACGTTCATTTTAAAAAGCTGCAGTGGGTAAGCGGGTAGCACTCGGTGGACCTCAACTCTTCATTTGCAGCTGCTGTGTATGTAGAAATAATATAAAGTAATAAGCAACACGAAGTGCATGGTGGTACAGAGGTTAGTATGGCTGCCTCACAGCTCCAGTGCTTTAACCCTAATCCTTAAAAACAGGGCTATTAAAATAGAGGGAAAAGAAGTTAATTAGCAGTGAAAACTGGACTCTGATTAGGAGAAGGGTTAGAAAGAAAACCTGCACCCACTGCGGCCCTCCAGGTCTGGAGTTTGACACTCGTGTGCTAAGTATGTAATGTTATGCTGAGGGGGTCCTGAGGGGGGTCTGCCCACTCTGAAAAGACTACATCCTTCATGTTCCAGTGGTTCAAAGATGGTTGACGATGCTTACCTGAACACACCGATGCTTAAACGATGCCAGGAGATTCACTAGGAAAAAAAAAACATCTCCGCACCTCTCTGCATCGTTTCATACAATGCCTATGAAAAGTGTCACCTCCTTGGAAGTTCTCAGGTTTTGTTGTTATGAAACGTTGAATCGCAGCAAATTTCATTTGGCTTTTATGACATTGATCAGTACCAAAAAAAAAAAATGACTCCTTAATGTCAAAGTGAAAGCAGATCTCTGCAAAGTGGTCTAAATTAATTAGAAATATAAAACACAAAGTAGCTGATTGCGTAAGTGTTCACCCCCTTCATGTTAGGATTTTGTAGCCGCCCCTCTGGCAGCCATGACAGCCTTAGGTCTGTGTGTACAGGTCTCTCTCTGTCAGCACTAGCACCCAACCACCATTCTTCTTATCCAAACTGCTCCACCGCTGTCAGGCTGCACGGTGATTGTGAGTGAACAGCCTTTGTCAAGTCCGGCCGCACATTCTTAGTTGGAGTCTTAGAGGTCTGCACTCTGACTCGGCCGCTCCAGGACATCAAACTTGTCAAACTCTGGTCCTGGAGGGCCGCAGTGGCTGCAGGTTTTCATTCTAACCATCTTCTTCATTAGGGACCAGTTTGTGTTGCTAATTAACTTCTTTTTCTTTAGTTTTGATTAACTTTAATCAGGCCGCTTAGTTGTCTCATTTTTGCTTAATTAGCAGCCAAACAATAATGAGACACAAAACACATGACCAGCTCACCTTTGCCCATCACACAATATCTGAAAGTAAAGAAAGGTGGTGGTTGTCAGTAAGGTTGATCTCTCAGGTCACCAAAACATCTTGACGGTTTTCTTAGAAAAAAACAGAAAAATCAACAGTTTTGGAAATGTCTGCTGTAGCAGAATGAGAGCAGCAACAAGCCGTGGAATTTAATAACGGGTTTAATTAACAGCAAGAATCGGCTTCTCATTAAGAGATTGATTGAAGTGAAATTGGTTGGAGTTTGAAATCCCAATTTAGCTGGTCATCTGTCAGCTCGTTTCACATCTCATTTCTGTTTGGCTGTCATTTAATGAAGAAAGGAATAAATTCAAAGGACTGAATCCTTAAAAATAAGGCTATTAAAATGAAGGGAAAAGAAGTTAATTAGCAGTGAAAACCTGCCACTGATCAGGAAAAGGGTTAGAATGAAAACCTGCAGCCACTGCAGCCACTGCGGCCCTCCAGGCCCGGAGTTCGACACCCCTGTTTTAAACCATTTCCATGTAACTTTGGCTTTATGGCTTGGAGTCTTTGTCTTGATGGAAGACAACTCTTCTCCTGAAGTGTAGGTTTCCCTCCAGCTTTTCCCAGGATTTTGCTCCAGTCGTTTTCCCCACCAGGCTGGCCTGTACACTGGTACCATGAGTGCTGGGCAGAGTGGAGGCAGGACAGTTGATTCTGGGGTGTGTTCTGTTCCTGGGTGTTGGGCAAGGTCGTGGGGTTCAGCGGCTGTTGGGCATCTGTTGGTGAAGAGAGATTCACTGATCTTGACTTTGCTGACGATGCTCTGATCTTCGCTGAGTCAATGGAGGCTCTCGAGAGACTGAGTGAGGGGTCCGAGTGTCCTGATAAAAACCAACATCCAGGCCTTTAATGACCTCTTGGGGACGGCCATCAGCAGTGTGTCTGTCTGCAGAGAGAGTGTCGACCTCATCGAGAGGTTTACTTATCTCGGCAGTAACAGTCATGTCTCTGGTGACTCTTCCTATGAAGTCAGTTGACGGATTGGGAGAGCATGGGGGGTCAGGAGATCGCTGGTAAGAGGTGTGTGGCGTTGCCGATATCTGCAAAAGGATGAAGGTCCAAGTCTTTAGAATCCTGGTGCTTCCTGTTGGTTGTGAGATATGGACGCTATCCAGTGACCTGAGACGAAGACTGGACTCCTTCATGTGTGTCTCTTCAGAGAATCGTTGGGTACCGCTGGTTTGACTTTGTGTTGCTCATGGAGTCCCGAATGAGGCACATGACCTGCATTGAGAGGGAGCGTCAGTTACGGCACTACGGCCATGTGGCACGTTTCCCTGAGGGTGATCCGACTCACAGGACCCTCATTTTTGAGGACCTGAGTGGCTGGACCAGGCCAAAGGGGTCACCCACGTAACATCTGGCTGCAGCAGATAGAGGGTCAGTTCCAGAGAGTGGGACAGCACCACGTCTCTGTCTCGGGGTTTGCCAACCGGGATCCCAAGTTGTTTTGTCATGTGGTGGCGGCGACAACCTGCTGTACCAATGCATGCTCCCCAACCTGACCTGACCTGACCTCATTTTCTTCGCCACCATCACAAGTCTTTGAGGGCCTGCTACAGAGGAGCATCCCCACATCATAATGGCGCACCACCAAGCTTCATGGTGGGGAGGGTCTGTTTTTTGATCATGTGCAGTGTTCGAATGTGGTTTTAACATGATGGCCGAAACGTTCAATTTTGGTCTCATCAGACCATAGAACCTTCATCCAGCTGACCCCAGAGTCTCTCATGTGCCTTGTGCCAAGACGTCAATGAAGTTCCGTCTAACTGATTTTAGATCAGTAGTAGGAGGACCTTATCTCTTCATTTGCAACTGCATGGCCTGGCATTTGGCATTTTTGTAGAAATGACGTAAAATAATAAGAAACATGAAGTGCATGGTGGTGCAGAGGTTAGCGTGGCTGCCTCACAGCTCCAATTTGCTGGATTCAGTACCCCACCCAGGCTGACCCCTATGTGCAGCATGCATCGTCTCACTACTCATTCCAGTTCTTCTCACATCCCAAAGACATACAAATACACACACGGGTTAATCACCATTGCAAACTGGCCAATTTGAGTCGGCATGGGTGGGTGATAGACTGGCACCCCATAACCAGATGGCTCCTGTTTAGAACCCAGTTCATCCAGGACAGGCCCACCACAATCACCACAGCACACCACAATCATGGAAGTGCTCAGGAAACGAATGAATGAATGAATTTGAAGGATGAGGACGTAAGCTGGTGACATGCTAGCCATCTCAATGTAAGAAAAAAGCAACACATCTCGGACTTGTAACTCGTTTGGATTTTGTTCTGAGCTCCTCACTTGTGGTGGTCAATTTAGTACCCTTGTCCTGGACCACGTCTTTCCAAGCAGTCCCCCAGACTGACGTTTACTCAATTATGTTGACCTCTTTGGATAAAAGTGTCTGCTAATCCAATAAATGTAAATGTTAACGGTAAGCTCGGCCCGTGTGAGCGATTGTGCACCACGATTGGGCTCCTAGCTCGCACCTCAAGCTGTCTAGACAGGTTTGGGTTCTGCTGACCCTAAAATGGCTTAGAAAACAGAAGGAGGGTTGGCTTTCTAACGGCTCTCACCTAACATCAAATCAAGCTTACTTGAATTACTGCCGCCCAGACTGGCCGTTTAGGAGAGCTCACTGCACACTCCGCTTATGGCGATGGTCATTTACAGCTTGTTAGTTTATGGAACGCCATGCAGGAGTGCAAAGTGCAGAGTCTAAAAAAAAAAAAAGAGAGAGAAAAGGCGAAAAGCGCCTCGAGGCGCCAAAGGGTAGGAGCAGAGGAGCTAAGCTGCCAGCTCCGAGAGGCTGAAGCGGGGCCAGGCCCGTAATACGAGTAGAGACGCACATGGGCCATCTTCAATGGTCTGTCCCCTCCCGCAGGGAATGTTTTCACTTGGTCTGCTGACCTTAGAGCTGAAGCTACAAATATAGCCCGGTGCTAAATCACAGCCATGTCAGTCCAGGTAATCCGATCGGCCACCGACTGCCGTCACATGGGCCCAGAAGATGCGCTCGCAGGATATTTTTATGTGACACTTGCTGGAGGTGAAGCCATTTGTGGGTGGAGGCTGAGGCTGCTGGCTCCAGCTGGATATTTGATCTGACACGACCACTAATAACTTGAAAATTGTGATAATTATTATCCGTTAACATGGGGCAATTGCATTCATTTTTCCTCCGCAGCGCGATGGCCCCATTCTATTCTTAGCACCGTATTCAAGTTATTACGGCAGAGATGTGTTTATGAAATTGCTGCCAGAGCTGGATTATGCAACCTGGGCGTCGTCCAGCACCCGCGTGGACAGGACAGCAGCAGGCCAGCTTGGGTAGCGGCTCGGGTTACGGTGTGGGGTGTCAAAACATACACGAAAGCTGTTAGGGCTAATTATATCCATCAATCAAATCATTACAGAGGGAAAAAAAAAAAAAGAAACGGTCAGACCAAATGTGCGTGTTGGAGATCTGATGAGGACAAAGAGCCGCCAGCATTAAATACAGCGCCGACAAGCTCACTAATAACTTCAAACGGTGAGCTTTACGCAAACGAGGATGAGTTCTGCTACTGTCGTGAACCCGCACTTCCTCCTGCTTGGCGTCTTTTGTCAATGCCTCTTGTTATTTACAGGCACATTACATGCAATCCACTGAAGTCTGAGTCATCGTCGTCTCTGACCAGTAGGGGAGATGCCTGCCATCTTGGAACCAGTGCTTAGTTAAGTAAAAGGCACTTCGGCTGTCTAAGTTCGGCTCCTTCCTTAGACCCAGCACTGCCAGGCGAGGCTTCAACTCCCCTCTCTTTCTCTTTGTCCTTCATGCTGTTAAGGAGTCAGACACTTGGGTTCTCCTTCTCAATCCATGTCTGTCAGATGAAGACCAAACTTCGGCTCTGAAACGGAGCGCCTTCAGATCTTGGTTTACTGTATCCATCCACCTTATCTTCTGCCTGCCATGATTCTGATGTCCATAAACGTTTGCCTTCATAATCCTTTTCCTCCACGCTTCACGCCGCTTGACCATAACACAGATAACACCAATGGTGTTGTGAATCTCCTCGTTACTTTTCTTATCTTTCAGCGGGACTCCCATAATCCATATCAGTATCATCATTTCAGTTCCTTTCAGGGAGGCCTCTTCTTTTCTTCTCCGTGTCCATGTTTCTGCTGCATAAGTCAACACAGGTATATTCTAGTTTTGTATACCTGCCCTTAACTTCTTCTTCTTTTTCTCCCCTTCATCTTTTCCCCTTCCTACATGGGGTCGATGTGCCTGCTGAACCTCCTCACCAGTCAAGCCCCTTTCCTTCAGATCTTCTTTCACTTTACCCATTGTAAGAAGTTCCACACAACACTGAAAGAGGTTTGGGGGCAGCCGCCCGTATTGTGGTTCAATGATGAAGGTTTCAGTCCAGAACAAGAACAATGTAAACAGGCAAACATGGTGGTTTAAGAGTAGGAAACAGGAAGTGATGTCATCAGACAGGAACCGGAAATGACATCCTCGGGGGCCCAGGACCAGAAGTGACATCTTCAGGGCTGGGGCCAGAAGTGACGTCTTTTATGTTAGGTTGAATCCATACAGGGGGTTGGGTGGTCTTGTGGCCTGGAACCCCTGCAGATTTAGTTTTTTTTTCTCCAGTCGTCTGGAGTTTTTTTTTGTTTTGTTTTTTCTGTCCTCCCTTACGCGGCACGGTGGCACAGTGGGTAGCACTGCTGCCTCGCAGTTAGGAGGCCCGGGTTCACTTCCCGGGTCCTCCCGGCGTGGAGTTTGCATGTTCTCCCCGTGTCTGTGTGGGTTTCCTCCCACAGTCCAAAGACATGCAGGTTAGGTGTATTGGCGATCCTAAATTGTCCCTAGTGTGTGTGTGCGCCCTGTCCGGGGTTTGTTTCCTGCCTTGCGCCCTGTGTTGGCTGGGATTGGCTCCAGCAGACCCCTGTGACCCTGTAGTTAGGATATAGTGGGTTGGATAATGGATGGATGGATGTCCTCCCTTACTTTTATTCTATGTTAATTAGTATTGTCTAATTTTATTTTTATATTTTGTTTTCTTTCATCCTGTAAAGCACTTTGAGGTACACCTTTTGTATGAAAATGTGCTATATAAATAAATGTTGTTGTTGCTGTTGTCTTTGACCCAGAACCGGAAGTGATGTCATTGGACCCAAGCGGAATTTCCCGTGATCGGTCTGCCAATGAAGAAGAGCAGGGCTTACTGCCCTGTGCCATCCCCTGGGTGGGTCTTTTGAGCCTTTTAGCTGCCTCCTATGCTCATGTGTGTGACATCATCCACCTCCATTTTGGCCTCACTTGCTTTCTCTTCCCCTGCACTTCCATTGCCATCACTTGTTGTCTCTCCTCATCACATGTCCATGCCATTTCAGCCTCCTTTCCTGTCCTTTCTAAGATTTCTCTCCCATTTTTGCTGTATCCTTGATTGCTTCATTTCTTATTCTGTCCTTTTTTGTAACTCCACACATCCATCTCAACATTCTCATTTCTGCCACATCTAACTTCTCCCGTGCCCGCTTTACTGCCCACGTCTCCGCTCCATACATCATTGCTGTCATCTTCTTATCACACAGCCCTCCAGTTAGATCTTTCCATGTCTGCCAAGCACTGTGTCTCACTTTAGCACTAATCACTGTCATCATTTCATTGGAGCACCTTTAGCTTTGATTACAGTGCCCATTTGTCACGGCATTGCTTCGATGAGCTTATTCAATTTCTCGGTTTTCATTTTCATCCTGATTTGCATTCAGGCATCACAGTTAGAGTCAAACCACCTCATAAGGTCTTCTCCGCCACATCCCAAAGACTTTCAACGGGGTTGAGGACGGGACTCCATGGTGGTAAACTCATGTGCGAAAACGATTCTTCATACTCTCTGAAGCATTCTTTGAAAATCTGAGCCTGTGAATCTTGGCATTGTTGTCCTGGAAATTAAGGTCCTGTCTGTGTCACCAGGGAAGAAAATGTCCATTGATGGGATGACCTAGTCAGTCAGTGCATTCAGACCAGGCGAAGTGAAGCAACCCCAAATCATCTCACTGCCTCCAGAGGCTTATAGAGGGGGCACGATGTTCGACGGGTCCATCTCTTCATGCCATTCCCTTCTTTACTCTGATGTGCCCATCGCTCTGCAACTGGAGAAATCTGGACTCATCAGACTGCATGATCTTCTTCCTTTGCTCTACAGTCCAATCTTTATGTTTCCTAGCAAATCAAAGTCATTTTTTCCAATTAGCCTTACTAACAAATGGTGTTCTCATACAGTCGGGGATTGTTAGGCGCTGTGGAGGGACTGGCAACCTGGAGCTGTATACTGGGAAACTTACCTGGCTGGAACACCCACAACAATGAAGGATGGGGGCAGACAACTTGTGCACGACATTGTCTCCCCGTGGAACTCTAGATGGCAGCCCACAGATTCCAACAGGGCACACTGGGAATTGTAGTTTGTTTCCACTGCCCTGTTGCATTCCGTGGTGCCACCAGGGGTGTGCAGAAGAGACTAGCGAGTCCAACTAAGTCGGGCCCAGCCTTACTCGGAAGTGCTTCCAGGAAATAGCTTTGGGACACCGGAAGTACTTCTGGGTTATTATTAAAGGAGCAGAGCTGCGTCACTCTGGGAGCCAAGGTTGGGAGGAGGATGACAAAGCTTGTGTGAGGAGCGGAGGAAGAGGCAGAAAGAGAAAAATAACGAAAGAACTGCTGTGAGTTTCCTTACACTGGTGGTTCTGGGGTGAGAAACTCTTGGAAGGAATCGTTTTTCACAATAAAAAAAAAACCTTTGGGTTACTGAAGCACTTGTGTCTGAGCAGTTGTGTCGGGTGTTTGAGGAGCTGCAACGCCCCCTGGTGGCCACAGGCCTTATCTGTTTCTGAGCATACCATATTGTTTCAGACTTGTGGGCATTTATTGTAAGTCTTTTATTTTATAATGAACCCTTCCTGTAGTTCAGTGGTAGAGTCTTCCTCTACAGTCAGATTGTCAGCATACAGCACGTCCCATGGAACTTCTCTTTGGACAAATTCAATACAATGATAAAAAAAGTAATGGTTTTGAGACAGGACCCCTGATATTCACCAACCGATATCTCAAAGAATGTTGTGTTTCCATTTCTCCTTCTAACTTTCCTTCATACATAGATATGACAACCCTAATTTATTCTTCCAAAATTCCTTTTCTTCTCAGACTACAATACAGCACTTCCCTTTGTACTCGGTCAAAGGCTTTCTCTAAATCCACAAACGGTCCAATATCACTAATTATTCCCTTCCAACATGTTCTCTTGAACCTGCCTTAGTGTTAGGGTTAGTGTTAGGATGGTACGGTGGAGCACTTTAAAACACTGCTGAAAACACATTACTTTAACACTGTTCTCTCATAACTTCATTTTAATTTAATCCTAATGCTCTGCATATTCAATTAATCATCATTACTTTTCATGGTGGCTCCAAAATCCGTACGAACCCCTACTCTCTCTTCTGTTCTTTTTCTGATTTTCTGTGGTGGCGACCTGCAGCACCACCAACTAATCAAAGCACCATGATGTCCTTACATTGATGGATTAAAGGCCAGAAGTCCACGTGACCGTCATCATCAAGTTCTACCATGTGAATCCTGAATACAATGAGGACTGATCATTTACAGTGCATCCGGAAAGTATTCACAGCGCATCACTTTTTCCACATTTTGTTATGTTACAGCCTTATTCCAAAATGGATTAAATTCATTTTTTTCCTCAGAATTCTACACACAACACCCCATAATGACAATGTGAAAAAAGTTTACTTGAGGTTTTTGCAAATTTATTAAAAATAAAAAAACTGATAAATCCCATGTACATAAGTATTCACAGCCTTTGCTCAATACTTTGTCGATGCACCTTTGGCAGCAATTACAGCCTCAAGTCTTTTTGAATATGATGCCACAAGCTTGGCACACCTATCCTTGGCCAGTTTCGCCCATTCTTCTTTGCAGCACCTCTCAAGCTCCATCAGGTTGGATGGGAAGCATCGGTGCACAGCCATTTTAAGATCTCTCCAGAGATGTTCAATCGGATTCAAGTCTGGGCTCTGGCTGGGCCACTCAAGGACATTCACAGAGTTTTCCTGAAGCCACTCCTTTGATATCTTGGCTGTGTGCTTAGGGTTGTTGTCCTGCTGAAAGATGAACTGTCGCCCCAGTCTGAGGTCAAGAGCGCTCTGGAGCAGGTTTTCATCCAGGATGTCTCTGTACATTGCTGCAGTCATCTTTCCCTTTATCCTGACTAGTCTCCCAGTTCCATCCACACAGCATGACACTGCCACCACCATGCTTCACTGTAGGGATGGTATTGGCCTGGTGATGAGCGGTGCCTGGTTTCCTCTAAACGTGACGCCTGGCATTCACACCAAAGAGTTCAATCTTTGTCTCATCAGACCAGAGAATTTTGTTCCTTATGGTCTGAGAGTCCTTCAGGTACCTTTTGGCAAACTCCAGGCGGGTTGCCATGTGCCTTTTACTAAGGAGTGGCTTCCGTCTGGCCACTCTACCATACAGGCCTGATTGGTGGATTGCTGCAGAGATGGTTGTCCTTCTGGAAGGTTCTCCTCTCTCCACAGAGGATCTCTGGAGCTCTGACAGAGTGACCATCAGGTTCTTGGTCACCTCCCTGACTAAGTTCCCTTCTCCCCCGATCACTCAGTTTAGATGGCCAGCCAGCTCTAGGAAGAGTCCTGGTGGTTTCGAACTTCTTCCACTTACGGATGATGGAGGCCACTGTGTTCATTGGGACCTTCAAAGCAGCAGAAATTTTTCTGTAACCTTCCCCAGATTTGTGCCTCGAGACAATCCTGTCTCGGAGGTCTACAGACAATTCCTTTGACTTCATGCTTGGTTTGTGCTCTGACATGAACTGTCAACTGTGGGACCTTATATAGACAGGTGTGTGCCTTTCCAAATCATGTCCAATCAACTGAATTTACCACAGGTGGACTCCAATGAAGCTGCAGAAACATCTCAAGGATGATCAGGGGAAACAGGATGCACCTGAGCTCAATTCTGAGCTTCATGGCAAAGGCTGTGAATACTTATGTACATGGGATTTCTCAGTTTTTTTTATTTTTAATAAATTTGCAAAAACCTCAAGTAAACTTTTTTCACATTGTCATTATGGGGTGTTGTGTGTAGAATTCTGAGAAAAAAAAATGAATTTAATCCATTTTGGAATAAGGCTGTAACATAAATAACAAAATGGGGAAAAAGTGATGCGCTGTGAATACTTTCCGGATGCGCTGTGTGTTAGCTGGGTGGTCTTGTGGCCTCTGAACCCCTGCAGATTTTATTTTTTCTCACCAGCCATCTGGTGTTTTTTTTGTATTTTCTGTCATCCCTGGCCCTCGGACATTACTCTTATTCTATGTTAATTAGTGTTCCCTTATTTGAATTCTTACTTAGTCTTTTTTCTCTTTCTTCATCATGTAAAGCACTTTGAGTGACATTATTTGTATGAAAATGTGCTATAGAAATAAATGTTGTTGTTGTTGTTGTTAGTTTGAGGTTTCAGCTCCTCATGACCCCCAACTGGATAAGTGGGCTGGAAAATGGATGAGCCAAAGATTATTTATGGGGGTCTCTTATCATTATGGTTAAACAAGCAGTGCAGTTGTGCGGTAAGACAAGGTGCTGGGCTGAAAATCATGAGGCCATCACCCCACCTCTCACTTGAGTGAGACACTTGGTAGAAATTTGGAACCGGACTTATTTTGGCTCAACACGGGGGCCGAATCGACACTCGTAAACTCGTCTTGTTGTCTCTAAAGAGCAGTCTGTTTTATTTGGAGGACTTGAAATTCCAATCGACATCTCAGACTAGCAGCTTATTTTATTAAGTGGACATTCAGTTTTTGTTGTCACCTCACGCCATCCATCAGCTTTGAGGAGAGGATGTTAAAGTCCTACTGGTGATGTGACACGGTAATTTGATTTAGTAACAGGACATTCGACTCCTTTTGTCATTTCTAACCAGTGATTTGTTTTACTCACAGTTTATTAAACCTCATATTGATTTCTCCAATAAAATTCCTACTGTTGCTACCAACTAGAAGCTTCTTTTAATCAGAGGATATTCAACCCCTATTGTTGTTTCAAACCAGCAATTTGCTTTATTTCAAAGAGATTACATTTCTGTTGTCTTCTCTTGCCAGTAGTTTGCTTCAGTCAGAAGATATTAAATTCTGATCGACTTGCCTAACCAGCAATAAGTTTCAGTCTGGAGCCAGAAATGCGCTTGACTTGAAGGAAAGAGACTCCTAATGCCATCTCTAGCCAGTGGTTTGCTTTACAGAGGTAATGAAATTACCACCGACAAATCCAATCAGAGACATGTGTACTGCAAGGACACTCAAGCCTATCATTGTCTTTAACTAGAAGTTTGTTTCAGTCAAAGGGTATGAAGTTCCTGTGGTCATCGTTAGCCACTAATTTGATTTATTCTATGGTGTTACATGCTGAAGGCCATGCCCAGCTAGAAAATTGCAGTTACTAAAAGAAGTGGGAGTTCAGGGTGTTGTGTGTCGACGGGTGTAGAACTGACTAAAACACGGGCAACACAGTGTGAGGAACCCTATTAGAACTGGCTGATGCTATGAGGGGGTACCACAGGGGTCAGTGTTGGGACCGCTGCCATTTTTAATATTTATAAATGACTAGCCGTCCCCCACGGTTCCACCCGCGTAGAAGTGAAACAGGACAGTGAGGAGGGCCCTGCTCGGCTCTTTACTCCTGACGTCACGCTTCCCCCTCCCCTCGGCCCGCAGCCTCTGTCTCGGATTAGCGCGAATACATCGCTCCTGCAAGCAAAGTATGATTCTTAGCACGATGAGAGAAGTCACAAAATCAACCGGAATGTTCAAGCAAATTATAGAAAAAAATCCAATCTAAATCTGTTAAGTAGTTCTCTCGTTTGCTAGCTAAGTGGAGGTAAGGAACGCCCTGAGGCTGGCGTGTGGGTGCGGTGGGCACCCCCCCCCCCTCCCCTCAGCCCACAGCCTCTCTCTCAGATTCACACAAATAAATCAGTACCACAAGCAAACTAAGATACTTATCACGCTGAGAGAAGTCGCAAAATATAACGGGAATGTTCAAGCAAATCCTAGAAAAAACCCGATCTAAATCTGTTAAGTATTTCTCTCGTTCGCTAGCTAAGCAGAGGTAAGGTACAGCCGAGGCTGGCACACGAGTGAGGAGGGTACTGCCCCCCTTCCCTCCCCTTGGCCCACTGGGTGTCGCTCAGATTCGCAAGAATATATCGCTCCTGCAAGCGAACTATGATTTTTAGCGTGATGAGAAACTCGCAAAATCAACCAGAATGTTCAAGCAAATTCTAGAAAAAAACCCGATCTAAATCGGTTAAGTGGTTCTCTCCTGAAGAGCGAACAGACATACAGACAGACAACAGCTGGATTTTATATACAGGCCGTCCCCGGGTTACGTACGAGATAGGGACTGTAGGTTTGTACTTAAGTTAAATTTGTATGTAAGTCAGAACAGGTACATTATTTTAATAAATGCTATTGTTGACCGACTGTAACCAAGTGCTCTGCCAATGAATGATGGAGTTTCACCTCCTCTGACCTTTTTATTATTTCTACTTTATTTTCCATGGTGATGGTTTTTCTCTTCTTTACTGTATCACCAGCACTTGCATCAGATTTGTGTTTCAGAGACATTCTTGAAGGGTGAAGTTCAAAAGATTAAGATGAGCTCTTCTGCACAGCACTATTCACGCTATCACAGTAGGAAGGTACCCGTCGTCAACACGTCTGATGTACTGACCAGAGACAACTTCCTGTTATGTGCGTAACAGTACAAGCAGGCTTGCTATTAAGAATGAATGGGGGCGCCGAGGGGCGGTTCATCACCAGCCCACCTCACAGTCACCCCCACTACAGTATGCTGCCTGCAGCGTCCGCCCACCGAGAACGAACACAGTGAGGCCAAAGGCGGGTAGTGAATCGCCCACCACCACCCCCATTCAACAGGCAGCCACCCAAGGCACACTACAATGCTACCCCCCACCGCCCCGTTCACCCTCAATGACCTCCATTCAGCCACAACCGGGTCACCGCTTGCAGCATTACCAGCCGCCCACCGAGAATGAACGGGGCAGCCATGTGTGGTGGGCGGGCATTGAAATGCCCCCCTCCGCTCCATCCAGCCTGCGTCCAGTCAGGAGCAGTAGCTGCGGCAGCAATCTGCCCCATCAAGCCTCCGTCCTGCACACGAGCGATAGCTGTGGCCCCAACGACTATGGACCACGGGTCACCGCTTGCCGCCGGGAGCCGCCCGAGGGACACTACACTGTGCGAGCAGCGACATCGCCCCCCTCCAGCCTCTGCTTGCAGCGTCCCCAGGCCGAAGATGACGGAGCCGCAGTTACTGAGGTGCATGCATCGCAGCTGCTGCCCCGTTCGCAAGTCGTAGGTCGGATGTCCGTAACCTGGGGACTACCTGTATAGAGAGGTTGGGGTAGGAATATAACTAACAAGCTGGTTAACAAGTCTAAAGATGATAGGAGGATTGGCAGATAATCTGAAATCCACTGAATCATCACAGGCGGACTTGAAGAGCAGACAGGCTTGGTCAGATTTATGACAGATGAAATGTAACGTCAGAAAATGTAAACTATTACACAGAGGAAGTAGAAACGTTAGGTTTGAATACACAGTGGGAGGTCTGAGGGAGAGGGAATGAAAAAAGAAATAAAGTAGCAGCAAAAACGATGAACAAATCTTAAAAAACAAATCAATTAAAATGAATTCAAAAGAAGTTAATTAGCAGCCAAAACAGGTCAGTAATTAAGAAAAGGGTTAGAAGGAGCGGAGCTTGGGGACCCCTGGTCTAGCGGCTGTTCGATTACCGTTATTGTCGGTGGCCATCAGTTTCGTCTGTTTAGATTCCCTGTGAGACAACACCGAGCATTTAGATCTGCGATCAGAGACAGGCCACTAAACATGAGGCGGAGGGACAGCAGGACACACAGGACACAGTAAATATATGGCGTAAGGACGTCTTTCAGGAGCTCGAGGGCTCGTCGCCTTTCCCAGACTGCTACTCTAGCAGGGGCTGTGCTGACTGCTTTCCGGTGCAGCCCACTTCCTTTCATTGACTCAGACTGTAGAAAAGCCGCAGGAGGCTGTATAACCAAATCATCGTGGTATGAAGATAAAGCCGGTGACCTCTAAACTGATAGGGGGGTGTGGTGGCAGAGAGCCTGAGGCACACCGTCTGAAGAGAAATTCCTCCCAAAACCATAATGAAGACATTTCCAGAGTTGTCAGGTCTCTAAAGCGTGACCTTCGCCATTAGGCCTGTATCTCCAGGCGCTGTCTCTTTAGCAGGTAAGCATCGTGTGAAATTCTGGATTCCTCCATGGTGCTTTAAAAGCTTCTCCACTCCCCGCTTCCCTCCATGTTCACAAAGCAAACCACGAAAATGATTTGTGTGCCTTGAGGGTCCTGGCAGAGGACATATCTAAGTATTTTTCTGATGGGAATGAGCCCTCCAGAGGTGTGGGCCTCACCATTCACACACCGCAGCACATCTAAAACTTTGACACTTACCTGACAGGTACGGAAAGGAGTGACGGGCCTTTAGAGAGGTGACATCTATAGACTGGACCCGTTGGGCATTGACAAGAGAGACGCTTTTACAGGGCACACCTGATGGACGCCTGCATAACATTCAGTGACTACGTGTTGGGGTAAAAAGTGAAAATACTAACTGGGCATTAATGGCAGTAATATCTTTCTGTCCGGTGCACAGGTGTAGCTGTGGGGGACCTTGGGTTTGACCCCCACCTCCCGAAATATATCCGTTCCAATGAAATGATCCGGCACGGAGTTACTATTCTTGTACTTTATCATAACCCACTAAAGTTAACTCCCGACTACACCCCCGTGATCCAGAGTGTTTGGGTGGGCTCTCCTCCACAAACTCCTGTCTTCCTCCTGTCAAAATTTGAAGGTATTGCTCCATGTAGAATCTGTCATGTGTCCTAAGATGATAAGAACGTTAAAAATTCTGCAAATATGAGAAATGAAAGTCCATCGGTGAGCCTCTCTTGAAGTGATCTTAACAGCCCAGCACATCACAGCGGCCGTCACAGAGTTGTAGAAGAGGCTAGCTGAAATACCCAGCATTCCCAGGGATGAAAATAAAGTGTCTTTTGTTTTTTTTTTAATTGTTTGCAAAAAAATATAATAAAAAAAAACAAAAAACACAACTTTAAAAATAAAAATAAATTAACAAACAATGAAGACTCACTAACGTGCTTGTATTGTTTACTGAAGTGCCTTGTTATATACAATGGTTTTAGCGTTTCTATCTTTAGCCAATATATAAAGGTTCTTAGGACTTGGTACCCTTGAACACGCCACATAAAGTTGTCCACGTGAGAAACCGGCCGAGTCCAAATTGATTCCATCAATTTTCAATGTTTATGCAAATGTTCCGATCATCAAGTGGATAATAACAGACATACAAGACCGAATCTCGAATTAGTCTCTTCCAAGTGAAATTCCTTTACAATCAATTAAACGTTAAATATTTTACCTATATAAATAAATAAGTAGCTATAGTTGTTTTATACTTTACCTTCGATTTTGATAAGTTAATTAAATTAGTTTTTTGATTATGAACGTGACCGAACGAACGAGATTGCGAATACAAGCGGCTGAAATGAGTTTCCTCCGCAGGGTGTCTGGGCTTTCCCTTAAAGATAAGGCGAGAAGCTCAGTCATCCGCGAGGAGCTCAGAGTAGAGCCGCTGCTCCTCCGCATCGAGAGGAGTCAGATGAGGTGGCTCGGGCATCTGATCAGGATGCCTTCTGGACGCCTCCCTGGTGAGGTTTTCTAACCGGGTACGTCTAACCGGGAGGAGGCCCCGAGGAAGACCCAGGACACGCTGGATGGACTATGTCTCTCGGCTGGCCTGGGAACGCCTCGGGATTCCCCCAGAAGTGCTGGAAGAAGTGGTCGGGGAGAGGAAGTCTGGGCCTCTCTGCTTAAGCTGCTGCCCCCGCAACCCGAACTCGGATAAGCGGAAGAGTATGGATGGATGATTATGAATGCATTAAAAAAAAAAATTCCTATTTCTTTTTTATGAAAAAATTGTAACACCAACACGTTAGCAACGATGTTGCCAAACCAATGACATTTAGTTCATTAATGAATAAACAAAAATCGCAAAAAGAGACTCTGAATCCACAAAATAAATATTGGATGTTCAAGGTAGATAAAATGGTCTGTGAACTCTTTGTTATTTGAAATTTTGTTTCAGGAAATATTTAAAAAAGAAAATGAGACACTTATTTGATTTTCAACTTAAAAGGGAAAAATGAAAAACGCAAACAATTACATTTTTCCTTTTGTTCTTTCGCACATCAGAAAAGAAAAATGCAAGAAACGAGAACGAGAAAATGCCCTTCATTTATTTTGTCTGAACCGGAAGTTTTTGTAGGTCAACAACCTGGTCAGGTAATACACCACTGGCAGCAAACACTGGTCACTGGTGTGTAGACTGGACCATCATCATGACGTTGGAACAGTACTCAGACGTGATTGGCCTGTTATTGAAACTTATATCTGTAAATCACCAAATGTTAGCTGTTTCTCAGTGAATAACAACAATAACGTTTATAAAAGAACTGCTACAATGAAGCAAAGTTTGCAAAGCTTGTATTTTTACCTGAAAGATGCGACTCAGTTTTTCTGCAGTCACGTCCTCGTCCCGGCGTGTCACTCTTTTACTGTTCCAAAAAAACAATGCAATGGTCCATCCTCTGCTGATGCCAGTGGAACTTCAAGGCCGTCGATCGATGTGTTGTGAGGAGGACTGTTCACACGTGTCGTCAAAATTCACGCAGAAGAAGAAGTACTTCCGGTTTCTGACAACAAAAATGCATCTGTTTTGTTGTTTTTGAGGTCCGTGTACTTTTTGGTATTTGAAATTTTATTTTAGAAGCAAAAACAAAAATACAAAAATGAAAGGAATTTTCAGATTTTGATTTTTGATTTAAGAATAAAATGAGGGAAAATAAGGTATTTTTTAATTCTATGGTAACAAATAGCAGTCATAAACTTAAAATTCCACATACTTTTCTGGATTTATTTGTGATTCAAATAATGAAAGTGTAGTAGCTCAAAAACAACAAAACAGACACATTTTCATTGTCTGATACTGGAAGTACTTCTTCTTTTGTGCGATTTTTGACGACACGTGCGAACAGTCCTCCTCACAATACATCGATCGACAGCCTTGAAGTTTCTCACCTCTGTCTCCAAATGTGTGTCAGACAGTCGACAGCCCGAGATTTACTCAGCACAAAACTTTCTAACATTTCTCGCAGAAATCCTTCTCACTTCTCCGTGTTCATATGACAGACGCTCAGATATCATTTTCGATGACAGGCCTTGTTTTGCCATCTCTAAAATCACGTCTGAGTACTGTTCCAACGTCATGATGATGGTCCAGTCTACACACCAGTGACCAGTGTTTGCTGCCAGTGGCGAATTTCCTGACCAGGTTGTTGACCTACAAAAACGTCCGGTTCAGACAAAATAAATAAAGGGCGTTTTCTCGTTCTCGTTTCTTGCATTTTTCTTTTCTGATGTGTGAAAGAACAAAAGGAAAAAAGTAATTGTCATTTTTTCCTTTTAAGTTGAAAATCAAATAAGTATCTCTTTGTCTTTTTTAAATGATATTCTCTGAAACAAAATTTCAAATACCAAAAATTACACGGACCTTTTTGAGCTATTACACTTTCATTATTTGAATCACAAATAAATCCAGAAAAGTATGTGGAATTTTAAGTTTATGACAGCTATTTGTTACCATAGAATTAAAAAATACCTTATTTTCCCTCATTTTATTCTTTAATCAAAAATCAAAATCTGAAAATTCCTTTCATTTTCTTTTTTTCGTTTTCGTTTATAAAATGAAATTTCAAATACCAAAAAGTACACGGACCTAAAAATAAAATTCCTTACTATATCTTATATATAATGTAATAGATAGCCTATTTTAATCAAAATACAATCGTGGAATACATTCAAGGTAATATAAAAACGATGGGAAACGCAAAGCCTTTTCTAAGGTTTTTTGACAGATTAATTTTTTTTTTTTGTAGTGTAGTAAGTTTTTACATGCAGATGACGTAAAAAAAGTCACTTAAATTAATATTATTATTAGGCTGATTCAATTCTATTACCGCTGCAACATATACAGTAAGAATAATGCAAGATGAAAATATACAAACATCAAACGACAAACAAATACTACTATGGATTTTCATGATAAAACTGTCGGTTGATTTTACGGAGCACACCAGAAACGTTTCGAGCGTCAAGTGGATGATAACATTCGCACAAGACCGCAAGACCACCCTCCACCCTACCGAGAAGGAGATGGGTTAGGGTTGATTTCACCCTACAGTATTTTTAGTCGATCAATGAGAAACGTGTACCAAGTTTCGTGAAATTCAAAGTGATGCTGGAACACACGCACATACATTGACTTTTATATACTGTATATACATGAAGCAAGTCAGGATCCTTACCGTCACGATGCCAGTCTTACCTGCATGCAACTCCCTCTGATGCCAAATTAAGTGATTATAACAAACTGTCTTTCCAAACTTCTGTCCTCCGTACCTTAAAAAATGCAGATTGCGACACCATCTTCCACATAATCGGTGACAAGGAGCAACATACAGCGGGGAGTGAAACAGCAGAGCTTCATTTCTCACTCATTTGAGCTCTGGAGTGTGAAACTAACAGAAGCTGAGCGGCGGCTCCTCGCTCACAGCTTAATGGAGGAGGCTTTGGCCTGCTGCTGGACTGCTTCTCTGTAAGTCGGGCTGAAATGTCTAAGGGGGGGGATGACAAATGCAGATATTGTGATGGAACCAGGGGCGTCAGCAGGCACCCGAACCCCCAAACACGAACACACACAGAATCCCGGGTTCAAATACAGGTGTGTTTATTACACCACAATACTCAAAGTAACACAAAGCACCGATTTCTCTCTCTTCTCACAATATTCTCTCTCACCACCGCACTGCCCTCCTCCAGTCGAGTGTTGCCCTTCTCCCTCCCACTTGCCTGGATAAGGGAGTGCGGACCCTTTTATTACAGACCCTGGAGTACTTCCAGTGCCAGGGTGATTGCCCAACATAAGCACTTCCAGGTCACACAGAAGTCCATTGTAACAGGGAGCTTGTCACCCTGCAGCGCCCTCTTGTGGCACCCAGTGACTCCAGCAGGGCTGCTCTGCTGGACTACATCTCCCTAAAAGCCCTGCTGGCTTACCACTGGGGACCCATACCCGGGGCTGCTGCCATCTAGCGTGCTGGGGGGGGGGACATCTTCATTCTTCAGTGGGCTGTCCAGCCACCCCTTCTGTTCCCTCTTTCCGGGTTTGATCCGCTTCTCCTCCCCAGCCGGGATGCCTGTCTGCCTACTAGGAGCCTCCCATCTGGGTAAGGAATCATCGCCTCTTCTGGCCGGGATGCCCGTCCTAACGACATATTCTTGAGGGCTGCTGCATCTGCTGGCATTTCCACTCCCATGGCAGGCTACATTTGAGGTTTGGGGGCCACACCCCAACACCCCCCTGAAGACAGGGCAGGACAGGCCCAAAAAAGAAGCAGACCCTCAGACACTTCTTTATCCTCAGCTCAGTCTCCATTATGGACTCTCAATGCCGCCTGCCATGTGCACAGGGCTGTGCTCATTGTGTCGTTTTAAATGCAACAGGCAGCGACTTACGTATCTGCCATCCACGTGTTTTTAAGGGCAGCATCAGTTTGAAATGAGGCGGCATTGTGGAGCTGATCGAAAGTGTAATTGTGGCAAACTGCACATAAAGAAAGATGAGAAACATGGAGGGAGCACCCGGAGCCAGCCTGGCATGAACAATCGCAAACCAGCGGAGGACGAGGCACAGCCTGCTATACGGCACCCCCTCTTCACTGGCTCCAACCCCACGGCACTGAGCCTTGAATGTCAGCTCATGCCATCTACGGCTCTGGCGCGGTGCCCGGCTCCTTTATTCTATTAGCCAATGATAAAGGCAAAGGAGGTTCAATCAGTTCCAACGCCATCAATACGTCTTTATTTTGCAGCTTCTAAAAATGGTGCTGGAGATACACATGAAAAGATAAATGACATGAGGGTGGCAGCACATCTGGAGCCAAGAGTGAAGCTTCCGCTAATGGAATCACTTGGAGCGAGATTACCATAATGGCCAGGCTCATCGTGACTGTTGGCAAGGAAGACCCTCACCTGACTCTCATCCTACGAGCCTCTGGGCAGTTGGAAAATCAAATTAGTGATTTTAGGAGCACTGAGGGCCTCCTGTGGCACACAAGGTGGTGTTTGAGAAGGGAATGAGTGATGAGTGGGCACCACTTATACAGCCACAGCTGAGGCGATTGTGACAGGAGCTACAGGAGAGGAGCAGGGGGGCAGACATCAAGAGTAGAGGGTGAGGTGGACACCGCTGATCTACCATGAATAAGAGGAACAGCATGGAAGAGGAGCAAAGAGACAACTGCAAGTGAAGTGTGAGGGGAAGGGACGTGTGATAAAGCCATAGAGAAAAGGCCCATCAGAGAGGTCCTGTGATAAGGGACTCCACAGGCATCAGAGTGCAACCAGGGAGACATGAAGACGCTCACCAGAAGGATACCATCTAGCAAGGAAAGAGGCCGAGGTTCAACACACTGAGAGCAAAGGGTAAGAATAGCAGATTAGGGGCTGACAACAAACGCCCACTGAGGGTGACCCCCGCTCCTCTCATTGTCACTTCAGCAAATCTTGGGACCCTTCTGAGCTGTGCAGCTCACATCAAGGCAACGGAGCGAGACTACTGGTGCCAGTCGCTCCAGACACACCCACCGCAAAAGCTGCTGGCAAAGAACCGACAACAAATAATCATTACTGCTCGGAAAGCGCCTGTCTGTCAGCCATTGTACCTGCTCGCCCAGCCCACTCATCTGCTCCGGCGCTGGCACCGTGCCACAGGTCCAGGTGTCAGGAATGGCTCCCAAACCCTCGTCCCGTGGCCCAGCTGAGACTTGCCGTCTTTATAATCCCCTTCGCTTAGTGCTCACCTCTGAAAAGCAGCAAATGATTACAAAGCATTTCCAGCATTCCTCACCTGACATTCTAAACCTGCTGTTTACGTTCTTCTCAGGGCCTGTCAGCGTGTGGGAGCGCTTAACATGTCTGCCAGTTGAGTGAAGCTGTCGCAGGCTGATCTGCAGTTTGGCGGGCTCCCCAGGACGGCCGCTCCGCCGTTATTGACGTTTCTAATCTGAGAGCTTAAAAGCACTTAAAGCATAAAGCCTCGATTAAAAAAAAGCATCAAGTGGAAGTGAAAGCTGCCCCCGGCATCCGCCAGACCCCCGGTTACCAGCAGTAAGGTGGCCGGAAAAAAACAGGGAGACGATTTATCTGTTATTATTATTACTCAGGCCTGCCCTATCTATCTATCTATCTATCTATCTATCTATCTATCATTTAATGCTTTCCCATTCTATCTATCTAATTATTTATCTATCATATAGCGCTTTCACTATCTATCTATCACTTAATGTTTTCCCATTCTATCTATTTATTTATCTATCTATCATATAGTGATTTCCCATTCTATCTATCATATAGCGCTTACTATCTATCTATCTATCTATCTATCATTTAATGCTTTCCCAGTCTATCTATCTATTTATCTATCTATCTATCATATAGCACTTTCACTATCTATCTATCATTTAATGCTTTCCCATTCTATCTATCTATCTATCTACAGTATCTATCATATAGTGCTTTCCTTATCTATTGTGGTACCCAGATGGAGGTGGTACCCAGCCGGGACACCCGAGAAGACAGGAGGAGGGCTTGTGCCTCCTCCAGACCTCGAAGGGGGCAACTGCCCTGGGGGCCGCGGGTAAAGAGCTGGGAAACTCGACCCTGTAGGGACCCGGGGTTACCGCCAGGGGGATCCAAATACCTGGAAGACCCTGGACCTCAGCACTTCTGCCACACCAGGAAGTGCTGGGGGGAAGAGGAACAGGGACACCCGAAGTGCTTCCGGAGAGACAGCCGACACTTCCGCCACACTGGGGCGCATCTGTGGGAGATTGCCGGAAACACACCTGGAGCACATCCGGGTGCTTATTTAAAGGGGCCGCCTCCCTTCAGAGGGGGACAAGAGTCAGGTGGAAGAGTGGACAAGGTCTCTGGAGGAGGCAAGAGGCAGCCTGAAGAAGAGAAGAGAGAGAAAGAAGGCATTGGATTGGCCTGGACTGAGGGGTATTGGGGGGGCTTGTGAGTACTGAACTGTGAAAATAATGAAAAATAAACGTCTGCTGGGTGACATGAGTGTCTCTGCCTGTCTGTGTCCGGGGCAATGTTCACACTATCTATCTATCATTTAATGCTTTCCCATTCTATCTATCTACAGTATCTATCATATAGCACTTTCGCTGTCTATCTATCTGTCTATCTATCTACGGTATCTATCATATAGTGCTTTCCCGATAGATAGATAGATAGATAGATAGATAGATAGATAGATAGATAGAT
>JANRMT010061414.1:17604382-17625044 GCA_026402145.1 Polypterus bichir lapradei
TGATAGATAGATAGATAGATAGATAGATAGATAGATAGATAGATAGATAGATAGATAGATAGATAGATAGATAGATAGATAGATAGGTTATTCTCACAAAGTGAAGTTTTACTAAAATATTCTTAAATAAAACTCTCTCATGAATGAGACTGGAATGCGCCAAGATGTGCCTTAGCATTTGAATTGAAGACCCGCCTCCCAATGCCCCAGTGCAGTAACGGGGACACCGTGTTGTAAAAATGGTGACGTCCTTTGGATGAGATGTAAAACCGAGGACTTGACCCTCTGTGGTCATAAAAGATCTGTGGCCTAATTTCAAAAACAAGTTGGGTGTTCCCCGATGTCAAAAGATAAACTATCCACCACAGCCTGGTCATTCTGGCCCCCTAATCATCTCTTGCCCCTTATTGCCTATCATCTCTCTCGCACCCCTTCACCACCTAATAGTCAATGTGTGGTGAGCCTACTGATGCAAGAAGGGCTGTCGTCTTATAATCCAGGAGGATTCTGCACCTTGGTGGTGGTTGAAGTGGCTCACCAAGGTCTATGGGAAGCATTTTGAGAAGGTTAGGAACGTGTTGTATAAATGTCATTATTGAGGGGTTCAGGAGCATCTGCCTACAATGGGGTCTCTAGGGGCCTCACATGCTACTGCTCCTGTAGTACACCACTACTAGTAGTAAAATTTCCATGTGTATAGAGTAGAGTGCCTTAAAATTCTTACTTGTATGTCCAACCGACATACAACACATCACCGCTCTCTAGCACCACAATACACAAAAACGTATTCTATTAAACTAAAGTAATACAAATCAACTTACCTGACATGCTCCCCATACCATTAAAGAAATGACTAAGGTGTGACAGGCCACAATAATTCCACCACCACCATAATGGTAGATTGCTTATACAGAACACGCACCAACATGGCAAATCAGGCCAATTAAGACCACGAGGTGCGGCTACCACAGCATGAGGATGCACCCCCTCACACAAGCACCAGATCTTAGGACATCAAGTACTCATCAATCCAGTGGCCTCTGCCTTTTCATCTCGTTTTGGGTCTCACCTCCCACTGCATGATGGGTTCTCTCATTCATTTACGGTAATACTTCATGAGGTGAGTAGAGTGCAGCAAACTGAAAGGCTTCAGGGAGAGCCCGAGTCTAAAGTGGTGCGACTCCGTCAAGTTACATCATCCCACTTACAACAGGAAGGCACGGCACGCTGATGAGCGCGGGGGCGAAGGTCGGCAAAAGTTCACTGGTGCAGAGAGACAGAGCTGCCGATGAGTCAAGTCTGAACATATCTACAGAAATTTGACCCAAGCCATCTTCTAACTGAGCTTTGCAGGCGTGACTGGATACTTTAATAAAACACTGAGACAAAGCGTGGGGGCGGGGGGGCCAAGGTAGAGGACCACAAAGAAGTCACAGACATGAGCCTGAAACAGAGAGATAACAGAGATGGAGTCCAAAGCGTGGCCCAAGAGGTGCTCCAGTAGAAGACCTGAGCAGACGCCTTTATAGAATGCGTTCTGCATTTACATCATCTGCTAGGAAAACTTTGGTTCAAATGACAATCCTTCCCATGTTTGACTATGGTGATGTTATTTACAGATCAGCATCCAAAGGCCTGCTTCAGAAGCTCGACGTTCTTTATCACTCTGCCATTCGGTTTATAACAAATGCTCCTTTCAAAACCCATCATTGTACCCTGTATTCTTCTCTCAACTGGTCTTCATTGTACACCCGCCGTAAAGTCCATTGGCTTATGATTATTTACAAAACTCTCCTTGGTTTTTCCCCTCCTTACTTACAGGAATTGTTACACTTTTCTTCTTCTGTTTATAATACTCGTTCTGCTAATCTGATTCTGCTGACAGTTCCTAAGTCTACTTCTGTACTTGGCCTGTCGTCTTTTCAGAATGCTGCTGCTAGAGACTGGAATGACCTGCAGAAAATGTTAAAACTGACTAATTTCATTCCTAAATCAGTTTTCCAATCACGGATTTTAGCTTATTATAAAGATGTGTGTTGCTGTTACTTAGGCTAGCTACTTCAATTCACTGCTGCTCTACTCATTGTTGCTCCAATGTCTTATTGTTTATATTATATTTTTATGATTTTTTTTTTTTTTTTCGTAATTTCGTTTATATTGTATATGTGTATCTTTCTTAATATGTTTTATTTATTTTTTTTTTTTTTTTCCCCCCCCCCCCCCCCTTTCCCTCTTAAGGCTTTGCCCTTTCCAGGCCACAGTTGTAAATAAGAAACATGTTCTTAATCTGTTTTGCCTGGTTAAATAAAGGTAAATAAATAAATAAAAATAAATAAATGGGAATCCAAGAGAAAGAAGACAACTTCACGTACAGGGAGGGCACTGAGACGTCGTGTTTTCTTGACTATTGGTCTATGTGAGATGCACAAACTTTAGATTCATGTTTTTCAAAGATGCCGTACCTTCTCTTAGGTCACTATGACCAGTGGCAGACCTACACTTTTGGGGCCCTGAAGCTTGAAGCCTGCTTTGAAACCGGTAACAAGGTTTCAGGTATCCAGTGTTATTTTCTTCAATGGAGTTGTTCCATGACAGATCACCACAAATGTTTTAAAAATGTAACCACTACATCTCAGATTTTGATTAAAATTGCTGACGTAGTGAATTACCGTGTATACTCACGTATAAGTTGGGTCTTGAAACACGAAAAATCGATCAAAAAAAATCAGACCCCAACTTATACGCCCGTTCAAAAATGTAACACATTTTTTTTTTTAATATCTTCCTGCCTCCTCCAATCTCACACCAGTTTCTCAGACACATCGGATTTTGTTGCAGCAGCGCAGTTACCAATTTCTTTCACTACTTCAATGACTTTTAATTTAAAACCAGCTTCATATTTTCTTCTGATTGTAACGCTCCATCAGAGATAAGGGATGCTCTTACGATGAAGGTGTATGAGAGTGTGAGATACGAAAAACACAAATCAGTGCAAACGTTACTTCGGAATAGTTTGGGTATAACTGTGTGGTGACGTAGGCACAATAGAGAGAGAGGTGAGGAGCGCCCGTTGATACTGCACACTGCCACACCCACATAGAAATAAAAAGGCCGTGTGCCCCGTGATTACTCACTCAGGTGGGCGTTAGCATGTCATAATCTCTTGGACCAATAGCGTGAGTTTTCCACATTCAATTTATACGACCGACATTATAACATACCAGAAATTATACGGTAAAATCAAGTCCCGACCTTTCCGCGGGAGAACTTATTCGCGAGTATATATTGTACAGTACATTTTATTATTATTACTTTTTTTTTTTTTAAATCTCTTCTCATACGGAATTCTCCAAAAATTTTTAAGCAATGAGGACAAAAGTCGCTTCTGGTGCCCTTCTGGGATTAGGAGCTCTTGATGCGTTAGCTTCATTAGTTTCATAGCAGGTCCGCCCCTGACTATGACAGTTCCTCTTCATGGCCTGGCACTCTTTAACGCTGCACTGACCACATAGTGAGCACCCTGGAGCTGATCATCTTCATATGGACAACTGGTGACAAACTGAAGTTGGCAAAGCTCCCTGAAGCCCATGCACAGGAGAAGTCAGAAACTCAGATCATGGAGGGCCGCAGTGGGCGCAGGTTTTCATTCCAGCCACTTTCTTAATTAGCAACCCGTTACTGCTGTTAAGACCTGGCTTTGCATCCCGGGTCCTCCCTGCGTGGAGTCTCCCCGTGTCTGCGTGGGTTTCCTCCCACAGTCCAAAGACATGCAGGTTAGGTGCTTTGGCGATTCTAAATTGTCCCTAGTGTGTGTTTGGTGTGTGTGTGTGCCCTGCAGTGGGCTGGCGCCCTGCCCAGGGTTTGTTTCCTGCCTTGTACCCTGTGCTGGCTGGGATTGGCTCCAGCAGACCCCCGTGACCCTGTGGTTAGGATATAGCGGGTTGGATAATGGATGGATGGATGGATTACTGCTGTCAATGGAACACGCACTTCATGTGCCTTCATTACAGTGGACTTTCTTTTTAAATTCTGAACCTTTAAGGGTTCCTTTTCTTCTTACCCAGTAGCTGAACAATAATGACATGCATAGTAAGGACGGCAGCCATGCAGGACACCAGAGCTGTGGAGGCTCCAGGAGTAGCAGGTCGCCACCCCAAAGTGTGGCTGACATAACAAAGCGTCTTCATTTCTGGGTCAGTGCCACCCCACTGTCAGAGGAAGCAATGAGAGTCCTGACCTTGTCCTCTGGATTGCACAGATATAGAAACCTCAATGACTTGCGTGGTTCAGGAGACGTGATGGCAGCGGTTGCCACACATGTCGATGGCTCACAGTAAAGCAGTGTCTAATAAGAGCAGTGGGTGATGGCCGCTCGCTTGCCTCTCCTGTACTTTCTTGTCCACTCCTCTTTGCCTGGTTGGCACCATCTCTGGCCAGAACCTGGTAGATTCTGGCTAAATACTTCAGGTACACAATTACAGGGGGATTTCAGTGAGCGCTGACTTGACTTTCAATATTGAACCTCTCTCATTCTGGCATTACAGTTAGGGTAATAAGGTTTGTGTTATTTTGCTTTTCATGAATTTGTCCAGTGGGTGGCACGATGGCACAGTGGTAGCGCTGATGCCTCACAGTAAGTAGACCAGGGTTCACTTCCTTCCAGTTGCTCCAGTTTTCTCCCACAGACCAAAGATATGCAGGTTAGGTGAACTGGCGATCCTAATTTGGTCGAGTTGTGTGTGTGTGTATGTGTGTGTCTTTGCGATAGACTGGCACCCTTTGTCCACAATTCATTCCTGCCTTGTGCCCTATGATAATGATGAGAATTTGTCCAGGTTTATTGCATTGACGGTTAATTGTATTGGCCATTTTTGCGTTTTTTGTCACCTCACAGTTTTTACGTTGTTTTTTGTTTCCAGGGACACTCTCCCACTGCAACAAGGTTGATACGCATGTATCACTTAATGAATTACCAGGCGCCATGATATTTAAGAATGAAGTGGTGCAGAAAGTAACCAGAGTCTTCTAATGCGAAAGAATTCCATCCATCCATCCATTATCCAACCCGCTATATCCTAACTACAGGGTCACGGGGGTCTGCTGGAGCCAATCCCAGCCAACACAGGGCACAAGGCAGGAAACAAACCCCGGGCAGGGTGCGTGCCCACCGCATGCGAAAGAATTAAAAATGGATATTCCTTGTTTTCAGTTTTCGATTACTTAACAACCATTTCTGGTTTCACCCCATGTAAGGACGTTTGCCCAATCAATCGACTCTTGCCCATCTCTCAGTGCTGGCATTCTTAGAGCATTAGGACCTTTCTGAGAGGAACAGGCCACTCAGCCCAACAGAGTGACAGATCCGATTCACTTTGACTCTCCAAATTGATGCTGGGATGAGCTTTGAAGGTCCTACTCACCATCCTGCTCCTTGGTAGTTATTCCCATGAGTCTGTGAAAGAAAACTTTCTAAGGTTTGTGTAAACTGCCGATCCTAATTCGGCCGTGTTGTGTGCGTGTGTGTGTTTGCGATAGACTGGCACCCTGTCCACAGTTTGTTCCTGCCTTGCGCCCTATGGTAGTTGAAAATGGAGAATTCATTTTAAAATCAGTGCCGGATCTGCAAAGCACTGGTGTTGGTCACAGTTACATGTGTCTTCAGCTGTTCTGGGTTTTCGTTGACTCTTCCCTATATTTTGATCTCACCTGTCCCTGTATTCCTACTTGTCTCTGATTTAGCTCTGACTCTCGACCAACCTGTTATTTTATTTATTTATTTTTTTTTTGGTTAGTTTCTGAGTCATTAATATGCAGGCCTCAGGTTTTCCACTTTGGCTTGGTCACTGGAATTTTTTTCTTTCTGTTCTCAAAGTGTTCTTTTACGCCCACATTAATGGGAAGTTTCCTTGATGCTTCAAGCTTGGGCTTGAAACAGAACAAAAAGATTTGACATATGGAAATGTGTTAACTCACCTTCACCTGGCAATTGTCAAAGTCAAATTCACGAGGCCAGTTCAGGATGGGAAGAACGCCTTTAGTGACGCGCAGGTGGGAGGAAGGAGATGACTGAATTACAGCAGCTGGTTACACTTCTTAAATATGCAGTTAATTAGAGGAGAACCTGATTAGTGGGCATTTCTCATGGGCTTAAAAATTACTGATAAATGGACCCTCGGAGTCAGTCATCTGCTATTCTTATTACACTGGTTCTTATCAATGCTTATTAACCTTGTAGAGGCTTAACAGTGGAACTGGGTCAAAGATCGAGAGTCTTTAATTTAATGCTTTCTTAATAATGATAATAATAATAATAATAATAATAATAATAAAAAATCGCGAATACAAGCGGCTGAAATGAGTTTCCTCCACAGGGTGTCTGGGCTTTCCCTTAAAGATAGGGTGAGAAGCTCAGTCATCCGGGAGGTGCTCAGAGTAGAGCCACTGCTCCTCCACATCGAGAGGAGTCAGATGAGGTGTCTCGGGCATCTGATCAGGATGCCACCTGGACGCCTCCCTGATGAGGTGTTCCGGGCACGTCTAGCCGGGAGGAGGCCCCGGGGAAGACCCAGGACACGCTGGAGGGACTGTGTCTCCCGGCTGGCATTGGAACGCCTTGGGATTCTCCCGGAAGAGCTGGAAGAAGTGGCCGGGGAGAGGGAAGTCTGGGCCTCTCTGCTTAAGCTGCTGCCCCCGCGACCTGACCCCGGATAAGCAGAACAGGATGGATGGATGGATGGATAAATAATGATAATAACAATTCAGAATAATCAATATATAATCAGATTGTGAAAATCATATTTAACAGTAAAAGTCAACTCTGGCAATTTTGCAGGTAAAGAACTGGAAGACCCATTTTTTACTTTCTTGTATACATAGGATAGGAATCATGAAAGATTTTGATGAATCTTGACGTTTTAGACCTTCCCGAGTCTGAAAATATCATTTTTGAAATGACGTCTGTCTGTGTGTAAACACGACAACTCGAAAACGCTTTGACCTGGTCAGTGAGATTTTGTAAACCTGCTTTATATCAAAAGTAAGGAATCCTATCAACGTTTGGGGCACTTCAGGCAACCAGATGTGACACTTTAACTGAATACTTTTGTGAATTTTCAAGTTAACTATGGTTATAATTACAATTAGATGATTCAGATTTTGTACAAATATTTATAATGATAAAAAGCAAACAGGTATGAAATTTGAGAACAATTACTCAACCGGAAGTAGTATTTTATTTAATCAACCGTCCAAATTTTTTGTATCATGGAAATATAAATGTGTACACGATATTAAAAACTGTATTCAACTCATATTCTTTCAATAACTATTATTAACTTTATTTTTTACATCATCAGTTTAACAATAACATGTAAACATTGAATATGCCATGTAAATATAAAGGTGTAATGGGAACAACAAGCTGCTACGTCCCAGTCGTGTTCCTGCTAATAAATTTACTGTAATTTTACGATTTCTTTTTATTTCCACCATCATTATCATAATTAAATGTAGCTAAATACAGTTTTACCTATAGAAATTTATTACAACAAATATTATATAATACTAACACTTTTTCTATGTTTTTAGGTGACTATAACTCTTTTTACTTTGCACGTAATCGATGTAATGCATACGTAATCAAGGAAAAATTCCACCACCGTTTTCGAAACTCCCTAAATGCGAAAATATCATTTTCATATAAAGTTTGACTATAAACAGAGATAAATGATTGTGTATCAATATTAGCAATGAGTTATGATGAGAAATAAAGAGATATGATATTTGAGAAATATTACGCAACTGGAAGTGGTTCTGATGACCTTTTCCTTTATCTCAGTATACGATTTTTTTTTTTTTTAAAGAATTAGGGGGTTTTCACATTTGTTCCTTAATTTTGACTCCCACTTAATCAATTTCAGGGTCTGCCAGGTGCTGCTGCTTATACTGAATATATAAGCTTATATTATGTTGAATTCTGCTCTGTACTTGTGCTATTTCTATTGCACTATTGTATTGTATAGAGGATTACTTCTGTTCTCTTCTGCGTATTGTGTTGTATTTACCCCGCTTTTTTTTTTTTTGAACACCCACTGCACGCCCAACCTACCTGGAAAGGGGTCTCTCTCGGAGCACAATGCTGATTTTTCCAAAATGTAATAAATACTGTTTTACTCTTGTGGTACTTCCATGTGAAATAATTATTTTATTCGATTACTTTCAATATCCTAATTAAATGCCTTTCCTTGCACAAATCTGACATATATTTATAATAAGTCACCAGTGTCCATTAGTAAGTTTGCCACAATTGCCACATTTACAGCTGCTGCATTGCCTACTTGGATATCCTGCCATCTACACCATTTTTTAGGGATGCTAAATAGTACGGCTTCTAAATAGGCAAGAGCAGTTCTACCAAGTCCTATCCCTGATGTTAAATACCCTTTAACCAAATGTGGATATTTTTTTGCTATCTTCACCTTTCCAGAACTTAACGACCACCAATAAAACTATTCCACCAGCACTGTGAGAAGCCACCAAAGTCCCATTTTATGCACAAGGACACTGTCACAAACAGCAAGATGTATTAAGAGTGGCAAAGAACAGGAAAGATGGCCAAGTTAAATGGATCATCCAAATGATAGCCTTAGAAGAACGTCAGGGGTCCATTAACAAATACCAGAAATGATCATCAAATAGCAAAGGTCCCAGCAAAAGAGGAAGTTGAAACAACAGCAAAGTCAGGGCCAAAATTCTTTTAAATGAATCAAAGAGCACTGAGCAGTTTTTTTGAGAGTGGTTTTGTTAAATTTTGAGTTTGTTGGCCATGACATATACTGACTGCCATGTACTACTGAAATAGACTGTTAATAATAATAATAATAATAATAGGTTACATTTATTGAGTGCCTTTCACAAACCCAAGGTTGCTTTACATACAGAGTAAAAAAAAAAATTACACAGATGACAAACGTTTGTAGAAGAGGAAAGTTTTGAGTTGCGCTTTAAAGGTGGAGAAAGAGGAGCAATTCTCAGAGAGACTGAGGAAGAGAGTTCCAGAGTTGAGGGGCCATAACACTGAAGGACCTGCCTGTCTCCCAAGGTGGAGAGTCTGGTGCACGAGGACCTGAGAAAGCGACAAGGAGTGTATGGAGCTTAGGAGCTGAGTGAGGTAGAGCGGGGTTAGGTTATGTAGGGCTTTGAAGATGAGAAGCAGCATCTTGAATTTAATCCTTGATGGAACCGGTAACCAGTGAAGTTGGGAGAGAACAGGGGAGATGTGAGCAGAACGCCTTGTGTGGTGTGGAGTTCTGAATGTACTGAAGCCTCTGTTTAGATTGTGCAGGGAGGCCAATGAAGAGGGCATTACAGTAATCAATACGAGACATCATGAAACAATGAACCAGAGTCTGAGCATCATTAAAGGACAAAAATGGACAGAGGTGACCAATTTTACGGAGATGATGGCATGAAATTTTGGACAGAGGCCTAATGTGTACCAGAAAATTAAGTGATGAATCAAACAAAACGCCAAGGTTTCTGACAACAGGAGCAGGTATGACAAGTGGACCATCAACAGAAACGGAGAAGTTAGATGTCTTAGAAAGTAGGGAGTTTGGGCCTACCAGTAACACTCCAGCTTTATTGGCATTAAGTTTGAGAAAGTGATTTTCCATCCATAGCTTGAGATCAGTGAGTGTGCTGGGAGGCGAGTCTGTGAGGGAGTGTGTGCTAAGATATAACTGTACCTCTTAGTACAGTAGAACTGTTGACTCCGTCAGAGGAATTCTTCGTACTAAGTACAATTTTAAGAACGTTTCTTATCTGGAGTTCCATGCCTGTGTTGCCGGGAACGATGAACTGCTGTGAAAAGTCGCCTTATCTAAAAAATATGAAACTGCATGGTTATAACTAATTTTGATGACTCAGCTTGTCAAATTAGTTGTTTTTAAAGTTTTGATTATAACACACAGTTCACACTGTGTTTCGTGAACAGAACGGGATGTGTTCTCCTTTGTCCTCCTTTATGAACTTCGGGGTCCTCCTTTGGGTTCGCAGGTGTCTGGTAACCCGAGACGAAAAGCAACCCAAAAACATCCCCAGCCAGTCTGTAATCCCATCCTTAAATCAACAAAATAAAAACAAAATTGCAACAATTCTCACCCTGAGGGACTCTAATTCCCAATCCTACTCTGAAGGGCTTCCTTTATTGTGTTTATGGTGGTCCGCATCCCAATTGACTGTGCAATACCAGACTCTGTAGGCTGAGGGCAGATGTTTGGTGGCGACACAACGGTGGACCCGCCTCCTGTGGCTTAACACACACAAATTAAAGTCAAATAACAAGAAAAACTCTAAATATATAAACCCTTAAAACAAAGGTAATACAAATTATGAAATGAAATCGTTTTAAAAAACAAAATTAACATAACAAGGAAAATCACATTTGAAAAACAATAAAACCATAAAACCTGCGGTGGGTTGGCGCCCTGCCCGGGATTGGTTCCTGCCTTGTTCCCTGTGTTGGCTGGGATTGGCTCCAGCAGTCCCCCGTGACCCTGTGTTCGGATTCAATGGGTTGGAAAATGGATGGATGGATAAAACCATAAAACAGGCGAACAATAAATTTGAGCCTGGACACCAAATCTGTCTGAACTGTAAATCGATCAGAATTTTATTTTTTGTCTCTCACTTATCTCTTCCATTATCGGCATCAGCTTCTCTCCAGTAAATTCATCTTTAAACTTCCAAAAGTCTGTCCCTGCTTCTTTAACTAGAGTGAGCGCCCCCTGCTGACGGCCTCACCTGATCTCCGTCATCATCATCCCCTTGCCAGTTTAGCATGTTCTGCGGACCTGCGGCATTAAGCACAGCACCCCGATGGCCACACGGCCCTGCTTCAGCATCTCTAGGAGTCGAGGTCTCAGACCGACACAGACACAAGAGGCCAGAAAGGCCGTGAGGATGGCAGCCAGCGCCTCGGTTTTGGAAGGTGACCATCCTTGTGGACTGAGCTGCGGACACGCGGTGTGATGCAGTTGCACTCCAGGCGTTGGTTCTTGCACGTGCCAGTCGCTGCCCTTTGATCGTAAGACGTCTGCCGGTATTAACGTGGCTTTCAGCTGCAGCTCGTGACATCATGCATTCTGTAAAATGTGTCCACCGATGCCATGACTTATAAATGCCTTTTCCTGCTAAAGGATTAAGTTCAGTTGCACAGGATCTGAGAAAAGAAACTCCGAAAATATGATACTGGAAATCACAGCCTATGTCATATTAATAACACAGACAGGAAGACAGCCTCCCCCCCCCAACCCAATCCCACCACCCCCCAGGCAACTGCTGCACAGAATCTATTTAATAAAGGCAGAGCTGGCTGTGAGCCTGAACACTGGCGCTCCAGATGGATCATTTTAAATTACAAATAGAAACAATTAAAATATTACTTGCTTCATTGGGGATTTCTGAAGCTGCAGTTAACTCTTTTGCTGCCATCTGTCCCATTGCCATGCACTGACGGTCACAGTGGCATTTCTGGCCATCATAGAGAAATGACAGGTAGGCCAGTTCTGGGCTTCTTCACATCAGGTCCACCATGTTTGGGGGTCTGGCCAAGTGATAAATTTAACTTCAGGTGTTATGGAAGGTGAGGTGGCGTGGGGGTTTGTTGGGGGTCGGAGATGTTCCCAACTTTACCACAAAAACAGAAACTAGGAATGGAGGCTTAGCAGAAACTGAACATTAATTGAGTAGTTAAAGAAAAGCAGGGCTGATGGGCTTCCACGATGAAGCAGTGGCTGGATGCTCTGACCTTATTCCCTACCCGGTGCTCTACGAGCCACAAGAATGCAGACAAAATAACGGACTTCGCGTTCGCCAGGTTGAACTTCAGGTCGAGAGCGAGGCTGTTGGCTCCCCTAGCTGCGCTGAAACTTCCCCCCCCGTTGATTTATGCTTCTTCAGACCTCGTCACTTTGGACTTTTAAATGCATCGATATTAACATTTTTTTGGAAGTCTTGCCAGTTCTAACAGACATTTCCTCTCCGTTGGATTAAAGTACTTTTCCATAAACCGACAAGCAGAGAGGCTTTTAACATCCCTTTACTTTAAATGATTTACATTTTAATTGGTTACTTTTTATCACATGCCGACTTGTAACAGTGCTGCAGCCACCATAAAGGTGGACTGATTTACCGTGAAGGGCACACCTCAAGCAACAGGGCTTCACTTTTCCCAGACTCTTATGATCTATTTTTTTTTAATCACAAAAAGAATAAAATATGCAGATCACAAACAATGGCAGGATCAGATTCCAAAGAGAAAAAATAAGTCAGTTGGAATACTGAGATCTAGAAGGATCAGACTACGAAGAAACAGAACATCAAATGACTGAGATCTGGTCCATATGGTGAGTGCGCAGGGTATTGAGATCTGGTGGGACCCGACTCTAAAGGTAACCCTGCCATACTGCAGATCGGACTCTTACAGGGTAATGAGAGCTGGTGAATCCAGGATACAAATGTTAAATGAATCGACAGGACACAAGGGACTGCATCTAAACAACAAATTTATAAGGAACCGCGATCTGATCAGATAAGATGTCTAAGAGACTAAGTGGTATGAGAGTCTGGTGGGACCAGACTCTAAATGATAAAATAAAACTAATGATACACAGAACTGGTGGGATCAAACTCCATCCATCCATCCTCTTCCGCTTATCCGAGATTGGGTCGCGAGGGCAGCAGCTTGAGCAGAGAGGCCCAGACTTCCCTCTCCTTGGCCCAGACACCCTGCGGAGGAAACTCATTTCAGCCGCTTGTATTCGCGATCTCGTTCTTTCGGTCACTACCCATAGCTCATGACCATAGGTGAGGGTAGGAACGGAGATCGACTGGTAAATTGAGAGCTTTGCCTTACGGCTCAGCTCCTTTTTCACCACGACAGACCGATGCAGAGCTCACATCACTGTGGATGCCGCACCGATCCGCCTGTCGATCTCACGCTCCATTCTTCCCTCACTCGTGAACAAGACCCCGAGATACTTGAACTCCTCCACTTGGGGCAGGATCTCGCCTCCAACCCTGAGAGGGCACTCCACCCTTTTCCTTTTCACTCAAAATGACAAACCTACAAGATACCGAGATCTACATGAGACAGAAAATACCAGGATACCGTGATCTGCATAAACCCATATGATACAGAGATTGTGAGAGCAAACTCAAAACTGCTACAGCAGAAGAGTGTCAAGATCTAATAGGACCAGACTCTATATGATGAACTATTTGCTAGTCAACATCTTGGCAGAACCAAAAACAAATTTCACCTATCAACTTATATATAAACATCTACACGTGGACGCGTGTGTGTCTGTCCGGCCCATGAGTGAGAGGTGGGAGTTGGGGTGGTAAGGGCTCCACCTCCAGAGGAAACAGAAACTCGCTTAGCCGCTAATACACAAGCGAGGTACCAACACGTCGGTAAAACGAAACCTCAGAAGAAAGACAAAGTCACTTAGCTGCTAATATCGGTAAAACGGTATCCCTTTGACTTTTCATCCTGCCGCTAACGCATAAACAATGAGAGCACATCACGAAAACGAAACCTCCTAGGAGAGAGATGCCCAGAGAAGCTCCTTTCAATTACCTGACATCTCTACATTTCAATTTTTTTCTGACGATTTTAATAGTTTCTAGGACCCTGGGCCTTTTACAACCAGAATCAGAAACACAGCTATTATATAATAATAAACAGTATAATAATATAAAATGTATATGACATATGTGACATTAATCTCTCTATTATAAAAAAAAAATCTTGGAAGGGAGACTAGGGAGGGCATGACGCACAAGATTTGTTACTAATACTATTCCATGTAGGGCGGCGCGGTGGCGCAGTGAGTAGAGCTGCTGCCTCGCAATTAGGAGGCCCAGGTTCGCTTCCCGGGTTCTCCCCGTGTCTGCGTGGGTCTCCTCCCACAGTCCAAAGACATGCAGGTTAGGTGCATTGGCAATCCTAAATTGTCCCTGGTGTGTGTGTGTGTGCGCCCTGTGGTGGGCTGGCGCCCAGTCCGGGATTTGTTTCCTGTCTTGCTCGGTCTTGTGCACCTCCTCACCAGTCAAGCCCTTTTCCTTTTGATCTTCTTTTACTTTACCCATTGTAATAAGTTCCACACAACACTGAAAGAAGTTTGGGGGCAGCTGCCCATATTGTGGTTCAATGATGAAGGTTTCAGTCCAGAACAAGAACAATGTAAACAGGCAAACATGGTGGTTTAAGAGTAGGAACCAGGAAGTGATGTCATCAGACAGGAACCAGAAATGACATCCTCAGGGGCCGAGGACTAGAAGTGACATGGCTGGAACCAGAAGTGATGTCCTCAGGACTGGGGCCAGAAGTGACGTCTTTTATGTTAGGTTGAGTCCCTACAGGGGGTTGGGTGGTCTCGTGGCCTGGAATCCCTGCAGATTTTGTTTTTTTTTTTTTCTCCAGTCGTCTGGAGTTTTTTTTTTTGTTTTTTCTGTCCTCCCTTACATGGCACGGTGGCGCAGTGGGTAGCGCTGCTGCCTCACAGTTAGGAGACCCGGGTTCACTTCCCGAGTTTGCATGTTCTCCCCGTGTCTGCGTGGGTTTCCTCCCACAGTCCAAAGACATGCAGGTTAGGTGCATTGGCGATTCTAAATTGTCCCGTGTGTGTGCTGGGTGTGTGTGTGTGTGCCCTGCCCGGGGTTTGCTTCCTGCCTTGCGCCCTGTGTTGGCTGGGATTGGCTCCAGCAGACCCCCGTGACCCTGTAGCTAGGATATAGCGGGTTGGATAATGGATGGATGGATGGATTTCTTGTGTACTTTAACAATACACAACGAAAAGTTAATTTTTGTTTCCATTGTTTTCCGTCAGCTGATACCACCGCTTACGCTATCAAGTAGCCTACATATGTAGACCTAACCTACCTCTCCTCAACTCCTATCGAACAAACATATTTGTACTGTGCAGTACACAAGAAAGTGCTTTTAAAAGTGAAGTATTTGTATTTTTTGTTAAGATTTCTAGCACATTTTAACAACTCAGTTATTTTTTATTCCCATTGTTTTCCATCAGCTGATCTCGGTACAGTAGACTCGCCTACCGCCAACGAACAGGAATACGTGATTGTGTTCAAATTCGATTCTGACCACCACACATAAAGTGAGCGATCGGATGGCATCATCACTCAACACCTCCTGCCCACCATTTAATCTTGATGCCCTGTAACTGTTTGTGGTGAAGATTCATGGAAAGTTTTGAATCGAGGACAAAAAACCAAAAAAAAAAAAAAAAAAACACACACCATTTCAAAAAAAGAACTTCAGGCGCCAACTCCAGTTTGATTGCATCAAAATGAAAGCCCTTGCTAATCCCGTGGTATCCATGATGGGACGCTAATATCTGAAGATCATACATTAGCATTGATTACGACAAATCTAACCGAAGGTCCTTATTGTGCCTGCACTCCATGACACTATTTGGTGTTGCATTGCATGTTTATGTGGTCCTCTGAGTGAACAACAACATTTATTTCTATAGCACATTTTCATACAAAAAGTAGCTCAAAGTGCTTTACATAATGAAGAACAGAAAAATAAAAGACAAAGTAACAAATTAAAATAAGACATTAGTTAACAAAGAAAAGGAGTAAGGGCCGATGGCCAGGGTGGACAGAAAAAACAAAAAAACTCCAGACGGCTGGAGAAAAAAATAAAATCTGCAGGGATTCCACACCATGAGACCGCCCAGTCCCCTCTGGGCAATCTACCTCACATAAATGAAACAGTCCGCTTTGTAGTTAGGGTTCTCATGGAGTCACTTGATGATGTTGGTCATACAGACTTCTGGCTGTTAATCCATCCATCATTGCTGGAACATCACGGTGCTTTGAGTAGAACCAAAAGGACACCGGAAAAGCAAACAGAAGAGAGAGTAGGGGTCAGTACGGATTTTAGAGCCACCATGAATAGTTATTATGATGAATTGAACATACAGAGTATCAGGATTAAATTAAAGTGAAGTTATAAAAAGGCCATGTTAAAGTAATGTGTTTTCAGCAGTGTTTTAAAGTGCTCTACTGTATTTGCCTGGCGAATTCCTATCGGCAGGCTATTCCAGATTTTAGGTGCATAACAGTAGAAGGCCGCCTCACCACTTCTTTTAAGTTTTGTTCTTGGAATTCTAAGCAGACACTCATTTGAGGATCTGAGGTTACGATTTGGAATATAAGATGTCAGACATTCCGATATATAAGATGAAGTGTGATTATTTAAGGCTTTATAAACCATAAGCAGAATTTTAAAGTCAATTCTGAAAGACACAGGTAACCAGTGTAGTGACATCAAAACTGGAGAGATGTGCTCGGATTTTCTTTTCCTAGTTAGGATTCTAGCAGCTGCATTCTGCACTCGTTGCAAACGATTTATGTCTTTTTTTGGGTAGTCCTGAGAGGAGTGTGTTACAGTAATCTAGTCGACTGAAAACAAAAGCGTGAACTCATTTCTCAGCATCTTTTGAATGATATAAGAGGTCTAACTTTTGCTATGTTTCTTAAGTGAAAAAATGGTGTCCTAGTGGTCTGATTAATATGTGATTTAAAATTCAGGTTACAGTTACCCCTAAGCTTTTTACCTCCGTCTTGACTTTTAATCCTAATGTATCCAGTTTATTTCTAATAGCCTCATTGAATCCATTATTTCCAATCACTAAGATTTCAGTTTTCTCTTTATTTAACTTGAGAAAGTTACTATTCATCCATTCTGAGATACAAGTCAGACATTGTGTTAGTGAATCAATAGAATCGGGGTCATCAGGTGCTATTGATAAGTACAGCTGTGTGTCATCAGCATAGCTGTGGTAGCTCACGTTGTGCCCTGAGATAATCTGACCTAACGGAAGCATGTAGATTGAGAAGAGCAGCGGACCCAGGATAGAGCCTTGTGGAACACCATATCGGATATCATGTGTCTTTGAGTTGTAATTACCACAACTCACAAAGAATTTTCTCCCTGCCAGGTAGGATTCAAACCAATTTAAGACACTACCAGAGAGGCCCACCCATTGACTAAGGCGATTTCTAAGAATATTGTGATCAATGGTATCAAATGCGGCACTCAGATCTAAGAGGATGAGAACAGATAAATGGCCTCTGAAGACGATGAACTTACCGTTAATGACTTTCCAACTGTATCCCCGTGTTCTTGTTGAACATGCTTAATTCCGGACATCTTGCCATTTGGAACAAAGCGCATTAACTCAGTATAAACAGAGATACAGCCAAAAGCACAACACGTGAGTGAGAATGTAAACGATAATAGTGTCGTTTTGGCGCTCGGCGTAGCACCAGACATGCAAACTAACTTACACGCTGCCGCAAAATTTAAATTTATGCTGCAATTTTTAATGTTCCACTTATTTAAATAGTTTTTAATTTATTGAACATGCACCTTTGCATCCTTGAAAGTTTCTAACTTGAAGGTTCATATGTAGGGGACTTACCTAGTGAGGAGCTTCTTCTGTCTTCCTACCTACAGCTTGGATGCAACATGTCATTTAAAGTCCTTTTCCTGCACTCTCATTTGGCTTTTTTTTTCCCCTGAGAACTTGAGACTGGCCTTTGATGAACACAAGGAGAGGTTCTGCCAGGGCATCACTCAAATGAAGAGACGTTACAGTGGGCAAGTGGAGCGAATCCATGATAGCACACTCCTGTTAGTCGTTCCACCACGAAATACCTGCAGAAGATTAGAAAAAAACTAGCAAGTGACTGCTTTGGGTCAGCAATAATTTATAACCACTAGGGGTGTTGCAGCCCCCCAAACCCCAGACACAAGTCCCAGTATAATAAAAAGGCTAATTCTTTCACCAAATACCTTTCATAAAAGCTCCAGAAGTGACATAAACCAAATACAACACAATTCTTCTCTCTCCTTCGTTCCTCCACACCTCCCAGGTGAGCTTTGCCCGTCCTCCAAACCCGGCTCTGACTGATGAAGTGATGATTGCCTGATGAAGTTGCGTGGTCTCTTTTATGTTGGATCCAGGAATTTTTGCGGTGTTAGGGCATAGCCCAATGGAAGTACTTCTGGGTCAATCGGAAGTCCCATAAAGTAGGGACTGTGAATCCCAATCAGCTCCAAAGGAACCCAACAGGGCTGTGTAACAGGACTACAAGTCCCAGCATGCCCTGCAGGCATCTGTGTGGGAATCCTAAACCAGAGAGGCTGCCATCTAGTTTATTGGGGGAGAAAATATTTATCAGTGCTCATCCCCCCCCCACCCTCCCCCCGGTCCTTCCATTGTACTGGACACATTCACTACTGGCTGGGATGCCAGTCCCTGCATGTTGTTCATTACAAGATATATTTAAAACAATTATATGTATCATTTTTTCACGTCTAAATAATTCATTTAAAATATATATTAGGCTTGTTTCTTTAAAATTGTGTTTTTTTTTTTCATTTTAAACCAGACTGGATCTGATTCAGTTCCCAGATTTGGATTTCTCTCCCTCCAGTCTATAAGGAATGTCTACAATTCTTGACGGGAGTGAAAAAACTTTTTTCCGTTTGTTTCAGACCAGAGTGGTGTAATTTGTCTAAACAAATACAAATCTCAATTCATTGTCATACTCTGACAGCACGTAAGTCTCCAGTCATGGCGCTCATCACCTCAGTGCGGCGCCTTCACTTCTCGTCCATATTTGACTCCTGATGTTCTGCTCTGCAGCTAACGATTCTCTGGATATTCTCGAGTGCGGCTGTGTCAGGCGGGTGAAGGCCACAACTTTTAATAACTTGGGGTCAAAAAGTTTTTCCAGCTAGAAACAAATTGAGACGTGACCTCTCACTGATAAGGAGCAGCAGACACAAGTGATTCCGCCATAAATCAGGTGAGTCAGGCAGGAAAATTGGCCCCTGGCTCAGGGTTTGGCCAGAGATGAATTACTGCGTAGAATCTGGCAGAAAAGCACCAGAGGGCGAGAGATTAAGATCGCTTTCCTCGTAATAGTTGTGCCCAGAGAGCGAGGGGGCGGACATTTGCACACCAATTCTCACTCCTCCATTGAACTTTGACTTCGCAGGTCGTAAATTTTTTTTTTTTTTTGGCTCTCTAGTGCATTTTCACACACACATTAGAAACCATTCCACCTCCCAATCTAGGCACACAATAGGAACACTGGACCACCGCAACACCACGGGACTTGGTGGCTGTTGTTCTTCTGTCTCTGCAGATTGGTGACATTTACTCAAATTTAAGATACAGAAGAAAAGACAGATTTTGTACTCCAGCATGAAGCATTTCACACTCGGTGAGTCACACACTGCCTCCAAACAAAAGGGCTCTGCTCAGTTTGGATCTGCAGAGAAGAAAAACTTTCATCTTAGTTAGAGGTGTCAGAGGAGGCGGCACTCATTTAACACTCAGCAGCTCCTGGGGCGCTTTAGCCACCGTAGTTCAATGCCCTGCCGCTAACCCCAATTACACCTGTGGACCCAACTAAATCAAGCGTACGGCTGCGGCCTCCTTAGGGCTCCTTCTGCTGTCACTTCAGTGTATGGCAACGGCGCTGCAGAAGAGCCATCATGAGACACACTTGAACTGGCGTAGCAGTGGCACCAATGACACAACCACAAATGAAGACGTGAGGCAGCCTGGTGGCTTCGCTTCTACTTTCAGTCCAATCTACATCGTCTAAAGTGATGTCACAGTGCCAGCCATGCAGAGTTTTACAAGTTATTTTAAAAGTAATGATAGTAGAATTGGGATGTGCTAGATACTTTGGACCAGGTAAAGTCCAGAAAATGTTACCGTCATTGTCATTGAGTGTGATTGTCAAACATTTACTCCATCTTGGGTTACCCACTTACAGTATGCATGGCCTAGAAAAGGCGCTTTATGAGGAGGGGCACTTTTAATAAAACATTTTGTGGTAAAGCAGCCCCCCGTACACAGCAGACACGACACCAATGTTCAAAACACACACATTTTATTCTTCCTTTGCGATACACCACACAATGCGCTGCACAGCCTCTATCCTTTGTTGCCCTCACTACTCCTCTCTCAAGCTCTGTCTCCTTCCTCCCGACTCTGGCTCGTCCAACGGAGTGAGGCAGCCCCTTTTATCAGGCCCCGGATGTGCTCCAGGTGGTCCGTTATGAACTTCCAACGACACTTCCTGGTGTGGCAGAAGTGCCGCATGCACACCCAGAAGCACACTGGGCATGTCTGGAACCCTCTCTGGCACCACTTCTGGGTGTGGCGAAAGTGCTGTACTCCAAGGCTGCACAATTCTCCGGGTCGCCCCCTTGTGGTGGTCATGGGCCCCAATAGGGTTGAACTTCCATGATCTGATCCTGTGGCCCCCATACAGACCAGGGCGGCTGCCCTCTCCTGGTCCAGGGGAGGTATGGTCCCGCTCCCGGTCCTTCGAGGCGTCCCAACACAATTTGTAAATCTGCCTAAATTAACAACAGCCTTTCCAACCATTTTAATACAGGAGGCACCTCTTCACGCTGAAGTCTGAGATTTTGTTTGGGGGGGAGAGTTCTATGAGTAACTGAAGCTTTGATGGCGAGACCTAATATATGATAGATAGATAGATAGATAGATAGATAGATAGATAGATAGATAGATAGATA
>JANRMT010061414.1:17625054-17645676 GCA_026402145.1 Polypterus bichir lapradei
ATAGATAGATAGATAGATAGATAGATAGATAGATAGATAGATAGATACTTTATTAACCCCAAGGGGAAATTCACATGCTCCAGCCGCAGCATACTGATAAAAAACAATATTAAATTAAAGAGTGATAAAAATGCAGGTATAACAGACAATAACTTTGTATAAACGTTTACCTCCCCGGGTGGGATTGAAGAGTTGCATAGTGTGGGGTCTCCTCAGTCTGTCAGTGGAGCAGGACGGTGACAGCAGTCTGTCGCTGAAGCTGCTCCTCTGTCTGGAGATGATCCTGTTCAGTGGATGCAGTGGATTCTCCACGATTGACAGGAGCCTACTCAGTGCCCGTTGCTCTGCCACGGATGTTAAACTGTCCAGCTTCATTCCTACAGTAGAGCCTGCCTTCCTCACCAGTTAGTCCAGGCGTGAGGCGTCCCTCTTCTTTATGCTGCCTCCCCAGCACACCACTCCATAGAAGAGGGTACTCGCCACAACTGTCTGATAGAACATCTGCAGCATCTTATTGCAGATGTTGAAGGACGCCAGTCTTCTAAGGAAGTATAGTCGGCTCCGACCTTTCTTGCACAGAGCATCAGTATTGACAGTCCAGTCCAATTTATCATCCAGCTGCACTCCCAGGTATTTATAGGTCTGCACCTTCTGCACACAGTCACCTCTGATGATCACGGGGTCCATGAGTGGCCTGGGTCTCCTAAAATCCACCACCAGCTCCTTGGTCTTGCTGGTGTTCAGGTGTAAGTGGTTTGAGTCGCACCATTTAACAAAGTCCTTGATTAGGTTCCTATACTCCTCCTCCTGCCGCTCCTGATGCAGCCCACGATAGCAGTGTCGTCAGTGAACGTTTGCACGTGGCAGGACTCAGAGTCGTATTGGAAGTCCGATGTATGTTGGCTGAACAGGACCAGAGAAAGTACAGTCCACTGCGGCGCTCCTGTGTTGCTGACCACAATGTCAGACCTGCAGTTCCCGAGACGCACATACTGAGGTCTGTCTGCAAGATAGTCCACAATCCATGCCACCAGGTATGAATCTACTCCCATCTCTGTCAGCTTGTCCCTAAGGAGCAGAGGTTGGATGGTGTTGAAGGCACTAGAGAAGTCCAGAAACATAATTCTTACAGCACCACTACTTCCGTCCAAGTGGGAGAGGGATCAGTGTAGCATGTAGATGATGGCATCCTCCGCTCCCACCTTCTCCTGATATGCGAACTGCAGAGGGTCGAGGGTGTGGCGGACCTGTGGCCTCAGGTGGTGAAGCAGCAGCCGCTCCATTGTCTTCATCACATGTGATGTCAGAGTGACAGGCCAGAAGTCATTCAGCTCACTAGGACGTGATACCTTTGGGACTGGGATGATGCAAGATGTTTTCCAAAGCTTAGGGACTCTCGCCTGTTCCAGACTCAGGTTGAAGATGCGCTGTAGAGGACTCCCCAGTTCCAGTGCACAGGCCTTCAGCAGTCGTGGTGATACTCCATCTGGACCCACTGTTTTGCTGGCATATATATTATATATATAAAAATAAATCTCACGTCACTCATGTCACATAAGCCACAGCTGAAGTCATCCAGTCACATGCTTACAACATCCCAAATGCATGTGTTTTATCGAGGTATTCCCCTCTACTTGCCCTTTCTTTATTAAGTGTACTCGCGAGGTTCGTTACCGGGTAGGTCTACTCTCGCACGTTTAAGATTAGCACACACATACACAGTGTCACACACACACGCCAGTTTAGGAGACAAGCCCACAGGTAAGTGAAATCCCGCGAGACACGGGGTTTGTGTCTCTCTTTCTATCTTCAAATCGAAGGAAGAAAAATAGTAAAACATCACGCTTACCTTTTCCGTATCCAGGCTCCCAGAATGGCTAGTCCACCCATGAAGAAACCACTTCCGCTACCTCTACAAAGACGCCAGCCAGTCTGGGTCGTCCCTCTGATGGCTTCACTTCCGGTCTCAACCTTGTGACGTCACTTCCGTCCCTCTGCTGTGACGCCGTGTCCGGTCCAATCATTTTCAGCCATCATTTTCCCCTATGAATACCCGCGATGTAACCACTTTTGTTTATCAAATGTTTTGATCCCTTAGAAGAACGTCTAACCATTTTTGTTTGTGTCTGGACGACATTATATGGGGCTAACCCCCCAAAGCTTTTTGAGTAGCTTGTCTACTTATTACAACAAATTCTCACATACACACAGACCCAAACCACAAAAGTACCGTATGAGTGACGTGTGTACAGCCCGTTAATCTCTAGCGCTTTAACTCACACAAATTCCGTATGAATAACACATGTGCAGTCCGTCATTCCCTAGTACTCCAGGAGACTCAGGGTGTGCTCACACTGGCATGTTTGTCCACATATAACCCCGCCAAGTCTAGTTCGTTCTGGACTTCCATTCCCATCAGTCTTTTGCCCGCATATTCATTGTCTCTCCTCATCACATGTCCACTTCATCCTACATTTTCCTGTCCTTTCTTAGATTTCTCTCCCACTTTTGTTGTATCTTTGATTGTCTCATTTCTTATTCTGTCCTTTTTGTAATGCCACACATCCATCTTCTCATTTCCGCCACATCTAACTATTCCTGTGCCCCCTTTACTGCCCCGTGTCTCAGCTCCATACATTACTGCTGGTCTTACCGTTACCTTAAAAACCTGACCTTTAACCTTCTTCACCTTAATTCTTCAATCACAATCCCCCTGATAGCTTCTTCCAATTGTTCCATCTTCATTTCACTCTATGAGTTCTCTCTCCATCCGTTTCTCCATCTTGGTCTACCACTAATCCTAGATATTTCAACTTGTCCACTCTTTTCAGTGGCACTTCCTGCAGGCTAACCTCTGAATCATTAAACCTCTCATGTTCCGTCTTTTTCTCTTCGATCCTCTCTCTTCCAAAGCCCTTCTCCATTCTTCCAACTTGCTCTCTGTGTCCTGCTTTCTGGTGCCACACAACACAATGCCATCGGCACAACACCTGCACCAGGGGGTTTGGTCGTTAATCATATAACTCATGTGATAAACCAGCCCGGACCCCAAAAGGGAGACACCGGCAGTTCCAAAACACGCAAGTTTATTTTACAAAACTATCCCGGACATAGCACAGTGCCCCTGCACCGACCACCCTCTTTAAGACCGGGCCCTTTAATAGTCCTCCCTTCACCGCCTCCACTCCTCTCCTCCGAGCGTTGTCTTCTTCCTCCCGACTCCGGCTAATGACTGGAGGAAGGCGGCCTCTTTTATATTCAACCAGATGTGCTCCTGGTGCCCTCTGACGATCTTCCTGTGGCACTTCCTGGTGTGGCAGAAGTGCCGCATGAGCACCCGAAAGCACTCGGGGTGTCCCTGGTATTCCTTCCAGGAGCACTTCCGGGTGCTCGATCCTCCGGGTACTCCCTGGTGGTGGCCACGGGCCCCTGTAGGGTTGGGCTTCCATGCTCGGTTCTCATGGACCCATACAGATCAGAGGGCGGCCCGTCGACGTACATGAGTCCGCAGACTCGCGTCTCCCTTTGTCGGATGAGCCGGTTTTCCTCCTCCAGTTCCTCCTTTTCCTCTGGGAAGCCCCAACAGTCTGGGTCTCCCTATGGAAGAGAAGGAGACCCTGTACCGTCTGCGCCCCTGTAGAGCAGCGTGAGACCATCGTTGGCTCTGGGAGCAGAGCACTTTGACATGCGGCACACATCAGCCGGTGTCTTGTCTGCGCCCCCGCTTTTCTCGCCCGTACCATACCATCAGCCCCCACGACCGCATTCACCTACTTCAATGGTCCTCCTCCTCCTCCTCAGTGAACAGAGACGCACTAAGAGCCACCTACAGGTTTTCATGATGGTCTGTACAGGAGTATCGTTAGGGCTGTGGGCCTATTAGCAAACAGTGGCTCACAAGGCCCACCCCCAAAGCATTTAATTGGTCCGCAGCAGGACTGGCTGTCACATAGTGAAGGCCCCCCCCCCCCCCCACACTTCTTTTGTGACAGACACACTCTCACTCACAACTAATGTTGTGAATCGGGGCCGGCCCATTTATGTGAAGCAGCTGGGGGTCTTTCAACAGGCAGCAGATGATCTTTAATTACGACAACTCATATTAAACAGATGAAGAAAATCATCCTGATGCAACGTCAGTTATATAAGAATAGTGTGACAACTCCTGCATAACATGCAGAGATGCTCGGCTGCATTCTGTTTTTTATCTAACATAAAACTTATGGTTTTCCAGTAAAAAAAAAAAAAAAAAAAAAAAAAATCAGTAATAGCAGGTGTGTAAATCAATCTTTTCTGATAATGCAATGGACAGTAAGAATGAAGTACGTCCCTCCCAACTGTAATAAAGCGGACATGTCAAATATCCCACTAAACGTCATCCGCCTCTCCTGCTGACACTTAGGAATCTCCAAGGAGGACCCCGACAAAGAGACCCCCCATCAGCATATTTTCATGATTCGGTCAGGGTTTTATCCCAGGCTTAAATGTGTTTTCTTTTCGTTTAATTCTTCCCATATTTGAAATGAATTATATTGTAAATATTATTGATTCCCGTTTTGCTTTCTGTTACATGATTTACGCATTAACAAATATTTACTTTTTAAGTTATTTTAACATAGTTTTATTGTGTCCAATTCTTAAATTATGCTTCTCGTATTCTGTGTGCTAAGCCAAGGGGGGTGGCGCCACCAGATCACAAAATTGGCTGCTTTGAAACGGCCCTTACCTCCTAAGATTTTGCTTTCAATATATATATATAAAATCCAGCGTCTGTCTGCCTGCTTTTCATGAGAGAATTACTTAACAGATTTAGATCGGGTTTTTTCCTAGAATTTGCTTAAACATTCTGGTTGATTTTGCGATTTCTGTAATCTCGCTAAGTATCATGGTTTGCTTGCACTACCGATTTATTTGTATTAATCCGAGAGAGACGCAGCAGGCCGAGGGGAGGGGGGGGGCGTTAGGCGGACCCCTCCTCACTCACACGTCAGCCTCGGGGCATGTACCTTACATCTGCTTAACTAGCGAATGAGAGAACTACTTAACAGACTTAGATTGAGGTTTTTCTATAATTTGTTTGAACATTCCAGTAGATTTTGCAAATTCTCTCATCGTGCTAAGAATCATAGTTTGCTTGCAGGAGTGATTTATTTGCGATAATCCGAGGGAAGTGTGACGTCAGTAGTAAGGAGTCGGGCGGGGCCCTCCTCGCTGTCCTGTTTCACTAATACACGGGTGGAGCCACGGGGGATGGCCAGTATATATATTATATAATATATATTACTCGATGTTATCTTTAAATCTCATTCCCTAGCATTAGACCAGAGTTTCACTTGGGCTGTAAATTGAGCGCTGAAAGCAGTAATCCTGAGCATTGCTCGGACATCAGTATCACTGCATCTTGTCCTCTCACCTGTAGGCATGCCTAGTAATAATAGTGTCTCATTAGAAATGTTTTTTAGCGGCCCTAGTATTACATGCTCTTGCCAGCGATACGATCAGTGATGATGAGGAGCAGTGATGACGAAGTAAACTCTGTCTTCTTAGAGAGTTAAGGCTGGGGGGCTGTCAAGAGGCAGGGCCTGTTAAAGCCCATTGCGGCACTCCTTGTGCGATTTTGGGCTACACAAAAATAAATTGTATTGTATTGTAATTTGCCTTCAGTCAATGAAATTGAAACGAACAGTGAAACCAAAAGTGAGTCTGATGAATCCGAAAGTGATGCTCGCTCGCTATTTGCATTATTATACTTCTGACTGCGTACTTTTAGACTTTTGCATGTTTTTCAGTAAAAATAAAAATGTAATTTTTGAGCCAAAAAATGCAACACTTTTTACATGTTTTTTTTTTTTCCGACAACAAATGCTAACACATGTTGTTCCACAGATAGTTTGCAAGAATTGAACATGTTTAATAATTTCTATTAATAAACAAATAAGTCAGTCTGATTTTTGGCACTATATGTAATAGTCTACAAAGTCTTTAAAATGATTTACAGTAAGATTAACTATTCTTGCAAGAAAACCCTCTGGCTGCATCAGCATCGGGATCGGCAATGCTAGTCCTCTGCATCACCCGGTATTGGATCGAAAAGAAAAGGAGCAGCATTGCCCGTCAGTAGTGGAGAGAGCGATCACATGACACACAAGATTTGTTACTAATACTATTCCATGTTGGGCGGCACAGTGGCACAGTGAGTAGCGCTGCTGCCTTGCAGTTAGGAGACCCGGGTTCGCTTCCCGGGTTCTCCCCGTGTCTGGTGGGTCTCCTCCCACAGTCCAAAGACATGCAGGTTAGGTGCATTGGCAATCCTAAATTGCCCCTAGTGTGTGCGTGTGTCCTGGGGTGGGCTGGTGCCCTGCCCGGGGGTTTGTTCCTGCCTTACTCCCTGCCCTGTGTTGGCTGGGATTGGCTCCAGCAGACCCCCGTGACCCTGTGTTAGGATATAGCGGGTTGGTAGATGACTGACTGACTATTCCATGTCTGTCAAATCGATATCTTTCAGCAGATTCATTGTTATCCCACAATTCCCACATATCCCAGGATGTGCGCATTGATCTCTAGCTGAACTCCATTGCCTGGCAGCTCCTTAGTGAGTCAGAGGAGCTCACAGGACCTCCTAAAATCTGGTGAAGTTAGGAGTAGACTCCTAAATTAGGGTCACTGATTACATTCTTTGATCCTGCTCCTCAGGCCATGACCAGAGAGGCGTCACCCTGACATTTCTGAGTCGGTTTGGACTGTTTTCCTACTTTGGACGCTTGATCAACATGGGCACCGGCCTGGCTTTGGTCTCCCTTTTGGATTTGTAAGCAGGCAGATGACAACACGTTTACAGAATGGCCAATCCTCGAGACACTGCCCGCTAACGTGCCTTTTTAAACACACTGACCAAGACCCTCTCTCCTGTTTACCCAAGAGGGTCTCGTCATCGATGAAGGGTTGCTGGGATATCCTTTCTGAGTTGGCTGGTGAGCGAGGACCGTTTTCTCAGGGGGATGTTTGACATTACGGCGGTAAAGCTTGTCAAGATCCTGTGCTTAAAGGATACAAGTAACACACGTTAGCCCCGACAGATAAAGGAAGCAGGAGACTCACTTCCATGTCCTGCCTGAGGTTTAGAAAAGTGAGATTTAATAGTAACGACGGGACAAGCCAGCAGTCAAAAACACAGCACAATTTCTGACGAAACAGAATTTGGGAAAGGTCTCCTCACCTCGGACAGGTTCTCTATCAGGATTTTTAGGACTTTTTCTTCATCCTCTGGTTAACAAAATGTGGTTTCTGAAAATCCCAAAATCAATAAGAACATCCACCATGATAGAAGTGCGACTCTCAAACGGGTCTCCCCAAGGCCACAGCGCACGTTTGTTGCAGCACAATTAGCTTTCTTGCTGTTATTCAGTTATCTCGAGCCACGGGGTGGAGCTGACATAATGCCGTTAGAGGAAAGGCCTGCGCACGGCTCCTATATGGATGCTAATGACTGTCGGATCACACGGCAGGCCGTGAAGATTCATCCCCTGCAGCGCTCCTCTAATCAGCAGCTTATGGACAAGCATCAATATTTTTTAATTTGCCAGATTTATGTTTTGTTAATAAAGTTGATACCCAGTGGAAAGCTCCCCTTCTACGCCCCGAGCAATGGCCCCACCACTTAGCATCACAAAGACGAGATGAAGAATTTCATTGTGAGCATCGCTTGTCAGAGAAGGGTGAGGCACATGGCGGCGTCTCTCCGACAAAGGAAGCAGCCCTGGAGACGCGCCGCTGCCTGCCTCCTCGCCGTCGCTCCTCAAGACGTTCAGCCCAGCAGATCGATGTCTCAAATCCCCAGGTTTTAATTATTTAGTGAGCTCTACCTCCATCCTCGGAAGAGCTTCATCAAATCACTGCTTAATTCCTATTATCACCCTGGAGGCTCCCCTGACACGCCGGCCTTGTTTAAACTTTATTTTAATATTTACCACTTAGTTAGATTACTTAAGGGTTGTCAGGCTGCATAAGACTTCATCCAGCAGATGCTTTCATTAATTTGAGCTCAATAAAGGTAACGGCGACGCACCAACTTGGCTAATCCACTCCTCCTTCCCTTGGATGGCTGTGAGGCAGCTTTGCAGAGCAGAATTCACACTCTTAGCACTCACCATCAGCCCCACTTCATTTTTTTTTGATTTTCTTGTAACAACTGTAATCATTGAAATGTACGGTTCTGACTCCAAGTCAAAGAACGCGGACCACCCTGGGGGGCCTTTGGTGCCGAGCTACATAACTTGCTTTAGCGTGGCCTACACTCCTCCATCCAACAGCATGGCGTCTAACCGACTGTCGGCCTGCAATGTCTCATCTCTGCCAGGCCCCCCTGCTGATGGCTCGTTACAACCCGAGAATGAACAGAAGGGGGAGTTTGGCCATGGGGTCTCTTTTGTAGAACTAGCCAGGACCTGTTAGGCCGGGGTTATACTTCACACAACGCGACGCATGCTGCAGCGGACGCTCCTGCTATGCAAGCGTTGTTTATACTTGTGCGCGTACTTTATGTAAATCTGGAGGAATCCACCAGGTGGCAGTGCGAGATATCATCACGGTGAGAACAGGTTCGGCTTCGCTGTGTTGTGAATTCCCTGGAACACCCATTAAATTCGGATGACGCCTTACCGCAATATCTCTGAAAAGGATGGTTAATGATTAAATCCATCAGTCCAGGGATTTGTCCATTCCAGCTAGCATTGGGCACGAGGCAGAAACAATCCCTGGATGGGCATCAGCTCATCGCAAGGTGAATACAAGAACTCGCATACACTGGCGTCATTTTAGTGTCACCAAATCTGCATATCTTTGGAAGGAAACCGGAACACACTGCGGAAACCCAGCAGGAAAACGTGCAAACTCCAGGCTGGGAATATCAGTGACGTGACTCCCTGCAAGACAGCAGCGCTAACGCTCCGCGACCATGTGTGTAATTATTAACAGTAGTCATTATTTAAACGAAATGACTGATTTACCTGTAAAATGTAACATACATACTTTAATGCATTTCATCATGAAAGTGATATCAAGTATAAATCTAAGAATAGAGAGAGCTGGAATATCATACATTTAATGTGCTCAGTGTGGCGATCCGCTGCTGTCAGGACCGGAGGAAGCCCCAAAAAAAAAGACGGCACAGAAGACGGTATGTGAGACTTTTAAAACATATCGTGTCATTACGATCGGGAATATGCGACACTTGAATATAAAAGCACCACGAATACATCTGTATGTCGACATTTTCCTTCACCATATCGAACCGTTCATCAAACATCGAAGTGCGCACACCGATCTCGTAGGATCTGCAAAGCGGCTTTCTGTCACATGTAGATAGTAAACGGAGACTCTGACGTCACATTCCAAATTTTAGGACACTGTGCCTCCCGACTTCTTGCTGGTACTGCAACTCGCGCACGTGACGCGTTAATTTCTGAGGACCTGCTCAAAGGACGCATCAAATGAACGCTGATAGAACGCATGGCAGAAATGATGTGGGCACGTCTGAGCGTGAAGTATAAACGAGCCCTTAGGGGTAACCCAGGCAACATCCATGCTTTAAGTCGAGTGTCGCGCTGATTGAAATACACAGGGTGATTCAAAAAGATCCATCTGATTTCAGAGCGCCATATTGTTACAACCGTGAGGCTCCTAGGAACCAATCACATACCAACTAAAAGAGGGGTACGGAGAGTTTCTGACAGTCGCCACAAGATGGCTCCCTTCAGTCTGTGAAGGGAAGTTCAAGCGTTTCTCCAAAAAAAACCGAGCTCCCTCATCGCTGGATTGGCTGTAAAGGAGCCCACGATTTGGCACTCTACTTCTGGCCTCCAAGATCTCACACTGGGTGACCCTTTTTTGGTGGGGGTACGTTAAGGATTCTGTTTATATGCCACCACTCCCAACAACACTGGATGATATCCTAAATCGTATGGAAAGAGCCGTGAGTGCAGTAAACAATCGGGAATGGGATGAATTTGACCGTCACGTTGATGTCGTCCATACAGCTGCGGGAGGCCATATTGAGCACTTGTAAAATTACACAATAAACTTTATGTTCACCTAAACCATTCACAATATACTGCATTGTTCTGTAATGATTTACAAGTGAAATAAATCTTTTTGAATCACCCTGTACTTTCCAGAGGTACAATAAGTGGTACCATTAGGGCAACGTGGGTACACAGGGGTTGTTAGAGCTGCTGGCCCACAGTTCTGGACACCCAGCCCTGAATTCAGACCAGTGTTTGTGTGGCCGTTCTCTCCCCTGGTGTGATTACATGAAAATGGGTGCCCTAAGGATGCTGGGATAGGCTCTGGCACCACCCTGTTAACCATGCAGGTTAAGAAAATGGATGGATAGACAGAGGTAATGACAGGTCAATTCACCCCTTCTTGTCTGGCTAAACTCTTGCTACCTGTTAAAAATGGCTTAGGGTATTGACTGGGAATGAAGGACGATTATCAATAAATGGATCGTCAGGCTCCGTTTCAGATTCTAAACAGGAAATCGGAGAATTGGCTGCAGGTTGTGTCTTTTCAAATGCTTTTCCATAGGACTTGCTGACTGCCTTGAAACGTATCATCCTAATCTTCGAGCAATCCCCCTACCTCAACTGTCGGAAGATTTGATCTATCGATTTAGTTGTGTGGTCAGCAGGGCCAGACTGATCACTTGAAAGTAGGTGTTGTAGTGTTCTCTAGATTGTAGTAGTGACACACTCAGAATAACATTTCAAATGTCGTTTATTGTTAACCCTGTTTTTTAACTTCCCATACAGCGTGCCTTTTAAACCACGCCCTTCCCTCCAGCAGCCATATGTCTCAAAAGACGCACACCATAGCAATCAACATCCGAACATAAAGCAATGGACAAAAGCATCATTAAACAATCATATATAACAGGTGTTGTGTCCATCGGCTATCAGCAAAGAACTGGATGAGTGTTACAGTGAGATCACACCTCTGAACATGCAAGAAAATGAAGGAACGGAAGGCAAACCCGACTCTACGAAAAATAAATAAAAATAAGAAATGGGATCACCAGGTGAGTCCAGTTAAACCAAACTCATTTAAGTTTCAAGCCTGTCACTGAGTGCGGGGTCAGAGAATGTACACAAGCTTCCCCGCTATGAGAAATACTGTACGTCATTTACATACACAGACTCACGGCTTACTTTAGGCGCGCAGTAAATTTCAATCCAATCTGACGACATACACCCAAAGAATGACTTGAATGGAATACCTGGGATTTCACAGTTGAGTGTCTGAGCTGTGCTTACGCATTCAACTAGAAGTCCAAATCAACAAAATCAGTACTTTCTTTCTTTCTTCTCGAGTCTTTAAAACCAAAAGTTTCAAATGTTATTCCAATGGCGAGCACAGGCTATGGCTCCACTGGTGGCCATGGTAAGGTCCTCCATGGTGCGTGGTTCGTTCAGGAATCAGCAGATCCAGGAGGGGTTCCATGGTCTGTCTTTCCCTGCAGTCGCTCAGATCGCTGTCTTCAGAGTATCCCCACTTGGTCATATTGACTTTGGATCTGCCACTCCTGGCGCGCAGGCGGTTGAGGCTTAACCTTAACGCAGTGCTAAACGGTAGCCATCCGGCTTTCTTTGTACTCCTTACGCTTTTCGGGCTCCAGCTTTCTCTCTGCTCTTTCTCCTTCTTCTTAACTCCTACTGTGCATGTGGGGGTATTTTCAGACTCCCTACACTTTCTTCCCAAGTTCTGGGTACCAAGAGAATTTCGAGGTAAGAAGTGTCCTTCCTCGCTATACCAAGGATCTAAGAAGAGGAACAGCAATGCTGCCATTAAGGCCAAGCCAACAGCAACAGTGTTGGTAGGAAATCTACTGTTCCATCCATCGTATTGCAGAAACCAGAAAGGAGGAAGTCAGACACTTCCTTCTGCAAACCACAAACTCCCTGAATGACGGTTGAGAAATAAGTGCAAAAATAAGGCATGTGCAGAAAAGCGTTGGACCGGATCAGCTGATGGCATTCACAGAAGCGTGAAGCAGACAGGACTTCATCCAAAAGCCTCTCGATTAGCTCAGAGTAGACAGCGAGTGAGGACATCTGCATGGGCATAGCATAACATTCATGGGCCGTAGCGGTGGGCCACTCCCAGTAGAAAAGCATTTACAGTGGGAACCCGCTTTAACGTTCCCATATTTAGGTTTTCACACATTTAACATTTTTTTTTTTATTAATATGTTGTTGTGGAACATAAAAAAGCTCAGAGGCATTTAAGGCCGCGTTCACACTGCATGTAAATGCAACTCTGTCCCAAAATAATTGTTCGGATACGAGTATGGACATCTATCCCAAATGTGTCCTGTGTGCTACAAGTGGATAAAACAATTTTGTCAGACAGATGCAAACTAAGAGATTCTGGTGGCCGCACTATAGGGTGGTCCAGATCTAATTATGCAATTTTCATTACGCTCTAACTTATTAAGTTTATCACATAGAAAATCACCCGAAAAATCCTGGACCATTGAGAAGTGTGCAAACTGACAACATGAAGAATCGTCTTCTCGCCGGACTGGAATCGTCCCCGCATAAATCAAAGTCATCCAGACGATCTGGATCTGCATAATTAGATCTGGACCACCTTGTACTTCCTGTTGTTTCGGGGCAGGACATCGGCGACGGTGGGAAAGAAAAGAAACAGGAAAGGGAAGATCGCAGCTGCTGTTCTGCATAGAGAATTAAAGGGCCCAAAGAACAGGAGGTGGGACTGGGAAGGCTATGGGTGGAAAACAGCCCTTACCAGTGCTTTCTGGGAAGTTTGGATTCAATGTCCGTTTTTGCTAATTATAGGGGTCAAAATAATTCTTGCTGGTGTGCCCCCCCCCACCTAAATAATAATTAAATCCTCTGCAGTTCAGAGAGTCTCCAAGTCCAGTTCAGATATGTCAGACTTTGATGACAGCAGCTCCATACTGCTTGTACAAGTACTCGAAGAGTGAGTACCAAAATCACCCTGCGGGTCACCATCTATGGCTAAAGCCCCACATATTCAGAAGTGTCGAGTTATGGTAGGTAGCTCTCAGAGCTGTGGCTTTCTGCATTTATTCAGGATCCATCAAGGAGAGCTAATTCATAATTGATAGTTTCCAACGTGGAATCACCTCATTTTACTTTGGGTCTGCTTTTGTGTGATGAGACTTTATGAAGTCGAGTGAAATCACAAAACATTCATTTCATTTCCAGACCTGCTGATGGGGCTAGAGCCAATCCTAGCAGCGCCTAATATAAGCTGGGAACAAGTCGTGAACAGGACACCAGCCTGCCAGGAAGGGCACACTCATGTGTACATCCACCGAGACCATTCATTCTGGGACATGTAGGTGGAAACTGGAGGACCAGCAGTCCGCAGCCATTGCCACCTGCACTTCAGAACAGGGTAATCCACCTGAAGCGGAGTATGGCCAGTACTTAGATGGGAGACAAACCAGGAAAAGTCTGGATTGCTGTGAAAGAGGTGTGGGTGAAGCCATAAGGGGGTCTTTTATCCTGTGGTCGGTGTGTGGTTCCCAATGCCTCACTGTCGTGAAAGGGACAATCGACTGTGAGATGTAAAATTGAGATCCTGACTCTCTGTGGTCACGAAAGGTCCCTGGGCATCTTCTGAAAAGAGTGAGGGGGCACCCTGATGCCCAGCAGGCCTTTGTCCATTCAGGCGCCCTAATCATTCCTGGTCTTCTATTGGCTGACTATCTCGCTCACACCTTCGCCACCTAACAGCTAATGTGCGGTGAGCATACCGGCACGTTGGCGGTGATTAAAATGGCCCCCTCTTTCCATTGTAAAGCACCATAAATGTAACTGACTAACCAGACAAAATCAGTAAGGACACGTGAAGAAAGTGCAAACCCGGAGCGCCTGGGCCATATTGTAGATTCCGCTCTAACCAATTTGTTATCCCTTCAGCCAACGCCATAATGCCAGTAGTGTAGGAGGACTCTGTGAATGCTGGTCAGTTGGGCTTTCACTGTACTGTAGTCTGCTATGGTCAGGCCTGACTTTGGAGGACGGACTGGGCACCAGCACCATCGTGCTTCACTCAGTCATCTTTATTTCACAGCACACATCATCAAAGGTCTGACAACAGCATGGCAGAGGGCACCGGTACATGTCCAGGGCTGCTGCTTCTTGCCTTGGGCTTGATGCTACAGAGATAGGCCCCGGCCCAAAGCGGCCTAAATGACATGAAGTGACTTTCAGTCTGAGGGGGGCAGAACAACTAAACCTCAGTGAATTTAGCAATAAAAATATGCATTTTCAACACATTAGTAAATAAAGCCATGAACACGAGATGGACGCGGGCATCAATGAGCTTCCATGATAACTCAGAAGCTCAGTCTACCAAACAGCCGGCTGGCTCAGTTCACACACTGCGACTTGTCTGATGTGTTGCCTTTTTGTTGTTTTTCTGAGAGGTATGGCTGTTAAAGAAAAGCCGCATTCAATATTTTCCACTTTCTAAATTAACACCCTCAGAGAGCCGTTAATGGGCTTGAGGCAAGGAATTTTTGATTTTCACTGTGCTACTCTAAGTAAATATAAACAGAAGCTGTAATACAGCAGGGGACTATGGGATTAATTTTGAAATTGCCTGATTAGTGCATTACTATCCTCCAATAATTGCCTCTCTACTCTCCCAAGGCCCCCTGCTTTATTGGAGTCTGGCATCTGCATCTTCTCCCCCGTCTGTCAATCAGACAGCGCAGCTGGGAGGGTCTGTCGTGAGGGTGCCACTCGAGATCAGCTGGGGGCTCCCTGGCAGACAAAGCAACGCGCCACAGCGCCAGAGAAGGAGCCCGAGAGGTCATCGCAGAGTCACCTGCTGCTTCGGCTGCATGCTCGCCGCGGGAGGATCTGGAGCTGGAGCTGCGTGTGAGCAAAAAGCTGGTGCCACCGAGAAAGGGGCACCCGGCTCACATTAACCCTGACGTAAGGACTGACGAGTATGCACAACATTGACAAACGGGGGCCGTCGCAATAAAAATAGCCACCCAATAGCATTCCTGATGCTGCCTATCTATTTCAATTTCAATTCTTTTTATTGTCATGTGTACAAGTACCATGTACAATGAAGTGCTTGCTTGCATGTGCCCCTGCAGACAGTGAACAAAGACAAAAAAAAAACCACACACAATAAATCAAGTCAAGTTGGGGAGCCTGCACTGGTACAGGGCATTGCTGCACCCACCACACGGTGAAACAACTCAGGATCCCAGTTGGCAACCCCCCAGGCAGACATGCGGTCCAGTCCTACCCTCCAGAAAAGACCCACTATCTGCCACAGCCAGGTGTTACGTGGGCGACCCCTTGGCCTGGTCCAGCCACTCGGGTCCCCAACAATGAGGATCTGATGAGCCGGATCACCCTCGGGGAAACGCGCCACATGGCCATAGTGCCGTAACTGATGCTCCCTCACAATGCAGGTCATGTGCCTCATTCGGGACTCAATGAGCAACACAAAGTCAAACCAACGGTACCGAAAGGACTTTCCGGAGGGACACAGTACCAAAGGAGTCCAAGTCTTCACCTCAGGTCACTGGATAGCGTCCATGTCTCGCAACCATATAGCAAGACAGGAAGCACCAGGACTCTAAAGACTTGGACCTTCATCCTTTTGCAGATATCAGGGGAGCCACACACCCTTTTCCAGCGACCTCATGACCCCCCATGCTCTCCCAATCCGTCTACTGAGTTCACAGGAAGAGTCACCAGAGACATGAATGTCACTGCCGAGATAAGTAAACCTCTCGATGAGGTCAACACTCTCTCTGCAGACAGACACACTGCTGATGGCCGTGCCCAAGAGGTCATTAAAGGCCTGGATCTTGGTTTTTATCGGGACACTCACAAGCCCAGAATCCTCACTCAGTCTCTCGAGAGCCCCGATCAGAGCCTTCATTGACTCCGCGAAGATCACAGCATCGTCAGCAAAGTCAAGATCCCTGAATCTTTCTTCACCAACAGATGCCCCACAGCCGCTGGACCCCACGACCTTACCCAACACCCAGTCCATACAAGCATTGAACAGAGTAGGAGCAGAACACACCACTGACGAACCCCAGACTCAACTGGGAAAAACGCAGAGGTCCTGCCTCCACTCTGCACAGCACTCACAGTACCAGTATACAGGCCGGCCATGATATCCAGCAACCTCGAGGGGATCCCGAGTGCTGCCGTGCAGCAGGCGACGCCTCAGCACCACACCAGTTCCGATCCCCAACAGACCTGACCCTATTAGCTCTCCAACAGTTTCAGCACAATAAATAAATGAACATAAATAAGTAAATACTCTATGCATTCAGCCCTCACAACATCCCAACTTACAAAAGCTACATTTCACGTAGACATCTCATTTTACACACACGCACACTGAGGACAGACAGAGAGAACATGAAGACTCTACTCTGACAGGGCGGTGCTTGAACCCAGGGCTTTGGATCAGCCAGGCAGAAGTGCTACCAGCTGCAGCGCTAAGCTGCCCATGTCAGACACCAACAAATAAAAATCTAACCAGTGGTCAGACTCGAAAAAAATAAGAATCTACCGAACGCAAATCGACAATAATAAATACTGTGAGCTCTAAACAGGAGAAAGCCCTGGGACTGAGCCCATAAATAAGAAATGAAAACAATATACAATTAGACAATACAATTTATTTTTATATAGTAGCCCAAAATCACACAGGGAGTGCTGCAATGGGCTTGAACAGGTCCTGCCTTTTGACAGCCCCCCAGCCTCGACTCTCTAAGACGACAAGGAAAAAATGGAAGAAACCTCGGGAAAGGCGGTTCAAAAAGAGACCCCTTTACCAGGTAGGCTGGGCGTGCAGTGGGTGTCAAAAAGAAAAAGGGGGTCAATACAAAACAATACGCAGAACAGAAAACAAGTAATCCTCAATACAATAGAAATATTAGACGTACAGAGCAGAATTTAACGTAATATAAGCTTATATATTCAGTATAAGCAGCAGCACCTGCCTGACCCTGAAACTGATTAAGTGGGAGTCAAAATTAAGGAACGAACGAAGAGACCCCCTAATTCTTAAAAAAAAAAAAAAAAAATTGGGAGTGCCCCCCCCTCGACTTTCTCGTATATAAGGAAAAGGTAATCAGGACCACTTCCAGTTGCTCAATATTTTGCAAATCTCATACCTCTTTGTTTCTCATCATAACTAATTGATAATATCGATACACAATCATTTCTCTCTATTTATCATCACACTTTATATTAAAATGATATTTTCGCACTTAGGGAGGTCAAACACGGTTGTGGAAATTTTCCATGATTACGTATGCATTACCTCGATTACGTGCAAAGTAAAAAGAGTTACAGTCACCTAAAAACACCTAAAAAGTGTAAGTGTTACATAACATTTGTGGTAATAAATTTTGCTACATTTCATTATGATAATGATGGCAGAAATAAAAAAATAAAAAAACATAAAATTAAATGCATTACCAGGAACACGACTGGGACGAAGCAGCTTGTTGTTCCCATTACATCTTTATATTTATTTGGCATGTTCAATGTTTACATGTTATTGTTAAAGTGATGATGTATAAATTAAAATAAAGCTGTTAATAGTTATTGAAAGAATATTCATAATATTGAATACAGTTTTTAATATTGTGTACAGATTTCTATTTCCATGATACAAAAAATTCAGATGGTTGTTTAAATAAAATACTACTTCTGGTTGAGTAAAATTTCTGTTTGCTTTTTATCATTATAAATATCTATACAAAATTTGAATCATCTCTCTAATTATAACCACAGTTTACTTGAGAATTCGCAAAAGTATTTAGTTCAGTTCTGGTTGTCAGAAGTGGCCCAGAAGTTGATAGGATTCCTTATTTTTGAACAAAATCTCACGGACCGGGTCAAAGCGTTTGAGTTATCGTGTTTACACACAGACGGACGTCATTTCAAAAACAGTATTCTCGCACTCAGGAATGTCGAGATTCATCAAAATCTCGAGGTCGAATTTTCTCCACTATTCCTATACTTTCTCTGTACTTTGTATATGAGAAAGTAAAAAGCAACATGAACTTGTTTAATAACTTCACGCAATCGCTTTGGTCACACACGATCGTCTGCTCAGGGTCTGTAGAAGCACAAGGCAGGAGGCCTTACCTGATAGGACACACCGTTTTTTATACAGTGTCTCTGTAGAGTCAACGCGTCACAAGTATTATTATTATTATTTATTTAGCTAACACCTTCATCCAATGAGACTTACACATCCACCTTGATAAAAGGTTACGTGTCTGGGTATCTGTGTGTCTGTCTGAATGCTGTGTCTCTCTCATTCCAACAGATGGAGCATCACAAATATTAACACTGCTTTTACGAATCCCGAACCATGGCATTCTGTATGCATTACATTTTTCATTTCAACAGATGGCACATTAAAAACATTGGTAGTAATGCAATGCCAAATGTAATGCACTTTATTGCTAATTGCAATACAAAATACAACCCGTCTTTGGCGGTTGGCTCAGCTAGTTGCGGCAACGTGCTGTATTAGTGCATGCTCCCAACCTCCTCCTCCTCCTCAGCTAGTCTGTACGGCTCCATTTGGCCACATGTCGATCTCAAAGTGTACAGGTCACGTGAAAGTGAGGCTCTGCGGGCCTGGAGTGGGTCACCGGTTGGCATACTTTAACTGCTGGCATGGAGAGTCACAAAGCGATCTTCAAGTGTCAGCGTTTCTAACTCACGGGGCTGCAGTGTTGCTGCTGTTAGTTGCGACTCAGGTTGCCGTCAGAGGGTCACGGGTGTCGTCATTGCTTTGTGAGTGGGTTGTGGTGGGCCGTCTATGTTTCCATATTTCTAAGTGAGTGTGTTTCACTGGAGGGACCCCCCCGATCTCTTGTCGTTTCACCAAGTGGGCAGTTTGCAATAGTTGGTAGTGGATCGGGTTATAGCCATGTGGAGCAGCACCGATGAAAACAAACCTTAAAAGACCCTCCAAGAGTCAGAACACATGTGAGATCTGGAGAGGTAATAGTAACAAAAGATTGTATTGCTGCAGCTGGGTCTGGCAATTTCTAGAACATTATTGCTCTACTGTACTCCTGAGGCTCTCAGCTGTAAGTACAAATCAACTCAGCATGGTCGGCTGTAAACATGACTCAGGGCTCACACAGGGTCAGGTCAGTAGTGGGATTAGAGCCCACAACCTCAGGGTTTGAAGACCAAAGTTTAAAGACCCCCGGCTCCCACCAGTGTCACCAGGCAGGCTCATGGATGCACTCAGAGCCGCACCGAGAGTGCAAAGTGAGCAGGCGAGACTTCATGACAGAGGAAGACTGGAGCCTAGCAGAAGGACCGACTCTGGTCAGCTTTACGTGGTTAGCAGATGACAGCTGCTATGTCTTTGCCCTGATTAGAACGCTGACAATTACGTGTTACTTTCTTTACAAGATAAATTATTTTTCAATGCAGAGGGCTTTAGAAGCAACCCTAGTTTGGCCTGCACAGGCTTGAGAACGCTCCGTTTTTATGACTGAATAAAGCTCACTCTGTTTGCCTGCCTGCTCTTTACGGCCAGCTTGGTTTTTCAATCACCAGACTTGAATTTTGGCAAAGAGGAAGAAAGCAGTAGGGGGACAAAGTGGAGCATCGAGACGTACAAAGCTGACGGACGGAGAAAGACCTGTGACCACACAGTGACAAAGGAGCACCTGCCAATGACTGCCGGGACCCTTGTGGGATCAAGTTTCAGGTTTGTAGTCAGTTGAGAGCACTTTGCAGAGATCAGTCTTTATTTTGGTATTAAAGAGTCTCTCTCTGTTGATTAATGGGAAAAATTACAAGGGGGTGAAATGTTTTTAAAAGCACAGTATCTATCTATTATATAGTGCCTTTCATTTCTCTCTGTCTATTTAATAGCGCCTTTCATGTCTTTCCATCTATCTATTTTATAGCACCTTTCATTTCTCTCTATTTTATAGCGCCTTTCATTTCTCTCTGTCTCTCTATTTTATAGCACCTTTCATTTCTCTCTATTTTATAGCGCCTTTCATTTCTCTCTGTCTATCTATTATATAGCACCTTCCATTTCTCTCTATTTTATAGCACCTTTTATTTCTATCTATTATATAGCACCTTTCATTTCTCTCTATCTATTTTATAGCGCCTTTCATTTCTCTCTGTCTATTTTATAGCACCTTTCATTTCTCTCTGTCTATTATATAGCGCCTTTCATTTCTCTCTGTCTATTTTATAGCACCTTTCATTTCTCTCTATTTTATAGCACCTTTCATTTCTCTCTGTCTATCTATTTTATAGCGCCTTTCATTTCTCTCTATTTTATAGCACCTTTCATTTCTATCTATTTTATAGCGCCTTTCATTTCTATCTATTTTATAGCACCTTTCATTTCTCTCTATTTTATAGCGCCTTTCATTTCTCTCTGTCTCTCTATTTTATAGCACCTTTCATTTCTATCTATTTTATAGCACCTTTCATTTCTATCTATTTTATAGCGCCTTTCATTTCTCTGTCTATTTTATAGCGCCTTTCATTTCTATCTATTATATAGCACCTTTCATTTCTC
>JANRMT010061414.1:17681517-17709160 GCA_026402145.1 Polypterus bichir lapradei
CTCCGCCCCCACGGCGGTCAAGCTCAACTCCATTACAGTAAATGGAGAAAAATACCTTCCAGTTATGACCATTACGCGTAGAATTTCGAAATGAAACCTGCCCAACTTTTGTAAGGAAGCTGTAAGGAATGAGCCTGCCAAATTTCAGCCTTCTACCTACACGGGAAGTTGGAGAATTAGTGATGAGTCAGTCAGTGAGTGAGTGAGTCAGTCAGTGAGTGAGGGCTTTGCCTTTTATTAGTATAGACTAAAAAGACAATATGCAAGCTTTCAAGGCAACTCAGGCCCCTTCCTCAGGCAAGTTGTACATCATACCCAAAGAGGGGTCTCAGCTGCCTTGAAAGCTTGCATATTGTAATCTTCTAGTTAGCCAATAAAAGGTGTCATTTTACTTGACTTCTCATTACAACCATAATGGCTAACACGGTACAACACCCTAGTACTACTTTAATTTGAAGTGAAAATATAAACGTCGTCCAAATTGGTTAACATTAACACCTGCCTTTAAAATTGGCAGATAACCAACCAGAAATCATTCTTCACTTCCACCTTTAAATTGACTGATGACACTATTCACAGTTGCTCCTGACTCATTAAAAAGATCTCTATAGTTTTTTATTTGAAAAACTGTCTGACATCATGCATTGAGTGGATGGCGATACTGTGTTCTCTGCATATATTGGCATCAACACAGTGAACAAGAATCAGGGGTCAAAATTTTAAAATAATCATTATATTTCAATTGCATTGAATTTTGCAATTATTTTGAGCTGGCCAGTATTATCTCAGGGACATAAATTAAATTTGTATCTTTATGGTTTATGAGCTGCTATAGTAAGATTATGATTTTACCATCACTGTCACGACAGGCTAAAGGTTAGGTTAACAGGTCAAGTTCAGATTTGCATTTAGTACCCTACACAACTCACACTACTAATCACAACTCAAAGACACATGATATCCGATATGGTGTTCCACAAGGCTCTATCCTGGGTCCGCTGCTTTTCTCAATCTACATGCTTCCGTTAGGTCAGATTATCTCAGGTTACAACGTGAGTTACCACAGCTATGCTGATGACACACAGCTGTACTTATCAATAGCACCTGATGACCCCGACTCTCTCGATTCACTAAAACAATGTCTTACTGGTATTTTTGAATGGATGAATAGTAATTTTCTCAAGCTAAATAAAGAGAAAACTGAAATTTTAGTGATTGGCAATAATGGATTCAATGAGGTTATCAGAAATAAACTTGATGCATTAGGATTAAAAGTTAAGACAGAAGTAAAAAACTTAGGGGTAACTGTTGACTGTAACCTGAATTTTAAATCGCATATTCATCAGATCACTAGGACAGCATTTTTTCACTTAAGAAACATAGCAGAAGTTAGAACTTTTATATCATTGAAAGATGCTGAGAAATTAATTCACGTTTTTGTTTTCAGTTGCTTAGATTACTGTAACGCTCTCCTCTCAGGACTACCCAAAAAAGACATAAAGCATTTGCAACGAGTGCAGAATGCAGCTGCTAGAATCCTAACTAGGAAAAGAAAATCCGAACACATTTCTCCAGTTTGGATGTCACTACACTGGTTACCCGTGTCATTCAGGATTGACTTTAAAATTCTGCTTATGGTTTATAAAGCCTTAAATAATCTCGCTCCATCTTATATATCGGAATGTCTGACACCTTATATTCCAAATCATAACCTTAGATCCTCAAATGAGTGTCTCCTTACAATTCCAAAAGCTAAACTTAAAAGAAGTGGTGAGGCGGCCTTCTGCTGCTATGCACCTAAAATCTGGAATAGCCTGCCAATAGGAATTCGCCAGGCTAATATAGTAGAGCACTTTAATAAACTGCTGAAAACACATTACTTTAACATGGCCTTTTCATAACTTCACTTTAACTTAATCCTGATACTCTGTATGTTCAATTCATCATAATAACTATTCATTGTGGCTCTAAAATCCGTACTGACCCCTACTCTCTCTTCTGTTTCTTTTCCCGGTTTTCTGTGGTGGCGATCTGCGCCACCACCACCTACTCAAAGCATCATGATGCTCCAACATTGATGGACTAAAAGCCAGAAGTCTACATGACTATCATCATCAAGTCCTTCCGTGAGAACCCTAAATCCAAAGAGGACTGTTTCATTTATGTTAGGTAGAATGCCCAGAGGGGACTGGGCGGTCTCATGGTCTGGAATACCTACAGATTTTTTTTTTCTGTCCACCCTGGCCATCGGACCTTACTTATTCTATGTTAATTAATGTTGACTTACTTTATTTTCTTACTGTGTCTTTTATTTTTCTATTCTTCATTATGTAAAGCACTTTGAGCTACTTTTTTGTATGAAAATGTGCTATAGAAATAAATGTTGTTGTTGTTACAGCCTAGCAACTCAGACTCGCATACATCAGGTATGAGTTTTTGAACTCAACTTTATCAGTGCAACAGTGCAATTTTTTCCTAATGTACTGGGATTTAGGTGGCATTGCTCTTGGAAAAACAGCACTATATCCTGGTACCAATTTTAGTGCTTTGTTTTGTTAAAGGCCCTCCTTGAAAGATATTATATTATACTTTTAATTACATTAATATTCATACTGGAAGTCATTTTAACATGTATGTAGTGATGTTACCAAAGATGAAGCAAAAGGGCTGCATCCTCAAAACATCCAACATCTCCTCAGTATGTAACAATGCAACACAGTTCTTTCAACTGTACAGCCAACAAAATGTAACCTTGACAATGCTAAAAAGCCCCATCTCTCATTAACGTTGAAAGTAAAACAGAAATAAAGCACTTTAAACAGTAAATGAAAGAAAATAACATTGCTAACTGCAATATTCACATCAGTATGTGAATATCCTCACTACCTTAAAGCTGAACATGTTTCCTGCTGCTCTGATAACCACCACAGATTTGCCATACATGTAAACCAGCAAAGCTACAGTCTGGTCTTGATAGTCTCTGTGGAATGGTCACCTGTTTTGCTGAGCTTTTGTCCATTTGTGCTTAACGTGCACAATTGAAACAAATCACAACCAATATTGCTGCACACAGTTAGTTGATTTGGTTGAGAAACAAATATGTCTAGCTATCCGTAAGTGGAGACTAGTTTTCATTTAGAACAAATACTGTATATTGTTCTTTCGCAAACTGTCGGTGAATTAGCACATAAAACATGATACAATGTAAATCATATTGTACATACTGCAGATGGAAGGCATTTTCTTGTACCGTAGGGGAAGCGGCAGGCTCTACTGTAGCCAGTGTCCCTGCTATTCCCGGCTCGCGTGGAGTAATTGAAGCCGCGGACTGCAAGGCCTTTTCCAGTTTCAGGTGTTCTTCTCCGATCGGCGAGCTATCGAGATCTGCACTCACGATCGTACATTCACTCCCTTTTTCGCTCTCAGCCGGCGACGATGTAGTGGACCGTGGTCCCGAGGAGTCTGTACTTTCGCCCATCAGATCCAGGTCTGTCTCTGAAAGGCCGTATCTTGAACTAGGGCTTGCTGATCTTAGCTTGGGTGCAGCTTTAGTTTTCGATTCTTTCTGACCCTGATGGAAGGCATTTTAAGTGTACTACCCTAGTCCTTAGACTCATGCTAAGAGTATTGCAATCAGTTCAGCAGTTAAAAATGTAGTCTTTTATTGCCATGTCAACATGCAGCTTATGGAGTCACTTGATTGCAGTGGAGATAAAGCTCCTTGTGTTTTCTAAATTTTGGATGAACTTATCTCCTTCCAGGTGGTAGCACTCAAAAACAGCTAATCAGAAAGTATGCATGTTTCTTTTCAGCCCAGGCTGCTTTCATTTTGTCTTAAAATAAATAATCCTTGTAGGCAGTGAACAAAGACCAGATATCAAATGTATTATTGTTGTCAGCTTACCATCAATGACCAAGGAGCATTCCACCACCCCACCATGAGAGCCAAAATATGAACGTAAGCACGATCTTCACTATGCACAATCTATTTTAATTCATTAAACTCATTTGGTGAGCCAATAGCTGCCCTGATACCTTATCCAGATTATCTTTGGAGTGTCGAGTGTCAGTTAAACCACAAGACTCAATAGTTTGAAAATATTCCCGTCAAGATGCCTGACACGGACCAGACACTGCATATTTCCCCTACTCTGACCCAGCTACACTGTACATCTAGATCAACTTCAAAACTCGTCATGTGACAAAGGAAGCCGTTTTCAGTGCTGAGGATTACCTGTCATTGCCATCATACAAACGTTCCATACAACCGAGATTTACTAATAATGGCATTTTCATTATTCCAAAGAAACTTCCTGCAACTAATGGCAAGCAATTGTTCTGCTCTGCAGCTCCTAATCTCTGAAACTCTATCCATAGGCCTGCTTGTGAAGCCCCAAAAGTGGACTCATTCGGATCAAACTTGGCAATTTATCTCTTTTAGCATGCATTTTAATGTACTTTACTGCAACCTTATTCTATGCTCTGTAACATTATCTTTGTAGCAGTGCTACTGGGGAGTAAAAACTTCATCTCCCAGCAGTGGCTCTGATTGTACATATGTCAAGGGTGCAGGGACTGTTGGGGACAAGAAGACCAGCGTGAGTTTTAAAAGGAGGGCGGTGATACAGAGAGAGGAGGCTGTGTTGTGTCTGGAGTTACCCGTCTGTTTTGTCTTCCTGTTTCTTGCCTTTGGATTATTGTTCTTGTCCTGGATTATCTCCTGTCTGTGTGTTTGTCTGTTGCGTGAGGACTGAATTGGATTGTTCATCGACCTTCGGGGAAGAAGCGCTCCCGATCCCATCACTCTTCATCATCAGGATATACCGGTAAGACTTTTCTTTACATTTACTTATAGCGAGCTGATCTCCGGATTATTCAGTCTCCATCATTTCACTACATTGGTTGCCGTTTCCAATGGACTTTGCTATGGACTTCATTGTGTGTAACGTTTGCTAGTTGTTTGTTGTTTCTGAGTTCATGTTTTTTGTGTATTCGCCGGAAACGGAACTGGGGTGGAATCGTTTTATTTTGTGTTAAGATTTAAGTTATTGTTGTTTAATACATTCGTTTGTCTTTTTTATTGTTGTTTGATCTTTTGACTCTGAGTGTATATGTGTGTGTTCCTGCGTTCTTTTTTCAAACCGCTACATCTTTATTTTACCATTCTGTCAATTCTGATTCTACCAAACCCCATGTACTATTGTAATGTGTTTTACTTATGCATACTTTAGCAAATAGTTTTACAAGTAATTGAAAGGTTTTGGATTTTCTGTTTATTTTAAAATGTATACATATTTTCTAAGTTTAATATCATGTTATGGTGTATTCTGTCAATGGTGTAATATACTGTAAAATGAAGATTTTATGATTGCTAGTTTGTTGCAAATCACTAAAACCCTTTCTTAAAGAAGATTATCACTGCATCCTCCCTGAACACACTACTTCTGAATTTTATACAGCAAATAAATGATTGTTTGCCTTGACAAACTGCCTCCTAGTGAAAAAGATGGTGCGTCTCTACTTTCTGCAATTTTAGTAACAGAATTAGAGATAAAGTTAATAAAATGACATTAGCTTGCAAGGTTATATGTCAAGCTGTGTGGAATACAAGCCCACATATCTGTAAGTAGTTTTGTTCTGAAAAGAATATGACAAGAATTTAATATCACTTGACAAAGTCTACAGGCATAAGAGCTACTAATCTTACTCTAAGACTCAACAGTATGAGCTACAAGGAAAGATTACTGGAGATGAACGTTTTTAGCCTAAGTGAACAGTGACCAAGAGGAGACATGATAATTACAAGTAAAGTTAAAAGAAGTACCGTAAAAGCCCTCTAATTTAATTAAATTTTAATAGGAATTGATGAGCTGTGTTTAGCTGAAAGGACTATGCTGGTCTAAACCTTTCCTAAACTTTTATGACTGCTTTCTTACTTTCATGGCAACACTTACCTACACCTTTAGAGGGGAAAAACACAAAGAGACACACACACACACACACAATATTGTTTTGACGTTGGTGGCTAACAATTCAAATTGTGAAGTCAACTAAACAAACAAGATAAAAGAAATACTGTAAGTAATAGGCAATTATATCTGGATGACAAAGGTAAAAATAGCCAGACATAATATTGTGATACATTTTTTAAAAATTAATCTGAAATATAGTATATGTCACCAGGAATGCAATTTGGAGGCTTTGTTTACTCTGTTTACTATATCATTAGTTAACGATATACACACAAAAATAATTTAAAAACAACATGATTTTTAAATAATACGCAACAGAATATTTAACACAGTTGATAATATACATACCTTTTGCTTTATTGATACTTTGAAAATAAACACACTACTGGAAAGCAAATGGAAAGTCTACGTTTATTTCTACTTTATATAGCAAAGACTTCTTCTTTTGGCTGCTCCCATTAGGGGTCCCCACAGCAGATCATCTTTTTCCATATCTTACTATCCTCATCATCTTGCTCTGTTACCCCCATCACCTGCATGTCCTCTCTCACCACATCCATAAACCTCCTCTTAGGCCTTCCTCTGTTCCTCTTTCCTGACAGCTCTGTCCTTAACAGTCTTCTTCCAATATACTCAGCATCTCTCCTCTGCACATGTCCAAACCAACACAATCTCGCCTCTCTGACTTTGTCTCCAAACCGTCCAACTTGAGCTGACCCTCTAATGTACTCATTTCTAATCCTGTCCATCCTCGTCACACCCAAAGTAAATCCTAGCATCTTTAACTCTGCTACTTCTAGCTCTGTCTCCGCCATCTCCAACCCATATAACACAGCTGGTCTCACTACCGTCCTGTAGACCTTCCCTTTCACTCTTGCGGATACCCGTCTGTCATAAATTACTCCTGACACTCTTCTCCACCCATTCCACCCTGCCTGCACTCTCTTCTTCACTTCTCTTCCACGCTCCCCATTGCTCTGTATTGTTGATCCCAAGTATTTAAACTCATCCACCTTCACCAGCTCTACTCCTGGCATCCTCACCATTCCACTGACCTCCCTCTCATTTACACACATGTATTCTCTGATGTTTCTACTGACCTTCATTCCTCTCCTCTCATATCTCCACCTCTCCAGGGTCTCCTCTACCTGCTCCCTACTCTCGCTACAGATCACACTGTCATCAGCAAACATCACAGTCCACAGGGATTCCTGTCTAATCTTGTCTGTCATCCTGTCCATCACCATTGCAAATAAGAAAGGGCTCACAGCCGATCCCTAATGTGATCCTACCTCCACCTTTAATGCATCCGTCACTCCTAATGCAGACCTCACCACTGTCACACTTTTCTCGTACATATCCAGTACAACTCTTACGCACTTCTCTGCCACTCTCGACTTCCTCATACAATACCACAACTCCTCGCGAGGCACCCTGTAATATGCTTTCTCCAGGTCCACAAAGGTGAAATACAAATCCTACAGGCCTTCTCTATACTTCTCCATCAACATCCTCGGAGCAAGCATTGTATCTCTGGTGTTCTTTCCTGGCATGAAACCATACTACTGCTCACTAGTCATCACCTCACTTCTTAACCAAGCTTCCACTACTCTTTCCCATAACTTCATGCTGTGGCTCATCAATTTAAACCCCCTGTAGTTTCTACAGTCCTGCACATCCCCCTTATTCTTAAATATTGGCACCAGTACACTTCTTCTTCACTCCTCAGGCATCCTCTCACTTTCCAAGATTCCATTAAACAATCTGGTTAAAAACTCCACTGCCATCTCTCCTAGACACCTCCATGCTTCCACAGGTATGTCATCTGGACCAACGGCCTTTCCATTCTTCATCCTTTTCATAGCTGTCCTCACTTCCTCCTTACTAATCCGTTGCACTTCCTGATTCACTATCTCCATATCATCCAACCTTCTCTCTCTCTCACTCTCTTCATTCATCAACCTCTCAAAGTGCTCTTTACATTTTCTCAACACACTCTCTTCACTTGTGAGTACATTTCCATCTTTATCCATTATCACCCTAACCTGCTGCACATCTTTCCCAGCTCGGTCCCTCTGTCTAGCCAATCGGTACAGGTCCTTTTCTCCCTCTCTTATTTAGCAAAGACTACTTTACTTTATTCACACAATTTTTTTTTTGTTTTCTCTCATATTTATTTCAAAAGTTCAGTTATAGAATAGCTACTTATAGATGAGCAGAGAGTTAGAAAATTAAACTGAACTGGGTGCTGCAGTTTGAGAAGCACTGTGACTCGCATAAGTGAATGACATTTTAGAAATCAGTATTTAAAAGTGATATATGCAACAAAAAAAGTTTTGCTACAAAAGCTGTTATGCCAGCAGGCACAAGAATTAAGAAGGTGACTGGAAGATATGGATGGAGTCAGAAAACGAAACGAGGATCAGAACTAGGAAAAGAACTATTAGTAACCAAAGCCAAAAATCGCAAGACAAAATCAAAATCAAAAGAATGGCAGAGAGTTCAACAACCAGAGAAACAAAACAAAGAACATTTTCAAAAAGGCTTGAAGGTTTTAGGAATCCATGTGTTCAGATAGTCAGGCATATCCCTGGAAGACCACCACCAGTCCAGGGCAATCACAGAAATGGGAATAAACAATAGCTCCATGAGAATGGCCGCAGTTTAATGGATCAAATCACAAATCAAAACTATAATTATACTTCCAAAACAAACAAACCCAATGGATACTTTAGGGTATAAAATGCCCCAAGAGAAGCAAATAATGTTCACAAGAGGAGTCCCTGACAAAAAACATTACCATATTTTGCCCAATATTTTTATATCCATTAATCCTAGGGAGAGAGGTGAGACAACACCACATGGCATTCTACATTTTTGCCAAAGGTTAAGTAACCACACATGATCAGAAATTAACTGCGAATAACGCAACTAATCAAGCAAAGAATTTATTTAAAAGCAGGAATTGATCTCTGTGTAAGAAACAAGCCAGAGCTCATTATATTGCCATTTTCACATCTCTGGCCAATAACAGTGAAAATATCTAATTCAGTGTAGGAATACAGATATGAACTTTACCTTGGCGGATATCAAAGCCCTGCGGCTGCGTCAAACCATCAATGATAATCTGTAGAGTAGGGGTAGGAGTGTTCAGCACCTGGGCAAACTGTTCTAGGCCTTGCTGCTGAATGGCACAGTCCACTTTCAACTTCATTTCTGGCTTCCCGATGTCTTCCAGCTTCCCACCAATCTGCAGCAGGAACCTTAAAAGATATGAAACCATCACCGGAGTGCTCAATATTGATTAGTTCAGAAACCTGCTTTAAACAGGTATAATATTTAAAATTTTATTATAACTACTATGTGAAAAGCACCTTGTAAGCATTACCTTTTATCACAACATAACCCAATAATCTATGCATAATATGGAGATAAACTAGAATTATACTGCGTAGAGACAAAAACACTCAAACTTAGTGTAAGAGCCAATCTAGGAAAGTTACAGTTTTTAGTTAAACTCATACTAGTGTTTGCTTAATTTGAATAGAATATCATTTTCTTTCACAGTCATAGACAATGGTATAGCCTTTAACCCCCTGTAAGTTAATATGAGATAGAACTTCCTTGCTACAAGTAAGACACGGTGTGTTCATTGAGTGAGTTTTTGTTTAGAGCAGGTCTCAGCGCTTAGCAGGGACTGAAAGATACATTTACAGCATAGAAATGGGATAGGCATACAGTTTTCTGTTTAGAAATAGTTCAACTGTAAGCAAACTTAAAGAAATGAAACAAGATTTATAAGCTTTAAACAGAACTTCTCTTAAACAAGAACTTTTCTTTTTTGCTAAAGCTTTTAAAAACGAAGATATTTTGTCTGTGGAATCATTTCAATACATCAAGCTTTAGCTGAATCCCATTTGCAAACTAGAGCTGCTGAACTCTGGTAATTTTGGCTAAGCGCAGCTACATTTGGTCTTGTACACAATATTAATAATCAAAAAGAAAACTACAATGACAAATACTGATAAAACCACTTATATTTCAGAAGCAATAAATACTTTTTTAATATCCACAATGTGTACTATAGCCGGCAGCTTATCCCCACCAATACCCCCAAGCTTCCAGATTGAGCCCTCCCTGCGACGTGGAGATGCCCCGAATTCCAGCAGGGCATCATGGACTATGGAGTTTTAATGCACAGCCCTGCTGGATAACATTGGGGCCGCTGCAGGGAAGCACAGAGACGTATATTTTCCCTACAGCCCGGAAGTACGTCCCAGTCACGTGGACAGAAGAAATGACGTCTTTCTGGGTTGACGAAAAGGACTTTTTACCCGACCCGAGGGATCAGAAGCACTTCCGGGTCAAGAACTATAAGAGACTGCGAGAGATCCCAGACAGGCGAGCTGAGTTTGGAGGAAGGGAACAACGCGTCTGGGAGTGGAGGATTGTATTGATTATTGTAGTATTGAGTATTGTTTGAGTATAGTGGAGTGGTGGGTGCTTTGTGCACATTATTGTCTGAATAAATTCATAATTTGGAGTTTTATCTGGTGTCTGGCATCTGATCTGAGGGTTCAAGGGGATGACAGCGCCCCCTATCTGTCACAACAATTATATTGGAAAACTCAATTTCATGCAGGAAATTACACCTTTATGGGACAATTTCCCTGGTAGTGTGGTTGAAGATGTTGAAACCCTAACTTGATATTTTTTTTCGAGAACAGCTCTATAGGTGAATAGGAATTAATTAAATATGCTTAGCATGTAACAGCAGAAAACAAAAGACTTCTGTCTGTACCCAAAATCAATTTTTTTGTTGTTTCAATACCCTGGAAAACAATCAGAATTTAAAGATTTTGCACAGTATGTGGAAGAATCAACTCTGATTAACAAGGACAAATGATTGGCTTATGCAATGTCATTACAAACATGAAAAAAAATAAACTATAATTTGTCAAATGTGGCAATAAAAAACGCATAGAAGCTGATCCTTTATTAAATCAATGGAAATGTTTCTGTAAGGACTGTTGCAAAAAAAAAACATATTCTCACTCCTTAAACCGGTCATTCAGTGCGTTTACATGAGCCTTAATAATCTGGTGTCACACAGGTGTGCATGGGAGGCAGCTAAAGGGCTCGAAAAGAAGGTAATTCCTGGTCAGACCAGGGGGTAGCAGAGTGCACAGACCTTTTCTCTTTTTTCCCTGCAGACCAAATGCGAGAAATTCCGCCTGGGCCCATGAACGTCACTTCCGGTTCCACCCCTGAAGATGTCACTTCTTCCTTCCCTCTTTAAAACCCACCATGTCTGTAACAAACCTCAGTTCTGTTTTGGACTTTGGTCTGTATGGACCTTTTTGGTTTTTTTTTTTTTTTTGCAACCTTTTTGTTTTAGCAGCCAATTATTATCACACTGGTTATTCACAGATAACCGCTGTTAAAAATGCCATGTAAACCCAATTAGAGAACTGGGTCATTGGCCTCTGAGAAACCTGGTTAACAGTGGTAGATTTCTCTGCGAATAACCCGATTATGTGGCCTTGTAAATCCGAAACCAGGTTACTGCTCAGGATTTTGTAGTCTGCACAAGTCCATTGCACTCTTGTAACTCTCTGCGTGTATTTGCTTCATACACACTTTCCGCAGCCAAAGGAAGAAGCGTCCACAAAATGCATTTCCAGAGTCAAATGTTCGGGTGATTGCATTATTCCTTCTCCTGGCTGAAATGATCCGTCTTTAATATTTCAGAAATTGCTAAATTTATGTTTATGAGCTGAATGTACAGTGCTAAACTCAGAAATACAACCTTGAAAGCAGTAGGCTAACACAATAAAAGTAATACGCGTTAGGTTGTCTGATTACTTTTTACAGTAATGAGTAACCTATCGCGTATCTTATTGAAGCAAAAATACCTGAGTTGTTATTATTTCAGCAGCACTGGATTTAAGGCAAGAAGCATACGTACAAGACTCAATCACACAGCTAAGAAGGAAAAGATTTGCTGCGTGCATTCCAGTAACTGAAACCTATACATAAAGGCGTCATACTTATTTTAGGATTCACAGTGGCTGATGATGACGTTTCACTCTTTTTTTTTTTTTTTTTTTTTGCACAGTTGAATAATGTCCGAGTGTTTTGACAAAGGAGAACACCAGAAGATTACTTATCCATGTAAACGCAGATCACTAAGAAAGCAGGTTTCTGGGTAACTGGGTTATTCACTTTAATATGGTTACAGTAAGTGTGTGCCTGTAAATGCACTGATTAACTGTGGTGGGTTTTTACCATGTAGTTTCCTTAAGTAAGTAGTAACAATCTCTCGCGCTATTTTATGGTGGTAACATTTCTACCTGCTTACACTTACATCCTCATGTCTACATACAAAACGTTGCAATTAAGTGAAAACATAGAATAAGCTGGTAGATGAAGCTCTTTTTCAGCATCCATATACTTGTCTCGTGCTTGTTAGTTGATACTGTGCTGTGTTATGTTCTACATATGTATAGTAAATGCAAAAAAAAAATTCAATTGAAGTACATATATGCACCATGTGGAAAATGGACAGTATATAACATTTATATTGATAAGCAATTTGAGAGACTCAAAAACTTAATAAAAAGTTACACGATTAGTTCAAAAAGCTCCTGATACACAACAGAAATTGTGACAGGCTGAAATGGTGTGAGAGTTCTTTAAAAAATAAGAGGACGTACTGGGAGAGTATATTCAGTTTTACTCCTAGTGTAAATCCTACCTTAAGTACCTTAGCATAACATTATCACATCCACTTAATCCCAATCAGGAAGGCATATATAGGGCTGGTGCATCGAAAAGTCCACCTTTAAAACAACTTCCCACTGGTTAGGTCAGAGGAGAGGTGTGGGGCAATCCAGCAGGTCAATTTAGCACTTTGGGTAAAGACTACAGCCAACTGAGTTGCTACTATTGCTTACATTTCCTAGTATTCAGTATATGAATATATAAATATATAATATATATCCATCCATCCATTATCCAACCCGCTATATCCTAAGCTGGTAGTGGAGTTTAGGAGGACCAGGCCCCTCATGGACCCTGTGATCATCAGAGGTGACTGTGCAGAGGGTGCAGACCTATAAATACCTGGGAGTGCAGCTGGATGACAAACTGGACTGGACTGCCAATACCGATGTTCTGTGCAAGAGAGGACAGAGCCGACTATACTTCCTTAGAAGGCTGGCGTCCATCAACATCTGCAATAAGATGCTGCAGATGTTCTATCAGATGGTTGTGGCAAGTGCCCTCTTCTACACGGTGGTGAGCTGGGGAGGCAGCATAAAGAAGAGGGACACCTCACGCCTGGACAAACTGGTGAGGAAGGCAGGCTCTATTGTAGGCACGGAGCTGGACAGTTTGACATCTGTGGCAGAGCGACGGGAGCTGAGCAGGCTCCTGTCAATCATGGAGAATCCACTGCATCCACTGAACAGGACCATCTCCAGACAGAAGAGCAGCTTCTGCGACAGACTGCTGTCACCGTCCTGCTCCACTGACAGACTGAGGAGACCCCACACTATGTGATTCTTCAATTCCACCCGGGGGGGTAAACGTTAACATTATACAAAGTTATTGTCTGTTATACCTGCATTGTTATCACTCTTTAATTTAATATTGTTCTTTATCAGTGTGCTGCTGCTGGAGTATGTGAATTTCCCCTTGGGATTAATAAAGTATCTATCTATCTATCTATCATATAGTGCCTTACATCTATCTATTATATAGTGCCTTTCCTATCTATCTATCTATCTATGAATAAGTTGATTATCATATTAAATGAGTCCATGGTAAAGACATGAAACAAACAGCAATGCTTATGAATGATGACATTCAAATGATAGATCACTATATATGGATAACATTTATGGGTGTATCATATCACCTGCCAGTCAAAAGGCAAATAGAAACAATAGGCTAAACGTTAATGATAGTCATCACTGGAAATATGCATAGCGATCAGAATATGGATAGAAGACCTGATGACAATTTGGCAGGGGCTTGATAAAGACTTTATATAAATGAGTCATGCTGACATAAGCTTCAAGTCAAGTTCCAGCAGAAATACTACACACCCTTCACACCAAACTATTACAGTTTTATCATTAAACCTCTCTCAGTTAAAATATAATATTCTGAATCTGAAACAATCAAGTACTTACACCAGTATTATTTAAAAAAGAATTGCTAAGCCACACCATGGCAGGACTGCTTTGGTTAAAAAACCTCCACTGATAATTTCTGTGTATGAATATGGCCATGCAAGGACACAGACAAAGATGAAAAACGCTGAGGCCATCACGATGATATTAGATGGTGGATCTTGTAGAAGATGATTTAATAGCAACTGTTTTACAAGCAGAAGTTCAACAATGTTGAGCTGAATCTGAGGAGTGCTAATTTAATTTCTCTAGCGCCTTCAACACTATCCAACCTCTGCTCCTTAGGGACAAGCTGACAGAGATGGGAGTAGACTCATACCTGGTGGCATGGATTGTGGACTATCTTACAGACAGACCTCAGTATGTGCATCTCAGGAACTGCAGGTCTGACATTGTGGTCAGCAACACAGGAGCGCCGCAGGCGACTGTACTTTCTCCGGTCCTGTTCAGCCAACATACATCAGACTTCCAATACAACTCTGAGTCCTGCCACGTGCAAACGTTCACTGACGACACTACTATTATGGGCTGCATCAGGAGTGGGCAGGAGGAGGAGTATAGGAACCTAATCAAGGACTTTGTTAAATGGTGCGACTCAAACCACCTACACCTGAACACCAGCAAGATCAAGGAACTGGTGGTGGATTTTAGGAGGCCCAGGCCCCTCATGGACCCCATGATCATCAGATGTGACTGTGTGCAGAGGGTGCAGACCTATAAATACCTGGGAGTGCAGCTGGATGATAAATTGGACTGGACTGCCAATACTGATGCTCTGTGTAATAAGATGCTGCAGATGTTCTATCAGACAGTTGTGGTGAGCGCCCTCTTCTACGCGGTGGTGTGCTGGGGAAGCAGCAAAAAGAAGAAGGACGCCTGACGCCTGGACAAACTGGTGAGGAGGGCAGGCTCTATTGTAGGCATGGGGCTGGACAGTTTGACGTCCGTGGCAGAGCGACGGGCGCTGAGCAGGCTCCTGTCAATCATGGAGAATCCACTGCATCCACTGAACAGGATCATCTCCAGACAGAGGAGCAGCTTCAGCGACAGACTGCTGTCACCGTCCTGCTCCACTGACAGACTGAGGAGACCCCACACTATGCGACTCTTCAATTCCACCCGGGGGGGGGTAAACGTTAACATTATACAAAGTTATTGTCTGTTATACCTGCATTGTTATCACTCTTTAATTTAATATTGTTCTTTATCAGTATGCTGCTGCTGGAGTATGTGACTTTCCCCTTGGAATTAATAAAGTATCTATCTATCTATCTTTAGTTCTTATTCTGCAGCAGGCAACTGCAAACTGACAATTTGCCTGCATGATGCTGAGGTTTGATCCTCCTGCCAGCTCCTCCAAGTGCGGCACATCAAAACAGAAGGAAATGACAAGAGTCAAACAGTACAACTTGAAACATGTCTGCAGTACTAGGGTGTTGTACCGTGTTAGTCATTACAAATGTAGTGAGAAGTCAAGCAAAATGACACCTTTTATTGGCTAACTAAAAAGATTACAATATGCAAGCTTTTGAGGCAACTCTGGTCCCTCCTTTAGATTACATCTTGCCTGAAGAAGGGGCCTGAGTTACCTCGAAAGCTTGCATATTGTAATCTTTTTAGTTAGCCAGTAAAAGGTGTCATTTTGCTTGACAACCTGAAACATGCAATGACAGCCTTATTGCTAATGGGGATCACGCTAATGGCACTTTTGCACTGCTGATTGCTTGTTTGCAGCAGGTGAAGATTGCTACCCATGCCATAGCAGGCATGATCAGCTCTTGATGGCAGGTTGAAAATGGGTAATCAAGAAACACAAATAATTTAAAATTGTTTCGAGCATAAATAAATACGAAATATACAACTGTATTTGAATTATAAATATACAAATCCATCTAACCCAAAAATGGTTTTGGTTAAGCATTTGTGTAAATACTGTGTATATCAGAAATACCTGTCCTCTCCCTATTTACAGCAAAGATGAACACATTAACAATGCAAGGTCTTCAGAAAAAAAACATTTTCCTCATCAATATTGATAAGGTAGTGGAAAACACAGAACCCGATTTCAGAAGACGTAATGCTCATCAAGGTACAGCTAATAGTAAGTGTGATATGATACAGATCTGGTTATAAAAAAAAAGAACAACTTATGTGACCTTGTAAGAAAAATATTATGAACCACAGCCCAGTCGATACCTCTGACCACTGCAGTCAGAAACTCCTAAAGCTTGCTTCAGTCTTATCTGCATGATGTTTTCCCACTGAAGGTAACTAAGAGTTCAGTTCCTCACCACATACAGTATATTCTTTATTCATGTAAGCTACAAATACAAATATTTAAAGAAGCACTTAAACTTACAGTGTACTTAGAACCTACCATTAATAAATATCATCAACTAGGGCTTATAATGGAATGCAGAATCCTCAACATAATTATGATAACATAGTCTGTGTTGGAGTATGACAACTTTATTACAATGAAAATAAAACTGTACCAAGTAACAGGAGCTGTTGCGTCTTGATTCTATTCCTACAGCTGGCTAAAAGAGAATTTGTTATATGGAAGGGAAGAATGTGAAGCCTGTAAAGTTATTTTGCATAAGGTAACCCAGAAAGAATAAGAGGCTGGCATTATAACAAATGTCTTATTCTGTGGTTTTGTAACCTTTTTATAGTACAGGAGAGAAAGCAAGGTAGTGTGAGGAGACAATTTGATGTAATGCAATAGGAGATTGTGCTGAGTAATGACAGAGATACAACAAATTAAATAAAACTGTTAAAGAAACTGTTAAAGTGGTAGAACAGCAAATACTCTGCTACTGGTGCAGTACATGTACTGTATGTTCATAATTCTTTTGGTCCAGTAAGCTCCCAGATATCCAATGAAAAAACAAGGATGCTGACAAAACCACAACTAAATGAGAGCACCCTGATCGCTACCCTAAAGACAAAGGGGTCTGTTAGGTGATGCACAATTTGTGTACCACAGACATCTGGAATGAACAGTAGAGGAGAAATAACTGAGTGACATGAGTGTTGCAATTGTGTTTCTATATGTGGTTTTTGGGGTCAAAGCTCCAGCCAGATAAGACTATGTTCATGAACAAACAATACACGTGTTCTATTAATTTCATCAACTTAAGTGCTGTGATAGATAGATAGATAGATAAATAGATAGATAGATAGATAGATAGATAGATGATAGATAGATAGATGTAAGGCACTATATGCAAGATAGATAGTAATGAAAGGCACTATATGCAAGATAGATAGTAATGAAAGGCACTATATGATAGACAGACAGACAGACAGACAGATAGATGTAAGGCACTATATGCAAGATAGATAGTAATGAAAGGCACTATATGACAGACAGACAGACAGACAGACAGACAGACAGACAGACAGACAGACAGATAGATAGATAGATAGATAGATAGATAGATAGACAGATAGATAGACAGATAGATAGACAGATAGATAGACAGATAGATAGATAGATAGATAGATAGATAGATAGATAGATAGATTCATCCCAAGGGGAAATTCACATACTCCAGCAGCAGCATACTGATAAAAAACAATATTAAATTAAAGAGTGATAACAATGCAGGTATAACAGACGATAACTTTGTATAATGTTAACATTTACCCCCCCCCAGGTGGAATTGAAGAGTCGCATAGTGTGGGGTCTCCTCAGTCTGTCAGTGGAGCAGGACGGTGACAGCAGTCTGTTGCTGAAGCTGCTCCTCTGTCTGGAGATGATCCTGTTCAGTGGATGCAGTGGATTCTCCATGATTGACAGGAGCCTGCTCAGCGCCCGTCGCTCTGCCACAGATGTCAAACTGTCCAGCTCCATGCCCACAATAGAGCCTGCCTTCCTCACCAGTGTGTCTAGGTGTGAGGCGTCCCTCTTCTTTATGCTGCCTCCCCAGCTCACCACCGCGTAGAAGAGGGTGCTCGCAACAACCGTCTGATAGAACATCTGCAGCATCTTATTGCAGATGTTGAAGGACGGCAGCCTTCTAAGGAAGTATAGTCGGGTCTGTCCTCTCTTGCACAGAGCATTAGTAATTGGCAGTCCAGTCCAATTTATCATCCAGCTGCACTCCCAGGTATTTATAGGTCTGCACCCTCTGCACAGTCACCTCTGATGATCACAGGGTCCAGGAGAGGCCTGGGTCTCCTAAAATCCACCATCAGCTCCTTTGTTTTGCTGGTGTTCAGTTGTAAGTGGTTTGAGTCGCACCATTTAACAAACATATGGACACCCCTCCAAATTACTGAGTTCAGGTGTTTCAGCCACAGCCACAGTTACCAGATACAAAAATAATCAAGCCATGTAATCTCCATTGACAAACATTGGCAGTAGAATGGGTGAAACTGAAGAGCTCAGTGACCTTAAACAGTGAACTGTCATAGGATGCAACTTTTGCCATAACTCAGTACATGAAATTTCTGCTCTGCTAGATCTGCCCCAGTCAACTTTAAATGCGATTATTGTGAAATGGAAACGTCTAGGAGTAAGAACAGCTCAGCCACAAAGGTGCAGAGCACAGAAACTTACAGAGTGAGGCTTGCAAGTACTGAGGCACATACTGTGTAAAAATGATCTATCCTCTGATATATCACGCACAACAGTACCAAACTGTCTCTGAAAGCAACATCAGCAGAAGAACTGTACATTGGGAGCACCAAGAAATGGGTTTCCATGGCCACAAACCTAAGATCACTATGTGCAAAACCAAGCATTGACTGGAATGGAACTCTGGAGCAGTGGAAACATGTTTTCTGGAGTGAATCACATTACACTATCTACAGTAGCATTCTGGTGGATGAATCTGAGTTTGGCAGATGCCAATGTGGTCTGCGGCTTTTTGGCGTTTTAAATAAATAATCGCTGTATTTGCATCTTCGTGTGGGAGGGCGTGGTAGTGTGGCAAGTGGTCCCTGTGTGCGATATGGGAGCGGATGGCCCTGCACTTAGTGCACAGGTGTAGAATTATCCTCGACCCTAGCTGACGTTGGGAGCTGCCGATTGCCCCAGCTGTGCCATGTCCCCATTTTAAAAGGGAAGAGAAAGTGCAAAAGAATTAAGAATCGAGAAAAAGAAGAGAGCAGAGGTTAAAAGGTGGGAGAAGAAGCAGACAGGAGAAACAGAGAAAACAAGCCAGTGAACAGAGTGGAAGCAGGTGGACGGGAGTAGAGCTCCACGGTACAGCGAGTGGCCATCGCTCAGCAGGGGGCTGTGGGTTGCTCCTGTTGAGCATCTTTGGGAACAGGAACGAACATTATGCTCTGGAGGTGCTCTTGCCAGGAGGAGCCTTTCAGACAGCAGCGGTGGAAGTATAGAGCGCTCGCGCTGGGTGGAGACTGGATTAGCAGTGGTCCGGGTGGGGCAGGGCTTGGGGTTGCCTGTGGATGGCATGGGATTGTCGGTGGGGGGGACACGGCCCAGATCAGAAGGATGTCTGCACTTGCTGGTTGACGTGTTTCCGGCTTCTCCTATTCGGACCTCGCAGCCTGGAGAGATGTCGACCAGCAAGTGCAGACAGTTTTAAGGCAGCAGGGCTTGGATGGATTTTTAATGAGTTTCCAGCACTGTGTTGTTTTAACTGATTTTTCTATTTGTCGATTTTAACCTCCCATATGCACTTTGTTTTATGGATTATTTAATTATTGAATTTTTTTTTAGCACTGCACTTTGGACACTATTTGGATTTGATTTTCTTTTTTTTAATAAAAGCACTGAGCACTTTGCATCTTCCCCTTGCTTCAGGTGTGTTTTGTCCTCATCTGTCCTCATCATCTCGGTTACGGTACTAACAATGTCAGGTTCAAGAGGCTCCCAAAAGCGAAGAGAGAGTAAGGAGCCAGCCTGCACCGTCACAGCCAGGAGAACGCTAACTTGTACAGTGCATAGTGCCTACTGTAAAGTTTGGTGGAGACAGGCTAATGGTCTGGGGCTGTTTTTCAGGGTTTGGGTTAGGCTCTTTACTCCCAGTAAAAGGTACTGTTAATGCTCTGGTATTCAAGGACATTTTTGACAGTTGTGTGCTTCCAACTTTGTGGCAGCAGTTTGGGGAAGGCTCTTTTCTAGTCCAGCATAACTGTGTCTGGTTCATAAAGACAAGGCTTGATGACTTTAGTGTGGACAACCCTTGAGTGGCCTGCACAGAGCCCTGACCTTAATCCTACCAAACACCTTTAGGATTTATCGGACTGCACTGATCTCCTAGTCCAACAAAAATAGCTGACCTCACAAATGCTCTTTTGGCTGAATGGGCACAAATTCCCACAAACACACTTCAAAATCTTGTGGACAGTGTCACACATGTATACATGGGAGGTAGCTAAAGGGCCTGAATAATGATAGTTCCATGCCTGGGTATGACGTTAATCTGCATCCAGCCCTGCATGTAGGTCCTCCAACCTGCAGGGAAAAACCTGGGGGTTGGTGGCAGAATTGGCACTCCGGCCACCAAACAAAAACCTCACACTGTCCCACTCCATCTGAACAAGTGTGGTGCTGAGGTGTCACCCATTGCATGGCTGCACTTGGGTCCTAATCTGGGATCCTGATCTGGTTTGTCATGTGGTGGGTGCGGCAATGTGCTGTATAAGTGTGTGCTCCTAACCTCCTCCTCCTCCTCATACCAAACCAGGGGGTTGCGAGGTGCACTGACTTTCTCTCTCGATCCTCCATTCACAGGAAATCCCACATGGTTCTGGTGTCCATGAAGACGCCACTTCCGGCGGCTGTGATGACATCACTTCCTGTTCAGGTGCCCATGATGTCACTTCCGGTCTCAGCCTTTAAAGCCACCTTTTCTACATACCTAAAATTGGTTCTGTTTTGGACTCTGACCTGGAACAGTGAAACAAATTTACCCATTTGCAGCCAGGGCATAATATATGGTTGGCTGCCCCAAGCCTTTAATGCCTCCAGTTCATTCTTGTGACAATAGTTTTCCCAGAAGACTGGAGGCTGCAATTAGCTGCAAAGGGTGTGGGAACTCTATATGAATTCCCATTATTTTGGAATGAGATGTACAACATCCCTTGTATGTCTGATGGTCAGGTGTCTACAAATGTTTGGACATATAGAGTAAAACAGACCAAATACATTATTAGATCCTTTGATGAAGGTTAAAAAGATTGCACAATTAAGGTATTTCAAACCTTTTTATTCTTATTAGAATGAAACTCTGTCACAAATATTTATTAAGAAGACATTTCTGTTAGACTGCACCCATCCTTTGTAGGAACAGAGAGAAAAGGCTTTATAGGGTTTTCAGTACGGTTTCAGCGTGTGCTAGAATATCTTTCATTAGGGACTTCATCTAGGGTTCTGGATGCAGATTTTTCTTACTTTCAATTCAATTTATGTCACTTCTCCCGTAATATTTTTTGAGTTGGACCTAGCGCATGGATACATATCCACAGATGTTTATGTCACCATTCCTCATACTTGTAGAGCAGTCAGACCGGTATATCATTCCAGATTGTGTTATTGCAAATGTAGGCTACCTGGTGTGTCCTGAAGAGGAATGGCCGACAGGCTTGGGTACTAATTGGGACCCACTCGATCTTTAGAGAACAGGCATGTGATGACTGTGAGTCAGCAAACACCCTGCATGGAAAAGTTAAACAGAGTCACATATAGCATGCTTTCTATTTCATGGGTATGATGTCCACATAGGTTTACTTTATTGGCCTCTCTGTAGAAGTAAATATTATGTCCCTGGATTTGTATTTCAGTTTGTGGTGTCAGTTTACAAGTTCTTGATTGGGAAAGCAAAGACTAAATCTGACCGAGACGTGTCAGCTGCTTCAGACTACATGCATCAATGACGGCAGATATTAAAATACCCACTTAGCCCTTACAAGAGCACAAAGCAGGTGCCAGGGATCAGTTCACCACTTGGGACAGTCGCTCTAGGAAAGCTAAACCCTTACATTGTCATTGTTAGAGCACAGACAGCAGAGCTGCACTGAGTCACTACAGAAAAGACAGGCAGAACCAAAAGAACCAAGAGAGAAGAGAAATAACTTACACGTACAGTAAATGTTATAGGAGAGACAAACCTAGGGTCATTACATGACAGACTGGCATGAAATGACTGGTGGATAAAAGGGACCGAAATTTAACAAGTCAGATTTTAGTCGACACACCAGTATGCTGTGACTGGGCTGCATGGTCTGTTGATTCAGTTGAGTTGTTTTATTTCTAATTTTGTGGAATAATTTACACTGATATTATGAGTAATGACAAATACGGCATAAGAGTGTAATTTTCACCTGTCCTGTGCCTCTTCGCTTTCTACAGTAGGAGGAAACCCTCAGAAAAAAAAATCATTTTATTAGATCATTTATCAAACTTGTAGCAATACTACTTTGTTTACATTAAACTAAAATATAAATTACTCTCTCTGGCAGAAGATGATCTAGCCTTACTGAACAGCTAAGCAAACAGGATTTACATAAAGAACAGGAGATGTGTGGTTTCATTTGATAGATGGGAAATAGGATAATTTTGTGTCAAAGCTTTCTTTACTGATTACAGTTTGAAGGATGGACCTCCTACATACCTCACAGTAGTATCGTACGACTCAGGATGGATGCAAGTCTGGTCTAGTGGGTTGAACTGTGGAGCAGAGCTTGACGAGGCAGCCTTACTCTTCTTGGAGGATGCTTTGCTAGTTGACTCTTCAGTGCTTGTTGCTTCTCCGTACGGCTGACTGCCACTGTTGAACACAACAGATCAAGAGGAAATGTAATTTAAGACAGAGCTCGGAGTGATACAGAATTCACTTGTAAGAGACCAAACAGAATGTGTTCCCAAATGATCTTAAAGATGTCAAATTATTTTTCTAAAATTGTCCCCTGCTTAGAAAAATTAAGGCAAAGATAGGCTAATCATGAAGGGGTGCAGTGGTGAGCCAATGCTGTAAGCATCTTTCACACAATGAATTTGAGGAAATTGTCGAGTTAGCTATTACAGAAATTCACTCACTCACAATTATTAGGGAAGTCTGTTAATTCCTTGATGTTGTCAACATATAATAAGTAAGTATGTGCCATGAATTCCATGTTGAACAACATCAAGTTTTTTGCTGCTGGTGACACATTTGCTCTAGTATTCATTTTTTATTTATTACTTAATTCATTCAAACCACAAAGGAGCACTGTAGATCAGAATTTCCCAACCTGTGGGCTGCAGCCAAACACTGGACAAAACTTTTAATGTCAACTAGCCAACATTTTTCCCTGAATGGTACACATTAACAAGTAACAGGTAAATAAATATTCTACTTTTAAATACTGTATGCATAATAGATAAAATGCACATGTATGCATCCATAAAGAACTCAAAACATGGATGTTTAATACCGAATCAAATGCAATGTCTATTTGTCTTTATAATGGGTAACCCCGGCTTGTCTGATTTTCACACGTTTGTAGAAATTCGGGGAAAGTGAAGGGAGTGCAGAGAAGAACAGGCTTTAGTTTGCAGGTGACTGATTCGACTAGAATTTCTGTACATTCTCTGCACACGTCTACTGCACAAGGCAAGGTGAGCTTTTCTGCAGTAGTGTGCACTTTCATAAATTTAATGTGTAACGAGACGATGTCCTGAGGTAAGGGCCTGCTAGTTTGCGGTTCAAACGCACTTTAATGTTTTTTTCATTTAAAAAAAGTTGAACAATTTCCTACTGCATGTAGCATGCTTCGTCTCCAAATGTCTTTATAGTTTGAAAGGCTTCATGCTTTTGTTTGGTAGTGCCACACAGCAGATTACGCATAACAGCCATTGCTTGCCACATTTCACAGTAAAAGTAAATCTAAATCTCAGAAAATCTGGGTTGTATATAACAATCCGGTTTGGTACAATTTTTTGGGAGGCTGACATGGAATTGGAAGAGTTTGGAGTATGTGATGCTATTTCAGGAACTGAACCTGTTTCATTAAGATAACTTGTAACGATTTTTTCCGCTACACTTCACTAAGTTTACACTGAAAAATTATACTGATGGTTGCAGGTCAACCTCAAACTGCCTTCAATCCCTTCCCACAGTGCCAAAAGATGATTTATAATAATAAAAGCGATATTAACTAAACCACACAGAGAAAAAAATGCAACAACAAAAAAACTATAATTAATACATTTTTACAACACCCCCACTTCCACAAGGAACACAAAGCATAAAATTATATATCCAAGAATTTTCCCCTCAGAGCTTTCGATTTAGTCTTTTTTCCCCGTTTTCCTATTTCCCCATAGTTCAGTTCCTTAGACATGCCAATCTCGATATATAATCTTCATTTGGATCTTGATCTTTGTTTGTCCGCAAATAAATTAGAAGAAGAAGCACTAGATGGCAGTAGAGAGAGCTAAAACATAGGCATTGCATTAAGAATCTCCTCCAGGCTTATACTACTGAAGACTGTAGTACTCCAGTCACACCTCAAAACACAGACATTCAAACTAAATAAATTGCTGCTTTAACTTAACTAAAGAGATCTTCATTTAGATCTTGATCTTTGTTTGTCCGCGAATTCCACGCATGTGTAGACCACCTTCCAGTTTAGTACGTTGCTGTTACTCACGGATGTCAACAATGTGCCGGAATAACGAAAGGGGTGGTGGACAGTGTTACGCTGGTTAGCTCCTGAGGCCTGGTTAGAGAATGAGATTGCCGAAGATAAAAGGTACGTGCCTACGTAACATATGAATGAAAGAAAGACAGTGGGTAAAATGAATGACAACGTAACAGCATGTTCCGGAAATTATTATTGTTACGTTGTAGCCGGCGAGTGCTGCGAGTCTCACAGTTGTACCGTGCCTTGCTCACATGTCAGTGAAGTGATCCCTATTTATGCTTTAAAGAGCCTGGATACCTATGTGTCCCCCTTTTATAACCATTGTTCCATGTATATTGCCTTACTCTTTGGATTTCCACAAAGCAACCTGCGAGATTGGAGAAAGGTTGAGAAGACATCGTGAGAGGAAACGATAGTGTCGTGAAAACGAGACGGACTGTGAACTTACAGAAGCAGAAATGCTCCTACACCACCACATAATTACGATTCGGACAGTGATTCCGAGTAGGCCGTTCCTATCAAATCAATGTCCAAGTGTTTTCTTTTGTAATTTTGTTTCCCTTATAAAAAATCATAATGCTGTGCGACAAGGGCCCAGTTCACGACTGGCAGCCACGTTTAAACAGGGAGCCCTTCACAGTCAATTTTAACATGCGCATATGGCTAGTCCCAGAATAAAAGATTTACGGCTCACACTGCTTTCGAACCCTTTCACGGTAATCTCAGCGTATCCAGAATCGTCGAGGTGGCCACCCCAGACTGCGATGGACTTGTGGTGCTCCCCGAAAACAAATCTTTCTCCTGGACTCAGATGGGTCATGTCCTTTCCTCCTTCGCCATAAAAACCCGGGCTGTCTTTTCTTCCTTCTCTTCCTGCCTTTTCGCGACCCTATTTACAAAGTATGTCCGTTTCCATAGCACTCCCAGAAATCGCAAATGACAGCCCTGTACCTCCCAAAAGGTCCTCTCTATCCAACCTGCCTATCTTATCTTCCGTATTTTCAAATGACAACGGGATTTTACATAAAGAGAAGAAGAAAAAAATATATACATTTTTATGTGGCAATGCTACATAATTCCCCACCCTAAGCCTCTCTCAGAGTAGGGCTTGAGGTTGACCACATTTACTGTCTCTATTTTCTTTTCTGGTTGTCTACCCTTTTGTATGTGGTAATTGTTGGGCCCGAGTTGTTTTATGATCAAAGCTGGTCCTGTCCACTTAGGCGCGAGCTTAGAAGAATACTTTTTACTAGCATCAAAGAGATGGTGAGCCCTAACCCAGACCAGATCACCTGCCGTGTAGTGCACTTTACTACGGCGGGCATTGTAATACCTGGCATGTCTGGCTGTCGCCCTCACCAATTTCATCTGAACGTCCCTCCTAAATCGATCCAGGGTGGTAAGTGTATTATATTGAGGAGTTTCAGGTAAGGGAGTTGTTGTTATTAAACGATCAAGCGGGCCCTTTACCTGTCGTCCTAAGGCTACCATGACCGTCATCTGCTTGCAACTGGACTTAATGTCAGTCGTTTCATTTCTCCAGTATGCAAGAGCAAAATGTGCCTTTCACTGGGTGCAGAACTGATATCAGCAATCAGTAGCCCCCCTAAAACATTAAACATTTTTAACTTAAGCTGATGATCTAAGGTGTCCAGTGACCAACTGCTGTAGATAAAAGAATGGTATGGATGAAAAACTGTAAAACAAAGAAACAAGTTCCACAAACTAATCAAGGAAGATACTTCATTCACTGAGTCTCGTCCACATCAGTGTCTGGATATTTTGAAAAAATGTCTTATGATTATTTTCTATGTTTCAACTGACATGTCAAGTATTACATTTTGTACATAAATAAGCAAACCTTCTAAAATATTGGGAATTATACCAGGCCCCTCAACCAGAAGAATTATCAAGCTGGGTTTCAGTTTTGTTCTGCTAACCTATAATTTACCCCAAAATGCCTGGGTTAGATTGTATGAGTGAAAGAGTTTAGATTCTCCTTTGTCCTCCATTAACTGATCTTAAGCACTTTTTAGCAGAAATCACCCCATGGAGATGCACCTTAGTTCAGATGCCTGTTTGCCACTGTGGTGTTAAATGGACTAATACATTTATAGGCACCCTCCAAAGGAATCCATGGACAAGGAACTGTAAAATATTACAGTAAACAAAAAGGTGCAGTTAACTCTTATCGCTGAAGATTTATCTTGTAATTGACTCTACTGACATGCATTTTATTGTGGCACGATTTGGGAAGCAAACTGTGATGGCGAGTTCAGTGAAGAGATCCGTATTAAAAAAAAAATGTGAATGAGTGAACGGCGTAGCATAGATAGCGTAAGGAGATAAGCTAGAACAAGCAACTTATATTCATGTTAGCAATACAGAAGCTAACAATGTGTTACTTTTAAAATGGAATGGTGTATTAAATTGATTCACGTTCATTTCAGTGTGCACAATCAACAGTATGCATTAACAAGGTACAGTATTTTATAGTGCATTTCCAAACTGAAAAACTTATCCACCTTAATAAAAGGACAAATGTCTGTGTGTGTGGGTGTGTGTTTATATATCTTTCCAGTTGCCATGTCTCTGTCATATGGAAGTCATAAAAGCAGTGCTAATATTTGTAATTCACCAACTGTTGAAATGAAACATTCAATGCATTTTACTACTACTTGCATTACAAAATGCACTCCAATAGATGGTGCACTGCAAACAGATTTTAACTTGTCTTAGATGGGTAGCAGAGCTAGTAAAAACAATTTAACAAAATTTGTAGTGCAATTACAAATAGCACTATAGTTTTTGACAGCCACTGAAATGACCGTGGCAAGGATTTGGCATCAACTTTACTGTAGAAATAAA
>JANRMT010061414.1:17709560-17724737 GCA_026402145.1 Polypterus bichir lapradei
AAATAAACACTCTTGAGTATTTACATCGAGAGATATTGAGCATAAAAGATGGGAAAGCAGTAGCACATTAATTTACATTTTAATTAGGAAATGTACAAAACACCTTTCATCAGAGGAAATAAGCATGTGGTAAATATAGTGTTAAAAGAAGCGGGACACTATAATTAAAGTTTACTGATAGTAACTTTATGAGACTGTATTCTGACACAACTTAAGTAACCTTTGCAATTTAAGTAATAACAAAATATACTCTTGATGTTTTAGAATCATGCCCATTATTTCAGTGTAAAGGCATACAAAATTCTAAACGTGCAGGTAGAAGACAACAGGTGTCGGAAGAAATACAAACAGTATTATAGAAACAATACATGACTCCACAGTACTGCGCCATTCTCCCCTACATCTCAGCCCAGGCCCTAATGACTTTAACTGCTGATTTTTTTTAACCCTGTTACAGAAACTGTGATACCTTTTACACTTTGGGGCTTTAACAAACATATAGCCAACTAATTTAATCTTACTTTGCTTGAAATAATAAAAAAAAAAAAGCTGACTATCATTACCCGTGGATCAGCCAGTTCGGTTGTCTGATTCATTTATATTACTATACATTGTACTAAGGTTAGCCACACAATGGCGTGTAACTCCATTTGTTTTTCTGAATGGAAAATAAGCATTAAAGGTATTGAAAATGACACTAGCTAAACTGTTTAGTGTACGGGCCGAGTGCTTTCTGCAAAGGTTGGGAACATGTTTTCCTAAAGAGCACCATCAGACATACGTATACCGTAGCAATTAGGGAATCCATTCCCAGGCTCCCAATTACCGGGAGCCCGGACATTTTTCATTCCCGGGAATGAAACTGCTGTAATTCCCGGGTGAACGGGAACGGCCAAGCTCGCATATATAGCATGTAATTGTGTAAAAATCGATCAAGAAATAACAGAGTTATAGTTGAAAATAATTAAGTGGCATGGTTTTTTGGCCCACGGTGTAGTGTGTTGTCGATTAATTCAGTCAACAACAGACCAGCAGCAGTCAGTCTCCCGGCTCCGACTAAGACTGAACACAGTGGACTGGGAGGAGTCCGCACCCTGCAGCTCACGAATGCCGGGACGGGGCAGACTTTATTGACATCTGTCAGACAACGGCTTTGAACAGCAACTTGAAATTGTAATGCGTCAGTCTGCTGCATCCACATTATCTGTGCCAAGAAACTTGACATCACAGAATGATGACAAGAAAGTGGATGCATTAGTAAAAGCTGAAATGGCGGCGTTTCAGAGCAACAGCAAGCGCGGGCGTTGTTTAGAACAAGTGTATCAGTATCTGATGACTGTGCCGCCTACTTCAATGGAGGCAGAGCATGCTTTCTCAGCGGCTGGCGTACTCTGCACGAAGGTGCGCTCTCGCCTGGATGACCGCACGCTGGACATGTTGTGCTTTCTACGCTCTTATTACCGTAACTAACTAGATACATGTACTTATATGACAGCATGAACTGCTTGTAGTTAAGGTTAGTCTTTTATTGGTGTGAACATATTGCAGTAGTTCTAAAACCGTTCACATGTGAGATGTCCGTGCACTGTGTCATTCCCGGGAACGGATAAACCCATCCAGGAATGGATTCCCTAGTAGTAATATATACATTTTATGTTTCTTATTCACACATGGGGAATATTTATAGTAACACTGTTTTAGAAACACTTCTGTATTTTCTTGGATCAACAAATAACCATTTAATTGATCTTTTTCTGACCAGTTAACAAACCATCTTATGGTTAATGGTTGTCTTCTTTTTAGGTTTTTGAATTATATTTATTACTATTATGAAAAGTAAGCTAAATTATTGCGATTACTGCGTCTTTGTTCATATCAATCTTCCCAAGCCCTAACTCCAATGAGGAACATCCACAAAGACTTACATGGCCACACCTGACAATTACTATTCCACAAAGACCCCTACCTATCATGTGATCAGAGATCCTCCATCTCATTCTCCCTCAATAATTATATAAAAAACACACTTCAGCAATAAAGCTCTTAGATTATTTATGTCCCAATTAACACTAATTACAAGCTGACATCCTGGTAAAATGATATCATGTCCCACTGGAAATAAATCTCAGTTCAAATATTTGAACTTGTTTGCAGTGAATTTGCTTCCCAGAGCTCTGTATCCCATGTGGCCTTAACCTGTGGCTTTTTAGACAGTTACTGAACTTGCAATTGTTACTCCTAATTAGGCCCTCCCGGCTGGATTCTTAATTACTTTTCTGCTCCCTTCCAAGCCCTGCAGGGAAGCCTGAGACACTCTAGACTCCCTCTACAATTCAGCAGTAAAATAGAAAGAGACAAATCTCATAATTCCATGTTAAACAGTCCTCAAGTAGTGGTTATTGTTAGAAGGATCATATCTGACGAGAGGCTTCATTCATTTCTGGAATATAGACTGTGAGGTCAGAAAGCTAAAATGAAACATTCTTACCTGCAAGTGTTCCTTAAATTCTCAGGATTGATTCTTATAAAGCCCGCACACTGTTGGAAGCTGGTTGGGCCCACTCCTTTCACCTTTTTCAGTTGTTCCCTGTTTATGAATGGTCCATTTTTCTCACGCCATTCAATAATATTCTTGGCTCGTCCGGCATTCAGTCCTGCAATATGTCTGAGAAAAATGAAACCAATATTGTATATCTTGCTTTTCTACTTTCAGCTTTCGAAAGGTGTTTCGATATTTGCATGTGACAAACTTCAATACAAATCACATGAAAGTAACAGAATCTGAGTGAATTCTTGCTTTGCTTTGTCTAGCTGGACATGAAAAGCTCCTATATCATACAATGCATAAAAAAACACTCAAAATACTATTTAAATATGACAAATCTCGCTAGTAGGTAAATTGTTAATAGGATACATGTGCTACTAATTAGATTATGTTAAAAAGATACTGAAGCGCTTACAATGCTGAATTGATTCTGTCAGGTTTTGAAGGACAGTCATTGCTTTTCAATATACAAACAAAATTTATTTCAAAAGAGTACATGGCCAAGCTCCAGCACAAAATCATGACCACTATAAAAGTGACACACACAAAATGCACTTGAACAGCACAATAAAGCCGTGATAATCAGTCAGTCAGGTTAGATTGGGGAGCATGCACTGGTACAGAGCGTTGCCGCACCCACCACACAATGAAACAGCTCGGGATCCCGGTTGGCAACCCCCCAGGAAGACACGTGGTCCAGTCCCACCCTCCAGAAATGACCCCCTATCTTCTGCAACGAGGTGTTACGTGGGCGCCCCCCCTTGGGCTGGTCCAGCCATTCTGGTCTTCAACAATGAGGATCCTGTGAATCGGATCATCCTCGGGGGAAATCGGGCAACATTGCTGAAGTGCCGTAACTGACGCTCCCTCACAATGCAGGTAATGCACTTCATTCAGGACTCCGTGAGCAACACAAAGTCAAACCAGCGGTACCCAAGGATTCTCTGAAGAGACACAGTACCAAAGGAGTCCAGTCTTCATCTCATGTCACTGGATAGCGTCCATGTCTCGCAAGCACATAGCAAAATAGGAAGCACTAGGACTCTAAAGATTTAGACCTTCGTCCTTTTGCATAGATATCGAAAGTGCCACACACCCCTTTCAAGTGACCTCATGACCTCCTGTGCTCCCTAACCGAGGTAAGTAAACGTCTTGACGAGGTCAACACTCTCTCTGCAGCTTTGGACTTATAGCAGTCCCATAAGGAAAGGCTCAACAGCCCTTGAAAACGCATTTGTTGATTTAGCAACTCTTAGGCAAGACAAAATCTTAATTTCATTGACCACATACACATATCTGCATGATAAACACGGAGCTATTACTATGAATTTCACCTGTATTAATGCTTTTTCCTTTAGGTTTTATGTCTAAAGTAGGGATCTGCAATATTGTCTTTGCTAGCAATTTAATGCCTAAACGAATGGACTAGAGTGATTATACCAAGAACACGTAAGCACATGTGTGTTGCACGTTCTTTATGCCATTCTCAAAGGCAAAGACTTGCTGCTAAAAGATCAGACCAATAAACCCGACTTATAAAGAAATTATATTATGGACATCTATCTTCATTAAACATTTTGGACTTTCAACCAATGGTTCCAAATGTCACAAAGCAAATAGGCGGTGAAAAGGCATAAAATGTGTATTGTACTATAGCTGCCATCCATTGGTACCTTTCTAAGTATCTTGTAGTAAGGAAAATTACATTACAGAACTGACTAAGAGATGTAATATGTCTTATTTGTAGGACTAGTCTCCGAACCAGAATCAGACATGACAGTTAAACTGCACCATACATCTCAGCTACCCCAGACACCAAGACTCCATTCACTTGCACACTTATAGGATACTATCTTTAACACACAAAATATGTAATCTTATATCCATTATCATAATGGTAAATAATTTTGATTTATCTGTTAAAATTCTCAAATTATTTGTAAGAACTGTAAGGTTTTAACAAAGTATCTGGAACATCAATTTATCCAATTATCTGCATCTTATCTTAATTGCGTTGGCTAGAAAAGCAAAAGCCAGCCTTGGATGTGATTCCTTTTGATCACAAAACACCTTTACGCACAAACCCATACTTGATCACAATGGATGAGTGCAAACTCTGCAATTAATATAATATATCTTTTTGATGTGGAATAAAACTAGACTACAGTATTTGGAAAATACTAATGCTGGAACTGGGAAATGTGCTAACAGTATCCCCAAAGCTTTCAGTCAGTAGCACTAATCCATCCAGCTCCAGGCAGTTTTTCAGGTGAAATAGCATACCTCTGTATATTTTTATTCAATTTCTATCAGAAATTGTTATTTCAGGGAAACGTATTTTCAGTCAGACTAGGACTGTGTGCATGGCAGTCCATCCATTTCCCAAATCTGACCACATTGAATTTAAAATCTGTTTCAATCAATTAGACATGTTACTTAAAGGCATCAATGGCATTGGTATTCTTAAAAGAGAGCAGGGGCAACACTAAACTCACCACTCTTCATTATTTTTTAGTAACAGATGGCAGACAGGGAAAAAAAACAGAAATTTTGGATCAGAATGAAAATGTATCATTTAAAACTTTGCTAAGAAGAATGCACTTTAAAGCCGTCAAAGCAAGTCATAGAACCACACAGCTCATAATGAAAAGGGAAATGAAAAACAACTGTTCAAGAAACAACCCATAAGTCACTGGATTATGTAGGACATTTCCACAACCATTCAAACAATGCAGATTGGAAATCAGCTTTCAAAGAATGGCTAATGTTGTGCACACAGGTAAAATGATGTCTAAGCCTGTTGCTTCCCTACAACCGGCAAAAACAACACAAGGCTTATTTGCCCCAAGTGAGGCGAAGACTAAACAGAGTCTGTGTGATCCCATGCCATGCAATTACTACCAGTGGAAGGCATTCACCATACCTCATCAGCGTCTCTGAGCAGATGTTAATGTCAACTCCAACAAAACTGACACATTCCTCCACCACACTGGCCAAGGCAGCTTTCAGGAGGGCCTGTGACACATCATGCTGCAAAATCAAATAAACTTTAATACACATGAATATATATACTGTATATATGTTATATTAACTTTTTAAATATCCTGCACAAGTACATTTGATCATGTTTATAAAGGAACATTAGCTCTCTTCAGTCCAGTGGTTCTTTACTTCAGTTGCTGGCCCACTTAACCACGTTAAATCTTTCAGAGGAAATAAAAGAAGATCTAGTAAGTAAAATGTCTGAAACCAAAGCCTTCATGCCGATTCCTAGTATGTCTACATCAGCACTGCTTATATGCATTCAGTGTTTCCCAGTGAATCACCAAGTTGCTGAACTTTACACTGTGTCCCGGAGTCTTCTTATCTCCTACATTGCCACAGCCCTGTGCAGACATTGTGTACAATCAAGGATACCTCAGAAAGTAAAGGCAATCTGAAAATTCCACGGTAATTGCAATGGACAGAAGCTGATACAATACAACACAAAAACACATGGGAGACTGAAGTGAGCTGGAAGAAGGTTCTAAGGCAGGGGTGTCCAGCTCCGGTCCTGGTGGGCTAAATTGGCTGCAGGTTTCCATTCTAGCCATCTCCTTAATTAGTGAGCCGTTTTTGCTGCTGATAAACTTGTTTTGCCTTAGTTTTTAATTGATGTGACTCAGACTCCTTAGTCGTTTCTTTTTCCTTAATGAGTTAATGACCAAGAATGTGACACAAAACAAGCTGCCAGCTAACTGGAAAATCAAGAAAGGTGAAGGTCTCAGTCATGTTCCTCTGCTCTGCTCAGCTCACCGAAACATCTTGACGGTGGTCTTAGAAAAAACAGAAAATCAACAGCCTGCTGTGGCAAAATGACAGCAGCAACGAATCCTGATATTCAATAACAGCAAGAATCGGCTTCTCATAAGAAAATGGAAGGAGTGAAATTGGCTGGAGTTTGATGTTCCAGTTTAGCTGGTCATCTGTTGGTTCGTTGTACATCTCATTTCTGTTTGGCTGCAATTTAATGAAGAAACGAATCAATTCAGAGGACTGAATCCTTCAAAACAGGGCTATTAAAATGAAGAGCAAAGGAGTTAATTAGCAGTGAAAACTGCTCGCTGATTAGGAAAAGGGTTAGAATAAAAACCTGCAGCCACTGCGGACCACCAGGACCGGAGCTGGACAACCGTGTTCTAAGATCTGGTGAGAAACTGAGCTTTATGGTCATCAGACTAAATGCCATATTTGGTGTAAACTAAAAACACTGCACATTATCAAGAACACATCATCCCCACTATGAAGTATGGTCGTGGAGGTATCATGCTGTCGGGATGCATCTGTGCTGCAACCCCAGGACGGCTTGTGAGGGTAGAGAGTAAAAATGAATGCAGCAAAATACATTAAGATGGAGTCTTTAAGAAGCCTGTGTCTTAGGGAGAAGACTTGTTTTCCATTAAGACAAAGACCCCAAGCATAAAAAGCCAAAGCTGCACAGAAAATCGCTTAAAAACAACAATGTTAGTGTCTTGGAATGGCTAAGTCAAAGTCTCACACATCAGTTAACATAACATTATCGAATAGCTTCTCATCTGACACAAGGCGGACTTTTTCGTACTGAAAAAACAAGAATGCCAAGATAAAGAATGCCTTATTCTGGTACCTTAATGAGTATAAACATATTAATACCCTAGTGGTCATGGCCTGTACTACTTAACTTCCTCAGGGAGTTCACATCAGCTGCCTAAGCCAGCAGCAATTACTGATTAGATATGATGTAGGCATTTCTATCATATTTCAGCTGAAGTTAAATTCTGCTTAATGTATATACTTTTTTTTTATCAAAATACCATTTTAGTATGGTTAAGTGGTGTTTAGGGGTTTTCAACACATTTATTGTAAAAGCAGATGAAGCCGTTTGCCATTACGTCAACAGTAAAACATGAAAACGCACTCCAGCCAAGAAATGAATGCTATTCAACTCTCATTAACCAAAAAAGAAAGAAAGAAAGGCTGGAGGAGAAGTGTGTGCCTATTTGACAAAATCTAGACAACAGATTATCAGAAGACTTCCTGGTTTCTGCTTCTTTAGTCAACAGCCAAGTTTTAATAACAGATTTACATAACACTAAACTGTCTGCACTCCAGCTAGACTGATGACAAGCATTTATTCACAAACTGAGTGTAGAACTTGGTTTGCCATGATATGGACTGCTACAGTTAATATTAGAATATAAAGCATCTTTACTACGGGGACTTGAAGTGGAAACAGAAGGTCTGAAAATAGATGGAGGTATGCAAAATGCTGAATATTTTAAGGCACGAAGATCTCCTTACATGAACTTCACTTTCGCTAGAGAAATGATTTTTTTTTCATGTGTCTTTAGCCTGCAATGACTGCTGACATAGCTATGCATTAAATAAAATAAGTAACATTAAATAAAATGTGAAACAGCAAAAATAAAAGCAGTTTATCAGTGTGCAGGTCACGTGGCAAACTTCAATACAAATCACATGAAAGTAATGGAATCTGAGTGAATTCTTTGCTTTGCTTTGTCTAGCTGGACATGAAAAGCTCCTATATAATATCTATTATAAAAAAAAAATCCTGGAGAGAAACAGTAGGGCGACGAGACATCACGTGATCTTCACGGAAGACACTTAAAAGGCCCGCGAGACTAAAGAGATTGGCCACAGAGTGTCTCGCGGGGACTTTAAACATGAGACTTTGTGCCAAGAGATTGACCCAGGACCATCTTGCGATGACGTAGAACATGAGATTCTCGCAAGAAAAGCCCTACTTACAACCAAATTAGAGCACGGGCAGCAACACACTCAGTCGTATTTTGGCTTTGGCCACACACGGATCCAGGGCTCTCACCGCATATAAAGCGTATAAGGACAATATGTTATAAATGAATCGTAGAAGACTAAGCGAAGAAGAAAGCAGCGTGGAGAAAAGAGACTCAAAAACGTTGGAGAGATAAAAAGAAAAAGAATAATCTAGGTGCAAATTCAGAAAATAAGGAAAGTAATTATCAGCCCGGAATAAGTGGAATTGAAAAAAAACACGTCCAATCTGGACATAGGTGCTATACACATGCAGAGCAGGTTAGAGATTATGAAAGCAGTGAAATTCGAAAGGCTCAAAAAACAAAAAAACGGCGCGATTAACTTTCTCCGCATGTGTAAGAATATGAAAGTAGGAAAATTAGAAAGTATAAAAAAGAAGAAAGTAAAGATCGCAGGAGCGCAAACAAATGGAAATTATTACTCGAAAAAGGGAAAGTAATCACCATGGACCAGGTGTCATTGGAAAAAAAGGCAGGATAAAGCGAAGCAAAATAAAAGACAGAGTAGAAAACAAAGTAAAACGTCATAGAGAGGTCAAAAAACAAGGGGGCCAAACACATGCAGAGCAGGTTAGAGATCATGAAAACTGGAATTCAAAAAACTCAAAAAAAAAATGTAGGCGCGAAACACATGCAGAGCAAGATACTGAATATGAAAGGAGAAAAAAACAACAGTATCAAAACAGAGAAAGTAAACATCACATTAGCGCAAAGAAAGAGAAATTATTACTCAGAGAAATAACGAAAAGGTGAATAGAGATTGAATATATCGACACAGGTGATATGTCAGAAGTACGTAAATATTGTAAGGCTTTGAAGTTTAAGTCAAGAGAATTTCAAAAAACGGAGTTTACCTCACATGCATTTATTGGTTACTTTGCAAAAAAAAATTATTAACTGCTGCTGATGAGGATCATTTTGTCTGTGCTGAAATTCCAAACAGAGAAACCTATCCTGAATTATGGCACAAAGTCATTAAACACATGTCTCACAAGACCTCATTTAAAAGATTCAGCTTAGCAGGACTCGAAAGATTCCAAATATTGTTTATACAGAAGTTCTGAAATAAAAGTGAAACTAATGAAATAGCAACAATTCAAAGAAAAAAAAAATCTTAAAAGCGTGTATCCGGAAAAACAAAAACGGGGGTTGGCAAGCGAAGCGAGCAGGGGGCAAAGCCCCCTAGCAATGCATAAAAAACACTCAAAGTACTATTTAAATATGACAAATCTCATTAGTAGGTAAATTGTTAATAGGATACATGTGCTACTAATTCGATTATGCTAAAATATATTGAGACGCTTAATTGATTCTGTCAGGTTTTGGAGGACAGTCATTACTTTTCAATATACAAACAAAATGTATTTCAAAAGAGTACATGGCCAAGCTCCAGCACAAAATCATGACCACTATAAAAGTGACACACAAAATGCACTTGCACAGCACAATAAAGCCGTGACAATCAGTCAGTCAGGTCAGGTTGGGGAGCATGCACTGGTACAGCACCCACCACACAACGAAACAGCTCGGGATCCTTGTTGACCCTTGGCCTGGTCAAGCCAATCAGGTCCTCAACAATGAGGATCCTTTGAGTCAGATCACTCTCAGGGAATCGCGCCACATTGATGTAGTGCCATAACTGACGCTCCCTCACAATGCAGGTAATGCGCTTCATTCAGGACTCCATGAGCAACCGCTCATTCAACACAAAGTCAAACCAGCAGTACCCAAGGATTCCCTGAAGAGACACAGTACCGAAGGAGTCCAGTCTTCGTCTCAGGTCACTGGATAGCATCCATGTCTCGCAACCACATAGCAAAATGGGAACCACTAGGACTCTAAAGACTTAGACCTTTGTCCTTTTGTATAGATATCGAGAGTGCCACACACCCCTTTTCAAGTGACCTCATGACCTCCTGTGCTCTCCTGCCGAGGTAAGTAAACCTCTCAATGAGGTCGACACTCTCTCTGTAGACAGACACACTGCTGATGGCCGTGCCCAAGAGGTCATTAACGGCCTAGATCTTGGTTTTTATCAGGACACTCAGACTCCTCGCTCAGTCTCTTATGTGCCCCGATCAGAGCCTCCATTGACTCCACGAAGATCACGGCATCGTCAAGATAAGTGAATCTTTCTTCACCAACAGACGCCCCACAGCCACTGGACCCCACGAACTTGCCCAACACCCAGTCCATACAAGCGCTGAACAGAGTAGGAGCAAAAATACACCCCTGATGAACCCCAGAATCAACTTGCAAAAGCACAGAGATTCTGCCTCCACTCTGCACAGCACTCACAGTGCCAGTGTACCAGCCATGACATCCAGCAACCTTAAGGGGATCCTGCAAAGTCTCAGGATGTCCCACAGGGCAGCTCGATCTAGTTGAACGCTTTACAAAAATCGACAAAGGCTGCAAAGATACACTGCCGATATTCACGTTCGAATATCGCCAGAGAGGTGTGACAATAGTGGAGAAATATGGCATGGGGTGGTCTGGCTAAGAAGACAAAGACACAGTCCTGTATCCCATACAGTATTTACAGTTTACATTTACATTGATTTACTTAGAAGACGTATTTATCCAAAGGCGGTCAAATACTACAGTAAACATTAGGCTGAGGAATGTTTGGGAAAAAACTTGCAACAGGGTAGAAATTTGATCATCATAAATGAAAAGGTTAGAAAACAAAATACAAGCAAGTTACAACTCCTACAAAATCTAACAGCTAATATAAAATAGACAGAAATTTGCGAAACAAAAGAGTCTTATTAAACACAGGATGGGAGTCAACACCTTGGATAGAGATGGGCAGCTCATTTCACCAGCTAGGAGCTACACAAGAAGAGTCTGCTGAGATTGAATACCGCACAGAGGTGGCATCACTAGATGCTGTTTAACAGCAGACCTGAATAGTCGAGTAGGAGCAAAGGACCTCAGAAGTGTCTCCACATATATAGGTGTAGACCCACTGACTACTCTGTAGGCAGACATCAAGGATTTTAATTTAATACGTACTGTTACAGAAAGCCAGTGTAGTGATCTGAAGAGAGAAGTGACATGTGTCTGTGTCGGCTGGTTGAATACCAGATGTGCTGCTGCTTTTTGAATCATCTGCAGCAACCTGATGACACATGCTGGTGTGCTCCTGCCATCAGAGAGTTGCAGTGGTCCACACATGACAAGACCAAAGCTTGGACCAGGTATTGAACTGCATATTGTATGATCTTGAATCTGCAAGACTGAGACCATAGCAACACAGTATCTGACATACAGCTGGTCATCAATCACCACCTCAGGGTTGTGTACCGACTTGGCAGGTGTTTGTATTGTGATAGTGAGCCAAGATGAACAGAGATGGGGTGGTGCATAAATGGACGAGCTGGGATGACAAAAATATCCATCTTTGCCAGGCTGAGCTGGAGTTGGTGTTAAATCACCCAGTTTGCAATACCAGTAAGACATGCAGAGACTGTAGCTGATACCATGTGGTCCTCTAGAGGGAACAACGAGAACAGCTGTGTATCATCAGTGAAGCATGGATTGGAAAAACCACGGGACTGGATGATGACCTAGTGAAGAGGTGCACAGAGAGAACAAGAGAGCACTAATCCTTGGGGCACCCCGGTGCTTACCTGGTACACGCTTTATATCTCTCCATGCCAGGCCACACAGTAGGATCTGCCCAAGGGGTAGGACTCAAACCACCTGAAGGGAGTCCCAGTGATGCAAAGGTTAGTTAGAGAGGGTGGCAAGGAGGATCTGGTGGTTGACTGTGTGAAAGGCAGGTGAGAGATCAAGCAGTATGAGCAAATATGACATGTTTGTACCTCTAACTTGTTGTAACTTTCATTTACAATTTGAGGTTAAGTGACTTGCGCAGCATCTTACAGTGAGTAAGAGGTAGGAATTGAACAGGCAACCTTGTTATTTAACTGTCTTAACTTGCCATTTTAACACACTTGAAGCTATATTGACCTTCAAAGGCCATGTGAAAAGACAGTTTTGCCTTGAGGATTAATACAATGTAACAAATACAAAAGTATTGTTGATAAATGTTAAAAAGCCAGTCCTAGATATGGCAGATAGCGGTTCATTGTTAAGTGTTGTTTTAATTTCAGTATGTTGACTCAGTCCATGCTGTTTTTCTTTACGGCAAGTCCGTGGAGTGGTGTGTTGACCTACAGTCCACAGTAGAAAATAAAATATATAAAAACATTTTTTTTTTTGTTTAAGTAAAATGATTTTATTTACTTTAGTAATGAATGCACTAAAAAGCAAAAAATAAGTTTTTTCTTTAACCACAATTTTCGTGGTTATATGTGACTAAATAAAATCATAGGGCACACATAAATTAATTGATTCAAACAATTTTTGAAACTTGTTTAGCAATGTGGGGAATTACAATATTGTTGGTTTTTTTAATATATTTTATGATGAAAGTAGCTATTCTATTAATGGATTGAATGAATGAAATTATGTGTGTCCCATGATTTTATTTAGTCACATATAACCATGAAAATTGTCATTAAAGCAAAATGTATTTTTTTGCTTTTTGGTACATTTATAACTAAACCAAATAAAATCGTTTTACTTAAAATTTTTTTTTTTTATAAATATATTTTGGTTTTTACTTTTTAGTTTTTGTGTATTTTGCATATATTTTTCTTTAAGCATTTTTAATGAACGGGAAGCTTCTTTAAAAGTATTACTTATATCTTCTTTGCAGAATTATTTGAATACTAAAAAGAATTATATTTTGGTTTCTATTTTCCTGTTCAGGCTCTTAGGGTTTAGCACTCGGTAGCTGTGCAAATAAAAATATCGTCGAAAGAACGGCAAGTTTATGGCAATACTTCCTCAGCATGATCATCAAGGCTACTCCTTTGCAAGAGTAAAGTCGGCCCGCATATTGACCCACTCCACTCGCTATAAGATGCAAGTGGGGGCAATCCGATGAGTCTCTCACTAGATTCTCTCTCCGACATTGCTGTGTATGCGTTAATTGGAATTGCATAACCATTAATTATGGTGAAATCTGTTACGTTATTCCATTGGTTTTGACAGATTATTGTATTGTCATCGATACTGAACACGTATGCAAAATTATCAAAATTCGCTTCACCAAAAGTGGGTTTAAAATCAGTTGCAAGATTTGACCCAAACAAACAAACAAACAGACAGTTAAATAAAATCTATACTAATAAAAGGCAAAGCCCTCATTGACTGACTGACTCACTCACTCACTCATCACTAATTCTCCAACTTCCCGTGTAGGTAGAAGGCTGAAATTTGGCAGGCTCGTTCCTTACAGCTTACTTACAAAAGTTAAGCAGGTTTCATTTCGAAATTCTACGCGTAGCAGTCATAACAGTCGACAATGTCCACCATGTTAAACTTTCTTATTTATGGCCCCATCTTCATGAAATTTGGTAGGCGGCTTCCCTGCGCTAACTGAAACCGATATACGCACTTATTTCAGTGGTATGACGCCACTGTCGGCTGCCATATTGAACTTTCCAACGGTCTTTGTTACCTATGGGCCCATCTTCAAGAAATTTGGTACGCAGGTTCCCAACAATGACTGAATCCTACTTTCGTACATATATACGTCCATAGCCTGCAGCTCAGTCACCATGTGAGGCGGCGTTGGGTCCCCCATCTCAATGCCTCCCACATTGTTGGCTGCCTGCCTATATAAGGCCATCCGTCGCTACGGTATCTACATTCCCTTTCTTGCTTCACCACGGGATTCACGTCTCCCTGCTGATAACTACAGCCTTTTTATTTAATCCATGGCTTCTCCGCTGTTTTATTGTTCGTTTATTATGATTACTAGCAAAATACCCGCGCTTCGCAGCGGAGATGTAGTGCGTTAATGAAGTAATGAAAAAGAAAAGGAAACATTTTGAAAATAACGTAACATAATTGTCAATGTAATTGTTTTGTCACTGTTGTGAGTGATGAGTGTTGCTGTCATGTATATATATATATATATATATATATATTTACATACACACATATAAACATATATATATATATATATATATCTATACATATACACACATATATATATATATATATATATATATATACACACACACATATATACATATATATATATATATCTCTACATATATACACATACATATACATACACACATATATACACACAAATACATATATATATATACATACACACACACACATATATAAACATATATATACATATACATACATATCTACATATATACACACACAGCTATTTCGTATCAGTGCAATACGCTGCTTGTTAAAACGGATAACTCCCGCTCTTACGTGCAAGTCTGTGTGGATATTATGAACAATCGTATCTGTTCAAGTTCTATTTAAATTTTAAATAGAAGGAATTTTTATTTAGTCGACAGAAATATCTTTGGTAGGAATATTAAAAACAGACAGGAATATTATTCCTGAATAAATCAACTCAAACCTTAAACAACTTATAATATTTTGCTCTCCATAAAAATATATCCTGTCTAAATTATACAAGTTAGAAATAAAGTAAACGTTAAAAGAACAAACATTCAAATTTCTTTACTCTTATGTAATTTTATATAAAAAATAAACTTAGATTTTAAATATCCCAAAAGATTTTGCTCTCCATAAAAATATATCCTGTCAAAATTATACAAATTCAAATATGAACATGCTGCATAACAAAACCTGGAAATATAAATAAAATGTGTTCCTTTCAGCAATAACAAATCAAATCATTCAGTTGTCTTTGCTCATATGTCATTTTAGAGCTGGACGCCT
>JANRMT010061414.1:17740256-17750722 GCA_026402145.1 Polypterus bichir lapradei
TATGTGAATTTTCCCTTGGGGATTAATAAAATATCTATCTATCTATCTATCTATCTATCTATCTATTTTCTCAGTTGCCAAAGGTCCCCCACTCACAAATTCAAAATTTTCAATAAACACCATAGCTACTGCATTCTGGAAAGATCATTCGTAATCTGCTTTTGTGCTGTGGCCTCAACTTCTGTTGTTACTGGACGACTTCTCGTTGCACACATAATACAAAAAAATTTGGACATGTGCATCAGTAGGCTTTGCGCCCCTAGGAACCAAGTTACCCGAACTATTCTATAACATTTCAGTAATTACCACTCTGATGTGGACCTTTCTGATCATAAAATAGGTCACTACGATAGCAATCGATGCAAAGAATTCATAATTAACAGCAGAATTACGGTATTTGAGGTTCCTCTAGTGTGGGTCTTGCACGATTTGGCTCAAAAACGAATCAGCACATCGTCATCTCAGAACAGGTTTAAGTTTCGAGTTTGGTATTTTTCTGTCGAGCTGTTTTAGCTCTAGACCATCTTCAAGAAACTGTGATACACAGACACACACCCATCATCGGGATATCAATGTTTTCAGTGTCGGGGACCCTAAAACATTAAGATCTGTCGAAAAACTGGAGATTGACATTTTTGACAAATCTAAAGCATTTGCTTCTCCCCCATAGACGACAGGTTATGGTGGGGGAGGGTGCAAAGCAAAAAAGCAGGTCAAAGTTTTGATTTGAGCTAGATTTGACTTCTATTATTTCATCCTAGATTTCTAAGCTAAAACATTTACATTTTTTAATTTAAACTAGATTTTAATTGTTAGTGCAACCTAAAATGTACTTCTCTCTTGATTCTCATCTGTGTGCATTTTACTGAATCCATCTTTATTTCCTAACTATGGATTACATTCTCCTTTACATATTTAGGCTGATTGTACTATTGGAAAAATACAGGAATCAACAGAGCAAGCAAATGAATTACTAAAACTGTAACTGTAAAAACTCTCAAATTAATATTAAATAACATGTAAAAAATGTTTGTTCACTAACAGTGGCAGGACTGCCCTTTCATTTCTACTCGTGCTTTGCCCTTTGTGGCCATTATACTATCTCTCTCATCAACCCACATTTGCGTGGTTTACTGCTGACGCCAACTTGAATGCAGACCAATTTGCTGCGAGACATCTCTACATTCACTACTCCACTAAGAAATTGGATTATCAAGTCTGAGTACTGATGAGTGAACACTTTCCTCATAAATACTGACTTGCACATTTGACTTGACTTGATGAGCGATGAAGTTAAGGTACATGGACCAAAAAAAAAAAGCAAAAGACACTGCTTGCTGAATCAGAGTTCCATAAAAATGACACCAAGCATTAAAAGTAGACATGCTCGCCTCCATACATTTCTTTACTCCACGTTGATTCCTTAAAAGTCCATGTTCATGAGTTTTACCATTAATCTTTTTTGCTTGGCAACGTTATCATGTAATGGTGAATGCAGGATGACATTACAAATGGAAACAAATTAAAATTTCATTACAAGATTAAAATTAATACTCAAGGCTTTTCGCCAATTAGTACCAAACAGAATTTTCAAGAAAAGGCTTTCAAATGAGGAGTTAATAAGTTGGTAGTCTAAGACGATGACATAGGATCCTTTATTTCTTTAAGTTGTCTAACTGATTCAAGTGGCAGGACCGGCTCCTCCTAAAGCAGCTGGAAGTATATATTTCTTTATTATTGGCAAAGATGATACTCCTGCTTTCATTTGTTTCTGACATTGATGCCTATTCATCGAACCAATGGCACTCCCTAAAAAAGCAATCCAAGTCCAGATTTAACCTATCAAGAATGAGGTGAGCACATCAAGACCTGCTCATGCAACACACAGCAAATATGTTCAAAAAAATAAAACCATACTCAACAAGCATTTTGAAGTTTATGGTATAATGTTTTATTACCCTGCAGTTAAATAATTATAACTTTGGAACTTGGTAAAAAAAAAAAAAAAAAAAGAAGTGGCGAGACACTGTTTTGCTTCACCAGATGTACAAAGCAGAAATATTCACCTTCTGTGTTTGAAGACTTCAAGATAAGATGCTCCAACGTGGAAATGAAAAGAATGAATAACTCTTACGATGTTCAAAGGCAAAACACAGTCATTAGAGATACATATCTTCTACTTTTTCAGCTTAACAACTCCTGTTAGTATTTAATACTTTTTAAATATTAGTAAAAAGTCAAGCAAAATTACACCTTTTATTGGCTGACTAAAAAGATTACAATATGCAAGTTTCTGAGGCAACTTGGGCCTGAAGAAGGGGCCTGAGTTGCCTCAGAAACTTGCATATTGTAATCTTTCTAGGTAGGTAGGTAGGTGGATAGGTAGATAGATACTTTATTAATCCAAAGGGGAAGTTCACATACTCCAGCAGCAGCATACTGATAAAAAAACAATATTCAATTAAAGAGTGATAACAGTGCAGGTAAAACAGACAATAACTTTGTATAATTTTAATGTTTGCCCCCCAGGTGGAACTGAAGAGTCGCATAGTGTGGGGTCTCCTCAGTCTGTCAGTGGAGCAGGACGGTGACAGCAGTCTGTCACTGAAGCTGCTCCTCTGTCTGGAGATGATCCTGTTTAGTGGATGCAGTGGATTCTCCATGATTGACAGGAGTCTGCTCAGCGCCCGTCGCTCTGCCACGGATGTCAAACTGTCCAGCTCCGTGCCTACAATAGAGCCTGCCTTCCTCACCAGTTTGTCCAGGCGTGAGCTGTCCTTCTTCTTTATGCTGCCTCCCCAGCCCACCACCACGTAGAAGAGGGCACTCGCCACAACCGTCTGATAGAACATCTGCAGCATCTTATTGCAGATGTTGAAAGACGCCAGCCTTCTAAGGAAGTATAGTTGGCTCTGTCCTCTCTTGCACAGAGCATCAGTATTGGCAGTCCAGTCCACTTTATCATCCAGCTGCACTCCCAGTTATTTATAGGTCTGCACCCTCTGCACAGTCATCTCTGATGATCAAGGGGTCCATGAGGGGCCTGGGCCTCCTAAAATCCACCATCAGCTGCTTGGTGTTGCTGGTGTTCAGGTGTAGGTGGTTTGAGTCGCACCATTTAACAAAGTCTTTGATTAGCTTCCTATACTCCTCCTCCTGCCCACTCCTGATGCAGCCCATGATAGCAGTGTCGTCAGTGAACGTTTGCACGTGGCAGGACTCCGAGTTGTATTGGAAGTCCGATGTATGTTGGCTGAACAGGACCGGAGAAAGTACAGTCCCCTGCAGCGCTCCTGTGTTGCTGACCACAATGTCAGACCTGCAGTTCCCAAGACGCACATATTGAGGTGTCATTTTGCTTGACTTCTCACTACATTCACAATGGCTAACAAGGTACAACACCCTAGCACTTTTAAATATTAAAAATTGACCTTGCTTTTAACAGAAAAATAATTGATATGCATTCATAGATGGCAACAAGTTGTAGAATCATTATTGAAAGAATTTAGATATGGCCACTTGGAGGTTATGGTGCTCTTATAATTGTCAAGCGTCAAAATTACAGCAACAGTTTTTTGTACCAGATTTTCTTGCTGAAATACTAACAATCTACCAGACTAATAACAAAGACATGGCAGAGTAATTCTGCGTCCAAAACGCAGGGTAACAGTGGACTGTGGAGTCATTTGATAATTTGCAGTAAATAAATGTAAAAGGTGCAAAAAATTTACAATTTTGAGTTCTGGCCACTGCTACAAACAGCTGATCTCTTTGTGATTTTCTGCAAATGACATACGAGTGATAAAGGTTGGCCAGAGGCCCTATAGGTAACAATGAACATGAATGGTCAAATTCTCAGCAGTTGAGTAAAAGTTACCTATTAAATGAAATGTTTTGATAAAGTATATAGGTAACATGAAAGAAAAATAAAATAATCAAAACACTGCCCTTGCATCAAGAATTCTATGAATTAAAAAAAAAAAAAAAAAAAAAAAAAACTTTCAATTATAAAAAAAAAATAATTAAATAAAAAAAAAAAAAAAAAAAAAAACAACTTTGCAATGATAAAATAAAAAGAATCAGATATTCAAGGACTGGAAAAAAAAAACGTTTCAAATAAATCTTCCATTAAATGGCGACAGTAGTGTGATGCTTTATGTAACCAAATGAAAAACAGAAAGCCCAATACAGTAAGCAGAGAAACAAAACAAAATAATCTTTACAAAATATGTTTGAAATTATTCAGTTTAACCTACTTCATCACAACACCCCCTGAAGTGCAAACTTACCCTAAACTAATATTCTGAATGTAGTGAGAAGTCAAGCAAAATGACCCCTTTTATTGGCTAACTAGAAAGATTACAATATGCAAGCTTTCATAATCCCTGCATAGTCGTCGAACATGAAAGAGACTCACGGCAGGTAAATGTGTTTTGTGCCATTTCTGCAAACAAATTTTATGGACCTTTCTTTTTTGTGGAGCAAATCGTGACTGGATTTTCATACGTGGACATGCTACAGAACTGCTCGTTTCCCCAACTTCAAGAAGATTCGAATGACTTCATTTTCATGCAAAATGGTGCCCCGGAGTTACCAGAACGACACCATTCCAGGATGATGGATTGGAAGAGGTGGACAACAAGACTTTGCTCATCGTCTATGGCCTCCCAGGTCTCCAGGCTTTACCCCCTGCGATTTTTATCTATGGGGGTACATTAAAGAAAGAGTGTTTGTTCCGCCTATGCCCGCTGATCTTCAAGATTTGCCACATTGAATTTCAGGCAAGTTGTAATCTACAGAAGGGGCCTGCGTTGCCTCGAACGCCTGCATATTGTAATCTTTTTAGTTAGCCAATAAAAGGGGTCATTTTGCTTGACTTCTCACTACTTTTACTAACACGGTACAACACCCTAGTAATACTAATATTCTGAAAAAGAAAAATCTTGCAGGCAGAGGTTACTGGACCTCTGGTGTTGAGTATCCACTATAAGCCACCTTTTTAATATCACCAGTCCCTGTGTTTATGATGCAGAATTTATCACTAAATGTGAAACAATATCATTTATTTAATATCAATATCATCGTCTACAACTGAACAGTTCAAAACAAGATTAAAAACTCACTTCTTTTCACTTGCATTCAGTGACCTTCAGTAATACTGATGGTTTTCCTCTTTGTGATCATATAACATTATTTCTATTTATTATCTATCTTATTTTATGTTCATATATTTTATTACTATTTATGTTTTATTGTTTTTTCTTTTATTCTATTATTGTAAAGCACTTTGGCCGCAGCATTACTATGTTGTTTTAAATGTGCTATATAAATAAATTGACATTTAAAGATTATATACATTTTTACAGGCTTTTTTATATTACTGAAAGATCACTGGGACACATTATTAGTGGCACCTACTTCTTCTATGCAATATATTGTATAATCAGCAAAACCATCAGTGCTATATAAAGAAAGATAAAGCAGGACACTAACAGCTCATGTCTATGCACAACTTGCAGAAAGAATGGGAAAGACGTAAAATACATTGTATATTCCTACACAGTGTGGAAGGATGTGTTACATGCTTCATAATAAGTGTATCACGAATAGCAGGCCTGCCGGGGTTTAGTGGAAAACAGTGCCATGGATATACTGAAAAAGCAGCCACTATAAAAATACCCAGCCAGGAATGGGCATATGATTGTAAAGAGCCTGTAGATAAAAGGGGTTTATAGAGGCTGGCTTTAGGCATTTACCTCTGCTGGTCTGCGTGCTACCTTATCCAAACTTTGGTCAGGGAGGCACAATACTGGGCTATTCAAAATGAAAAAGCAGGTTTCAAAAATGTATTTCAAACAAACTGCATAAGACAGAAACACATTCCGCACATCATTAGATAGAGGAAAGTTCACAGTTTAAAAGCCCACCAAAAAGTACCAGTGAATGCCACCGAGCCACAATGATAGAATTTGGGGGTATGAAAATCCCTGCATAGTCGTCGAACACGAAAGAGACTCACGGCGGGTAAATGTTTTTTGTGCCATTTCTGCAAGCAAAGTTTATGGACCTTGGTTTTTTGCGTAGCAAACCGTGACTGGATTTTCATACGTGGACATGCTACAAAACTGCTTGTTTCCCCAACTTCAAGAAGATTCGAATGACTTCATTTTCATGCAAGATGGTGCCCCGGAGTTACCTGAACGACACCATTCCAGGACGATGGATTGGAAGAGGTTGACAACAAGACCTTGCTCATCGTCTATGGCCTCCCAGGTCTCCAGACTTTACCCCCTGCGATTTTTATCTATGGGGGTACATTAAAGAAAGAGTGTTTATTCCACCTATGCCCGCTAGTCTTCAAGATTTGCCACATCGAATTGAAGAAGATGTGAATTCAGTAACTAGGGACCAATTGACTCATGGGTGGCAAGAAATGGTCTACCGTTTTGATGTTTGTCGTGCTACACATGGTGCTCATGTTGAGTGCAGGCAACCTCAAGGACCAAACTTTGAACTTTCCTCTGTCCAGTGATGTGTGGAATGTGTTTCTGTCTTATACAGTTTGTTTGAAATAAATTTTTGAAATCTGCTCTTTCATTTTGAATAGTCCTGTATTATTAGGATCTAAAGGTATGCATACCACAAAATGGGAACACATTTAATTAAAGGTGTGGGCTATGCAGCCCACTGGTCAGTGCTTTTCTTTTGTGGGTGTAGATGGTTGTGAGCATATCAATTATCACGTGCTCCATGATAGCAATCTTTGGCTTTGAGCCTCCTGAGGGATCATACAACAGTATATTAAGGTGTGCTTTTGAATAGGATGTGCACTGACCTTGCTTAAAGAAACGCACAGGGTGCTTTAGCCCTCACAGTATGTCAAGGCCTGCATACACCACAAAATCTGAATATTCTCTCCATCAAACCCAGCTGCAGGGGTACAGTACAAAAACACAGAAATGGATTCAATACCCGCTCTGGGTCAATTTGCTCCAGCTGGCCAAAATAAACTATACATCTGATATATTAATGCCAGATTGCTATAAATATGCCTTAACACTTTGCTCGTCATGCTTTCTTTTCATTAGAAAAAGATCAGATAACATTCAATACTTCTTGTTTTTGAACCCTTTTTTAAACACTTGACCTTACAGATGTGTCAATAAACCACATGCAACAGCAAGACAGAGATGGCAGATGGGAAAAGAGCCAAGACATACCAGGACTGAAAGTAAAAAACAAATACACATGTAAAGACTTGTAAAAACATATTTTTAGTAAAAAAAAAATATACAATATACATATTGTATATATAATTATATATGTGTATGGTAAAGTACACAGGTAATGAAGGGTATGTGAACAATTTACATACTACCTGTTCTAGTGTGTTTTATATGCATGTACATTTTATATACTGTAATATAATTTAAATATATAAATCAAACACATATACATGCACAGTGCTGCTAGCACCAAATTCTCCTTAGCAAAGGCATCAAATATGTGATTCATATTTCTATTCAACTACAAGCACATAATGATGACAAATCAAAAACACCCAAGCAGCATTTCAGTCTCATTGCTTTCAGGTTTGTTCAGCCTTTAAACTGAACAACAGCTTTTGCATTGCCCACGCTGGCACTTCATTAGTTAGAGAAACTACTCTAGAGTGTTGCCCCATGACTTGACAATCTTGCGTAAAGCACAGATGGACACCACAGGCTGTGTGTGGTTTTTTGTTTTTTTCCATGATATGCTGGTTTTTACTGCTGATGATGTACACAGATAATTATTTAAGATATGTAAAGATGATTCCTTGAATCATACTTTTCTTTTGCATTTAACTATATTCATATATCAACTAACCAACAACTTGTCTGCAAGCAGCAAAGAGGATAATGGCAGTCTGGGTAGAACACCATATACTGAGGTCACACAGAAACTTCACACGGTCAAAAAAAAAAAACAATCTTAGAGAAGTCAAATGAACGTTTAGTTAAAATTAAAGGAAAGAGAAAAATGCTCTGATGAGAATTATTAAACTCTGCTGGTTTGCATCACTCAGGCTCTTGCAGGTTTTGCACTCATTCTTATGTTGGATGCACTAACCTATATAAGATCTAACAGCACACACGGTGCAGATCTTCATCACACAAATACCATAAATGAACTACAGTACTGCGTTTTAATTTGCCACATTTCTAAAAAACCTAAGCTGCACAAAAATGAAAGGACTACAGTTGAAACGCACTGCCTTAAAACACAGACTAACAAGCAGAAAATACGGTGACTTGTAAATTGAACAGGGAATTCATACTTTATTCCACAAATGATATCAAGTAATAATGCCCAGTAATAGATTTTAGAGGCAAAAATGTATTGGTATATATTTTACACAGGCAGCATTTCCCTGATGTGTGTCATACTAATTCTTATTTACTTTATTTTGTGAGTTATAGTTTTTTAATCACGGAGAAACTATTTCAGGGGTTTAAATCATTACTTATTTTGGAAAAGTATAGTTTTTATTTAGTTTTGGCCATCTGTTCTTTACACGCCGTGCTGAAACCTGTCATGTGACCAGTGCTCCTGTAGTATCAATGAAGTCTGCCATAAATTCAACAGTGCCACCATGTAGCATTATCGCTTGATAGACAAAATCTCACAAAAACTCTAGTATAGTTAGCTTTTTTTTCTTAAGTAGACCAAGATATAGTTTTCTTTTCGGTTTAGAACTCCTTTTTGCTCCTGACTTTCAATTGGCCCTTATGTTTTTATTGCTGGTTTCAGATGATTGTACTGGTTTTGACATTGACCTGTCCCCCATTATGTTTCTATCTAGCATACTCCACTGGTCACTCCTTTCTTCTCACAATAATTCTGGGAGACTTAGTCTCTAAAACATGCAGATCAACAAACAAGGAAGGCTCAAGTCAGTGTTGGCTTTAAAAAGAACAACTTTTCAATGGTGTGCCTTAATATATTTTTTACTTATTAAAAGTTTGCTGCTTTGTCAAATGTTAGAATTAAAAAAGGTCATGTGAATTGAATAAACAGGTGCCACCATCTGGACAATAACTGACTGCAAGTTTCTTACTTATATGAGGGATTTAAGTCTCCAATTTAAAATAATAGTGGAACAATATATTTGCAGCTCAAATGTAATTGATATTTTTAAGGTGTTTCTTTCCTATATCAAAATAATTACATAAGTGCCTACTGCTTTTGGTTAATTTGCCAATTATCAAGTCAATTTTATTTATAGAGCACATTTAAAAACAAATTAAGTCCACCAAAGTGCTGTACAGCTTTTGAAAATACACCAAATACATACTCTCTCTCTATATATCTATATCTATCTATCTATATATATATATATATATGAGTATATATATCTCTATATATATTGCGAACGCTGGCCCGGACACAGACAGACGGACATCTTTGTTCTCACCACACACCGTTTATTTACAATATTTTACAAATTACGTGCACTCACAACCCCAGTGCCTCCAGCACCGATTCCCCAAAGTCCAGGCCTCTCTGTTACTGTGCCTTTCTCTTGGCCGCCTCCTGTCCTCTCTCCAGCTCTGTCCTCTTCCTCCCGACTCTCGCCAATGACTGGAGGGAGGCGGCCCCTTATATACAGCTCCCGGATGAGCACCAGGTGTTCCCGGTATTCCTCCCTTGGCCACGCCCCAGCATGGCGGAAGTGCCGGCTGTCCTCCCGGCAGCTCTCCGGGTGTCTCCCAAAGTCTTCCCCCCAGCACTTCCTGGTGTGGCGGAAGTGCTGGGCTCTCGGGATATTTAGGCACTGGGGCGCCGCCTGGCGGTGGCCACGGGTCCCTACAGGGCTGGGCTTCCAAGCCCTCTACCCGAGGCCCCCAACATAACCAGGACGGACGCCCCCTCTCGGTCTGGAGGAGGCACAAGCCCTCCTCCGGTCCTCCTGGGTGTCCCGGCCGGGCTCCTGCCTCGGCCGAATGTGGCAGATGATGGTCTGGAAGTGGGGCGCCGCCTGGCAGTGGCCACGGGCCCCTACAGGGCTGGGCTTCCATGCCCCCTACCCGAGGCCACCAGCGTAACCAGGACGGACGCCCCCTCGCGGTCTGGAGGAGGTACAAGCCCTCCTCTGGTCCTCCTGGGCGTCCCGGCCGGGCTCCAGCCACAATATCTATATATATCTATATCTATATATATCTATATCTATATATCTATCTATATCTAAACGTTAATATTATACAAAGTTATTGTCTGTCTGTTATACCTGCATTGTTATCACTCTTTAATTTAATATTGTTCTTTATCAGTATGCTGCTGCTGGAGTATGTGAATTTCCCCTTGGGATTAATAAAGTATCTATCTATCTATCTATCAACTGCTTTCATAAACATGTGCCTCTTAGTTTGGGACTTCAGAAGGTAGCAGTGAACTGCCAGGGGGGCAGAAAAAAATCCCCAAAG
>JANRMT010061414.1:17767106-17791347 GCA_026402145.1 Polypterus bichir lapradei
TGTGTGTGTGTGTGTGTGTGTGTGTGTGTGTGTGTGTGTGTGTGTGCTAGACCATCAATTATGTTGTCTGTTAGGCTTTTTCTCTGAATTTACTGTCTTAATCTTCTTTATTTATTTATCTGGTTTGTACAATTCTATATACTATATACCCTGCCATTCTTTCTTAAACTCTATGAAGTGACTTGAGCATGGGAAAGACGCTATATAAATAAAATGTATTACCATTTTTACTCATGTACCACACACCCTTGTGTAAGACGCACACCCTAATTTTTACAAAGAAAATCGCGAAAATCGTTTTGCCCTGTGTACGACGTACGTTGTGATTGTATAGGAAGCATTTAGAGAGAGAGAGCGAGAGAGAGTGCACGAGCAAGAGAGCGAGAGAGAGTGCACGAGCAAGGGAGCGAGAGACAGAGCGAGCGAGCCCAAGCAGAAGAAGTAAACATTACAGAATCACATTACCTTGTGTATGACGCGCACCTGATTTTCTAATGCTAATTTTCGGGAAAAATGTGCGCATGGTACACGCGTAAATACGGTATTATTATATACAATAAACCAATATGTGACGAATTGTCAGCGATAATAGTTTCAAAAGACGGAGATATCAAAGACAGAGTTGATATTTGTGTTTATCCAAAAGCACAGCATGATTCGCCTCAAGCGGCAGATCCGGGAAATGACTAGCGCATAGGGCCCACATGGGGGTTGGCGAGCAAAGCGAGCAGGGGGCAGAGCCCTCTAGTTGCTAATAAGGAGCAGTTGAAACAATGAATACAACTGTTTAAGACAAAAACAAGCAATTAAGGGTTCGAAATCTTAACAAGCAGGACAACTAAAATGAAGCAGAAAATAAAATAAGTGCTTCATCAGCAATGAATGATTTCTCATGAAGCAGTTGAGTTGGAACAAAAACCTGAAGCCACTGCAACCGTCCAGGACCAATGTTACTCAGCCCCAAGTTGAAGGGTCCTAGTCTTAAAAAGCAAATAAATTAAAGGAAATGAATAAGTAGCAAAAACGAATCACTAATTAAGAAAATAGTTACAATGAAAACCTGTAGCCACTGTTGCTCTCCAGGGTTGGAGTATGTCATTTGGAATGGGTTTTGTAAAAACAGTGTTAGTGTTTGTGATGCACCATCTGTTAAAATGACATTGCAACTATACAGACACACAGACACATATCCTATTATTAAGTTTGATTTGTACTTATGACTGTTTAGCTTATAGTAGATTTTTCTAGCCAAAAAAAAACCACACAAAACAACTCCCATTTCAAGTACTTTTTCTATTTTCTAGTTTTTGCATACTCAGTTTTGCAGTTTATAACACACCAGTGAGAATGCATAGCAGCATTTGAAGCTGTGCTAAAGACAGAAACCAAGTGCATCAGAGGATGTAAGGACATGTCCTAGTATGACAGGCTCAGAAACTTAAACCTGTTTAGTCTTGAAGACTACGTGGGGACCTACAACAACAATAACAACATTTATTTATATAGCACATTTTCATACAAATGGTGTAGCTCAATGTGCTTTACAAGATGAAGAAAGTTTATAAAAAACAAAAATAAGTATAGGCAATATTAAATAACAAAGAATAAAGTAAGGTCTGAAAGCCGGGAGGACAGAAAAAAAAAAACTCTAGATGGACTGGAGAAAAAAATTTTTTGCAGGGGATCCAAGGCTACGAGACCACCCAGACCCCACTGGGCATTCTACCTAACATAAATGATCTAAATCAGTCCTCATGGTTCTCAGGCCTATCCAGGTATTTAAAATGTTCACAGCCACATACAGTAGATCCAGAAGAATTCTTTCAACATAACAGTGAATCACGTACTTGAGGACACCAGTGGAAATTGAGGAGAAATGCATATAGCACTGACGCAAGGAAGCACTTCTTCACTCAGAGAGTTGTGGGGATCGGGAACAAACTACCAATACACAAAGTTGAAGCTGAAACTTTGACAGTTTTTAAGGAGAATCTGGATGAGATATTGGGACAGCTTCACTATTAGCTAAACAAACGGGCTTGATGGACTGAATGGTCTCCTCCCATTTGCCAGACTTCTTACGTTCTTATGTAACAGGATGCTCATCAGTATTTCATATTCTGTAAAATACTTTACCATTCTAGTATTTTGGATTTTTGAATGGTTGCAGACAATTCTTTATTCTGAATCTTCTTCTCTTGGGCAAAGGCAAAAAATCTGAAAGTGAAGCTAATTTCTTCATTAGAGGAATAACATGCAAGCATGGAGCTTTCTGCTGGTTACATTGTGTTCAGATGCTGTAACAAGAATGTAAGTTTAATGACATTGTGCTCTGTACAAGAAATTATTTTATAAATCCATTCACCTGTACAGGCCAGGCCAAAAGGGCTCTCAGCATTTAGAAGTGTTCAGCCAAGCATAGGACAAGATGGACGGAGACAGCCTGAGGAATGTGTAGTCAGCCTAAAGACAGGTGTATGCTATTTTGTCCTCTGTTGGAAGTGAGCACGGGATCTTCCTTCCTTGTTTGGAAATGGACTATTTGCTGACGTAAGGGCCTGTACGTGGAGAAGACAGTACAAAAAGACTTGGACAGCAGCCAAATACTTTGAAGCCAACGGACAAACGGACGGATGGGTGATATCGTCATCCGTCCTGAAAAGCCTTCCAGCGCAGCGACGAAAAAATGACAGACTGTATAGATCAAGTTCCCACCTTGGTATTGTCTTGCGATTATGGCTTCCCATCTGTAATGCCGTGTAAATCGTCAATAAAGAAAGCTAAGTTATTTTCTCTTAAGTGATTTTTACCGCCGTATCACTATGGGAGGGATATCGCCTTTTAATATCATCTCTATATTTTTCGGTTACTTAAAACACCGCAATTATAAAAGAACTTATTCCAATTAGGGAGCTATATTGCACCCTAAAAAGGAAATAGATGCTTATGCGTCAGGTTCAGATTTATAAAGTTTACCTGCCTATATATGGAGCAGGACTCAAATATCCATGTATGTTTTAGTAGTTTTAATACTAGGAAGGTAAAGAAAGGTTTTTTCCTAGTGCTAGCTTACATCTTTAAAGCATTACAACAGAGGACATGTATATAAGGAGAAAGTAAAATGAGGTTTTCTCTAGAAAACAAAGAAGGTTGTGCAAAACTATACCATGTGACCCAAAATCGTCTATGAGGTCAGCAGGTGTTCATCGAACTCTAAAAGACTTCAGGCAGATAAGAAATACATGAGATGACACACCACTACAGGCAGCATGTCCCTAAGAATAAGGATACAGAGGGACATTTGGCAGCATCTGGCAGAAAGTAAAACATCTGCTTCCAATAACAATGCTGATGTTTTTGAAATGTACAGTAGAACTGTTGTCTGTTTCTAAAATGGTATCAAGGATAACTGGGAGCTCGCATGTACACAGGAAATACCGTGTAACCTTCATTTCTCAGACTTATATGCCTTAATATGTTGGCTCAATGAGCACTGGTGAGGCTCCCAGGAGTGCACCACTGGAAAGTATACATAACAAAAACCAAGGAATGACCACGGTCTTCAGAGCTATGGAGTTTATGTACTCTTTGTGGATTATTTGAATCTGATTTTAGGTTATTTTTATCTATGTTATAATGACACAATGTTTATTTCCTCACATAACCTCATTTAAAGTGTATCATTTAAGGCTTTGCTGTTGAATTCTATATGAAGCCTACCATTTCACAGCTGATCCAGTGAGTTGGGCAGATGAAACAGTGAGTTAAGTCAGGTATGAGTTCAAGTGGGACCTTGTTAATTACGGATTTGCTGTCTTGTTAGTGAATGCATCTTGCCATAAAATGACCTGCATGGAACCAGAGTTCAGAACAGTGGTCCTGTGTTACTGTTGTGATATAAGATTTTGCATATAACTTGATAAATGTTTTGTAGGTCTTTATTTATAATTTAGGCAAAGCAATGTAATTCAGTGTTACTTTGGTGAGAGGCACTTGTGTTTGCCCCCCCCCTTTACAACTAAGTCTGCTTGTAATTTTATGACAGGATTTGGGGGATGTGTCTTAAACCAGTTTGGCGAGTGTTTCTTTGCTAAAGTCTTTCTCTTATCCCCCACACAAAGCCAGGTTAGTTTAACATATGGTCTTGGGTGGGGTTGCAGGTGTTAAGATGTACTATTTCCCCCCATTGGTCTGAGATATAGCTGTTTGGAATTGGCTTGTCTCAGAGGTCTCAGAGGCCTTTAAGTACCATGATGTCCTATTGGCTGTAGGGGTTGGACAGAAAACCTATAAATTTGCTTGCTCAACCACATTCTCTCTCTCTAACCAACATATGATGAAAGAAGCATCTCTCTTGCTAACCTGTGATGATGTAGAAGTATCTTTCTCTTGCTAACAAATGAAGAAGACCATCACACCATGAACTGAAGACAACACAATGAAGGGCCAGCTTCAGCCATTTTGAACAGACATGTGGCTAAAAGCTGAGCACCAATGATGGTTTAACTAGAAACATTAAGTAACTACAAGTCTGTGTGCCACCAGAATTACACATCACCATTGTATCAGGTTATATGGTTGCCAATATTCAAATGTACTTTGCATTTTGTTATTATTTATGAATATTATCAGTAATACATTATTTTATGTGTAACTTAACTCCTGCTTGTCTTTTTACTACATCTAATTGCCTGAGGTTATATATATAGAAGGGAAGGTGGGGATAAGTTATATACAGTGGTAAGTCTGTGAGATTAGGCATTCTAAGGCTACATATTAATAATACAATAGGGGAAAGTAGAGCAATATATATATTACTCTACCAAGGCAAAACAGTTACATTTAAGTTAAGATCCCAGATGATACACAGGAAACGTCTGAACAAGGAAAAGAGCAAAATGACATGAAAAACGACATATAGGAAACACAATATTCTCTACCAAACTACCAGAAAATTGAACTCATCACATCATAAACTAGTGTCCCAGAAGTCATACTGAGAAAATTGAAATGTGGCTAACCTCAGGTACAGCATCTGAAGGTGTACTGGGACCCAGCAGGTAATAATATGGTAGTGGTAACAACAGGACCCTTATGAATCCATCAAAAGTAGAGAGACAAGTTGAAAACATTTCTTATTAAAGAGACAGAGAAGCTACAGGTGTGAGTTGAAAAGGCTTAATTTATTAATGAACCCCATAATGGATAAACATGCTAGCTACTCCAAAAGAAAACTAGGGAATGTCTAATATTTAGCAAGATCCATTCACGGCTAAAACACGTTGACCTTTCTTTATACTGATCTGGGATTTTAAGTCCTTCGATGACTTAATTGTTCATTCCTACATGCAGAGGTGCTTTAAGTGCCAACACTTTTGGGGGAGATAAAGATGAAGGAAAAAAAAAAAAAAAACCAGGGTGGTAGCGATTAGGATAGTGTCATTCCTTATACTGTCTTGATCCTTCTAAACCCGGATCAAATGGGAGGAGCAAGGATACTGCTAATAACTGTAAGGTGTATTCTGGAAAACAAACACCAGTTTTTGATTATAAATTGTTTTTAATGTCAAACGTATTGGCAAATACAAGTTGCACAATAGGTAATGCTTTTAACCAATAGTTCCCAGCTTTCGTTAAAGCCAAATACTTAAGCAGAGGCATACACCTGCTAATAATTTCATGCCTAATTTGATACAAATGTCTGTTTCTATATACTTTGTGTTAAAAATACCCTGTCTTTCAAATTTCCTGAAGGAATTAAATAATTGATTTGCATGTTTTATTTTCTGATGAGGCGTTGCTCATGTACAGTATTTATTTCAAATATTTATTTATAATGGGCCACTTCATAAATGCACGCAGGTAAGTCTTTTGAGACAAAAAACATTTAAGTCTGTTTTTGCCCCTTATAAAACATACAGACAAAACAAAGGAGTGATAAAAGGTTAACTAAAATAAACCAAACCATCAACACTAAATGAACCAAATTTCTTGTACATTTAAAGATTTGGTGACATTTTCCTAAAAATATGCATCATGCACTGTGGTATGTTGCCACCTGAATTGATCACAAGTAAAAGATGCTGTTCAAATTCTCAAGACTGTACCTAATGTAGCCAGAGAAATGGGGCAAGATAGATTTTTAGGGTAAGTGTGATATTGTATCAAAACCTACAAATCCCTTTCTAGCAAAATAGAAAACTACTATTTGTAAAAACGTAAAGGTACTGCTGTTTAACATATGAACACTTGTAGTGAACTGCATGTGTGATCTGTGTACATAACATTTGTCCACATAATGAGTGTTTTCTTTCCAGAATCATGTAATGGTCTTTCTGTCTCTGTCAGTGCAAAAACCTAATAATCTGTATGATGTTACTGTACACACATCTATGGCTTATACAGTGCATCCGGAAAGTATTCACAGCGCATCATTTTTTCCACATTTTGTTATGTTACAGCCTTATTCCAAAATGGATTAAGTTCATTTTTTTCCTCAGAATTCTACACACAACACCCCATAAAGACAACGTGAAAAAAGTTTGAGATTTTTGCAAATTTATTAAAAATAAAAAAACTGAGAAATCCCATGTACATAAGTATTCACAGCCTTTGCTCAATACTTTGTCGATGCACCTTTGACAGCAATTCCAGCCTCAAGTCTTTTTGAATATGATGCCACAAGCTTGGCACACCTATCCTTGGCCAGTTTCGCCCATTCCTCTTTGCAGCACCTCTCAAGCTCCATCAGGTTGGATGGGAAGCGTCAGTGCACAGCCATTTTAAGATCTCTCCAGAGATGTTCAATCGGATTCAAGTCTGGGCTCTGGCTGGGCCACTCAAGGACATTCACAGAGTTGTCCTGAAGCCACTCCTTTGATATCTTGGCTGTGTGCTTAGGGTCGTTGTCCTGCTGAAAGATGAACCATCGCCCCAGTCTGAGGTCAAGAGCACCCTGGAGCAGGTTTTCATCCAGGATGTCTCTGTACATTGCTGCAGTCATCTTTCCCTTTATCCTGACTAGTCTCCCAGTTCCTGCCACTGAAAAACATCCCCACAGCATGATGCTGCCACCACCATGCTTCACTGTAGGGATGGTATTGGCCTGGTGATGAGCGATGCCTGGTTTCCTCCAAACGTGACGCCTGGCATTCACACCAAAGAGTTCAATCTTTGTCTCATCAGACCAGAGAATTTTGTTTCTCATGGTCTGAGAGTCCTTCAGGTACCTTTTGGCAAACTCCAGGCGGGCTGCCATGTGCCTTTTACTAAGGAGTGGCTTCCGTCTGGCCACTCTACCATACAGGCCTGATTGGTGGATTGCTGCAGAGATGGTTGCCCTTCTGGAAGGTTCTCATCTCTCCACAGAGGACCTCTGGAGCTCTGACAGAGTTACCATCGGGTTCTTGGTCACCTCCCTGACTAAGGCCCTTCTCCCCCGATCGCTCAGTTTAGATGGCCAGCCAGCTCTAAGAAGAGTCCTGGTGGTTTCGAACTTCTTCCACTTACAAATGATGGAGGCCACTGTGCTCATTGGGACCTTCAAAGCAGCAGAAATTTCTGTAACCTTGCCCAGATTTGTGCCTCGAGACAATCCTGTCTCTGAGGTCTACAGACAATTCCTTTGACTTCATGCATGGTTTGTGCTCTGACATGAACTGTCAACTGTGGGACCTTATATAGACAGGTGTGTGCCTTTCCAAATCATGTCCAATCAACTGAATTTACCACAGGTGGACTCCAATTAAGCTGCAGAAAAATCTCAAGGACGATCAGGGGAAACGGGATGCACCTGAGCTCAATTTTGAGCTTTATGGCAAAGGCTGTGAATACTTATGTACATGTGCTTCCTCAATATTTTTATTTTTAATAAATTTGCAAAAACCTCAAGTAAACGTTTTTCACGTTGTCATTATGGGGTGTTGTGTGTAGAATTCTGAGGAAAAAAATGAATTTAATCCATTTTGGAATAAGGCTGTAACATAACAAAATGGGGAAAAAGTGACACGCTGTGAATACTTTCTGGATGCACTGTATATACTAGAAGAATATTAAGTGTTTTTAACCAAAAATGATCAAAACAAAAGGCAAGCCTTATCGTACCATAATTTACATAGCTAACTTTAATGTAGCAAAAACAACAATCATGAAGTATTATCAGTGTTTGTTTGGATATTGCTATGTTGGTAAATTTAGAGGAAGTGTTCCTTATTCTGTCGTGGAGAATGCAAAGCAATACACAATGATTGGCAGCAAGTTAATTGATATCGACACATTGTATTTATCCTAAATACTTGAAGATTCAGCTTATGTTATTTAATACAAAGAGAGAAATGTAAACTATTGGCACACATAGTTAAAACACACTGGTCTTAAAGGACTAGACATAAGTAACCTGAGATTTTTTTTCCTGCATTTTGATACCATTTGCCATTTTTCAGTTTTGGCCCTCATTAACACCTGCTGTATCAGGAGTTTTCTTATCTTTATAGAAAGGTTTTCTTGGCTTTAACTACAAACAACAAGAGAAAATGATAGATAACAAAATGATTTTTTGGGTGGAATATTCTTAAAGATCAGTTGCACTAACTTTCTTTCATCATTTTCAGATTACCCTATTGTAAGATTTAACTTGGATTGCTGGGAAGCAGCACCATTTCATGGTCGCTACCGTTTAGCCACGGTGATCAGGAAAGTACAATTTAAATGGCGTATTTCAAAATGCAAACAAACTTCAGTCCTCAGCTAGGCCTACAATACACCCTAACCAAATTCACACTCCAGCCTTTACGAACAGACCCTGCACAAACCCTGTTCCTGACATTCATGCCTCCATCTCCATTACCAGCCAGACCTGCTTTATACCTTTCTGATACACTCCTAAGTCTACAACTTCAACAGCAGTCTGCCCTTCATTTCCTCCTTTGTAGTTATCCATGTCTCAGACTCCATTACCAGATAGACCTGCACTTTTTCCCTTTATCCTAACTAGGAAAAGAAAATCCGAACACATTTCTCCAGTTTAGATGTCACTACACTGGTTACCTGTGTCATTCAGAATTGTCTTTAAAATACTGCTTATGGCTTTTAAAGCCTTAAATAATCTCGTTCCATCTTATATACTCAGCAAAAAAAGAAACGTCCCCTGACTTTCAACTGTTTTTACTTTCAGTAGACTTAATGTGTAAATATTTGTATGAACACTAAAAGAGTCAACACCATAAGACATAAACTAAAAATGTTTCACAATGTGTCCCTGAATGAAGGGAGGCTCAAAATCAAAAGTACCAGTCAGTATCTGGTGTGGCCACCAGCTGCTTGAAGTACTGCAGTGCATCTCCTCCTCATGGACTGGACCAGATTTGTCAGTTCTTGCTGTGAGATGTTACCCCACTCTTCCACCAAGGCACCTGCAAGTTCCTGGACATTTCTGGGGGGAATGGCCCTAGCCCTCACCCTGTGATCCAACAGGTCCCAGACGTGCTCAATGGGATTGAGATCTGGGCTCTTCGCTGGCCATGGCAGAACACTGACATTGCTGTCATGCAGAAACTCACGCACTTTTTGCCACTCCTGTCTGGTCCAGCGAAGGTGGGTTTGTGCCCATAGGCGGTGTTGTTGCTGGTGATGTCTGGTAAGGACCTGGCTTACAACAGGCCTGCAAGCCCTCAGTCCATCCTCTCTCAGCCTATTGCGGACAGTCTGAGCACTGATGGAGGGATTGTGTGTTCCTGGTGTGACTCGGGCAGTTGTTGTGGCCATCCTGTACCTGTCACGCAGGTGTGATATTCGGATGTACCGATCCTATGCAGGTGTTGTTACACGTGGTCTTCCACTGCGAGGATGATCAGCTGTCCTTCCTGTCTCCCAGAGGGGGCTGGGTGGTCTCATGGCCTCTGAACCCCTGATAATTTTATTTTTTTCTCTCCAGCCGTCTGTAGTTTTTTTTTTGTTTTTTCTGTCCTCCCTAGCCATTGGACCTTACTCTTATTCTATGTTAATTAGTGTTCTCTTATTTTAATTCTAACTTTGTCTTTTATTTCTCTTTTCTTCATCACGTATAGCACTTTGAGCTACATTATTTGTATGAAAATGTGCTATATAAATAAATGATGTTGTTGTTTATTGAAATCCACGTCGTCACCTCCGTCACTAACTGATTCTTCATTACCTCCACACAGATATGCGTGTGTTTCATCCTTCCTTATCACCTGTATCTTTTTTACTCCAACAAACATCACCAAAAGCCTTAATTCCACCTACAGCCAAATTACTAGGTCAGAAGCAGGGAAGAGTAAACATTGGTACGTGGAAATTAACAAAAGCAAAAAAAAAAAAAATTAAGAACCTACCTTGCAAGAAAACATATGAACATTAAACAGAACATAACACATAAACATCTACAAAGCCAAAGATCCAAGATTCAAAAGATATCCTGCTTTGCAGAAATTAAATATGTTTTAAACTTGCCTCAAAAATGTATATTTAATATTATAAAAATGTTTATAGAAGACTACAGGCAGTCATCCTAATCAAATTCTTCCAGTTTTTCATGGTAGGCTACATTTTCTTTTTAAGTATTTGAAATTTTCCTTGAGCCTGGTCCTTCTACTTGTTTCTGGGTTGCTTAGATAGGCCCTAGGATGCTGCAGTGTTCTCACATACCTTTACTCCGGTGTGCACATGTGCGGATTGAATATTTCATTTCTACCCTTTGATTTATGCAATCCCTCTAAGGGACTTATTGGTTGATGTTTTGGTCACATAATCTAAATGGTGCGTGAACTTGTACATTGTGAGTCATGTTGATTACTTTGTATAATATGATTTAGTAATTTGCCCATTGAACAAAAGTTGGAAATTTACTCGTATTCATTTGCATTTCTGACTTGGTGCTGAGTATTTGATGTTGAGATATCTTTTCATACTGTTTGTTTGGTTGTGGTACTGTATGACAAAATGCAATAATATGTTCGTAGACATTTCGGTTATTTCATTTGTTTTAGGCATTATTTAGATGATATTTTAACATCACTGATGCGGACAGAGTAATACAGTATTCACAGTATACTGCAAGCAGAGAGTCTCTGCCTTGGTCCATTATGCGAGATTTACTAGTGGTCATCTCTTCACAATTGACCACCCTCTATTGAGTTCATCATTCTATCTGCCATGTTTCTATGATGATCTCTATTCTTTCTGAGTTGGCCAGTGGCCACATACCCATGCTAAAGGATTTAAACAGCTGAGCGGCTCTAATAAGTCCTGCTTTCTCAGTGTTTCATCATCCCTTACTTAGTTTCGCTCGCACACACACACACCTCTAGCCCCTCTGCACGGCTTCACATGGCTCGGCCCATTTTAATACTTATCTATCTGCCAAGTCTGTGTGGCCCCACCTGAATAAATCATTTCAAAAATGCAACTGAACTAGCAGACCAGTGGTTTTCAGACATGAAAAATGAACATCTACTTCATTAGTATAACTCCTTCCACATAGATGTTTTCCATGCGAAACATCCTTCACCACTACAACACTTCAAAAACATCTCAAAAAGGCTGTGGACACCACTGATGTCACAGTGACCTTTGATAAGAATGGTTAGACAGTGCTAAGGGGATAAAATTTCAGTTTATCCTTCATTTCTTTGTTTTTTGGAAAAATGTTTCATATATTATATACAAATAATTGTAACAAACTTAACACTGTTTTTTATTTAGGGTGGAGCTACACAACTTCCTACAACATCTTCTTATCTTCCTACAACATCTTCTTATCTTCTTCAGATTTTTTCCCAAAAATTAGCATTAGAAAATCAGGTGCGCGTCATACACGAGGGAATGTAATTCTGTAATGTTTACTTCTTCCGCTTGGGCTCGCTCTCTCTCTCGCTCGCTCACGCTCTTGTTTTTGAATCAGTTTGGCATCGTCATTCAGCATGGATAGTAGCAAGCGTTTACACTTCTTCACGGCGGGAGAGAAACTAAAAGTGATTTCAGAAGCAGAGAAGATAGGAAATCGGGCAGCAGGTTGCAAGTATGATGTTCCAGAGTCATGTGTTCGAGATTGGCAACGGAAGAAAGAAAAACTTTCGTCATGCAACAAAAACAGAAGGGCATTTCGCAGAAAACGTGCCCTAAACGCTGCCTATACAATCACAACGAGCGTCATACATGGGGCAAAACGGTTTTCGCGATTTTCTTTGTAAAAATTAGTACGGGCGCCATTCTCATCCCTACCACCTTCGCCGTCACTTCCCATACCTCTTCATATCTTAAATCATTTATGTGGTAGATTGAAGACTTAAGTGCCAAAAAAATTAAGGAAAACATACTAAGTAATTACAACACAAACATTGACTTAATCAGTTTTAACGCGAAAAGATTCCGACGAAAGAAGAGAAGCAGCAGGCCGCTAGGGTGGAGAAAAGAAGAGCTGCTCAGAAAGCTGCAAGCACATCAACCTCTGAGCAAACAAATGGTAAACGTACAGAAAAAGAGGATGAAAACTAGGAATGCTCAAGTCAAGGGTATTCACAGCATGTTATCGTGCAGTGTGCCGTTACTGGTCATTATCATAATCACATGAGCAAGGAAGTGAAAAAAGACAAAACACTAAATAAACATTCTCGCTGTTTGACAGTTGATTTCATATGTAATAAAATATTTGATAACACAAAGATTTGGCTGATGACAGATCAATTTTTGTTTTCTATGAAGACAAACCAAGTGCTGAAGATTGTGCCCGTAGACAATTTCAGTATATCCAGTAAATATTAAATCTAACAATATGTCAGGGACAACTACTGCTTAAAATAATGTAATTGATTTGGGTAAAGAATATTTAAGTGAATCTAGCTTCCTCAGATTGAAATGTGTGGGTCAAAGAGTAACATCATAACAGAACACATTGTATTAGCTACATCTATAGTCCTTACGGAAAGATATATTTTTTTTGACTTTGCTATATGAAGACATTGATGGAACAGTAACGACAAGCATGGCATACGAGAAGTATGTGGGTATTTACAAAAAAAAAAAAAAACACTGCACAGGTGTTCATTGTTGTACACATTTACATATAGATGTTGAATGTCTGCCTAATAATTATTAAGGATATGACAAGCTTACAGGTGCATTGTTTTTATTTTTTATTTTAGCAATACTTTCTAAATAATTTAAAGTGTTATGTGCAACTGATAAATATGCAGCTGCTTTAACAGAACGTCAATGCATTTGTTGCTAACAAATCCAACAAATGTGTTGGCTGCCACCAGCTTCAAAATAGCCACAGCTTTGAATTAGACGTGCAAACATGAGTACAGTAATCCCTTGCTATATCGCACTTCGACTTTCGCGGCTTCACTCTATCGCGGATTTTATATGTAAGCATATCTAAATATATAACACGGATTGTTCGCTGCTTCGTGGGTTCTGCGGACAATGGGTCTTTTTACTTCCTGTACATGCTTCCTCAGTTGGTTTGCCCAGTTGATTTCATACAAGGGACGCTATTGGCGGATGGCTGAGAAGCTAACCAATCAGAGCATGCAGTTAAGTTCCCGTGTGCTGAATGGCTCAGCGACAGAAAGGAAAAGAAATACTCCACCAAAAAATTATATTCTTTTCTGCATTACTAGCTGAAAAATCCAGTGTTGCCCAGGAGAAAATAAAAAAAAAAAAAGTTTTTTCGTTTGTTTGTTTGCTTGTTTGGTAAAAGTACTTTGTGATGTCACGCTCTGTGAATTGAAATTTTGATTCCAGCTTATTGCTGACTGAAACTAGCTTGGGTTTTTCAAAAATCAGCATTTCACTGTTTGAACCAAACATCTGGCAGCTAAATAAGAAGGTACAGGAGAGGAAAAAGAAGGTGCAGCTTCCAGACATTTGAATTTGAGGAAGCTGAACTCATTTTTGATCACAATCTTCCTGCTGTTTTAGGAGGTTTTTCATTTTCTTTTTTTCACAAAATAAATGGAAAATATGCATTATGTAGTCTTAGGGTGTCTTGGCATGATATCTAGACTGGAACTTCTTTTATAATTTTGATGTTCTGTTCTCACTTTAACTTTATTTCTCAATTGCCTGAATCAACAAACTGATTATCCTCTTCTTTCAGCTGCTCCTATTAGGGGTTGCCACAGCGGATCATCTTGAATCAACAAAGTGATGCTATCCTAAACAGATTGGCGCTCTTCTTCTGGTAACACATTGAACTTCAAACTAAATGAAGTACAGGGTTAATTATTTGTTAAAAGAGCCATTATTGGCACATGTTTAGAGTGCTGTGAAATTCTTATTTGCAGGTCACCGCTCTCTGACGTCAAGATTAGCGAGTATAACAACATTTGATGCTGGAAAGGATAAAGGATTTTACTACTATGATGGTACCCAGAGCACTGAATCATCTTGTACAGTACCTTTTATTACATGTAGATAATCATGAACAGCTGTATCATACTGAAGTACTTTGGAATGCCAAGGTGCAGCTGACAGTTAATTGGGCCTGGGGGGCATTAAGTTTTTTTTTCTTTCTCCAACATCTACACAAGCTGTGGATATGTAACTATAACATTTGTTATCAGCCATTAGAGACTTGAAAACTAACTGAATTCAACTGTAAATTACTGTATGTTCATTTCCATTAGGGATTCATTATTTTTTTACTTTTATTTGATTTTTATCCTTATAGTTATTTATGTGATTGTGAGTCGGTAGTTGGAAAAGATAATAACTTGGTAATTTGTTTTCATGCCTTACTAGTGTGGATGATAAACTCATATACAAGAAAGAGCACATGCAAAATAATAACTACAATGAGTAAAGTACTGATTGAATTACAACATTAGCTAAACAAGAGACTGTAACTAAGCATCATAACCACACAATGCACAGTAACCTATCTAAACAACATACAATAAAATAACACAGAGAGTAAAATAAAGGACACATGGTGATGCAACATGGAATCTTGTCTCTTTACAGGCTCGTACGCTTTTCGAAATGTGTATGTTGGGTCACTTTAGGTCAAAGACATCTGTGGCTTCAGCAACTGACATATTACCTACAACGAGAAATCCGATCACTTTGAAAACACTTTGAAAAGGCACACTGAAGCCCAAAACTTTACATTACTCATTAAATGATTTGTGAAGTTTTTTTCCAAGACGTGCTTGCTTTACATAGTTTAGAAATAGTCAAAACAGACACCATATTAAAAGCAGGAATCGCTATAATGGCAAGGTTAAAATGCTTTAGAATGTATGAAAAATATTTAAACAAAAAATGTAACCATGTGACATTCAGATTAAGAATTTATGCCAAATGATAAAACATACGTTATTTCATATTTTAGCCTTGCTTCTAAAAAAAACCAGACAAATATGATTTGGAGCTAAAGAAAGAGATTTTTTAATGAACTGTTCCTATTTGGCTGAATTTATCTTTTATTGCATTTTGGTTTAATCATCTAGTATAGCTCCGACATTAAACCATCAGTAAAATAACAGTTATTTTCATCTTCTGCATTCAGTCATCTAATATGAACATCACTGAATACCTGGAAAGAACAGTTCTATTGTATAACAAAGATGTAATTGTCTTTCTATTTCTGTGTAGTCCTTAGCCTCACAGATTAAAAAAAAAGGATGAACACAATTGTAAAACTAGTCTAATTTGCATGTACCAAATAACATTATATGCATTTAAAAAAAAAATATGCATATAAAACTTCATTTATTTAAATATTGCAGAAAGAACACTCTTTATGAAAAACCAAAGAAAGGACAAGCGGTTGTAGTCATGGTGTTCTCCAAAATTCTTTACTCATGGACAATTCTGTGCAGATATCTAGGAAAACCTTTTTATCTAGGCTGTTAAGCTTTAGCAAAGGTACAGTAAACTACATTTCAGGATAGACTGTAAGTAACTGTGCTGGAACAAATAAATCCTGCATTCCTATTCCATTTACACTTTCTATTGTCATCAACCCTGCTTTAAATCACCTACCCTATTATAGTTGCATTTGTCTCTGTCCCCACTCACTAAACAGTACTAGAAAACTTCAATTCATTTTGTGGATGAACTTGAAACAATATTTAGTGCATTGCATTGAAGTAAAAAACGTTTGAAAAAGGAAACACTAAGAAGAAGAATGGTGGTATTATAGTGATAGCTTATTGGGTGGTAAGTTAAAAAAAAAAAAAAAATAGACAAAAAATTCATTTTAATTTGAAGATTATTTAAATACGTGACATTATTAACACAGATATTTTGCAGAACAGTTCATTCTATTCTATATATTTTAGTTACAGGAATATGCTAAACTAAATAAGAAGCTGTCAATGATCTATACAGCATTTAATCTGCTTATAGTGATCACCATCTACACCAAAAACAAATTTATCAAATAATATTGATCCTCTGCTGCTTAGTCCACTTAAGGGTCAAAGGTATTCTGAGTTGTTCCCAGAAACACTGGGTGTCAATACAGGAACCAACCCCAGACAGGCAATCCACTTCACAGAAAGGAAATTTTTTCAATTAAATAAAATAAAAAAAAAATGGTTATAGAGATATGTTTCCTTATGTTAGTTATAGTAAGCAGTCTACTACAGCATATACAGGGTGACACAGGAAAACGGGAACTTTTGAAAAACCCAATAAAAATAGAAGAAATCCAACAAAAAAAATTTATTGACAGCACTACAACCTGCCTTTTAAGAGACAGTAATCCAAATTATCAATGTCTGAAAATGGCGTCCTGTAGATGGCGTCCTCCTGTACGTATGCATTCTTCCAATCTGCTGTTGAGGTTCCCCATTGATTGCTGCAACATCTCAGCTGGGATACCACGAATTTCGTCTTGAATTCTTTGTTTCAATTCATTCAGTGTCCTTGGCCGAGTCGTGTAGACCCAACTCTTAAGGTAGCCCCACAAGAAAAAAATCACAAAAGGACGAATCCGGTGATCTTGAGGGCCAGGGAATGTCACCGAATCTTGAGATGACACGGTTACTGAACAATTCTCACACAGCTGCCATTGATTGCATTGCAATTGATTACTAAATTACTAAATTATTAAGAGATTGTTTACAGCTCAAGGTCCCTGTTCCGCAGTGCTGCCAACTGTACATGGCTGCCACTACGAATTTCATAAGTTCCCGTTTTTCTGTGTCACCCTGTACATGGACATTTCAAATATAAACTTAAAATATCTAATAGAATAATTCAAATTTGTGCAAAGAATCGGGTATTTCAGTTAAGATGTGTATGTTGTTCACACCTACCTTAAATACGTCCACAATTTACCTCCAAATTATGTCCAGGACAAGGCCCAAACTGTGAATGTCATAAAGTACTTGGCATGCTGGGTCAGATATTTTGTAAATCCATTACAGACAGATCATATTGGGGGAAAAAAATAGCTTACGTAGTTGATAGTTGTGGATTTAGAATTATTTCTGATCATCGAATAGCATTTTTACCTATCCCCAGATGGGAGAAATACTCTGTCACAAAAAATCCATTGTGAAATAATATCTTACATTGCCTGCTCCATTGGCTTATCTTATTCACTTTGCAGAACTTTATTCCAATTCCATTTCATAAAATGAAAGATTTTCTTATTGATGCATGGTCCAAACCTTTTGCAGAATTTAGCAGGAAATTGTTCATTTTATTTGAAAGTAAACTAGCTGGGCCTCTGTTATCGTTTTTGGTATCTCATCATACTGTATATGAGTGGCTACCTTATATTGGTGAAAACAGGGGTGTCTCTGGAAATGCGCTAATTCGCAGGGTTTAGCTAACAGAAAGCCGAGTGCAGGAGTCACAGTCAGATGACTGGTGATATAAGACTGTTGAATTCCAGTATTTTATATTTAATATAAAAAAAAACCAACTGAAACAATAAACAAACAAATATGCTGTAGGTAAACCGATATAGCGGAAAGAAAAGTCGTGAACAGGCAACCACTTTCAGTCAAGGCGTGACCTTATTAAACTTTCTTATAATTGGGCTTCGTGTTCACACAGCTCTCCAGATTGATTACAGGAGGGTGCAGAGACTGATCGGATAAGGAACAAACTATATGAAAAGTAAACTGATCCTCAAATGTTGCATGTACTGTATTAACTGGTGTAATGTGATTTATACAAATAATAAAAAAAAAACAAAACTGTGAATTCAACATCCAAAGCAATATGGAATAATATAAAAATATGCCAATGCTTATGCTATTTGAGGTTTTTTTATTACTTCATTAGATTTAGTTATTAAACATTTTGCTTTTTTATTTTTATTAGCTTGGATTTTCAGCTCTATGATTTATTTGATTTCAGCTCTTTTCATGTTATGCATTCTATAGGTGTGTTGGTTATTAATTGTACTTGGTTTAGTCAAGTATTGTGGTAGTTTTTCTTTATTTAGGTTTTAATGCAGTGTTCAAATGTACTTTCCATTTCATCATAGCTCTTTTTGGTGCTTCTAAGACATTCAGTTTTTTATATTACAGTGGAACCTCGGGTCATGACCGTTATTCGTCCCGAACTAATTTCCCCCATAGGATCGTATGTAATACAATTAATCCGTTCCAGACCATACGAACTGTATGTAAATATATTTTTTAAAAGATTTTTAAGCACAAAAATAGTTCATTATACCATAGAATGCACAGTGTAATAGTAAACTAAATGTAAAAACATTGAATAACACTGAGAAAACCTTGAACAGAGAAAACTAACATTGCAAGAGTTCACGTTACTGCCTTACAGACCTCTCACTGTAAACACTTTTTTTAAATGAGTTTTAAACACATGGAAAAAAATGGAAAATTTGAAAAATCCTTAATTTATACAAAACCTAACCGTAAACAACCAAGAAAACTAACCTTGCATGCACGCATGTCTGACCGAAAACAATGTACAGGGAGAGACTGAACACGTGCGGAAATCATCGGCGCGTACGAACCGGAAGGGAAACTGGCTAGTTCGTTACCCGAGTGTGTGGTCGTGAACAGATGTAAAACTTTGGCAAACTTTTTGGTCGTAACCCGATTTGTACGTGTTCAGAGACGTTCGTAAACCGAGGTTCCACTGTATTTGTAATTGCTTCAGTTTTTCTAAAGAATTTAAACATTCTGATTTTGCTGTTAAAGAATGTATTATATGAATTATTCATCAGGTGGCATTACAGCTCAGTTTCATTATTAAAACAAATTTAAATGTTAACCAACCTTAATTACTTTTTAGTTTTATATGATTTTAGCCACAGTAAAACAGTATAGGGTGATCCAGATCTAATTATTCAATTTTCATTACGCTATAACTTATTAAGTTTATTACATAGAAAATCACCCGAAAAATCCTGGACCATTGAGAAGTGTGCGAACTGATGACATAAAGAATCGTCTTTGCGCCGAACTGGAATCGCCCCTGAATAAGTGAAAGTCATCCAGACGATCTGGATCTGCATAATTAGATCTGGACCACCCTGCGGATTAATTATGCTGCACTTATGGTTTGCAGGTGCCTGGATATTAAACTCACATACAAAGTAAGAACACAGAAAAGAATAAACTATAAACCTTTTTTTAGTGTTTTGGTTTTCAGTTTTTTGGGTTTTTTTTTTTTTTTTAACAGAGCCAGACATACTAGAAGCTTATACCACCTGGTCAAAACTAAGTTTCTAAAACCTTTCCAAAATATCAAGCCACTGCCCTAAGTTACGATCTGATAAGCAAACTCTGCCCAAAATGTTCAATGGGCTCCTCGTCTGTATTTCTTTGTTTGAAAAAATAACCGATAGAATTACGACGTGGAAACCCAATACTGCAGGTAAAAGCAGGGCAGATTTCAGCAACGTCTTTTTTCTCTCCTTTACACAGCTTCCTTTAAAAGCACACTGGGGATTCATGTTGGGAAAATTCATTCAAGAGGATCAGGTTAGCCTCTTTCTGTTTTTAGAGAAGATGAGAAGGAGGACACCTTAAAAACTGTCCCCGATGGGCAAGTTCAAATTCAGTGCAGGAATGTGTGTTCATTAAGTAACCATCAATCAAACCTGGAGGATTTTAAAAAGCCCTGTGAGCCTCTGTCACTCGGCTGGAGGCGCTAAACTAATTTATTGGCACTCCAGTTCTTTAAGTAAAGCTGAAATACCTGCTGTGGGGAAAATAAAGCAAAATATTTCATAAATAAATGAAAAAAATAAAACCAAGATGTGTTGAAATCTTCTAATAAACACAAAATGTCATTGTGGATTTTGTAAGAAGTATACATTCAGAGCCGATAGCAACAAAGCTAGCCTCTGACTCCACTCCAGACTGGTAGAAGCTGCCAGCTTCTGAGTTAAGCAAACAAGGTGCCTTACTTGATTAACAGTGTCACCTACTGGACAGTCCTATAGAATTCTCCTTGTTGTGTTTATTCTCTCCTGAAAACTACCAGGTATAGTGAACTGACTCAAAGGTAGACATTTAATAGTCAAGAAAGCTCCTGAAACAGATCAGAATAGCAGATTTCATTAAGCCTCTTGAATTTATTACGAGAGATGTTCAAAAAGTTTCCACACTTTTTTGTAAATCTGTTTAATAAAAATTTCAAAAACAAATGACATTACTTTTCTACATAGTCGCCTTCCTATGTGATCCAATTGTCTCAGCGTCGTACCAACTTTTAAATGCCCAATTACTACTCCTCCTGCCTTCACCATTTCCCTCGAAAACACAAAAAATGTGGAAACTTTTTTTTTCTTTTTGCACTTTATTGATTTCATTAAAATCAAATAACATTCCATACAAGGACGTCAAGTTATACAAAACTAGGTTCGAAACAAATCAACCTCCACCCATGAAAAAAGAGAGCTAGGCCAGCAGAGTAAAACTTTAATAACAATGAAAATAAGTAAGATAAATTAATAAATGAATAAATAGAATAAAAAGGGAGAGAACTTTCTTAATTTAAATGCCTATTCTAAAATGTTATTGATTAGATCCTGCCATGATTCAAAAAAGTTTTGTACAGATCCTTTCAGTGAAAATTTGAGTTTTTCCAATTTCAAATAGTTTATAACATCAGTTACCCACTGACTTAAAAGAGGTGAGTTAGGATTCTTCCAGTTGAGCGAGACAAGTCTACGTGCTAATAGTGTAGTGAAGGCAATCACAGTTTGTTTGTCCTTCTCCACTTCAAGCCCATCTGGAAGAACACCAAACACAGCTGTTAGTGGATTAGGAGGGATTGTGACACCAAGGCTGTCTGAAAGGCATTTAAAGATTTTGGTCCTGAATGATGTTAATTTGGTGCAGGCCCAAAACATGTGGCCCAGTGAGGCTGGGACTTGATTGCAACGTTTGCAGGTTGGATCTAGAAACTTTCTGAATGTTCCTCGTAGAAAACCCAAGGCAGAGTCCTATTCAACACTACAGAAAGGTTGAGGTTAAAGCTGACAAATTCCAACAACAACAATACTCAGGCTGCAATCAGTAGCACATACAGTTTAAACTGTCAAAATGAGACAAAAAATTAATTCAAAAGTTTCGAGGATGCCGAGTGAATACATAGTAACAGATCATACTCTGTCTTACATTTTGGTGTAAAAATATTTTTACCTGAACACCTTAGGTATTAAATCTAAAACTTCTACCTGACACCCAGTCCTTTGCTTTGGTAATAGTGCACCATTAGGCAGGATTTCAAGAAAGCACACCATGTGCCTTTCAACAGGAGGCAATTATCTGTAGCACGTGTTTAAGCTTAGCTAGACAAGACCTGAAATGTAGTATCCACATCAGTATGAAGGTATCTACACTGAAGAGAGCCAATATTTTAAATCATTCTCCAATAATTAAGAATCATTTAATTCTCTTTGAATATATCAGAATGAATAAATTCTACATGTTGATTTTTCTCCATCATAACATTAAGTCATAATGCAAATGCTTGAAATGTGAAGCAGCCTCCTGCTCATTTCCTGTACTCATGCATTTGTCTGAAGCACAAAAAGCCCTACTTTCATTAAGTATAAAATACACTAACTTCATTGTAATGGCACCACAGATTACAATATAATGTTTCATGAATGTGTTTTTTTTAAACTACATTTTTGTCAGGAGTATTTTATTTTCAGCGGTTGTATACTTCCTGTATGCAAATGTTCTCCACTGCTTTGAATTCTTCACCAAACTGGACATCCCTGTTTTGGCTTTGCAGTTGAGCTGTGGCACAGTCATGTGACAGCCAGCCAATGAGCAGGTTTATTTCTAATGAAAGGTCTTTCAATGGCAGCCCCTCCACTAATGCTTGTCCAAATGGAGGTTTTTTCCTCTGTAACTAGACAACCAGCAACTAAATGATATATTCCTCATATTTTAATTAAGGGTGGAAAGATAGAAAGAGAGGGCGGCACGGTGGCGCAGTGGTAGCGCTGCTGCCTCGCATTTAGGAGACCCGGGTTCGCTTCCTGGGTCCTCCCTGCGTGGAGTTTGCATGTTCTCCCAGTGTCTGCGTGGGTTTCCTCCGGGCGCTCCGGTTTTCTCCCACAGTCCAAAGACATGTACGTTAGGTGGATTGGCGATTCTAAATTGGCCCTAGTGTGTGCTTGGTGTGTGGGTGTGTTTGTGTGTGTCCTGCGGTGGGCTGGCGCCCTGCCCGGGATTGGTTCCTGCCTTGTGCCCTGTGTTGGTTGGGATTGGCTCCAGCAGACTCCCGTTAGTCTCGGATTCAGCGGGTAGGAAAATGGATGGATGAAGATAGAAAGAGATGATTAATCATAATGTAAATTATACTAATTTTCTTAAAGTTTACTGTAACTGAGGTAATTTTTTTTAAAACTATGAATATAAATAAACAAAACTGTTCATAAGAAAGGTGACCTAGAATTAAGCTTACGTTAAAAGTGTCAAAAGACAAAAGTACTGTTGTGCTCCAACGTGTTATGTATTTGCTCAAAATACAGCAATATATGAGCTGCATTATTGAAATAAAACTTGGAGATAACCTGCCTACAATTCTGACAGGCAGGTCAGGATTTCACTGATGTGGGATAACCTAAAGAAACAAAAATAAGGAGTAAAATTCCCAAAAATGAAATGTTCCAAAATGTGGAAATAAAAGGAAAATGTAAAAATAAAGGGAAACAGTAATATGCAAACACATAATCCTTTAGCTTGAGTGTTCTCATGTTACTCAAAAAAAACACTTTTTGTCATGCTAACATTGTCGCAAAGAAGTCAAACGACAATTTCCTGCTGACAGAACGAGCAGACTTTGCAGCAGCTAATAAGTTAAACAGAACAAGCCAAATATCAAAATCCTCTTTTGGTCAACAATTTTATCCATAGCTAATTAAAACAGTACCCCGTTTGGCATGATTCATAATTTAACAAGGACCCCATTTAATGTTACTTTGCTTAGCCGAAAGGAGGCCTTCAGTGAACAACGTTAGCAACTGACAGTTGAACTGCAACATGTTAATTCAGAACGGCAGGGAAAGACAAAACACCAAAAAGCAATTAAAGTAATCACAAGCTCTGTGAACAAGCCGCAGTCCAGTCTATGTCTGGAAACCTCTCTGCCCAGCAGTGCTATTAAATTCAGGTGCAGGGGTACTGTTTAGTTTGGAAAGGCCTCAGAAGCAGAACAAAGTTAGTCTGTTTGCCTCACATACCCAAAATGCTCACTTTAGCAGCTCCATGTGGAAGGCTGTCAATCAGAAGTCGACTAAAAAAAAAAAAAAAAGGAATAACCAGCTGCAGGTTTGAAAAACATTTCTTAGAGAAAGTGGAAATACAAAAGATGCTTGAATGGGATCGCTTTACACAGGCAGAAACATTAGACGACTGCTTTTGCAAACATTAAAACCTTTAAAACAAGACTAAAAACTGCAAACACCACCTTGAAAGGGCCATTTTCAGTGGTGTTGAATGATTCAGAATTTTACAAACATGGCCATAGGCAGCCACTGCAGTATACCGAGGGGCTTAGTTCTAATTTGGAAAACAGCTGATCAAAGCAAAGCACCGAGTGAACAGCAGATACCAAGAATTACCTTGATATGAAAACCTCAGGGACTGTGCTTGATTATATCTGCAAACCACTGTCTGAATACGCGTGTCCATGAGATAGATAGATAGATAGATAGATAGATAGATAGATAGATAGATAGATAGATAGATAGATAGATAGATAGATAGATAGATAGATAGATAGATAGATAGATAGATAGATAGATAGATAGATA
>JANRMT010061414.1:17791357-17812048 GCA_026402145.1 Polypterus bichir lapradei
ATAGATAGATAGATAGATAGATAGATAGATAGATAGATAGATAGATAAGGCACTATATAATAGATAGATAGATAGATAGATAGATAGATAGATAGATAGATAGATAGGAAAGGCACTATATAATAGATAGATAGGAAAGGCACTATATAATAGATAGATAGGAAAGGCACTATATAATAGATAGATAGATAGATAGATAGATAGATAGATAGATAACTAGGAAAAGCACTATATAATAGATGGATAGATAGAAAGAAAGGCACTATATAATAGATAGATAGATAGAACTAACAACAGACATGGATTAGAAAGACTAAATTAAGGTCATCATGTATTTGATTGCAGAAAGGTCTGGCAGTACTGAAAATTTCAAGATTAATAAGTTCTCCCTGGGACCTTTAAATAGCCGGTGCCACAGGAGGCTGGGGGACAGACCCAGCCGTGACGTCATCAGGCACCTGGAGGACACCCTGGTGGAAATAAAAGGGGCCGCCTCCCTACAATCAGGGAGCTAGAGTCAGGAGTGGGAGCAGGACGAAGCTCCCGTGGAGAGAGGAAAGGCGGCCCACAGGCAGTGAGAGAAAGGCCCAGATTAGGGGTGATTAGTGCTGGGAGCACTGTGTGGTGTGCAGGACTGTGTTTATTTGTGAATAAACGTGTGTACTTTACAAAGATGTGGCCTCAGTCTGGTTGTGTTCAGACCCGGGTTCTCACACCGGACATAAGAAAACCAGAGTTTTGGTCTTAAAGATTTACACAAAAAAGTGGCAAATGCTCATCTGGTATGGCTACAAAGAAGTAGTGACATAAAGCTGCAAATTAATATATTTTTCATGATAATATTGCATGTCAGCCAAAACTTTAACTGGTTTCCAAATTATTGGTTTAAGCTAGATTGCACAGTACAGTATCAGTGTGTTTACAAGTAAAGTTGGGAAACCTTGAGGTTTTCTTCTAAACTACACATTAAATTGTTTGCTGAAAAAATACTTTGACTTTAAAGTTCAATTTGTATATTTATGTTTAATCTGAATTAGCAGAGATAACAGCAAACTGGGACATTTTAAAAAATGTGAACATGAAAAAGATTTTTAGTTGGAACAGACCTTTGAAAATAAGATATAAACTCTAATGTGTTTTTAAGAATTGTAAACTGTTATTGATGTACTGTAACAAAACTGGGACCTATAATGATGGCAAGAGGCCAACATATAGAAAATGGTATATTTATCATAAAAAAATGCAGCCCTAAATAAACATAAGAGAGACAAAACCATGATTCTCTTTGGGCGCATCTAAATGGTTTTCAGTCTCGGTTTCTTAGATCCCCTTTCCTAGCACACTATCACACCCATGGTCTCCCTGTTCCACCTCGTGCCAATCTTTTCTTCTTTTAAATCTTGAACTCTCTTCCTCCTGGCATTCTCTATAAGTCTTCACACTAAAGAAGTCCCTGACTGGGAGTCAGCTATAACTCCTTTCTAACAGTCACTTCTGTGATAGCCACAGAATTACTTTAAGTGTCAGGGGAGGCCCCACTTCTGTACTAGGGCACCAAGCTAGAACTCACAGTTCTAATGTTAGAACCAGCAGAAAGCTGTCAAAAATGACTAGCAAAAAAAAAAAAAAAAATTATATATATAATTTGTTTTGTTTTTTTCAATTTGCAAAAGGTTTACAATATTAGTTCTATGAAGACTAAAGAAGTAATATCATTTTACTTTAAACTTTCACTAATCTTCTGGCATTCACTACCGGTCAGAAGTTTTAGAACATATCTGTTTTTTCAGTTTTTATGTTTCATGAAGTCAAGTAATAGAACAAATAAACAATGGCAAATAAAAAAGTAAGTCAAGGAATTATTAAGTGTACAAAATTTTATTCAAATTTTTTGATTTATCAAAATAGACAACTTTTCCTGAAATAACCTGGCAAACTTTGGTAACCCTTTTGATTCAGAATGCCAGTTACTCTGTGGAAGTCACCAATTCTGCCTCCAGCAAAAGAAGCCCAGGCCATCACACTTCGTCCTCCATGTTTGACAGCTGGTGTCAGAAATTGAGGGACCATGTTTTCACCAACTTAACGGCATATAAACACCATGCGTGATGAACTTAAGATTTCAAATTTTGATTCATCAGTCTGTAAGACTTTCTTCCAATCTGCATTAGTCCACAGCTGGTATTTCAAGGCGCTATGTTATTATCCTTTAAGGAATGGCTTTCTTACTGCCACTCGCCCTGTCAAACCTGAAGCATCAAGTCACTTCTTCACAGTAGAAACTGAGACTTGCTTTTTTAGGCCACTTAAGCTGTGCTTGAAGCAGTTGTCCTGTGAGGTGCCAGCTGGTGACCCTTACAAACTTGTCTTCTGATTGAGTTGTGACTTTGGCTCTGCCAGACCTCTTCCTGTCAGAGTTTCTTCCAGTTTCCAATTGCCTTTGGATTATGTAGGACACACCACTGCACTCACTGACACATGATTTATTTATTTTTTTTGCAATTTCTCTAAATGAAAGGCCTACACTTCTAAGGGTAATACTGCTCTGTCTCTTTTCATTTATTAATTGCAGTTTTCTTGCCATTATCACTGGAATGTACAACTTTCTACAGTGTAATAATTTCCAAGTAGTACTTCAGAGGATGTAGTACCACAGTCTGTTCGAACTCTACTTTAAGACAGACAGAGGGTTTTTAAGTAATCAACAGAAGTTTGGCCACCTGTGCAAATTGTTTGCTTCAATTTACAAGGCTTAATTTACTATAACTGCTGCAGAACATCTGTAGGTCGTAACCTATTTTCTAACCTAAACTTTAACCTTCTGAGTGTTTACTGCTTACCTTTTCACCATTTTAGATTATTCACTGCATTTCAACTGATTAAATGTAGAAAATATTGACTGTAAACAATGACGGATATTCATCATATTTACAGACACATCACTCGGCCACCTCCAGCAAGTATAGTATTGTACATTTTTTCTCATGGCATCTGTAAGAATGCATTCAAGGATTGCAAACAGCTTTGTGTAAGAGCTCTGGCATATAATGCTAATAATTTGTGGATCTTTGTAGAAGACAGGTCAGAGGGAATAATGTTGTCACTAGTAAGTGTGTTTAGAGATGAGCAATGTAAAGCTTCCTTTAGACACTTTTAGTTTCAATCATGTGAAGGTTAGGAAGACAAGCAAAATGTGAAAATTGCAGCCACTTAAATAATTCTGCCTCCAGGCCTGTGTACCAGACTGTATCAAACAATGCTTGTTTTCAATATTTATTGTTAATGATGCCACTTAATTGTAGTTGCGGTGTTCTTCCTTCTGATAGGTTTGATATAATCTCCGTAAATTTATGAAAGCTATAACTCTGTCCTAAGTCCTAGTGCTCCATTTACATGTACTTTAGATTCTTGGTGTGTTCTGATGTGGCAGTCTAGCATAGCTGGTGCTTTAAACAAGTAACCATCGCTGGCCTTTTAGCTGGCACTTACAGTAAATGGGATAAATGTCATTCCCAATGACAGACTCCAGCGTCAGTCCATCAGATCATACCATTGCAATCACAGACACTTGCCAGTACAATAGACTAAGACTGCTAGTTTTTCCAATGGGCTATCAGCTCCAGAGGTTTATATTCCCAATAGCTGAATAAGCTGATCGATATTGTCTGCTTTTTAGAAAACGTCATCCATCTGTAGCTAAGCATGTTCGTCTCCGACCAGTACCAGGAACCCAAAAGCTTGTGTTGCTTCAAATAGAGACATTAGAGCAGCTAGCATGGGACACTCACTCTGTGGTCTTTGTGTGGATCCCAGTGCCCCAGTAAAGTGGCGGAACACTGTGTTTTAAATATGGTGCCATCCTTTGGATGAGATGTAAAATCGAGGTCCTGATTCTCTGTGGTCATTAAAGATCTCTGGGCATTTTTCAAAAGAATAGGGTTAATCCCGATGTCCTGGCTAAATTGCCCATTGTGGTCTTGTCCTTTCTGGTCCCCTAATTATCCTCCATCTCTAATTGGCTTTCTCTCTCACCTCATTACCACCTACTAGCTAATGTGAGGTGAGCACTACATTAATGGCTGCCACTGTATCATCCAGGTGGGTGCTACACATTGGTGGTGCTTAAGCTGATTCCCTTTCTATGTAAAGTGCTTTCAGTAGCAGGAAAACGGTTATATAAATGTACTTAATCTAATATATAAAGCAGAGTCGATGTGTGTATGTATGTTTGTTTGCCCACCATACATATCTGCACCGGGCAGCCGATTGGCACGAAACTGGGGATGGGCCTCCTCTGTGACCAGGAGAAGGTCGTGGGGTATGTTTGGTTGGGAAAAATGTTCATGGTGAAGTGCAGGGCACCTTTTCACCGATACAACATTTGGCACACGTCCCAGTACTTATCATCGACAAGATGGCTGCACGTTGCAACAGACGTTCACGGCTGTGCCATCTAGCGGCAGCTTTGGTCTCTGTGCGTCGCTCTTTACTCATGTTTCTTTAAATTGCCAAGAGATGGCGGAAATGTCCAAGTATCAGAAGACCGACTGCTTTGATCGGGTGAAGGGGAACTGCTGTATTGATGTAAAACATGAATGGCCCAGTAAGTGTGACCGGCTCACACACCCACGTTTCCGCGGGTCACACTCCCACATGCACTGATAGTGCTGTATTTCATTCGCCAACGTCTATTATATGCAAGCACGTTTGAACAGAGACTTGCCTTAAAAACACAGCATCCTTCCCCCACCATTTTCCCCAGACGCAGCACCGGTTGTATCTCACTTCTGTCTGTAGTTACCATCTCCAACGTCCGTTAGATGGCATCACGGTTCAACACAGACGCTCCTTACAAACAGAGCACCCCTCCCCACCATTTTTCCCAGTACGGTTTCAGTGCTACTCTTTCTCACTGGCTTTCCGTATTTGTGGTGCTATTTCCTCGCTTTCCGACTCACAGTACGATTTCAGTATTGCTCTTTCTGACTGACTGGTGCTATTTGTTCCCTTTCCGATGTATTGTAAATAGCGTAAATTCATCTCACTGTGGTGCTTATTCCGTACCTAATACCATGTAACACATTATAATTGTCCTGCTGTTCGCTAATATACCCATGCCACCGAAAAAAAGACGTAGAATTAGAAGGTCCACTTCAGATGCCAGAAGAAAGTCTATTTCAAAGTTGTCTGAAACGCCACAGCAGACAGAATCCACAGTGGAGGAACTTACAATAAAATGTCAATCAGAAAACTGTTTGTTCTATTTCTATGTTCCGTTTCTTTTATTTGAGAAATTCACCGGTTATAGATTTCCAGGCAACGCCGGGTACTCCTGCTAGTTAATTATAACCCCAAATCAGAAAAACTTGGGACGGTATGGAAAATGCAAATAAAACAAAAAAACACAGTGGTTCTTAAATTTACTTTAAGTTTTATTTCATTGCAGACAGTTTGAACCCATGCAGAACCCATATGAAGGCCTAAGAGAAGGTTTATGGATGTGGTGAGAGAGGACATGCAGGTGATGGGTGTGACAGAACAAGATGATGAGGACAGAAAGATACGGAAGAAGATGATCCGCTGTGGCAACCGCTAATGGGAGCAGCCGAAAGAAGAAGAAGTTATGTCTAGTCTACTTCATCTTATTTGTTAATATACATACATTCCTGCATTTCAGGCTAGCAACACATTCCAAAAAAGTTGGGATGGTAAAGCATTCACCACTTTGTAATGTCGCTATTCCTTCTCACAACACTTAAAAGATGTTTTGGCACTGAGGACAGCGAGCAATGAAGCATTTTATGGTATTATTTTGTCCTGTTTTTCCTGTAAACATCTTAAATTGTGCAACAGTACAGGGTTGTCATCGTCACATTTTACATTTTAAAATTCTCCACACATTCTCTATTGGGGACAGGTTAGGAATTTAGGCAGGCTAGTCCAGTACCCGTACCCTCTTCTTCTTCTGCAGCCATTTGTGTGCAGAATATGGTTTTGCATTGTCTTGTTGAACAATGCATGTGAGAAAGCAACAGATATGTTGCTTCAAAATCTCAATGTACTTTTCTGCATTAAAGCCACAATCACATAAGTATAAATTGCCTTTGTCAAGGGCACCGACACAACCCCATACCATAACACACCCTGGTTTTTGAACTTTTTGTGGATAACAGTCTGGATGGTCCTTTTCATCTTTGGTCCGAAGCAATCAGCATCTATTTCTTATAAAAAAAGATCTGGAATACTGATTTGTCTGACCAAAATACACATGTCCACTGTTTGACAGTCCATTCCAGATGCTTCCGAGCCCAGAGGAGATGACGGCACTTCTGAACGCCCAGAGAAGTCAACGCCACTTCTGGACATGGTTAACATAAGGCTCCTTTTTTGCACAGTAAAGATGTAAGTGGCATTTGTGAATGTAACTCCATATTGTGATGCTTCACAAAGGTTATCCAAAGTAATCGCCTGTCCATGTGGTTATATACGCTGTTAATGAGGGACAGGTCTTGATGTAGTGGCTGCCATATGAGGGATCGGAGATCACAGGTGCTCAGCTTAGGCTTGCGTACCCTTGACTTTTTAGCACTCAACTTCCTCCAGATTTCTTGAATTGTTTAATGATATTATGCACTGTAGAGGGAGAAATATGCAAATCCCTACCAAGCTTTCTATGAGGAACATTGTTTTCAAATATTTCAATAATTCTTCACAGGCATCAGTTGACAAACTGGAGATCCTCTGGCCATCTCTGCTCCTCAAAGACTCAGTCTTTCTTGGATACTGCTACCAAATCATGACTATAATCACCTGTTCAAAACACTTGTTTGAAATCACATCATTATTTAATTATTTTACCTCATTACTGTCCCTAATTTTTTTCCCCCATCCCAACTTTTTTTGGAATGTGTTGCAGGCCTGAAATGCAGGAATGGATGTACAGTATATTAACAAATGAAATGAAGTTGAGCAGACAAAGCATGGCATTTCTTGGGTTCTTACTGTCTGCAATGACATAAAAGTCAAAGTAAATTTAAGAATCAATGTGTTTTTTTTTAATTTGTATTTTCCATACCATCCCAACATTTTCTGATTTGGGGTTATACTATTATTATATTTCCCCTACTCCACTGTCTATTGTTTTTTCTTGATTTATTATAATTAACCTTGTACATCACTGTTGTAACTGTTTCGTTTTACATTTTCTGATTACACTCTAATTTCCTACACTAAACTTCTCACTGGAAAGCAGCATCAAATCTTACACATTCACTCATGTAAACTTGCAACCAACCTTCGAAGATGGCAATATAAGCGAAGTTTCCCCCTAATTTCCTGATGTGCTATTATGGACAGGGTTAGATGAGTTTGCCCAGTTCAACCAGTGAGATGAACTGTGAAGTACTTCTGTGATTTGCTTTATAAATACAGTGGAACCTCGGGTCACGACCGTATTTCGTTCCAAAACTCTGGTCGTGACCCGAAGTAATTTTCCCCATAGGATTGTATGTAAATACAATTAATCCGTTCCGGACCGTACAAGCTGTATGTAAGTATATATTTTTTTTAAAGATTTTTAAGCACAAAAATAGTTAATTATACCATAGAATGCACTTTGTAATAGTAAACTAAATGTAAAAACATTGAATAACACTGAGAAAACCTTGAACAGAGAAAACTAACATTGCAAGAGTTCACGTTACAGCCTTACGAACCGCTTGCTATAAACAGTTTTTTTTAATGAGTTTTAAGCACAGGGAAAAAATGAACATTTGAAAAATCCGTAATTTATACAAAAACTAACCATAAACAACCAAGAAAACTAACCTTGCATGAGTCGAGTTCTGGCTTGAAGGAAGTGAGGAGGAACTGGGTGGAGAGGAGATTACAGTTTTGAGGTAAAGTCTGTGAAGATGCGGTTTCGCTGCATGCTCCCATCTTGCTTCCGGGAGCCCTTAAACCCGTCACCGTCGGTAATGTTACCGATAAGCATGACAGTGAGACACTACAATGGAGCAATCGGATGGTGCAAAAAGTGCCACGTGCTTTTATTAAAATCAACAAAACAACAATCAAAAACAAAGTCCAAATTAAAGTGCAGTGCTTTCAGAATCCTTCAATAAATAAATGATCCCATAAAAACAGAAGTGAAGTGGAGGTTAAAATCCAATACAACAAGATTAAAACGATGCTCGAAGCAGTCTCTTTAAAAACAAGCCCGGTGCATTCTTTAACTGCCTTCTCAGCCTTACTGCCTTCTTTAACTGCCTTCTCGTGCTCGCTCGCTCTCTCCCTCTCTCTCTGGCTCGCTCTCACGCACTCTCTCTCTCACTCTCTCTCTGGATCGCTCGCTCGCTGCACAGGGAGAGACTGAACACTTGCGGAAATCATCGGCGTGTACGAACCGGAAGGGAAACCGGCTTGTTTGTCACCCAAGTGTGTGGTCGTGACCAGATGCAAAAGTTAGGTGAACTTTTTGGTCGTAACCCGATTTGTACATGTTCTGAGACGTTCGTGACCCGAGGTTCCACTGTACATTACCTATTTGCCGCTCTGATTACTATAGGAAAAGATACTTGTTCTATGAAGCTATAAGGTTTCTGGTCATAATATTATCTATTTGCCATATTGTTTTTAAATCAAGATATTGAGAGCATTTATGGACAATTAAGTTTTTAATTTTCCCTCATTTTTACTAGATTTACAAAAATTACAAAATTTCCAGTTATTTTTGTTACCTGATTGTAGCCATTTCTTATCTTGTATGTATGAGGCCAACATTTTATATTTTTATTTTTCCAGAAGCATTCCTTTTCGTCACCTGTTAAGTATGTTGATAGGGTAGCAGGATTTGCTTTTGTCTCCTGTATTTATCATTTCAAAGCATTTTAAAATGAACTGTCAAGTTTCTGAACATCTGAATTTGAAAGATACAAAGATGTATTAGCAGGCTCATACAAACCAGCAGGAAACAGTAATCTGCAAAAGGAACAGCTTCTTAGCTACAGCCTTTCAAACCAGGCCCAACATTGAAATAAAATATAAAAAGAAACACAAATGCAGTAAGTTTCTTTCATTGGCTAAATAGTAATGAGCACACCGTTTTCAACATTCAAGGAGAAAGATTAGTAGAATGCCAGTATGAGGAGGCGGAGGTGGCAGCATGTAGAAGATATAGCTTACAAAATGTTACTCCTATACAAAAATCTGTGTGTCAACTGACCAAGGGATGGCAAATGTGACCTGCAGATCTATAAAGCAGCAAACCTGCATTAAACATCGTGGAAGGCCTCTTAATTTGAAGCTTCCCATGAGAACACATTTTTGTTTTATGTTGCCATCTCTTTTCATGCTTGCACTGTTTTATGTTGCAGATGCTTATACCGAATAACACGCACAAATTTGTGATTAAAGGGATGTATTTTTGTCCAGATGATGCCCAGTCCTCCTGTTTGAATTGTTTTCCACTGCAATAGCCAAGATTAAAACATGCTGGGCAGAAATTTTACCTTTTCCTAGAGCATTCTAAATCCCTTTGTGGGCCACATTTAACATGAGAGGATGTGCAAAACTATTCACATAATTTTCCTTGCTATATATTTTGCCAAATTTGCCATCTAAAAAACTGCAATCTGTGAAGATAGAAATGCATCACTCTCTACTGTCTATTAAAACCACCTTAAAAACCCTAACACAATAGCTTCAACCTGTACCAAAGAACACCCACAAGTCATTGCCTCTATTTTGCACGTTAGAAAGCAGAAAGCCCAGACTCTAAGATAAAGAAGTGCAAGCTGATGTCTTTTGAAATTGATGATGTACATGAGAAAAAGCTGGAGCATACAAAAAAGAAACAAAATAAATACAAAAAATTGAAATGGTATGAAGGACGCAGTCGAGGACAATCAAAGTGCTGGCACAAATACAAAGAATCTTTTTTGTTTTAATGGCATGAAAAACCTTGTGCGCCGCCAGATTAAAAGATTTAGTAAAAACCTGAGTGCAGCAAAGCTACAATGTAACAGTTTACATCTGCTAATTAGTTGCAAATACATTTCTCAAGCTTGTTCAGATGTAAATACTATTTCAGTTATGCACTTTATTCATTATCCTTATTTATACTGCTTTTATTAGAGTTTCAGTATGGACATATGAAAAAGGAAGGAGATTATGAAAACATTAAAACTAATAGACCTTACCAAAGCTGACAGTACATGACTTTTATTATACAGTATAGCCAACCAGAAAAGTGTGTTGAACTTTCATTTTCAAAATTTTTTTTTTTTTTTAAATACTAGGGGACTCTGCCCCCTACCCGTTTCGCTCACCAACCCCCATGCGGGCGCTACACGCTAACCTCTTCGCAGCTCTGCCGCTCACGTATGGGGAAACGGGTGTACAATTTAGCCAGATTGTTAATTTCATGGGAATTGTTACTTATGCATAATAGAACTGTTATAATTTACAGCAAATAATTAACCATATTAAAAATAGTAAAACGTAATGAAATTGAAAGAAAATTATGTTTCATGTTGCATTAGAGGTATTTGTAGTGTTATCGTTTTTGTTCTGTTTGGCTTTGAAATGAACACACAAATACTTTTTAAACTTACACTTTTACTGTTAAACTTCAGTAAAAACAATATTTGAAATTAACTTTTCGTCAATATCGCATTGAATTTTGATTCCATGTTTGGAGTTACATCGTGACAATGCAACGTATAACTGCCCGTGAGTGAATATCATTTCTTTCTCTTTAATAAATAAACCGACTTTTGAATGTTTGTCCCTGTGATTTGTTAATTGTTATAGCAAAAGCTATTCTAACGGGAAACTATTAATGCTTTAATACGAATAGCATATCAAGATCTCCTTTGGTGTCTAATGTGATCCGCAGAAGATGTACTACATTACTTTTCTTGTCACCTGTTAAAATTTTACGTGTAAGAATTGTTCGACCAATTTTGAATACAACTAATCTTGCTCTGTTGTATAGTCCAACATTCATACATCAATTACGCAATAACATTACAATACGTCCTTCTTTCAACAGTAATTTGGTCGGTGGAAGACCAGACAAGTGTTAACGGTTGTAGATATTCTACGGGATATTGTAAGTTGATGTTTTCATCTTCTGCAACATCACCACCATCTGTTTCAACATAGTCTATTGATTCGCATTTGACCAATTTGCTGTGTAACCATTCAGCAATTTTCGTGCTAATTTGTTTGACTTCATCGTTTCTCGGTGCTAGGATTACCTGTGTATTCATTTCTTCTGTTGATAACCCTTCAAGATGGAATTCTTCAATAAGATTTGGACATAATAAGTCTTCTTTTATTGGGAACTTAAAGTGAGGAAAATGTAAAAAAATTTATAAGAACTGAGAGCGCAGGAACGGTGTCTGACAAAAGCATTCACACGAATGAGACGCGAGAGGACTGTGGGCTTGGGCCGTTAACCTGAAATGGTTGAGAGGAGGGCGGGACTTGAAAAGATCTCTTGGCAATAGTCTCATCTCAAGATCTTTCTTTTATAATAGAGAGATAAAATATGCAGTTGCATCTATTACATAGGATTGTCCTTCAAGATTATTTACAAAGCGCAGAATGATACAAAATGAAAATAAGATGAAAAAACAACACAAGATAATTCAGATACACAATGAAAATCCAAAAACTAAAAAATGAGACAACATCATACAGGAGTGGATTGACAATGAGATTTTAACTAATAGACCAACACAGCTGAGTCGGCATATTAAGTAAATAAAAGGTAGTAATTTAATAAACAAAGGTGACCTAAAAAGCAAAAGAAAAGTAGTTTATTTGTTGTGACTTGAATGGTAACATATTGAGAGAGATTGGCCACAACAGGTTAATGATGAGAAGAAATTTGAAGAGGATCTGGGTCATGCCATATACTATGTGCATAATAGCTTAGTGTAACACAAATTTAGTATTCTCTTCATCTATAACAGTAGTAAAGTACTTATACATACTTGATTTGACTCAATAATCTACAATTAATAAAAAATAAAAGTGAAATCTACTCCTAGTCTGGCAGAACATTTTTTGATCTTTTTGATTTAATAACATTAAAGATAAAGAAGAAGGACTTGAACATTTTGAATATAATAAAGACAATCATTTTTAATACAGTACTTTTTTTGTGAACCTGCTGTATATGCGTTCATCTCCAGACTTTGGGACATATTGGCAAGACTTTAGCTGGATGATTTTTATGAAGACTAAACATTTTTGTCTTCAAATCAGCACTACTGAGAATGAACAGCTCAGGCATTTGCTAAGATAGGCCAGAGCACTGAGGGGTCCATATTAGTGCAACACTGCACAATCCTTCCTTCCAGCTGCATCTCTAACATAGCTGAAATTATTTTTGTAATATTCAAATCATTTGCTGCCTTTTTCACTACAGCACCACCAGAAAATGCGTCTTTCTGCTGGATGATAAAATTGTTGTTCTCCAGAATGCTTCAGTCACTCCTTGAGATTTTGGGTGGAAAAAACTGCTGAACTCTGGCTTAGTCACATTTATTAGCTTGCAGTGGGCTACTAATCTCCCTATGAAGTAAACTTTCTTTGTGCAATATCTCTGAAAAGTTAGAATAACTTGAGTCTGTAGGGGAAAGTAGTGTTCCACATCAGTTTTGAGACCGATTCATCTATCATCTAATCTGTCTCATAAATTCCATTATAATATCAGGAGGAGCTGGAATATATCTAGGCAGCATCAATCATATGACAGGGCACACTCTGAGCAGTAATAAATAGTGTACATGTCACACTTCCTTATTTTGCCACATTTACACTGTGAAGACCAGGGGCGCACCTCCCGCCCCAACCTGACACAAACAGGCAATGACACCAGTTCAGTCCAACACAAAAACTTTTATTCAGGGAAAGGCACCCATCCCAGAGCAATCTCCAAGGAGTGATGCCAACAGTCACAATCACAGTAAACTGTCCCTTTCCTTCAGAGCCTTACAACCTCCTTCTTTCTCCACAGGAAAGCTTCACAAGTGTTGCACTCCGACTCTGGCTTGCCTCTGTGAGGCAGCTGGCACCTTTTAAAGCCACACTTTGGAGCACACCCGGTGGTTTGTTAGGTAGGTCTGGAATTGCTCCCAGGTGTGGATGAAGCCCAAGATAGGACTCTACAGTTCCCCCTGGCGGCATCCGGGGAACCCAACAGGGCTGTGCTGGGAAACAGTAATTCACATACAGCCCTGTGGGAATCTGAGGAGATGATGCAACCCGGGGGGCTGCCAAGTAAGAGTTTTGGGGAGACAGCACCCTTCAGAAGTCCTGTCCCCCTGTCCTTCCATTTCAGAGGCATCCCAGCCTGGTAATAGTGCCGGCTGCCGTCCATCACAACACATAAATGTAAACAGGATTTATATACCAGTATAAAAGTACAGTGAAACCTCGGGTCACGACCGTAATTTGTTATAAAACTCTGGTCGCAACCCGATTTGGTCGTGACCGAAGTAATTTCCCCCATAGAATTGTATGTAAATACAATTAATCCGTTCCAGACCGTACGAACTGTATGTAAATATATTTTCTTTAAAGATATTTAAGCATACAAATAGTTAATCAAACCATAGAATGCACAGCGTAATAGTAAACTAAATGTAAAAACATTGAATAACACTGAGACAAAACACCCAGGCTCCCTGCTCAGCTGCTGTGCTCGCTCGCTCTCAACTGCACGCAAGCCTGCTCTCGCTCGCTCTCTAAGCTAAGCCGCGAGTGCGGTGATTATTTTATTAAAACTGGCCTTTTTGACGGGAGCTGAGGACCCGCTATACCACAGGAGGAAGCTGGGTTGACAGGAGGTTACAGTTTTGAGGGAGAGTCCCTCTGCGTGATGCACCGAGAACAACGTTACAGTACAGGGAGAGACTGAACACGTGCAGAAATCATCGGCGCGTACAAACCGGAAGGGAAACTGGCTTGTTCGTCACCCGAGTGTGTGGTCGTGAACAGATGTAAAAGTTTGGTGAATTTTTTTGGTCGTAACCCAATTTGTACGTGTTCAGAGACGTTCGTGACCTGAGGTTCCACTGTATTTCTCTTATACCTGCAACAGCACAGGCTATATTCTCTATAATACAAAGCCATTTTCACTTCAAAACATGCGGACAGGAAAAACTGACATGATAGTCAGAAGACAGTTCTATTTGCACTTGGAGAAGCAGAGGCAAAAACTGGAATTTAGAAGCAAACACAATGTTTATTGGACTAATTTCTGTAAAAACTATATGAATAATGTGGTGGGCTGGCACCCTGCCCGGGTTTTGTTTCCTCCCTTGCGCCCTGTGTTGGCTGGGATTGGCTCCAGCAGACCCCCCGTGACCCTGTAGTTAGCATATGGATGGATGGACTATATGAATAAAATGATACGAATAGCAATCAACACACCTTGTGACTACCAGTCTATCTATCATGGGGGTTTAATATATGAGTGCTGCCTTGTTGGAATTCATCCAGCCTCTGAACATTTTCTCCTAACCAAGTCAGCTAAACAGAGCTAAGCAGGAAGGGACTTAGAAACGGACAAGAACCTTTTCTTACTGTTGGTTCAAATACTCCATGTTTGATGATGCACTGCCTTCCTGTTACATAAACTCAATTGTTTTTTTAAGAAGTCAGCACTAAAACTCAAACTAAGTGTTATCTTGCCCTGTAGTGTTTGGAGCTAGAAGTGTCATAGTGTGGTGTAGTGTAGTGTTGCCTAGAAGGTGCTACCCGTGCAAATACAAATACACGCTCAGCTATAAGCACTCATGGTGGTACAAACTGGAGCTGTCAATTATCTTAATGAATAAGAATTTGTATTAGTTCGGGGGACAGTTTACACGGAAGAAAAACTTTGCAGATAAAGGAAGGAGGAGCAAACTTCACAAAGCTAGTGACTGTGCCACAGTTCATATTAATTCAAATATGGGTTCAGTTTTACAAGTCACAAGTTTGAGACCCCTGTAGTAAACAGAGAAAATACATGTCACACTGCAATCTTTAATACTGATTTTCATTTTGTAAAAGTTTACATTATAATGTTGAATTAAAATTAGAATTTAATTTGATTTCTAATTGATTTTTGGCAATACAGCTTGTTTTGCCTAAATGATGAGTGGCATGTAAAAAAAACAAAAAAAACCATAATTTTTACGAACATGTATTTAATAAATTTAGAGGCTTAGGTGAGTATACTTTATTAGTTACACTTGGAGTATGTTAAGTTGATGGACAATGGAACAGCAGGCAGGCTAGTTGTTTCATTAAAGACCAGAACTGCAGCAGATATAGATAGGCCATAGAAGGTGTATGGAGTTTGAGTGTACATCACAGCTTTGTACATTAAATATTTTACCTTTATTGTTCACTGTAGTTTTGGAAGGTTTACAGCCAGAGAAACCTGTTGCATCCTGGATTACACAGCTTGCTCTTCAAATGCACAGCAATCAATGTTGAGGGATTAGAAACAAGCTCGAAAACAAATGGCAGAGGTACGGCCGTAAATCAGATTTTTTATTTTTCGAGTTAGGAGTGTGGTTACTTCAGAGAGGTAAAAATGAAAAGAAAACTCTAAATAATAGGTCTGCGTTGTCTGTTCAGGATTAAAGTAACCCCGACAAAAGCAGCTGTGAAGCTGAAGGAGTTAACGGGCCTTGGAGCATATTTATCTACATTCCCCGTTTATGCGACAGAAATCAATAGCCATTTGAAGTTCACAATATGAAAACTGTGTTTTTAATAACTGTAGATTTTACAAGCACATTATTCTTTCCATTAGGATTAAAATCTCACTGAACAGCAATTTGTGAAAGAATTCTACGAGGGCCCGGCGCCCACAACTCTGACCTCTCAAGTGAAGTTTGGCAGAAACAAACCTTTCTAAGGTCTAGGAACAACATATGCTTTAAATTAGACTTCCTGAAAATTAGCCCCTGTATTGGTAAAATGGAGGGGGAGAGAGCAATGCTGCTACTCACACAGTGTTGTCTGCAGGACAGGAGAGGCCCAGGCGTCCTGTGCTCTGAAGAACGTCAATCACTGCCGAGTACTCAGTAAAAGCCTCTACACAGAATGATGTCTACCTTGCAGCTGGATTCTTTCACTCCAAACATTTTCTTAATTAGAATTACACAAAAGCTGCTGCAAAAAAAGCCATAATATGAAAACAACAGAATTAAAATAAAGCATAGCTACTATAGGAGCAGGATTTCTTCCACTATTTCTGCCGTTTTATAACTTGACTTAAATTTGCCCACCACAGAAACAAATCTGTGTCTCTATCACCAAAACTTAAAAAAAAGAGCAAATATGTTCTACAACTATTTATGCTAACAAGTGAATTAATAAGGTTTTCTTGTTCCCTTTCCCTATAAGCTTGAGGGAAGTGGTAACTAATGAATCCTGACAGGGTCAATTGAATAATTAGAAGAAAACTTGACCAAAGTGTGCAGGGGGAGGAATCCGGACAAAACGCTCAAAAAAGACTAATACAAAGAGTCAACCCTTCCTAAAGCAAGTCATTGAGGCCTGTCGATTCAAAAATGCTTGAGAGGTGTTGTAGCTTGCTTATAAAGGCAATGACTGTTTATTTATTTTTTAAACCGACTGGCTTTTTCTAATATACATTATGTGACATGACTGGGAGCATATTACATTTAATCTTGCATGGACACACTATTAAATGCTTTGAATAGCGTAACCCTCAACATGATGGTGCTATATAATTAACTAATTAACTGAATGCTCTACATGTCTAATTTACTATCCATGTAATGTGATATTAAAAAAAATTAAAAAAAAAAAAAAAAAAAAAAAATACCGACTTCGGGGCAATCAGAAGTATATCTGTGATACATTTACAGTAAAACAGGACACCATATTGTTACATCTGGGTGTGTCCCCTGCCTCACAGGGACGAATACTGCGGGAATAGATTTTGAGGTAACATCTGGAACTTCCCGTCTGAAGTTTTCTGCTATAGAAGGGAGGAAATTAACCCAAAAGGCTACCTCTAAACCTGCATCTGACCTATCAGTAACCGCATCTCTTCTAGACTGCAGGAAATGAATCCTGAGAGGCACAGCAAGATGACATCTTGCTCAGCCATCAACAGACAAAGCCACACTGGTGTGACCAACACACAAGCATTCTCATGTTATTGTTTTTACAGCCTAACAAGACCATTAGTATTTGACAGGAAGGTCCGCTATGGACTCCAAATTATTTTAGACATCTGTGATGCCTTTTGGTTTACACAAGTGCTAAATTTGCAAATAAAACAAAGTCTGGTGTGGCAGGTGGAAAATGGTACACTGAGAACGGCAATGCAACTGGATTTCATTTCACTCTATTATTCTACTTAATGGAACACTAACATTACTGTAAAAATGATCATATTTGTCCCATGGAAGTCATTTACATTTAACAGTTTATAATAGCGATACAGTATAATAGTTTTTCAAGCAATTTAGAGTATTTTTTTTTATTAATTTCAGATTATTATTTGCTACAGTTGCTAATAATACTCATGTAGCAAATTGCATTTAGAATCCTCAATGTAGCTGAAGGTTCATCTTTAATTAGGGGCCACACAATGGAGATCCTGGCATGCTTTGCTTTTCTATAATTCAGTTATTTTTTTCTCTTACGCCAGCTAAAAATCCTGAAATTTTATAATTGAATAAAACATTATCACCACTTTCAATTGTATTTGCGTTTTTGCCATATCTTATATTACATGATTCATCTTTTATTAATCTCTGTAGACTCAAATGCAACTCTTTGACAGTTTAAAAAACACTGCTTTGTCACATTAAATAATTTCTAGATAGGGAAAGCATACAGTTGTTAGTGTTGTTACTTTATTTCTACAAATTACAAATGGGTATAGTTTCAGTAAATCAGCAAAGAATAAAAGAAATTAAAAGCTTTAAAAAAAAAAAAAAAAACTATATTCAGTCCTTTGATTGTGACTTACTTACACAAGTCCTGGGGCCTCATGTATAAACAGTGCGTACACACAAAAATGTTGCGTAAGCCTGTTTCCACATTCAAATCACGATGTATAAAACCTAAACTTGGCATAAAGCCACATACATTTCCACGGTAGCTCATACCCTGGCGTACGCAAGTTCTGCGCTCGGTTTTGCAGACTGGTGGCACCCAGCGTCAAAGCAGTGCTACTGTTCCTGTGTGGTTACCCTTTCTTTTTTAGATCCACATCCCTGACGCGGCTTTATAAATATACTGAAATTAACCGCATATTGTTTATTAGTTTAATGCATCTGATTGTAATTAACCTGTAACAATATAATGGTCCACAGAATGGCCAAACTATTCCAAATACCATAGCTGCTTTAGCGCTGTTACTCTCACTGCACCTTCTTCTTCTTCTTTCAGCTGCTCCCGTTAGGGGTTACCACAGCAGATCATCTTTTTCCATATTACTCTCACTGCACCACTCGGAGCAGCTGATCGGAAAGAGAATATCGGTATACAGCATCAAGCACACGCTGCCTCAGCCATGCTGTCTATTGAACTGCTTCTCACACGGCAAATGCTTCAAAACTTTCCTGTACAGACCTCACAGTTCAGAAACAGTTTCATCCTAAGAGCTCTAAACGTACTCCATCAGTCCATCAAGTGCTCCTTGTAGAACTGCTTGTACTTATTAGTACAGTCACCTCACTGTAAACTTGCGATAGTTATAATATTGCACAACCTGAGCCACTTTATAAAGCGCGTATTTACATATGATGACGATATCATTTTTAAGATGAAATACAGCGAAATATGTTTATTATATTATACAGATAAAACTTTAACTTCATTTAAATAATCTATATTGTTAATAATTAAACATGTGAGGACACAATGTCACTGCGCTAGCAAGGATCTGGCACTCCGTTCACAGATTGTTCCCGCCTTGTGCTGTATGCTTCACTGGGACTGGCGTGACACTGGAAGGATAAAATAAATAAACACGTACTATGAAGATATTTCAATGTTCTTTAAATGTTTTGAAGAATCAGCGTTCTAAGCTTACACATGGCTTAACGTCTATTACAGAGCTGATTGTGTGGCAACTGGGTATTTGTAGAAAGAAAAGGAAGGACAGGAATTGGGGGTTAGTACGTTTGAAAGAGACAGTACTGCTGCAATAAATTACTTCATCAAAGGTTGTGCATAATCACTGCGCCACTGCGTTCCCATGTTTAATAAGGTGCTTTAACTCCTATCATCATGAAAAGGATATCAAGTATACATCTCAGTATTTTAATTATTCAGAGAGCTGTAATATTATGAATGTAATGGATTTTGTGTCCTGTCAGAGAAAGAGAAAGCGCGGAAGCACGTAGTGATTCACACACATACGGCACATGGAATATCAAATACAAAACAAAGCATTTAACGTGCTACTTTAGTTACGATGGGATTTGAGAAACTAGTAAATTAAACCATTTTAAGATGAAGTTTATGATGTTCTACTTTAATGACAAAATAAACTATGTGATTAAGTGGAAATTTCGTGCTTTTTCCCCCCCACTGTGTGCCTATTTTTTTTTTCTCTGTACCCTAAAAGCTTTCATATGAAACTCAGACGGTGGGCTACGACTTGCCTTTTCACGGCGACTTTGATATCTGACAACTTCTTTTTTTATTTCGGGAACTGCATGACTTTGTGAACTTGAGCTTTCCAGTTTCTCCGACACTCTATGTCACTCAATCAACTTCCTTTTGTTGTTTATACCACTGTTTAAACCAACAAATACTACGTTTTTCTTTGCCTCCACTTGGTATTCGCTCATATTCTTCTATTTTCCCCCATGCTTTTGCCATTGCCTTTTCACAGAACGCTGTGCTTAAGGACTATTTATAATGATTTGCATATTCAAAGAGGCGTAATTCTGGAAGCAGATGGGGCGGGACAGCAGGCGTGTGCACGTGCGTTACTTTTCACACGGACTGGGATTTACGTAGCGGAAGAACGCGGAAGTGGGTAAATGCACAGATTTATGCATCTGGATTTTTTTGTGCGTAAGCACATTTCTGCTTTTGTGCTTACGCCATGTTATAGTGTGAATTCTACGCACGGTGTTATGCATGAGGCCCCTGGTGCCTGACTCTTAGTTAACATTAACACATCGGCATTTCTTGCCTTCATAGTAGCTTTTCAAATGTGTGTGTTTCTATCAGGCTTTACTTTTGTGTTATAATAGGAAACACAGTACTTAACTTAAAATGCTCAGTAAAAAGAAAAAAAACACAAAAAACTTTCTTATATGGTTAGGGGTTCAGCAGATACTAGGTGAACTGCACGAAACAGTTACTCAGCAGCTCAGCACAATATGAAAGAATGTCTAGGCCAGTGGTTCCCAGCCTTTTTTGGCCATGCCCCACCTAGGCCTCTCTAAAATCATGATGTCCCCCACTGTAACATATCTTCTTATTATTACCTGTTCAAAAAGTGAACTCCTACTCACGTGGAGGAAGCCCATAATGTCATTAATTTGGTCTAAACAAGCTTCCAAAGAACATGGGAACAAAAGAGGGAAAGGATAGTTGAGGTACTGACAAAGAAATCACTAAGAAATTGTTAATATATATATATATATATATATATATATATATATATATATATATATA
>JANRMT010061414.1:17812058-17850517 GCA_026402145.1 Polypterus bichir lapradei
ATATATATATATATATATATATATATATATATATATATATATATATAATGAAGTAATATGAAAATACAGCAAAAACAGTTTTGAAAACGTATAATATGAGATGTGATTTCATAAATATAAAATAACTTTAATGGACAGCTTTTTCTGTAATATTTTGATCATTTTATATTTTTGTTATATTGCAAAATTTTATAATCATTGTTACAATTCATATTATTTTAGCGGGAAAAACAATTTCTAAGCAGAAAAACCCAAGCCAGTTGTAAAATCATAAATTAAAGGGTTCTTCACCAACCTTTCTAAGTTTATATAAATATATAAATGTCTCTGTAAAAAATAAAATTTGTTTGTATTTTTTTCTATCATTTTTAACAGTGAATTTCTGTTTTTTAATTTTATAAATTGTTAATGTGCCTAAATTCTCAAACTGACCCCCTAAAAAATCTGATTGCCCCCCATTGGGGCGTGCGCCCTAAGTTGGGAATCACCGGTCTAGGCAAATAAAAATCTTATTTACCCATTTAATGCAGTTTTCCTTGAATAGCTCTTAATGTTAATCTTCATCAAGCTGCATGCACCTCTTCCTGAACAAAGGGATGACTAAAATGCCATCGTGTAAAAGAAAACACAACCAGCCACGGGAGTATTTTTTTCTAGACAGTTACGCTGTTGTTGAGTAGTAAACCTAAAATAACTGAAAGTACTACAGGCTAGAATTTAAATCAAAACACATTAACATTAAAACATGTTAAGGACACAGAGCTACCCTTATGGTTAATAGTGTTCTTTAATGGGTGAAATGGAGTACATACTGCTTTCTACTTTGAAAAAACAAACACTTGAGTAATGGCCTGCCATTGCAGGTTGTATCATTGCTATTAAGTAATACATTAGGTTTACCTTTAAGATGGATAAGAAATAAAACCTGCACATCTTGGCTGAACTCTGAATTATTTTTAGTTGCTTTATGTTTTAATTTCTATGTATTAAAAAAAATAACATTCATTAGTTAATTAATAAATAATTTGTCACAGATACTAATATTTCAGTTCAGCTTAAGTGTGAAATGTTCATAACAATGGATAGATAGATAGATAGATAGATAGATAGATAGATAGATAGATACTTTATTAATCCCAAGGAGAAATTCATAATGTTTTGTAGTATAAAAAAAAAAAAAAGTCTTAAAAAGTTAAAACACAATTTATTACCATTATCTTGTTTCTGAGGCAGTGATATTCAGGTAGTTATTGTTTTACAAATTAAAATATAGTTTTAAATGCACTTTTCAGTTCCAGGCTCAGAGTGCTGTACATATTTATAAGCATAGTGTAGCTAAAATTACCATTAAAACTCCCGTAAAGTTAGAAAAACATTTTCATTTACTTTTAGACTTTTCACTTTTTTGAACTATACTGCATTTCAAAAAATTATCTTGACACCTTCCACAGCTGCCTTCTTTCATTTCAAAGTTGCTTCAGCCTTTCTAATGTAGCTTATATTACTCTGAATTAACAAAGAGATAAATGTCAACAACAGAAACAAATAATGGCTAGCATATGACTACACTATATCCATATTTACAACAAGTACATTACAAAGTTAGCAAAATACATCCATCCATTATCCAACCCGCTATATCCTAGCACAGGGTCACGGGGTCTGCTGGAGCCAATCCAAGCCAGCACAGGGCACAAGGCAGGAAACAAACCCTGGGCGGGGCACCAGTCCACCACAGGGCACGCACACACACACACAAACACACACCAAGCATACACTAGGGACAATTTAGAATCGCCAATGTACCTAACCTGCATGTCTTTGGACGGTGGGAGGAAACCCACGCAGACAAAGGGAGAACATGCAAACTTCATACAGGGAGGACCTGGGAAGCGAACCCGGGTCTCCTTACTGTGAGGCAGCAGCGCTACCACTGTGCCACCGTGCTGCCCCTAGCAAAATACATGTAAGGTGCAAATCTGTTAAAGAAATATGTCATATTTTTATACACCGTAACAAAAAAATTTAAGATTTAAATTTAAACAGTTAATTAAAGAATCAAATGACCTGTAACTGCATTAATTTAAATTAATTCCTTTACTCATGGTTGGTTTAATTTAAGATGGCATAATTTAGAAAAGAAAAAGCAGAAACTAGCAAAGCCCATCCCATGCACTACCAGTTTTGCTCTTATGGTCAGCATCCTTAGCTCATAAACTGAAGGGGCCAAATTCAAGTTTTTTTGTTTAAAAAAATAAGTACCTATCACAAACAAATAGATATCCTGGTAATTAAAGCATAAAATGTAGTCAATGTTTTTTTTTTTTTTTAAGATTAGCTGGTGTGACTGTTGTGTCTGAAAATCTGAAATATAAAAGCTCAAAGCTAAGCCTTGATTGAACTTTAAAATTCACAAAATATTTCTTTCAAAATTCTTTATACATATGCCAAATATTGTGGACTTTAGACCAGTGGTTTGGCTGTTAGCATCAACTTTAATAACTTCGAACATTAAAAGCTCAAAGCTTAATAGTCGGAATTCAAACAAAACCAAATTAGGTCTTAAAATGAAAAAGTGCAACACAAAACATGCGTTGACCCAAAGTCAACGTTTTCATTAAAATAATGCTTCCTCCATATGATGTGTGAAATATAGACAAAAAACAAAAACATATTCAATATCAGTTAATTACACAACAACAATATTTATTTCTATTGCACATTTTCATACAAATAATGCAGCTCAAAGTGCTTTACATGATGAAGAAAGAGAAAATAAATAAGAATTAAAATAAGGGAACGCTAATTAACATAGAATAAAAGTAAGGTCCGATGGCCAGGGAAGACAGAAAAAATAAAAATCAGCAGGGGTTCACATGTGTATTCATCAAAAAAAAATTGTTTCAGAAATAAATAAATACCACAACGCAAATAATAAACACAAAATCATTTAAGCAGATGTGACCAACATCTGTGTCCAAAGTAAAAGCTAAATATTTCTGGGCTGACTTGTGACAAATAAAGATGTGTGTGATATGGTTATAAATTGTTACCATTAAGTGTATTTTTGACATCAAAAATTGTTCTTTGAAAAAGTGGTCATAAAATTTGCTTTAATTAATGTGGAAGCAAACCGCGACATATCAGCAAATATGAGGGTGACATTTGCATACTGAAGTGTAATCAGCTCAGTCTCAACTAAAGTGCAATACTTGTAGAGAGTCCTCAACTCTGAACTGGCTGCTGGTATATTACAAGATGAAAACTAAGTCCTAAGAAGAAGCTTTAGATAGTAACAGCAACATTTCAGGGAAAAATTAAACTTGTATAAGAAGCAATACATATTAGTAATTAACTGCATTGACAGTAGAGTAAGAGCAAGTAAGAAAGTCAGAACCAGGACAATTTCACAACAGGCTCACCCTTGACATTTTTGATATTCTGATGAAAAGACATTCCCCAGGCATCAAATTGCCATCAACTTAAAACCCCACCCAAGTCAATCTTACCTGGTAGGTACCAATTCCAATGTGCTTTGGGTCAATTTTCACCAGCTCAGCTAAAGGGTCTTGAACTCGTCGTGCAATTGATACTGCAAAACAGAATTAGTAAATGAAAGTGAAATACATTTCATATGCCTGTGTCTATTAAAAACTTGGTAGAGTGCTTCATCAATAATTAAGGAATCTATATGCTGCCATTCCTTGAATAACCTGTTTTACCCAATACAAATTTCTTTTAATGGACTATATTTTCGTAATTTATAATTGTGTTAATTCACTGTCACCTGCCCCTAATTAAGAAATTGGTCGAGAAGTCAGGATGACTTTGGTGTATGGTAAAAAGCAGAGAAGAGGATAACGTAAGATCTTTAAACAGAAGTACAGTTTGTGAAAGACTGTTGGACATCAGAAAACGACCGCAGATGAAAGTATTCTGTCAGATATTAGACAGGCAATGATTACCAGAGTTGAGCTTTTTAAGCAGAGAGAGGCTCCGTGCTTTATTTGCCAGCTACATCACAAATCCACGTGATTAGTAATTTAACAGGCACTTGGAAAACCTCAATAAATTAAAAAAAAAACAAATACAATCTGATCAGTGCAACACCAAACCTGTTTAAAGGTATAATGCTTGTGTTTGAACAGTTTCCCTATAATAAATATGAACAAATTCAGAAACCACAGTTTTGCAGTGCCTAATCTTGAAATATATATACAGTGTGGAATATGGCCGGCCAGTCATCCTGGTCAATACCCCCAGGCCGCCAGGTGGAGCCCTCCCTGCAGTATGGAGGTGCCCCGAATGCCAGAAGGGAATCATGGACAGTGGAGTTTTCCTTTACAGCCCTGCTGGATACCTTGCAGGGAGGCCCAGAGACTCTTACGTGCCCTATAACCTAGAAGCACGCTTTAGTCACAGCGACAGGAGGAATGACGTACTTCCGGGATGAAAAGACGACTTTTGATCTGACCCGGAAGTGCTAAGAAGTCACATGGACATGGGCTCAGAAGCACTTCTGGGTCACCGACTATAAAAGACTGTGGGAGATCCCAGACGATGAGCTGATCTGGGTGGCAGGGTGGCAACGCGTCTGGGAGTGGAGGATTGTTTATTGTATTGTGGTTTATGAATATAGTGGAGAGGAGGGTGCTTTCTGCACATTATTTTGTTAATAAAACAAATAATTGGACTTTTACCTGGTGTCTGGCACCTAGTCTAAGGGTTCAAGGGGACGACAGCGCCCCCTATCTGTCACAACAGTTACTACTTGCGCAGTAAAATAAAAAAGCTAAATGTTACTCTAACCTTGTTGTCTACTGGGGCACTCTTTTCATTTTAGTATTCTTGTGATTTTGATCCAGTTTAACCATATCAGTCAGTAAACAAAGTACAGGCATTTAAAAAAGCACAAACAGTTGTTAGGACATGAAATGGATTACTCAGGGTTTTGTAAGGCATAGAAGCTTTAAAAATGACAAAGATCTTTTTTCTGCTGTCCCATGCTCTAACCACAAAGTTGACAGCAGCTTTGGAATTTACAGATGATACAATAAATGAGCAAAACTGTGCATACTCATGTGCATTACATACTGTTCTTAGTATGCATGTCCTTTACCTCATACTGAATTAACCACTAATTATAGAAAATGTTTATTTAATACCACCTTTCCATAAATAGCTATTAAAATTGAAGGTATGCATGAACAGGGCAAGTTAGGATATCAAAATATTTACTTTTGGGAGAATATGTGGTTCATTTTGTTCTAGCAAAAAGGATCTGATATTCACATATCTATCAGTCATATATAAAGAAGAGCTTCCACTGTTATGTCAATGACACACAACTTTATGTAAGCGTGGACGGAACTGCAACATCTTCACCTGTTGCACTGACTGACTGCATTTGGGAAATCAATCATTGGATGACAGATAATTTTTTACAACTCAATCCTGATAAAACAGAAATCTTATTGGTTGGCACCAAATCTGTCCTCTCTACCCTACGTGGACTAAAAATTGACACTGATGGGATCCGAATTCAACCCTCAGCATCAGTCCGTAATTTGGGTGTCATCTTTGATCAGCTCCATAGTACAGACAGCCTTTTTCATCTTCACAACATTGCTCATCTGCATTCTTCCCTCGGTGTGAAAGAAACTGAGTCGCTCATTCACGATTTCATCACCACTACCCGTCTGGACTATTGCAATGCTTTGTTTTATGGCCTCCCAACTAAATATATCAATAGATTACAGTATGTTCGGAATTCTGCTGCTCGTTTACTTACACACACTAAAAAATCTGCTCACATCACTCCTGTCCTCTGAGTTACATTGGTTACCATTTTTTTCAAGAATCAAACATAAAATTATCCTTCCCACTTTTAAAGCCCTTCATGGTTTAACCCCTCATTATCTGTCTGAGCTGCTGCTTCCTTACACTCCTGCCCGTGCATTACGATCATCGGACGCTAAGTTACTCACTGTACCTAAATACAGGTTAATAAGTGTGGGTGGCAGAGCTTTCAGCGTGATAGCCGCTAAAATTCGGAATTCTCCCCCTCTCAGCCTTCGAATGGAAAAATCTATTATTAATTTCAAACATCTGTTAAAAACATATCTCTTCAATGAGTATTATTCCTTTTCATGTATGTAATTTCTACTGTTTTGTATTGAATTGTAAAGTGTCCTTGAGTGTATGAAAAGCACTACATAAATAAAACATTATTATTATTATTGAGAATATATTACAAAAGCTTTTAAAGATATTAACATGATTTATGTTTTGGAACTCTAACAGGCTTATTTTATAGAATCAAAAACAAAGACACAGATAACGTTGTTCAGTAGATTGTGACCCTAAACTCACTCAGGTCACGTACCCTTTTACAAATATGTTGTGTGTAGTTTCACTCATTCCCACCCTCTTAAGTGAGAGATGAAGAGACTTTCCATGCTCTCCCTGCTAATAACCGAGATCAGAGATTTTTTCAACAAGGATCAAATAAAAAAAATTAAGCAATACAAATATGTTGTCATGATAAGGTTCTAGTCCTTGGCAAAACTACATTGGATAAGCAGGTTGGAAAATGTACAGATGGATAGGACTACTTTTTTTAATCTGGACCGACACAATTATTTCAAGACGTATGCACAAATAAAGAAAATCCTGATTATAAATAACATTACATTAGGAAAAAATTTGTGGTGCTTTGCAAGGCTGACAATGAAAAAATACAATGAAGAGAGACGTCAGCCCTTCACCAAAGTCTTTAGGAGCCAATATAAATTATGCCCACCTCCTCAGGAGCATAATTGTATCAGAATGGACAACAGAAGAAAATTGCATAAAGTGTACTCTGGGTGAACGCCTCACAGCCTTCATAACTATAAAAGCTTACTGGGATTTTCTTATTGCTAAAAAATCCTCTCTATAACTACTGCATCACATGAGGCGCAAGCACACAGTAGATACCTATTGGTAATGCATCAATGGCATTGAATGTACTGTTTTATTGGACAGTGCCTGCAGAACAGTTAATATGATTACATCAGACAAATCCTGCAATAAGCAGAGAATTTTTTAATATTGTAATTCGAGTCTCTTAGTAACAGCGTGCTTGCCATAATTCCATAAACCGCAAGACACTGTTCAGAGTAGCAGACGATGTTAGTACTTAGATCAGATGGTGTAACATGCTTAACTGATTTGAATGGTGGAGCACTTTTAATTTTTGTTAAATTCACCTAAGAGATCAAAGAGAAACAAACATTTGTTAAATATTTTTCTAACGATACGTCATATTAAAAATAATAGTAACGAGAGAATGCAATTACATGTAATAATGAAGTACATAAAATGCATGCTTTGTGATGGCATTCTACAATATCATGCAGTTAAAATCCGAACCCAAACAGGCCTGTGGAAATTGAAAAAAAACTGTCAAAGATACCAACTACTAACTCGAGTCATGTGAAAACTGTACCAATTGATGTGCTATTATTAGTTGTTGGTAATGAAGATCTATGGGCAACTGCAGGGCTTATTTGTTATACAAAACCTTCTTCAAAGAAGTGCTAGATGCCAAGTGACAATTGTAACAAGGAGCTATATAGGCGCCTGACCCGACACAGACTCACACCGGAGCCACGTATAAAACCAAGAACGCCTTTTATTTTCTTCACCTGTGGGGCACGTCTTCCCCATGACCCACCACAGGCACAACACAGTCCCAAGTAGACAAAACACAAGCACAAACACTCTCCTTTGGCACCACCACTCCTCCTTCAAGCTTCGTTCTCCTCCTCCCGACTCTCGCCATTGAGTGGTGGCCGCTGGCCCCTTTTTATGCCCACCCGGAAGTGCTCCAGGTGGTTGACTGCCGAGTTCTGGCTGCACTTCCGGGTGTGATGAATATACTGCCCATATGGGCTCAGGAGTCCCAGCTGCAGCACCTGCGGGACCCAACAGGGCTGCATCCAACCCCAATTCCCATGGAGCCCTGCGGGAAACCGAGGCACCGCTCCAACCCAGGGGGGCAGCCATCTAGCGTCCAGGGGGAGGTATTGCACAGCCCATGGCTGCTCCTCTTGAACATATAGCAAAGGGGTGTCCCGGTGTGTGCGTGTGTGTGTGTCTGCGTTCCCTGCGGTGGGCTGGCGCCCTGCCCGGGATTTGTTCCTGCCTTGTGCCCAGTGTTGGCTGGGATTGGCTCCAGCAGACCCCCGTGACCCTGTGTTAGGATGTAGCAGGTTGGACTGACTGACTGACCCTTCAATGTTATCCCAAATTACAGCCCAACAGCTGGGGCTGAATGGACTTTGACCATGGGGGGGGTATCCTTCAAGATCTCTTAGTGTTACATGCAAGAATACATTATGTCACCTGGTTTTCTGCTCTCCCCTCCTAATATTATTACTAGGACAAAGCTTCATAAGCCGACACAGGCTCTTGTTTGCACAACTTTATAATGTCTATGCATGTGTACTGTGTAATACAGATTTTGAAGAGCATTTCAAAGAAGCTGGAAAATAAGGGAATTCATGTATGTCTGTCTAGCCGTACGTTATATATAGAAACATTAGAAATGTATGGAGTGGGAAAGGACCATTCAGGAATCATAGTGTATTGGGAACAATGCACCATCAGAGGATGACAGTGCAGTGAATGCAGTCAGCACTCTGTGAGCTTTAGGCTCTGCGCAGGCCACTTGAGTCCCTCCACATCAGACATGTCAGACCACATCTTTATGGACCTGACAGTGCATGGGCCATAGCTGAAACAGAAAAGAGCATTCCCCAAAATGTTCCCACAAAGTTGAAAGTGCACAATTGTCTAAAATGTCTTTTGTTGTAAGATTAACGGTACCCTTCACTGGAAACAAAGAGCCTAGACTAAACCCTGAAAAACAGCCCCAGACCATTATCCCTCCTCCACCAAACTTTACAGTTGGCACTATCCAGTCCAAATGGTAGTGTTCCCCTGGAAACTATCACACCCAGATTCCTCCATCAGACTGCCAGATAAAGAAGCATGATTCATCACACCAGAGAATGTGTTTCCATTGCTTCAGAGTCCAATGGTGGCATGCTTAACACCACTCCAGCTGCCATCTGGCACCTAAAGCTTATGTTCCACTGCTAGGCTATGGAAACCCATTTCATGAAGTCCCACAACACACCATTCTTATACTTATGTTTCTTCCAGAGGAAGTGTGCAATTCTTTTGTGAAAGGATTGGTGATTTTTACTTACTATGCGCTTCATCACTTTGTGAGTTTGTGTGGTCAGCCACATTGTAGTTCAGTTGTCTTCGCTCCTAGATGCTTCCACTTCTCAATAATAGCACTTATAGTTTACTGGGAAAGATCTAGCAGAGCAGAAATGTTATGTACGGAGTTGTGCTAAAGGAGGCATTCTAGGACAGTGCCAAATTTAAAGTCACTGACCCATTCTACTGCCAAGGTTTACCAATGGAGATTACAAAGTAATGTGCTCGATTTAATACATCAGTTAACAAAGGGTGCAGCTGAAGCAGATGACCAGCTGAGAGAGATGAGCACATCAATATTCCTGAGACTTCACCTTTCTTTATTTTCAGATATTGCATGATGGACAAAGTTTGTTGGTCATGTGTTGGCCTGTTCTGTATCTCATTATTGTTTAGCTGCTAATTAAAGAAAAAATGAAGGGGTCTGAGTCTTAAATAGCAAGACAGTTAAATTTAAAGCAATTGGCAGTACAGACTGGTCACTAAGTAAGAATGCAAGGAATTTCAGTGCTGTATATCTGATTTTGAAAGGTTTCTATGAACTGTTTTATAAATAAATATAGAACGGTATCCATCACCCAACATACACGACAACAAGCATTTATGCACTTCACTCACACACAACCCATAACAATGAAATAATTTGAGTATGAAAGTGGTTCGAATGATGTTGGTTTAATATTATTACGTTTTTATTTACTAAGATGTTTATTAAGTATGCCTAAAGAAATCTTGGTAATCAGGCTTCAAGTGTGCAATTTATTTTTATGTGAAACGCAAAATATCATTTATCTCTTAAAATTCTGAAGGTTTTGGTTTAAGAAAGTGTTATATAATTAAAAAAAAACAAAAAAAAACCCTTTACAGTACAATGTAACTGAGGACGGCTTATTATCCAGAGGAATATTTAATTAAACTGGCACCCATCATTGCCACTGCTATGTTTTTCAGGTTTCAATTTCCAAATTGCACTTCAACTGTAGAAATGTGTAAAACTGCAGGAAATTCTTCACACTGAAAATAAGTTACTTGTTCTTTTGGAAGCTACACTGAACATGCTTAATGTTATAACCACCTTTCCATAATTTATTTTACAGCATGAGTGCAAGTGGCTATACAACAACAGATTTTAACATTGACACAGCAATAGCGTATTAGATTTTCATAAAGAATCTTGAAATGAAAATTATACAATTTATACCTCATATATAAATATATAAGAAAAAAACTTCCACATTAAAAATGACATTGTAATCTAATATGATGTCATTAAAATAATAAAATAGATAACTTATGTGAACCAAATTACTCATTAACACTAGAATTACCAGAGCCTATGAAAAAACTCGTAGATCCGTCACACCTTAAAACGCTTTGCACCTCTCCATCAGCATCTTTTGTCCTTTAAATGCTTGAAGGCCACCTGAAGCCACAGGTCCGCCACGCCCTCGACCCTCTGCAGTTCACATGCCAGGAGAAGGTGGGAGTGGAGGATGCCATCATCTACATGCTACACCGATCCCTCACCCACTTGGACAGAGGCAGTGGTGCTGTTAGAATTATGTTTTTAGACTTCTCTAGTGCCTTCAACACCATCCAACCTCTGCTCCTTAGAGACAAGCTGACAAGAGATGGGAGTAGACTCACACCTGGTGGTATGGATCGTGGACTATCTTACTGACAGACCTCAATATGTGCGTCTTGGGAACTGCAGGTCTGACATTGTGGTCAGCAACATAGGAGCGCCACAGGGGACTGTACTTTCTCCGGTACTGTTCAGCCTATATACATCAGACTTCCAATACGACTCGGAGCCCTGCCAAGTGCAAACGTTTGCTGATGACACTGCTATTGTGGGCTGCATCAGGAGTGGGCAGGAGGAGGAGAACAGGAAGCTAATCAAAGACTTTGTTAAATGGTGCGACTCAAACCACTTACACATTAACACCAGCAAGACTAAGGAGCTGGTGGTGGATTTTAGGAGGCCCAGGCCCCTTGTGGACCCCGTGATCATCAGAGGTGACTGTGTGCAGAGGGTGCAGACCTATAAATATCTGGGAGTGCAGCTAGATGACAAATTGGACTGGACTGCCAATACTGATGCTCTGTGTAAGAAAGGTCAGAGCCGACTATACTTTCTTAGAAGATTGGCGTCCTTCAACATCTGCAATAAGATGCTGCAGATGTTCTACCAGACAGTTGTGGCGAGTGCCCTCTTCTACGCGGTGGTTTGCTGGGGAGACAGTATAAAGATGAAAGACGCCTCATGCCTGGACAAACTTGTTAAGAAGGCAGACTCTACTGTAGGAATAAAGCTGGACAGTTTAACATCCGTGGCAGAGCGACGGGCACTAAGCAAACTCCTGTCAATCATGAAGAATCCACTGCATCCACTGAACAGTGTTATCTCCAGACAGAGAAGTAGCTTCAGCGACAGACTTTTGTCACTGTCCTGCTCCACTGACAGACTGAGGAGATCGTTCCTCCCCTACACTATGCAACTCTTCAATTCCACCCAGGGGAGTAAATGCTAACATTACTCAAAGTTATTGTCTGCTTTATTACTCAAAGTTATAAAGCTATTGTCTGCTTTTACATGCATTTTTATTACTATTTAATTTAATATTGTTTTTGTTTTGTTTTTGTATCAGTATACTGCTGCTGGATTATGTGAATTTCCCGTTGGGATTAATAAAGTATCTATCTATCTAAAATGTGTTGATAAGCAGCAAACAGCAAGCAGCCTGCTATCGCATTCCCCACCCCACACAGTTTTCTCAGCTCAAGTCTGTTTACCTGCGCGTCAGTTGCTTAGAGTTGTATAGAGTGAGAAGTCAAGCGAAATGACACCTTTTATAAATACTATATCGTTATTTGGAACACTTGCATCTCATGTGTGTTCTATGTAAACACATCGTTAAAACAGAAATGTTTTTCATGTTTTGGTAATAATTGACAAAATGTAGACATGAAGTGTATAATGTGTGAAGCCTGAATTTTAAATATCAAAGAAACACTTTCACAAAAGGTATAAATATAACAGAACAAGGACTCCCCAAGAGGAATAGTCTCTGGTTTTCCACAGATTTGTACTAGACTATTGTGATTAGGAAATTGAAGAAACAGACTTTTCTGAACATTTCATGCATTTATGGACAGAAAGTTTTTGCAGATTATGTACTCACATAAAATTATTTGGAATATGCTCTCAAAGGTAACCTAGCAAGAAGAGTAATATATATTACATTGTTGTAATATGCAAGCTGTGGTTTTGCTTACATTATTTTGACAGCTACAGATTTTATTAAATCCATGTTATGCATTTTTCTACAAAGCCTGTCACATCTGAAGTCTTTGCAATGCTGAAAAATGTAAATCACCAAAATATATATTACACATGCACTTAACTAAACGAGCGGCACGGTGGCACAGTGAGTAGCGCTGCTGCCTCGCAGTATGGAGACCCGGGTTCGTGGAGTTTACATGTTCTCCCCGTGTCTGCATGCTTTTCCTCCCACAGTCCAAGGACATGCAGGTTAGGTGCACTGACAATCCTAAATTGTCCCTAGTGTGTGCTTGGTGTGTATGTGTGTGTGTGCGCCCTGTGGTGGGCTGGCACCCTGCCCTTTGTTGGCTGGGATTGGCTCCAGCAGACAACCGTGAACCTGTGTTAGGATATAGCGGGTTGGAAAATGACTGACTGACTTAAATAAATTGTTAGTTTCCATTATTCTTGAATACTTTCTAGTAACAAAGTAATACAAATTACAAATCCAACTAAAAATGAACCTTTTTTGGGAGGATCACAATACATACGAGACCAAACACCACCTTAAGTAGACCTTATACAATCATGCTTCCATAAGGATATAAGAAATTTGAAAAACGAGAGCAGACCACTCAGTACATTCAGCCCGTTTGTTTAAATAATAGCTAAGCTGTCCCAGTATCTCATCCAGATTTTTCTTAAAGGTTGTTAAGGTTTTTGCTTCAGCTCCATGTCTCTGTAGTTTGTTCCAGTGTTTCACAACTTTTTATTTTATAAAAGAAGTGTTTCCTGGCATTTCCCCTTAATTTCCACTGATGCCATCGAGTAGGTGATTCACCCTTAAGCTGAAAGAGTTCTGCTCTCTCTTCTTTATCAGTGTCATCGAGGATTTTAAATATTTGGATTAGGTCCTCACGCAGTCTTCTCTGCTCGAGACTAAACAGGTTTAATTCTCTGAGTCTGTCACAGTAGGACATGTCCTTAAGTTCCAGGATGTACTTGGTTGCACTCCTCTCCACAGCTTCAAGTGCTACTATGTCTTTCTTGTAGTGTGCTAACCAAATCAGCACACAATACTCCAGATGTGGTCTCACTAGTGTATTATACCTGCAATGTTTGAGCATAATGTCCCTTGATTGAAATGCAACAGTTTTTATGATATAAACTTAACATTTTAATTGCCTTTTTAATTGCTTCTGTGCCCTACTTAGTCAATGAAAATGTCGTGTCAAGATAAACCCCTAAATTCTTTTCAGAGGGTGCTTCCTGTAGCCCATTGTCTCCCATCTTGTATTTCTAATCGATGTTCCTTTTGCCCTTGTGTAGCACTTTGCACTTTTCTACATTTAACTGCATATTCCAGGTGTTCACCCAGTTCTAAAGCTTGCCCAGGTCATTTTGAATTCTTTTCACTGCCTCCTCAGTGTCTGCCATCCCTCCAATTTTAGTGTCATCTGTGAATTTGACAAGTTTACTAACTATACCAGAGTCAAGATCATTATTAATATGAATCAGAAAAAGTAATGGTCTCTGAGGGACTCCACTGATGACCTCGCTCCATGTGGAGCATTCTCCTCTTATCTGTACCCTTTGTTTCCTGCCAGTTAACCAAGTTAAGAATAAATAGTCCAGCTAAAGTTACTTATCTAGTCAAGACTTCATACTGTATATTTTTCAAGTAAGTCACAGGAAGAGATGAATCTCAATAAAATCACAATCTTAGTTCTTACAACTGTAAAAATAAAATGTTTTTCCATGTAAATCCATCTCCCTGTAATTCACAGAGCTATTAAAAGCAATAATGGGACACGCACAGTTGCAAATGGTGAAATGTTATATCACCATCACAACAATGACAACATGAATATCTACATTTTTTTCCATCTAATAGATGCCAAAAAAAGATAAAAAGCATATAAACATAACTGATTATGTAAAGAATCAAAATTTCTGTTTACAAATGGGTGAGACCACGCTAAATAAAATGTCCCCAAAACATCATTCACAGGTCAACAAGACAATACAATTTCCACTTTCTAATTCCTCCTTGGGGGGGAAAGCTGTTATACTGCTGCAGAAATAGGTTAAACAGGGCCATTCTGGCTTGCATAGCAACAGATTTAGATTCAGGAGAACTGACAGGCAGCATATGAATGACTGACAGAGCTCAAAACAATGGTTCATGACCGGGAATTTCCTACAGGAAACCCAGGGGCATTAAGGAGCAGTGTTGTCTGTAAAATGTGAACAGACTTAGAAAAATATACATTTCATGTTGTGAAATAAATAAATACATAAATAAAAAATAGTGACATGGATTAAAAAAATGAGTAAATTCACAATGTACTTCTTTCAGATTATTCTACAGGTGAGGAAGAGAATGGCAAATGCACTAAATTCCATAAACACAAGCCAATAAAAGAGATGACTAAAACAGGAGGCACAGCTGAAGAAAGTCAGACTACAGAAGGTGCCAAGTATTTTGTAAAAAACATATTAAATGACAATACTAAATTTAAACAAGGGAGGTGGAGATAAAGGGAATGTTGAAGGGAAAAAAATAAACATAAGCCAAATTAAATACAGCAGTGATCAAAAAGCGTTTCCATGGAGCCACCCACTCATCGATAGTACTGTCTAGAGGTAAAATGTAGATACAACACATATTTAAATTAAGCATTAAAAAGGTCTAGCCAAAGCAGTATATGAAATTTAATCATCATGGGACAGTTCAGTAGCAAAGGGAGAAAGAAAGCATTGTTATATGCAATTGGAAAGACAGAACGTTAGTCAAGCAGTCTCAAAGACACAGAAATGGTCTTAGCAAATGTAGTCTGCTTCGACGGATATCGGTCAGTCAAGTACAGCTTGAGAAAAACAATTTCTGTAGCAAGCTGTTCCCAGCTGATTGATTACTCTGGTTTCCTGTGCTCTGAAAACTGTCTATCCTATTGACCCACAGCTCACCTTTTTGGCCAAAATGTTTTTGAAATGAGTACAGTAGCTCATTTTTCTTCAGATTATGTCTACGAAGTCTAGAATCCATGACACTGATCTGCATCTTCATATATCAAAATGGTAAATTCTAAAATGCAAGCAAGTTTATCATTCCAACAAAACCAGAAACCATTATTTTAATAGAACATACAACCACTTTAGAACCAAATGCTGTTGCATAAAAATATACCGCCATTGCTTTTTTAACTTTTTACAAGATTTTCTGTATGAGTGCATTAGATCAAGGCAGAGTCTAGTATAATATCCACTCTAACCATTCATTCCATTCTAGGGTTGAAGTGTACTGCCTGTGTAACATCATATAAAAAGACAGGAGCCGAGATTTAAAGGCTTTTTCTTGCAAGGCACACACCCTGATTCACTCATACTGTGCCAATAAAGGGTAATCAGTAGGGTAGTCTTTAAAATCTGGGAAGAAATCAGTATACTGATAAAAAAAAGAAAGAAGAGAATGAACATAGCACAGACAGCAACAATGCTAGACATCTAAACTACACTCCTAATGACACGAGGCAGCGGTCCTAACCATGCCATCACTTCATCTCTACAAAACAAAGAAATCACAGACAGCGACTTTTGAAAGTGCTCAGAGAGAAAGGAGTCTTAGGAGAGAAATGGATGATCATCATAACCATAATCTACACTGGACTGCAGGATTATGGGCACCCTTTGAAAAATGCTTTACGTGTAGTCTCAAGAATTATTAACACCCTTGGCAACAATGAAGAATAAAACACCACCACAAAAGACACAGAGTTAGACCCCAAAAATGGGAGAAATGTTGACTATCATTTTAGAGTAATTATTTAAAAAGAAAATTAGTATTGCTATTCTTTTTTTTTTTTGGCATACAGCTTGGTGTAACCTCCCCATGGTATCGATACAACTATACATGGTGTATGCACTACTGGTCAAAAGTGTTTTTATGGAAATGCACACAGTTTAATGTCTTAATGTTTCATGAAATCAAGGAACAGAAGAAATAAAAATAAGTCAAGGAATCATTACGTGTACAAAATTATATTAAAATTTTTGATTCATCAAAGTAGCTACCTTTTGCTGATAAAACAGCCAAACTGTTGAAACTCTTAATTCAGAATGCCAGTCACTCTGTGCAAGCCACCAACTGTGCCCCCAGCAAAAGAACCCCAGACCATCACACTTCCTCCTCCATGTTTGACAGTTGGTGTTGCAAACTGAGAGACCGTCGTTTCACCAACTCAATGGCATAACATAAGATTTCAAATTTTGATTCATCACACCATAAGACTATCTTCCAGTCTGCAGTAGTCCACAGCCGGTACTTCAAGGCCTTGTTTTGTCCGTTAAGGAATGGCTTTCTTACTGTCACTTGCACTGTCAAACTTGCAACATGAAGTCTCCTCTTCACAGTAGAAACTGACACTTGCATTTTTCCCCCACCACTGTTAAGCTGTGCTTGAAGCTGTTCTGCTGTGAGGTACCTGTTATGCAAACTGGTGACCCTCAGAAACTTGTCTTCTGATTGGGTTGTAACTTTGGGTCTGCCAGGTCTCTTCCTATCAGAGGTTTTTTCCAGTTTCCAATTACCTTTGCACTGCGTAGGACACCACTGGACTCATTGACACTTTGAATTTTTTGCAATTTCTCTAAATGAAAGGCCTACAATTCTAAGAGTGATAGTGCTCTGTGTCATTTCATTTGTTAATTGCAGTTTTCTTGCCATTATCACTGGAATACTTGCACTTCAGAGGGTGTAGTAACACAGTCTGCTCCAACTCTGCTTAAAGACTGACAGAGGGTTTTTAAGTAATCAACAGAAGTTGGGAAACCCGTGCAAATTGTTTGCTTCAACAAACAAGGCTTAATTTACTTAAATTGCTGCAGAGCATCTGTAGGTTGTAACCTATTAGTTATTCCCTGAAGAAGGTCCATTTGTGATAGTCTGAAAGAAACTTTTTTCAGTTTTTGCTAACCTAAACTTTAAATTGAAACATCTGGCAGTTTACTGCTTACCTTTTCACCATTTTAGGTTATTCATTGCATTTCAACTGATTAAATTTGAAGAAAAGCCGAGGTGTTCTAAAAGTTTTGACTGTTAGTGTATATGTATATATCTCAAGAGGCTGGAGAACCCTGGGGGGGTGGGGTCTTGAATGATTCCTTAATGTTTACATTGCTAAGATCCTTGCTATTCTTTGGTCTACACTTATAAGCTACACTCAAGACATTCAGAATTTTACCAGAAAATGAAATCCATTGAAAATGTAGATTTTCGTTTCAGTTAAGCTCTTCTTCCATAGTTTTAATGTGAGCATATCAATACCTAACAGAGCTCATGATGCCAATGAGAGACACTGGGACAGTGGCAGCAAAACAGACAGAAAACATGAATGTTCCATCATCATATTTCACAGTAAGAATAATGTGTCAGCTTTTATCCCTCCATATCAGAGAATTTCCAGTTCCATTGTCTCAAAACACCACTCACGTCTACAGTTATTCCCAGTTTCAAATAAAAACTAACAGCGTCAGATCCCTGGGGGGGCTGTAGTACATATCGTGATCGTGAATGAAAGAATAAAAGTGAAGAAAAAAAAAAAAAAACACTAACTGTTACAAGTGCTGTAAATTTTCACCGACTGTTACAAACGCAAATCAAATGTATGTTTTTATTGTGTAATATTAACAATAACAGCAGCTCACTACTCAAAATGGTTAATATACGAGACAGTTAGGATTGAACTGGGGGACTCTTGACTACAAATCAGCAATTCTTACCACTGTGCCACAGAAACTGTTGTATCATCCTCGAACCTTTTGTGAAAGTGTTTATTTTATCTTTGGACTTTGCATCTCTTCCCCTCGTGTTGTCAAGGGGGGGAGGGGGAGAATTGAATGCATGCGGAGGAGATGCAGTCTGAGCAGCCGCTGTCTTTCTGCTCCTGCCTGTCACGCTGCGTGTCAATCATTTAAAAGCCTGTACAGCAGCTGCCCTTTTGTCTAACCGCCTTGTCTCGCAAGACATTAAAGTGTCTCTCGCAGGACGTCAAATTGTCTTCCGAGAAGATCATGTATCGTCTCCTTCCGAAATTTTTTTTTATAAATAGAGAGATATGAAAAATGTTTCTGTTTTAACGATGTGTTTACATAGATCTCTGTAGAAATGAAACACACATGAAATGCATGTTTTCCAAATAACGATCTATTATTTCCCTATACAGCTCTAGGTACCTGACTCCCAGATAATCAAAGCTTGAACTGGGAGAACTTTGTGCCCGTTCTGCGGTAGTGGGGGGATGGAACAGTAGGCTGCTTGATGCTTGTCTTCATCGACACATTTACAAGACAAAAGATGCAGACAGAGAGATGCGAAGGGATTTAAGGTGGGCTGGATTTACAAGTTTTTTTGTAGACTTTGGTAATTCTAGTGATAGACACCGATGCTGCATAAAGGGTGTCTATTTCTTTTTGTCCTCCCTAATGGCTTATTAACTAGGTATGCTGATAGAACACCCCTGCTTCCCTCTTTTATTAATCTAGTCTTACTTGAACATTAGTGAGCATGGATCAATGGATTAACTGGCTCTAAAACAGAGATGCTATACATGTGGCAGGAGGCTTGTTGACTGGTGGTCCCTGTCATATTCAATATCCATTTCCCTTTTCTTGTCCCTGTTTTGGGGCTCTCTGTGTATGATGTACCTCTTTCTTTGGTCTACATAGACACTTTCAACTTTAAATTCTTAAGGGTCTCCTTTTAGGGGGAGGTCTTGAAAAGGGTTGCCAGGTGTCAAACTTATTTCCCACATTGAGTTAGGGTGTGTTTGATGTTTTTAAATGAAGAAAAACAGGTCCTGATAATGGTTTCTTGGGTACACAAAAATCATCCTTTTGGTTGACCATTGGTGCAAAGTTCTGTCCATCAGTGTTACTACTCATCCTTGAATTATGGTCTTTTGTTTGAACTTGGGTGTCCTGCTCATGCCTCCAAGAGTTGTCCCTGCAAAGTTACAATGTCTAATATTGATTATCTTATCAGATAAGGCACGAAGGTTACATTCCAAAGAGAGGCCTACTGAAAAAGAAGCTGATACTGAGTGTCTTGCAGTGGCTTGCTATGCCAGAACTTGTGTTTCAGCTAGACAAAATGGATAATGCCAGTCTGTCCTACAGGATTGAGCCAAATGATTCACACCATAATAGCCAAAGACCTAATAATGTACTGGGGTTAGCTTCAGAAACATTATATCATGTGCTTATGCACTGAATTTCAACCTTCACTTATTGAAATAAAAGAGTTTATTATCTGCCAACCATGAATTATTAATGCTTTATGTTTTTAATTTACCACATGGGGGCATGCATTCTCCAGAGATTATTGATGTGATTTCAGGTCCACTAATAGTTGTTATACTGAATGAGCCAGATTATATGCATGTAAAATAAAGAACCAATGAATGTCCTCTTGGTACACTGGGTCTTCTACAGAACCCTGCTTTACTAAGATAAACTCAACCAAATGTGAAACAAAAATGCAGAAAACGGCATTCTATAACAAGGAAGATTTACTACTGAGATGGGAGCAGAGGGAGGAAAAGCTTTAAGGGGATACACATCTGTGGTCTGTCAGAGATGTAAAAATCATAATAATGTTTTGAATTAGAGGGTAAGTGACTGAGACCATTATGTAGTCTAAACTAGCCTGAGAGTTATAACAGGGGAGTAAAAAGAGTATTCCTTGGCAAATGGATTAATCAAAAGAAATGAATCAAATTATATTTAATTTAGAGATTAAGCTGAAGAAGGCATGAGTATCATATCTGAATTAGCGTTAACACAAAAGATTACTTAATAACCTTTATATTTCAAAAGTTGACTGGTTTGAAATGTCCAGAATGTAGATTAACACTAGAATTACCAGAGCCAATGAAAAAACTCACCTTAAATCCCTTCGCACCTCTCCGTCAGCGTCTTTTGTCTTGTAAATGTGTTGATAAGCCCAAGTAGCAAGCAGCCTGCTATACCATCCTCCCCACCACCTCTGAAAGGGCATGAAGTTTTCCCAGTTCCTGCCTTGATTGATTATCTGGGAGTGAGCTACCCAGAATTGTAGAGGGAAATAATGTAATAATAATGTTCGGTGTCTACAACAGTCTATGTAAATGCATCGTTAAAACAAATGTTTTTCATATTTTAGTAATAATGACAAAATGTAGACATGAACTGTATAATGTGATGGCCAAATATCAAATAGACACTTTCACAAAAGATACACGTGCAATACGACAGCTTCCATGGTGCAGCAGTTAGAACTGCCGACTTATAATCCAGTGGTCATGTGTTCACAACCAGCTCCCCGGCAAATTTACCGTTTTGAGTAGTGAGCTACTCTTATTGTTAATATTATACAATAAAAACATACATTTCATTTGTGTCTGTAAAAGCTTGTGTAAATTTATAGTACTTGTAAAAGTTAGCATTTTTTTTTCACTTTTATTCTCTCAGTCGCAATCACAATACAACATCCACCCACCCGATCTGACGTGGTTCATTTTTATCTGAAACTGGGAATAACTGTACATGTGAGTGGTGTTTTGAGACAATTCTCTAATCTGGATGGATAAAAGCTGACACAAAAACACTGCTGAATCTGCCTTCTTCATATCTCATTGTCACTTGATTTTTTTTTTATTCAGTTTTATTGAGTGTTCCTGCTCACGCTGAATTAGTATGCACCTTTTGGTCCATGATGTCAAAGCCGCACTGACAAAAATACAGAGACATAGGTATATATGATGTTGTTTGGAATAACTCATTTTATGACCTCTATAGTACTTTTCGGAAAACATTGTGGCACTGATGTAACATTATTCATATTCATTCTCATGCCTTCTTGTGGTTGTAATCAGTGACTGCGTTTTTTTTCTCTTCAATCTTGTCCATGCAGTCTCCTCATTTTGGTGCATGGTACTATTTCTTTTGTACTCCAGGACATGCAGAGGAAAGAATAGTACAAAGAGGTCAGTGCTGTGCTATATGCAATCATCAGATTCAAATGTTAACAGGTCATACATACGCTAGGACCATCCTTCCTACATTTATGACATGTGTACCTGTTGCAATGCGCACACTTCTCTCTAAGTTGTGGTTCCTATTACACTGAAGGGGCTGGGGGAAACGGCTGTCTGTAAAACTGTAAGTCTACACTTCAATCACATCTTGAATGCATCTTTCAAATCCATTGTGGTGGTGTGCAGAGCCAAAATTATGAAATTTGTATCACTGTCCAAATACTTATGGACCCAACTGTAATTCTAAAATTGACAATATTACAAATAACTCAAAATATATGATTTAATTACAACTTTATACAATACTGGGGAATATTCATAAAAAGCTACCACCATATCATATCAAGACTACCTAGACTACAAAAACTAGAAAACATAATAAGAACTGAAAATATTAAGTAGAAAGAAGTTCCAAAATGTAATAAGCTTACTTATACAGAGTGCTTGGAAGAAAACTGTCTTGCAATGCAAAATTTTGGCCAAAAAGAGAAAATGAGCTTTTAAATTAATCACTCAAAAAAAAAAAAAAAAAAACCTAAAGCAGTCCAGCAAATAAAACTAAAACTTAATTACTTTCAATATTGATGGCAAGGCCTTTGCCTGAAACTTCTAAGGACAATTTTCATGGAAACAAACTTTTTGTACACTGACCTTTTCTTAAGCCAAAGGGAAAGTTTGCTCTTTAATGTAGCCATAACTCAAGCTGATTCTAAGGTAAGCTCTACTAAACACCTATGCTCTGCTTCACTGTTCAAAAGTAGAAATGAAAAGCATGTCTCTTTACTTTAGTTCTTTTTCAGTTATCATAAAGTATGACAGCCCAAAATTGCTCATCATTATAGATGCACTGCCCAAGGGTAGGACCCTGGAACTGTAGAGGATGTAAAGTCTTTACAAAGATCACACTACCTGCAGGCACTTAGAGCCAATCCTAAGCAATCAGCATTTTGAAGAAGTTACTTTGCACAAATAAATTGCAATACACGAGCAAATTCTGCCCTTCAGTGCAGTAGCAGGCAAATGGGATTTGACAATGCTGGTAAAGGCAGGCTTCATGACCTTTTGCTATTTCAAACATCTTCCTTAGAGGTGCTCTTTCTGGTAGGTCTGCCTGACTAGCCAACAGTCACCAGTCTCCTGGTCATCCTTGGCCTTCAATCTATACATCATTTTAAATCTACGTCCCCTCAAGAAACCACATATGAAACATTAGGCTGGAATTTGTTAAAAATGTGAGTCTCAATCAAGATAAGATGCCTCATATTTTTATTAGTCTCTTTTTATTATATGAAATGGTTATATATTCAGGCTAGTTCAGATAGAGACTAATCAGTGTTTACGAAGTGTCTAATAAAATTCCCAAGTCTGATAGTGGTCTACTGAATATCATCTGCAAGATGAGGTCATAGGAAAGATGCACCTTAGTAGCTTCCCATCCATCAGAACAATGAGTTTACCATAAAGTTATTCCAAAGCCGTTTTATTTAAATTTGAAAACTTGAAATGTGTACCGTATATACTATCTCAAACCACCGACAGACAATGGCCTAAAGAAGCAACTCTCACCTTATTAGGAGGTGAAGACCTTTCTAATACGGAGCTTCACAGAAGACACAACATAAGATGCCAAGGACCATCACCTACCCAGGAGAAGTAAAGCTCTAGCATTTAAATTGTGGTAAAAGCAGGGTATCTAGCTCCACCATCTACAAGAGAAAACTCAAGCTTCAAACAACTGGGCAATAAGAAGCCATCAAATTATTGGCCTATGTGCCTGGTAGGAAAGGGATAGAAAACACCAGCAACATATATGAAGCCACTCATATAATGGATGCAGTTGCATTTGAAAGTTAGGAACATGCACGAAATCGATGTGTCCAAGAATATTGGGGTAATCTGAGGTAAAAGGTGGAGACCACAAGTAAACCAGATATTATTCTGAGAATGCAACGGAAGCAAACAGAATGTAGAAGGCAATTAAGGACAGGTGGCTGACAATGCAACACAGAACCTTATCTACGGATTATGCATATGTAGCTATAAAAGGTTAAATACAGGCAAGCTTTGGGGTACAACAGTCTCGACTTAGGGCAATTGTGAAAATACGAACAAACACATAAAGCTCACAAACTTTTCAGTTTCTATTCATCTAGTTTTTTACCTTCAAAAGAAGCAAGCTATTGTTGGTTGGCTTGAAGCAAACGAGTGTGTGAGCAGATTCAAAGCTATTTTGTGTTCTCCAATGCACCAGGTGTCTGCTTACCCCTATTTTAGCAGGATAGTATGAGAGGGAAGAGTCTTATGGCGACACAGACTTTACACAATCAATATGTGCCATTTTTAAACTGCAAAATTGCATTGTTATGTATACATTGAATATACTGTGAATATGTATACAGTAATACCTCCTCAATCGAGGGGGTTGTGTTCCAGAACCCCCCGCGATAGATGAAAATCCGCGAAGTAGAAACCATATGTTTGTATGGTTATTTTTATATATTTTAAGCCCTTATACACTCTCCCACACTGTTAACATTATTAGAGCCCTCTAGACATGAAAAAACACCCTTTAGTCAAAAGTTTAAACTGTGCTCCATGACAAGACAGAGATGACAGTTCTTTTTCACAATTAAAAGAATGCAAACATATCTTCTCTTCAAAGGAATGCATGTCAAGCACCGCGCGGGAAGTATATCGTATATCATTGAGGAGTTTTAGTTAATATGTAATACATGCTCTGATTCGGTAGCTTCTAATTCATCTGCCAATAGCGTCCCTTGTATGAAATCAACTGGGCAAACAAACTGAGGAAGCATGTACCATAAATTAAAAGACCCATTGTCCGCAGAAATCCGCGAACCAGCGAAAAATCTGTGATATATACTTAGATATGCTTACATTTAAAATCCGCGATGGAGTGAAGCCGCGAAAGTCGAAGCGCGATATAGCAAGGGATCAATGTATACATATATGAAATGTATGAGGCTAATATTAGGATGTACCAGAATGTATGGTCACATCTGTAGGCCTCAGGCGAATGCCAGTCCACTGCCTTTCTGGCTATGCAGTACATAGTTAAGAAAAGAAGGTGGCATACATAAAAAGGATATTAGCCTGATTTGTTTTACTTAATTTTACAAAATGAACACTGCAATAGGATACATATTAATTGATAGTACAAGAAAGCCATGGGTTACAGCTGAAATGTTGGAAGCCTTGGAAAAGAGAAGAAAATGGCAATTATAATCAAGTGAAGAAAAAAGACCAGTACAGTATGCAATTTAATAGAAAATGCAAAACAACAGCGGTGGAACAAACAATATAAGGAATCAGAAGAAATCTGAGAAATGGAGAAGACAGCATGAAACAAAGTGAATTATTGCACAAAGCGGATTATCTTGTTCCATATCTTTCTGTCCTCTGCATCTTGTTCTTTAACACCCATCACCTGCATGTCCTCTCTCATCACATCCATAAACCTTCTCTTAGACCTTCCTTTTTTCCTCTTCCCTGGTAGCTCTATCCTTAACATCCTTCTCCCAATATACTCAGCATCTCTCCTCTGCACATGTCTAAACCAACACAATCTCACCTCTCTGACTTTGTCTCCCAACCATCCAACTTCGGCTTACCCTTTAATGTCCTCATTTCTAATCCTGTCCATCCTCGTCACACCCATTGCAAATCTTAGCAACTTTATCTCTACCACCTCCAGCTCTGTCTCCTGCTTTCTGGTCAGTGCCATCGTCTCCAGCCCATATAACATAGCTGGTCTCACTACCGTCCTGTAGACCTTCCCTTTCACTCTTGCTGATATCCATCTGTCACAAATCACTCCTGACACTCTTCTCCACCTATTCCACCCTGCCTGCACTCTCCTCTTCAACTCTCTTCCACACTCCCCATTACTCTGTACTGTTGCTTCTAGTATTCCAGAATTGTAAAAATTTTGACAGTATAAACTAATAACCATGAAAGAAGTATTAAAAAAAAAAAAAAAAAAAAAACAGAAGGAAATGTGAATATAGCAACACAATCTGTGAAATTTCTACCAGAGAAGAGATTGTGTTACTTTCCATAAACACCAAGAACAAGACCTAGGTTGGCGGATTCTTTTCAGATGCCATTCCATTACAAGGTTTCTAGGCAGCTCAGGCCCCTTCTTCAGGCAACAACTGAGCTGCCTCGAAAGTCTGCATATTGTAATCTGTTCAGTTAGCCAATAAATGGTGTCATTTTACTTGACTTCTCATTGCATCCATAATGGCTGACACGGTACAACACCCTGCTACTACATTACAAGGTGGAGTTCTAAAGGAGGCGTTACTGTTACAGTGATAATATAAGTGAGGGAAAGGTGCACACTTGGGCATGGAGAAGACAGGGAGGAAGTCACTTCAGTATTATTATGCTTTTTGCTGCCTTTTATGTTTTAGCCATTCATTTTATCTCTGTGCAATTTTCTCCTACTCACAACTCCTTTTGCTGCGGATCAAAGTATTCAGGTCATATTAAACATTCTACCAGTTTATCTTTAGTGACTTGCATTTAATCTATGATTCAGAGCACTTTTAACTACATTAAAAAAAAAAAAAAACAAGAAATGTGCAAGACAACACCAATTGAAAAGAGCAAAGTTGAGTGTGTAAAATGCTCCGGGGAATAACAAAGCAGAGTAAAACCAGTCATTATGCTATTAGCCTTCCCATCACCAACTCCACATACCCAACAGGAAAACAAAGTGAGCTATGAAATTACACAAGGTGGTTCATTCATTTTAGAGAAGTTTAGATTTCTAAAATGTCTAGAAAAACAGAAGTAATATGTTATCTAGAAGTGTTATGAGAAGAGAATTCAAGGTTACTTCTGCTTTGTGGATTCAGGAAAGGTGTTTAATTAAAATGGAAAACAGATATGAAGGTGCCTAGATACATGTGATCAACATGTGAGGTGGGACTAATATTGCAGCACATCAATACAGAGTTGAATCTGTTAGAACAGGAAAGAAGAACTATCAGAGCTTTAATAGATTATGAAGGGATGTAAAAATTACAATAACTAAACTCTGGAAGATAAACCACTAAAACCTGGCATTACGTTTGACATGAAAGGTAAGATGTTTGTTAATATGCACAGATAAATCTAAAAAAAAACAAAAAAAAAAACTAGACCAATGGGTTTAGTTGGGCTGTACAGCCAGTTTGGTCTATGGGACACTTCATAATATCAAGGCAGTGTGCGGGGCAGCCAAACACTTTGGTTAATTATAAAATCAAATTCCATTAGTCAACAGTGATTAGAAAATCATTTCATCAAATATTCTGTTTTCAGCAGATACTTATGTGCCTTAGCCTAGACAGATTTCAGATGTCTCTGGAAGTGCATAATACTAGCAACAGAAGAAACTGGATTATGCAATTGTGGTTTAAAAATCAAACATAGACATTGAGAGAAAATTCTGCAATTAGAGGTAAAGTGCTCCAGTTAGAATTAAAATCAATCACAAAACACAAGCAACATTCTAAATCTTTGTTCACTTTTTCTGTGTGTCTTTTGGTGATATCCAAAAGTCCGCTGAAGTTTAATTCCCATAATGGCACAAATTTCATGCCAGAACCTGGAGGTAAATTTCTGACCTCTGTCAGGAAGTAATTTCTTTTGAAAACCGAAAGATACATAAAATATCCATGATAACAATAGAAGAAAGCATCTCTGGTTAAGGTAGAGAAAAGAATATCGGACATCCCTGGAAAATCAGTCAAAAAACACTAAAATATCTACAATGCCTCAAGAAAAAGGCAACTCAGTAATAAAATCTGAAGACAGTAATTCCCAGGGATGCCCAGGTTGGGTAAAGGTTGAAGTAACCCAGACGGTTTAGTAGAGAAAAACTTCGAATGATTGCGTACTACATGGGATCTGACATGGACTTTGATATCCTTACCTCTAATAGGCTACCAAAAATATTTAGCAGTACAGTTTCAAGCTCCATTAATTCCAGGATTATTCAAAAACTAAGGAATAGTGTCCCCATGTAAGCACCATCTTGCTAAGTAAACAAGAATTAGATTAGTTTTCATCTAGTGAGGGAGACAACATTTATTCATAAAGGGATTCTTTAGTCAATTTCTGATTTGTTAACATGGATTAAGGTATGATCAAACTGATGAGATAACACATTGGCATTACTATTCTTTTCATTTAGTTTGTAAGTGATTACAAAATTAAATTTCCTAAAAAACACAGCTCACCATGCACTGATGCAGTGAAAAACCTAATAGGTTTTAGGTAGGTAAGTGTTTATGATACATACAAAGTCCAAGTTAAGCGTTTGGACAGTGACACAGTTTTCATAATTTTGGTTCTGTACACCATTACTATGGATTTGAAATTAAGTGATCATTATGTGACTGAAGTGTATACTTTCAGCTTTAATTTAAGGTTTTTACCAAAGTCATTGTACGAGCCCTTTAGGAATGGCAGCCACTTTTCTGCATAGCCCCCCCACTTCCAGGGTCTCAAAAGTATATGACATTTGATTAACAATCTGTTCAATGGCCAGATGGGAGCAGCTCCCTCATTATTTCATTATCTATTAAGCAGGTTTAAAGGTCTGGAATTGATTCTAAGTGAAGAATTTGCATTTGGAAGCTGTCACTGTGAACTCTCCATAAGAGGTACAAAGAGCTGTCCATGCAAGTAAAAGTAGTCCATCATTAGGCTGAGAAAACAGAACAAACCTCATCAGAGAGATAGGAGAAACACGATGAGTGGTCAAATCAAACATTTGGAACATGCACTGGTGAACTCATCAGTCTGGACAGCCACAGAAAAACAACTGTGCTGGATAATTACATATTTATGTCCTTAGTGAAGAAGAACCCCTTCACAACATTTAGCTAAACCAAGAACAAGAACACTCTCCAGAAGGTAGAAATCTACAATCAAGAGAAGACTTCATGAAAGTAAATACAGACACAAGGTTCAAATCACTGGTAAACCTCAAGCAGAAGGAGGACAGATTAGACTTTGCCAGAAAACATTTTTTTAAAAACATGAGCAGTTCTGGAACAATTTTGTCAGGACAAAGGAAGCTAAGATCTATATATCCCAGAATGTTGGAAAGAGAAGAATATGGAGAAGAGAAGAACTGGCTCATGAGCCAATTAATACTACATCATCTGTGAAGCATGGTAGAGGCAGTGTTATGGCACAATCAATAACTGGTGTTTATTGATGATATGACTGCTGGCAGAAGTATCAGGATGAATTCTGAAGTGCATAGGGCTCTACTGTCTGCTCAGATTCAGACAAATGCTGAAAAACAGACAGGAATACGCTTCATGGTACGGATGGACAATGAGCCAAAGTATACTGTGAAAACAAAACCAAGAACTTTTCAAGGCAAAGAAGTGGAATATTCTTCAATGGCCAAGTCAATCAACTAAACTCAGCCCAGCTGGATATACATTTCACTTGCTGAAGACAAAACTGGTGGCAGAAAGTCCATTGAGCAAGCAGAAACTGAAGACAGCTGCAGCACCACTAGGGTGGAAACCCAGCACTTGGAGATGGCCATGGGTTCCAGATTTCAGGCAGTCATTGACTGTAAAGGATTTTCAACCAAATATTGAAAATGGTCACTTTATTTATGATTGTTAAATTTGTCCAAACACTTTTGAGCCCCTGGAAATAGAGGGACCAAATATAAAAATATATGTCTTTTCTAAACAGCTCATACAAAATTGTTGTTTAACCACTTGAATTAAATCTGAAAGTCTATACTTCAGTCACATCTTGATTGCTTTGTTTCAGCTTCACTATGGTGGTGTACAGAGTCAAAATTATGAAAACTGTGTCACTGTCCAAATACTTATTGACCTGACTATATGTATGAAAAAACGTGCATTAGTGTCCTCAAGCCAGTCCTTGTATTATCAAGAGCTAATTTTATAGCCAGAAGTTCCCTGTCACAAACGTCACAGTTTTGTTCAGTTGTTGTTAACTTCTTGGAGAAGCAGGTGCAGGGATGATACTTCCAAGAATCAGGAAAATGTTGGAACAGGAGTGCACCACACCAGTGCTGAAATCTACAAAGTCTAAGTCAAATGGTAGATCAGAATCTGGATGGTGTCAGTTGAGGGTGGTTGTAAACCTGGACATTAACATCATAACAACAGTTTAGGTATATACAGTGCAAAAAACACATTTATACAGTTACCAGTAACGGCATACTGCACGATAACGTGCAGTGAATACACTTGACTTGAGCATTCCTAGTTTTCATACTCTTTCTGTGTCTCTGTTTAGCATTCGTTTGCTCAGAGGTTGATGCGCTTGCTGCTTCCTGAGCAGCTCTTCTTTACTCCACCCTAGTGGCCCGCTTCTTCTCTTCTTTCGTCAGGCATCTTTTCGCGTTAAAACTGATTAAGTTAGTTTTTGTGTTGCAATTACTTAATACGTTTTCTTTAATTTTTCCACTTAAGCTGGCACTTAAGTCTTCAATCTGCCTCAAGAATGATTAGCGAAGGTGGTAGGGAATGAGAACGGCACCCACACGCATGCGGCGCACGGTCGCCCTGCTGTGCGCTGCTGAGAGTTGATTCTACCATAAAATAAAAATCATCACCCCAAAATCGGATAGTAGACCTAACGTAGTACATGTGTACCAAATTTCAAGTCAATAGTTAAAAACAGTTTGCGAGCTACAGGTGGTTTAATATCCTAGACAGACAAACGAACAGCCACGGTAGCGCATTATATAAGAAGATTGAATAAGACTGGTGATGGGTGTGACTGCAGTACAAAATTAAAAACATATTTTAAATATACTGTGGTAACAAAAGAGTTAAAACCTATTAAGACTTTTTTTAATGCTTTACTTAAAATATTTTATATTCTGACAATGCTCCAGTTCAGGGGTCCTAAATCACAGTCCTGGAGGGCCGCAGCGGCTGCAGGTTTTTGTTCTAACTCGTTGCTTAATTAGAAAGCAATTCTTGCCAATAATTTAATTTCATTGCTTGTTAGTTGCTTAAACTCTATGTCAGCTCATTCTCATATCCTAGATATTCTTCCCCTTTCTAAGGATATCATCCAAATGATTTAAAGGCTAAAATGGAGGAGTAATTCTCAGTGCTTCACTTTTTTCTCTTCACTTTCCTTCCAAGTATTGAATGAAATCAAATAGTGCACGATAAATACACACAGGTGTAAATGGTAACACGCTAAATGCAGAAATGCTGGTCTCTTTTGTCATTTTCATCTTATTGCTAATTAGGAGCAATTAAAAACTGAGAATTCAGCTGTTTAAGACTAAAATAAGCAATAAGCGTTCAAAATCTTAACGAGCGAGACAACTAAAGTGACGCAGAAGTGTCACTTGAGTAATAAGTGTTTCTTATTACGCAATTGGGTTGAAACAAAAAAAATGCAGCCACTGCGTCCCTCCAGGACCGTGATTGAGGACCTCTGCTCCAGTTAAATGCCTTGGTGTGCTGAACTGAGTGTAAATTCATACCTGCACTTCTTAGATTAGGATCAAGATCGGGCATTTCCTTAGTGGCTTCTGGACTCACACTATAGATAGAAGCTCCTGCTTCATTAGTGATACTGTGAAAAAGAATATACAGAATTAATCACCAGGAAAAAAAAATCTGTCAGAAAATGTAAGCTATTCACATTAACTACTACTCAAGAAATTTGCAAATTAATAAATTCCTAAGCAGCAAACTGCCAAATGACTGAAACATTTTAGCCAGGCTTAGTTATTGGATTTATTTCAATATATAAACTGTAACCTGCTAAAAGTTAGTTTAGCTTAAACAAAAGAGAGAAACACCTTTCTGGAAATGTTCCCAAAAATTAATTACATCTTAAGTACCCCTTGTCTAAACCTTGTTTGGGGAATAATATTTAAACTGTTCGTCTTTTAGATTTCGGCTAATTTAAATATTTTTTGGAATTCATTGCAGGTTGTCAGGAAGTCCCTACACACACTCATCAATTGCTTATACTTAGTTAACTGTAACAACGCATACAGCATGTTTCCATTTCACTTGGCATCAGACTCAAACCTTTACTAATGCAACCATCTGTGTTTTTATTTGGTGGTATATCAGATATTACACAATATCTGGCATATATGTCTGCTATTGTAAAGCTGTAAAGGCAGAATGTTGTTGTAAGGTCTTGCTTTTGTCTGGGCAGGACCCAGAACTCTTTTGTCTTCATTCAAAATAAATCTTAATCAGCATACTCAACCCACTGGGTATTTTTCTATAAAATTTACAAGATCCACACCTTCCTCACTAATTATTCCAAACAACGTTTTGCTTAGTTTCTGATTCTTATTACACAGATTACTGTTACTTCCCTACAATGGAGTGGCTCCCTGCCCAGCAATAATTCTTGCCTTGCATTCAGTGCTGCTAAGACCGGTTTTGGCTCTCCACTACCCTGACTGGATTAAGTGGGATGGAGAAAGTTATGTTATGCTGCATTTCTTCCGTTCTGGTGAGGCTCCCTTTAACTGTTTTTCAGCTTATCCAGAATACTGCCGACTGCCTGGTATATGCTGTTCATCACTAAACTCGTACTACTCCTCTGCTTCACAGCAGCTAGGAGTAGGATTCAGACTCAAGCCCTGACCTACAGCTCCCTACATGGCTCTACCTTTTAATATCCCCAGTCTCTTTGTGACAGACAGGGAGATAGAGAAATAAAAAGAAACAGAACAAAGATAATGCTATATTTTTTCGGAAGCAAAGCTGCAACAATGGTAGCAAAATTTCTGGCATATCTATTGAGAGTAAATACTGTATCTACTCTTCAATTCACTAGGTGTCAAAATCTATTTTTTTAGCATTGTTGGTATTTTTCAACCTTCTTTAATTTACTTATTCACAGTGTGCTAGAAATATACAGTAACTATGTTTAATGATTTCCAATTTGCAAAATAATAATCCCCAAACTGAAAATTCATACCCCATTCATCTCTGAGCCACCTTCTTTACCTCTGCATTAGTCACCTCTAACTGAATAAAATTTGGAATAAAATTTTGGCCAGTACTTGCTCTGGCCTCTTAACATTGCCATCTTTGCTACTGTTGTGAGACTCACAAATACCGGTAAATACCTGTTGGTGCCCACAACAGATAGAAACTGACGCAATACAACGTGTACGTGATGGCTTATGGGTAGTTCAAACAGAGACATTAGTCTAGCTCAGGGGTGGGCAAAGTCATTCCTGGAGGGCTGCAGTGGCTGCAGGTTTTGTTCCAAACCAATTGCTTAATAAGAAGCACTTCTTGCTCTAGAAACACTTCTGCTTCATTGTAGTTATCCCCCTCACTAAGATTTTGAACCCTTATTGCTTATTTAAGTCTTAAACAGCTGCATTCTCGGTTTTTAATTGCTCCTTATTAGCAATAAGATGCAAATGACAAAAGAAACCAGCAGTTATTCATTTTGCTTGTTCCCCTTTACACCTGTGTGTATTTATCATGCACTACTTGGTTTAATTAAATACTTGGAAGGAAAGAGAAGAGAAAAAAGTGAAGGGTTGAGAATTACTCATCCGTTTTACACTTCAAAGTATTTGGATGATATCCTTAGAATGGAAAAAAAAATCTAGGATATGAGAATGACTTGACATAGCAGAGTTAAAGCACTAACAAGCCATGAAATGTAATTATTGGCAAGGATTGTTTTCTAATTTAGCAACTGGGTTGGAACAAAAACCTGCAGCCCTCCAGGAATGACTTTGCCCACCCCGGTCTAGCTGAAGGCAAGGTCAAATGAACATGGACACTCCACTGCGGGATTGAACCATTGTTGGAAAACGTCCCGTAGTGAGATTTCTTTGGGCAGAGGAAGTGAAACCTGTGGAAATTCACTAAAGGATGTCCGTTCTATCCATTACGGTACCGTACAATTTTCAAATTGTCTTTATTTTTTGATGTACCATCATATAATTCAATATTATTCTTACCTAATTTGTTTTTCTTTTCTTGTGATGATTTCTTTGTCATCTTGTAAAGCACACTAAACTACATTCTGAGTATGAAAATTTGGTACAGAAATTAATGTTCTTGGTGTAGAACAGCATGGCTGCACCTATTCTTTACTACTCAGGAAAGGTAAAACTGTGAAGAGATACACTTTCTGATGAAGAAACGATTATTACAGTCCAGTCAATAAACACTACATTACATACATTTTGCATTTACCAATTTTTGCTTTTTTCAAACTACTTGTGAAAAAAAAAAATCAGTACAATTAATACACAAATTGAATTTTTCTGTATACAGTACTTTTTACTTGCCCACAGTAACAGACTTGCACAGAAAGAACATATGTGGAAAATGCGGCTACCACAATAGGTAGTTTTAGCATATTATTGATCACTTTCAAGTACACATACAAATTTTTTTTGATTACAATATATATGGCTATAAGGACTCAGTAGTGTGTGTACTACCAAAATCAACAAACTATAAGGCAAAAAGCACTTTCTGTTGTGTGAAGCTCCTTTTTGCTGAAAATTCGGCCTGAGCTTTTAATGAAGTTTTCTAGTAATATGGGTTAAGTAAATAAGGCATATTCAGCATTGGTAGTAGATTTGTTCTTGTTCACCTGGGTGAGACTCTAGATATGAAAATAAAAAATTGAAAAGCAGCTCAGGAACAGGAAACCTTTAAGCCTCAGGAGTTAAATGAAAACACTGATATGTACTTCCTACCAAGAAAGATAATTATCTATGCTCTGTTTAAATAGCAACCTTCTTGTTGGCTCTGAAGAATGCCCGACACTTGGGTACACTGCCACACAGTCTCTTGTCTGTTCAACATGGAGCCAACCTTCTCCAAATCCATTTTTGCTTTCCTTTGAAGATGACTGGCCACGACTTGCAGCATTAGAAGGGTCACATTATAATAATCCGTAGGCTCCAGGTGCAGCCTGCTGATCACTCATTCCAAGTGGATAACACAGAGCCCCTGGAAGAAGGCCACCTAACAGAGCTCAAGGGCTCTATTCATGAGGGCAAATGTTTTTGAAATGCAGCAAAGAGTTGGCAATTTCCTAATGAGGAAAGGCACAGCAAAGCACAGGCACATTCCAGGCATGAGAAACAGGAAAGGGCAGTGGCACCGGAAAAGGTGAAGACAGACATGGTCTGATTTCACAGAAATGAGAAAATGCTGATAAAAAAAATAAAGTATAGAAGGGATTCAAAATTTGCATAAAAACATGCTTATTCCCTCCATCTTTAATGTAGGGGTACATATATTTTACACCCATACAACAAACCTTCAGACAAGTTGCTGATGGACAAACTGGAAGGTGCACCTCAGAAAGTCAATTATTGAACTGACATCATGTCTGTAATGTGTGTTCCTTGCGTGGGTCTCCAAAATATGCACCCAGCAGAGCTAGTCATTTCATGGAGGGTAAATCTGCACCATATTTTTGTATAGCACTGTCAGTAATACATCTGACATTATGTTTATGAGGAACAGAAGAAATGGTAAATGTAATACATCAATTTGGACCCGTAAAAATAGTGAGCATGACATCACGTCTGTGTGTAGCACTGGAAACGGTGACTTTGACAAAATGTTTGCATAGGGGAGAGGAAATGTTGAGTCTGATATTATTCAAAGCATCAAGAACAGTGGATAAATTGCCCTTTTGTTAGCATGGAACAAGCTTGGATACAGTTTTGCATTAATCAAAAGCTTACAGAGCTGAATGAACACCTGTGAATCAAGTTAAATAATACCGCTCTTTTAAACCTGCCACTGGTTTAACTAAGCATTGTTAAAAAAACAAAACACATTGTTTTGCTATCTTTGGTTGTTTCAAAAGAACATTACTTTTTTTTCTTGTTTTTGTTTTTTGGTGAAGAAAAAAAAAAAAAACACCCTGTGTCACACAAGTGAGCATGGTAGACAAATTCAGGGCTCAATTATGGGTAATTACACTGCAGACCAGGGGTTGGCACTGTTGTCTAATGTTGTCTTCGCTCTTCCTCCCTCTGCAGAACAGGGATGAGTACAGCCAGAACATCAATGATGTCACTTCGTATTCTGTCCTCCTGAACCTGCCTCTTCCGCTTGGAATCATGATAAACTAGCTCCAACACCTCAAGATGGCTTCTGAAGATGACAATGTCACATTTCTTTTCATTTCATTTCTTGCAAATTACAAGCTGTAAAATATACAGGGATCATCCAGGTGCCCTAACTCTTTATGACCTGTCTATTTTGTTACACCTGACACAAACAGGATACAAATATTTATTCATTCAATTTTAAGGCTCCTTAATCAAAAGTTAATGTTGCAGGGAAGAGATGTGCATCTGGTGCAGTGCAGGATTTAATCTTGGATGGGGCACCAGTTCATCGCTAGGCACATTCATGCACTCACCCACACTAACTTATACCAGCCACTTCAAAGTTGCCACTGTCTCAAGGATTAAAAGTGCACATCTTTGGGATATAGGAGCAAAATAAAGGCATACAGAAAAAACACAACATTAACACAAGTAGAATATGCAAATTTCACACTAAGAGTAACCCACCTTGGATAAGCAAGTGACAATTTGACATGATTGTATTTCAAATTTTCTAATTAATATGCTGTAGGTGTTAGTGTTACCTAATGGTCAGCCGAAGAACTACCGTCAGTTCTGACCTGCCTCAGCTCACTGAACAAGAATGTTGTGAATTCACACATAAAAGTCACAAACCATCATTAAATGACTGTTTTTGTATCTAATGAGAAAGACATGTTGTCACACATGGACTAATAATATAATATAGTGCTAATATTTTATTAGACTGATTACATTATTTACAATTGTGGAACAAGATCATAGATGAGATGTTTCCAGCTACAAACAGTATAATGCAATTTAATTACCACTTAACTTTGTGTGTTCATATTCCAAGTGAGGATTATGTTTTTTTTGCTTTTGTAGTGAATTCAATACCATTCAGCCATTCCTGTTAAGAAATAAACTCAGAGATACGCAGGAGGGTGAACCTATGGAGTCCTCGATAATGGACTCTCTGTCGGGCAGACTGCACTTTGTGAGGCTCAAGATCTGTGTCTCTGTTATGGATGTGAGCAACACTGGAGCACCACAATGAACAGTTCTGTCTCCCTTTCTCTTCACTGTGTACACCACTGACTATAAATATAACACCAGATCATGTCACTTGCAGAACTTCTGAGATGATTCTGCACTTATGCTGTGTATTGATAAAGGGGGTGAGACAGAGTATAGGAATCAGATGGAAAAGTTTGTAAATTTTTGCAGAGACAATTGTGTGCAACTTAACATCAGCAAAATCAAGGAACTGGTTGGTTAGTGACATTTGCTGCACCAAAGACCCTCTATGTCCAGACACTATTCAAGGAGTGGCTGTAGAGGGGGTCCATATTAATGACAGGTTAGACTGGTTTTAGAATACAGAGGAACTACAGAAGAGAGGGCAGAGAAGTCTATATTTTGTTAAAAGAGACTGCAGTCTTTTAACCTGGGACATCCTGCACACCTTTTACAACTCTGTGATGGCCAGTGTGATTTTTTGGGCTGATAACATCAATTCAAGAGAGGCCCACTGAATCAACAAGCTAATTAAATGGACAAGCTCAGTTATGGGACAAACTTTGGACCCACAAGAGTTAGCAGAGAAGGAAAAAATTAAAACAAAACCAAGTGCCACTATGAACAATACTGAACATTGTCTCTCTGACACACTAACACGGAGAACTTACAGACAATGAATTATTCGGCAGAAGTCTGTCAAGAAACGGTACTAGGGCTCTTTCATACCAACAGTAATAGGTCTGCATAATGCCAAAATGTAACAGCCAAGTTAGAACTTTTCTTTCTTTTTAATTTTCTTGCTTCATAGTCATTCTCGTGTGTGTTCAGACCAATGTGTGTGTATATTTATTTATTTACTTATTTATCTACCAATTTATGTATTTATTTATTTAAAGATGTTCTATAAAAAGCCAAATTTGGCTGTGGGAACAAATAAAGTTCTATCTATATATCTATCTATCTTAAAGGCAATCACATATTGCATACCTGTCTTCCTTTAAGAGGCAGTGTATAGAGTATATCTCTCATCTTCTTAGTTAGCAATAACTTCAGTATAAACCACATACTGTGTAAATGAGGAATAGAAACAAAATGTGAAATAGCCAGCAAATTGTGCTCTCACAAACTCTGATAAGGTTACCACAGCAATGGATGAACTTCCTTTGTAGTAAAGTAGTACAGTCAAGCGCAACCTTCTTTTTAATTTAGACTAGAATGTGTTCTTTTCCTTATGCACTTCAGCCATCTTATCATTCTTTCGTAAAAGCAATATCATTAAGTGAAATGTGCATTAGAGGATCTTCAAAAGTGATTATGAAGTCGTCTATATATTTGGTGATTTATTCACAAAGGCTGAACTTGGCAGGCTGCCAGAATGTTATCACTGAACAGCATCATGTCATTAGGATAAAGATTATGATTGAATGTGCCACTTTTCTTTGGTCACCTGACTGATCCTTAATTGGAATTGTAAGATAACTGGATTTTATGTGTAATGGTTAGGAGATTTAACAGACTGTTTCAATCATGGTTGGTTTTGGTTACATTTTTATAATTACATAATAAGATATAAATTTCTTTTAACCATAACAGATGCATCTCAATACGAATTAGGCTGACAGAAAGAAATAAGTGATCATAAATGGCTGATTGAGATTTTACAATAGAGCTTTTTTTGTTTATTATAAAATTATATATATATATATATATATATATATATATATATATA
>JANRMT010061414.1:17855517-17870192 GCA_026402145.1 Polypterus bichir lapradei
AATCCTATTTACGTACATATATACGTCCATAGCCTGCAGCTTGGTCACCATGTGAGGCGGCGTTGGGTCTCCCATCCCATCACCTCCCACGTTGTTGGCTGCCTGCCTATATAAGGCCATCCGTCGCTCCAGTCTCTACATTCCCTTCCTTGCTTCGCCACGGGATTCACGTCTCCCTGCTGATAACTACAGCCTTTTTGTTTAATCCACGGCTTCTCCGCTGTTTTATTGTTTGTTTATTACAATTATAGTTATTGTATAGGTATTTTACACTTACTTTACATTACTCAGGTACCCATTTCCTTCATCATTCCAACCCCCATTACCATGTCTATCGAGATAATCACCATCGATCAAAGAACTGTCACCTACCTTTTCCTTTCTCTTTGTTACATATTGCACGGCCATATCAGGCTCACTCTTGATATCTGGAAGAACATTGTGTCTTATGTATTGAATGACTGGGACAGGTTCAAGGTGTGGACTGATGACGGTACAGGAGATAATTATACTACACAGGAGCACTAGAAGAGTGAAATGCTTAAGCCCTTCACCTATGGTTCTGCATGTGAGTTGATGGCTGCCGCTGAATTGTTCGGTTGGTGCTTTCAAGTGTACCGAAATGGCCAAATATTTTACACCTTTCGACAACCGCCAATGCCTCTTAAACATCTTACATTCACAGGTGACGATTTCAGTAGTGGACACTTTGATGTTTATGAATGTTTAAACTCTCAAAAGCTGGATGTGAAGTTATCGATGAAACCGGTTGTAAGCTTACAACGCTTGACAGATGCCGAATGTCACTTCAACACAAGTCCTGCAAATACTGTCGTAATTGAAACAAACCATGAAACTGAAATCGATTATGACAGCAGCAATCCATGCTGTGAGATTTGAAACAAGATTACTGTTCACATGGCCAACTGTAAGTTGCATGCTCAAGAGTAAGCTCAGCGCACAGCTTGGTCATGTTACAACCGGAGGGCCGAACTGACAACGTGGTATACAAAGAGATCCTTAACAAATAATTATTACCATATTTTCCCTCACTTTAAAAAGGTTAAATTTTCTTCTTAATAAAAATTTTAATGCAGTACTTCGCCGCTGCGAAGCGCGGGTATTTTGCTAATATATATATATATCACACACACAAATGATATTTAAAGAACATTCTTTTTTTTGTTTGATTTTATTAAAATCAAACAACATTCCATACAAATAAATCAATTTTTACAAACATAAGATCGAAAACAAATCAACCCCCACCCCTGAGAAAGAGAGCTAAGCCAGCAGAGTAAAACTTAAAGCTAGTAAAAATAAGTAAGTAGATGAATTAATAAATGAATAAAGATAAATGGAGAAGAAAAATCCTCAGTGCTTTAAAAGCTTATTCTAAAATGTTACAGGTTGACATTCAAAAATCCAACAAACTCCAGACCCGAGGAGTGCTGGATTTTCAAAAAAGGGCAGATTTTTGGTTGGTTATATATGCTGTATATATTTAACAGAAAATGACTACCTGTACAGTCCTTAAAAGAAAGAAAATTAAACACTAAATGAAAAGCAAATGAAATTTTGATGTTCACCAACTAAATAATAAATATCATACATTGTTGAAGAGCCAATGTCGTATGTTTCACAAATGGTTCACACAGACATGCCGCTATCAAGTTTTTTTTAGTACTTCCATTTTATCTGCGATCGACAACGCACAATGTTTACATTTTACGCCACCTCTTTTCTTTGCTGAATCCATAATGGGGCTATACAGCAGCAAATATATAATAAAATGAGAAGGAATGAGCAGGAATGCCTGTTAGCAGGTGCAAGCAAGACCCAACAAATGATTATCGACTACAGCGCCATCAAAACATAAACTCCGCCTCCAGAAAACAGTGCCGTGCCAACGTGGTAAATTTGAAAACGCACTCCGAAATTCATGCCGGAAATGTGAAGGAGCCGGATTATCGATGGCCGGATTTTTGAATGTCAACCTGTACTGATCAGATCCTGCCAGGTTTTGAAGAAGTTCTGCACAGATCCTCCAAGTGAATATTTGATTTTTTCCAGTTTCAAATAGTATATAACATCAGTTACCCACTGACTTAAAAGAGGAGAGTTAGGATTCTTCCAGTTTAGCAAAATAAGTCTGCGTGCCAGAAGTGTAGTAAATACAATCACAGTTTGTTTGTCCTTCTCCACTTAAGCCCATCTGGAAGAACCCCAAACACAGCTGTTAGTGGGTTAGGAGGGATTGTGACACCAAGGCTGTCTGATAGGCATTTAAAGATTTTGGTCCAAAATGATGTTAATTTGGTGCAGGTCCAGGACATGTGGCCCAGTGAGGCTGGAACTTGATTGCAATGTTTGCAGGTTGGATCTTGCCCTGGAAACATTTTGGACAATTTTAAGCGAGACAGATGTGCTCAATATATAATTTTGAGTTGAATAATTGTATGCTTTGCACATATGGAGCTCGAGTGGATTCTCTGCATTGATACTTTCCACTCCTTTTCTCACTGTCCTCTTGGATCTTTGAAAGGGAGGGACTGTAAAATGGTTTTATATATTACCGAAATGCTGTCTGAGTTGTCAAGACTGATCAATATTTTTTCCGGTATAGAGGTAGGTGGGAGGTGAGGAAAATTGGGCAGGTTCTGTTTAACAAAGTTTCTGATTTTAAGGTAGTGAAAGAAATGTGTTGCTGGAAAGTTAAATTTGGAATGTAATTGTTCATAGGATGCAAAGACGTTGCCTACATACAGATCTCCAAGTGATTTAATCCTAAACGTTTTCCAGACATTAAAAACTGCATATGTTTGAGAGGGTGGAAAAAGGTGGTTCTCGTGCAGAGGTGCCACAGTTAAAAGCTTCTTTATCTTAAAATGCTTCCATATTCTGAGTGAGTGAAGCACAATTTGGTTGTTATTATATTGGTGATAACTTGCATTTATTGGGGTACAAAGCAAAGAATATAAAGAAGTACTGCAGGATTTTATTTCTATTGCGGACCAGGACTGTGTATGTTCATCTGTTTGTGTCCATGTCCAGGTTTTAATAGCTTGTATATTTGCTGCCCAGTAATACAACTGAAAGCTAGGTAGAGCCATGCCGCTTCCCACTTTAGGTCTTTGTAGGGTTGCTCTTTGGCTACGTGGATGTATTGAATTTTAAATAAATGAGGTTATGGTTGAATCTAATTTCTTAAAAAACAACTTATTGATGTATATTGGAATGTTTTGAAATAAAAAGAGAAACTTAGGAAGGATATTCATCTTAACGATGTTAATTCTTCCAGCTAAAGACAGATGAAGGGTTGACCATCTATGCAAGTTTGACTTAATTTTTTTCCATACAGACAGCGAAATTTTGTTGATAGAGAGCTTTATGTCTGCTTGTAATGTTTACCCCTAGGTATTTAAACTGATCTGTAAATATTCTGAAACACTACAATTTAATCCACATAGGACATTGGTGTTAGCAATTGTTTGAAAATAAAGTTTTTATGCCACATTATCCCGTAGCCATTTTGGAAAATATCAAATATGATTTCTCGAGAACAGTTTGTTTAATTTATCAAAAACTTTGCCTGAGTAAGCAAGAACTATTCTTTTAAAAGTGTTACATACTTTAGGGGAATGTCAAACTACTTAAATGTATAAAGGCAGTGCTGATCCTGGTGCACTAAAAATCACTTTATTAAGAACTTATCATTGTTCACACCATTAGAGAATGCAATATGAGAATGACAGACAAGGAAGAATTCCACAAACCATTTTACCTGGTCTGCTTTTTATAATAATTCATTCAGCTGTGCAACTTTGAATTACAGTATTGATATGCATTTTGACAAAAGGTTTTCAACTTCAAATTGGCTAAATGTTTAAACCGTTTTTATTCAAATCCCTAGAATCAAGTAAAAATACGTAGGTTGATATTAGGGCAATGAAGATGTGTCATGTCAGCTACTGTATATGTGATGCAGATTTGCATTGAACTAAATGCATATCTCTGGACAAAGAAAGTGAACAACTAAAGATAAACAGGGTCAAAGTTGGCCATTTATTAGGAGTGGATGGCAGGTAAAGCAAAGAAAAGCATAAGACCTGAAGAAGCCCTACATGTACTGGCAGATACCTGTTATTTGATTAGTCATCGAGAACGCAAGTCCAGGTGGAAATCCACTGCATAGGGTAAGGTACTGGAAAGAGAAATCAATGCTTGCCTTCTCTGAGATGCTAAACTGCACCTTCAGAAAAGGGACAGTCTATAAAAGAGCTAGAAAAGCATATATTTTTATATATACATATTATATTATGATGCATCAAAATGTTATACTGACATGTTTGTATTTGGATAAGTATGTTTTGCACTATAAAGAATTAAACTGTTTCAATTAGTTGGAGGAAAAGAACTGTTACATGAACTGTACATGTTTTTACAAAGAATGTGTTTTGGCTAGCATTCCATACATAGTGCTAGAGTTGTGTGGGATGCATTCCTACTTGTGCGTAAGTCACCCTCATTGGCATACAAGGTCTGTCATTAAATAATAAGACTGGTTAAAAACATCCAGAGAGCTATAACTGATGTATTGAAGGACTTCACAGAATATAAATTCCAAGAAAACTTCCAGGAGCGGAAGGGCCAATATGTATAATGTTTACAATAATATTTCAGTCTCATGTGTTTCATTAAATTCTTTGTTTGCTTGAAACAGGCTCCTTTCGTGTTATAGCAGCAGCAGGTTTCCACTTCAGTCAACAGTGAATTTGAAACTAATTCTGCTAAAATCCTTATTTAATAATTTGGCTAAGGAAAATACAGTAGATACAACAGAAGAACACATGTGCCACTTATCCATTTTAAGTTAAGAGACTTAGCTACAAGGGATTTCTATGATGACTGCAATCCTATATTTTATATTTCACTAATCTGTTTGAATTTTAATGCTGTACTATTTCCACAAAATGAAAACAACTACAGAACAGCAGGAAAATGGTTTTAAGTTGACCAACAAAAAAAGAACAAATGCTCTTCACAGGTGTGTTACTACTCTAGGATCTGAAATAATTTGCCATCCAAAAGCAAGGCAAACATTTAAACATGATTGTTAATAGGTGTCTGGTAAATAAGTAGTTAACTATAGGGTGGTTTAGATCTAATCATGCAATTTTCATTACGCTATTACTTATTAAGTTTATTACAAAGAGAACTAACAAAAAATTCTTTTTGTTGCCGATAGAGGGAAGCACCTGCCCTGCATTCCAAAATGGCGGGGAGACGGTTGTGTTCGCCTTTTCATAATTGCATAATTAGATCTGGACCACCCTGTATACTCACTGCCTCTACTCATATCTACTTATATAAATATTTATTTTCACATCTATAATCCACTAACTTCCTAAATTAGTCAGTTTTCATTTCATATACCCCGAAAAAAAATGAACAGGAGGATTACTGATATATATAATAGAATAGACAACATTTATTCTATTGTTAGAGATAAAGAGAGAGCAGGTGGGGTTGGACATCAATGTACATAGAGCGTAATAATGAAACCTTATCAGTAGGGGAACAAACCTGAATGCATTATTACAGAGAGCTGCATAAAATGTTTTTGGAGCAGCAAGAAGCTTCAGAAGATTTCAACTATCTTAAACTTTTGTTTAAGAGAAGAATAGTGCAGTTAAGTTTCATGGAGTGTTACAGCAAACAGAATTTTAAACTCAGTAGCAGAGGCATGGTAAAATTGATATCGCGTAAGTACTTATAGTTAATGCAAAGAGGTTTTGAATAGAAAACATGCTATCATAAATTTCTGAACAGACAGGGTATTATCCAATTGAAACCACAGCATACAAAGTAGTGTCCAACTCATCTCCAGCGAATTATAGTAGCTGTTGTGTCATTCAGACCGAGTTCTCAAAGACAGGTGAGGGCCTAATGTAAACTAAAAGGCATTTAAATTAATAATTCATGTATTGTGACTTACTGTATATAAGAAATAGTAGTAACCCAGCCACAGGGGATGCACAAACCAGTGTTTTTCTTCGTGCCGGTCCCAAGCCCGGATAAATTGGGAGGGTTACGTCAGGAAGGGCATCCAGTGTAAAATTTTGCAGGATCAATATGCAGACAACAATACAAATTTCCATACCGGATCGGTCAATGCCCGGGTTAACAACAGCCACCACAAGTACTGTTAGCCAACAGGGTGCCGGAGGAAATTGGGCTACTGTTGGATTAAGGAGAAGAAGAGAGGAGAGACATCTCCGAAGGCAGGAGTAGAGGAGGAAGGTAAAGAGAGTGAAACTGAGGGTAAGAACTTTGAATGTTTGCAGTATGACTGGTAAGGAGAGAGAGTTAGCTGATGTAATCGAGAGAAGGAGGTTGATATATTGTGCATGCAAGAGACTAAATGGAATGGGAGTAAGGCCAGGTGGATCGGAGGTGGATTCAAATTGTTCTATCATGGTGTGGATGGCAGGAGAAATGGGGTAGAAAAGGTATGTCAAGAGTGTTTTGAAGGTGAAAAGAGTGTCAGACAGAGTGATGATTATGAAGCTGGAAACTGAAGGTGTGATGATGAATGTCGTTAGTGCATATGCCAAGTAAGTTGGGTGTACATTATGATGGATTACAAAGATGATTTCTGGAGTAACTTGGATGAAGTGATGGACAGGGTACCCAAGAGACAGAAAGTGGTGATTGGAGTGGATTTCAATGAACATGTTGGTGAAGGGAACAGAGGGGATGAGGAGGTGATGCGTAGGTATGGTGTCAAGGAGAGGAATGAAGAGAATCAGATGATAGTGTATTTTGCGAAAACGATGGTCATGGCTATGGTGAATACGTATTATAAGAGGAGGGAGGAAAATAGAGTGACGTACAAGAGTGGAGGAAGATGCACACAGGTAGATTATATCCTATGCAGGACGATCAATCTGAAGGAGATTGAAGACTGCAAAGTGGTGGCAGAGGAAATGTAGCTAGGTAGAATAGGATGACGTTTGAGATCAAGATGAGGAGGAGAGTGAGGGCAGACCCAAGGACCAAATGGTGGAAGCTGAAAAAGGAAGACTGAAAGGTTGAGTTCAGGGAGGAGGTAAGACAAGCACTGGGTGGCAGTGAAGTACAGAAGCGTATTAGGGCCACGGTGAAGAAAACAAATACGGACACAGTGAAGAAAAAAAAAAAACACTAAATGTCGAGATTAAAGTCGACATGTTGACTTTATTCTCGACATTTCCACTTTAATGTCGACGCTTATGTTGAAAATAAAGTCGACATTTCCACTTTATTCTCAACATTTCTACTTTATTCTCGCCTTTTATGTTGAGATTAAAGCCGACATGTTGACTTTAATCTCGTAGTTTGTCATTAAAGTAGAACATCATAAACTAAACTTTATCTTAAAATGAATATTTAATTTACTAGATTTTCTCAAACCCCGTCATAAATTATGTCACGCATGAAATGCATTATGTTAAGTGTTCCCCGCGCCATGTTAATCAGTACACGCTTCTTAAACTGACTTTCTCTTGCACTAAGAGGAGGCGCAGGCAGCGATCACCACACAGAATACATTAATTCCATGATATTCCTGCTCCCTGAACATTTACAATGCTAAGATAAATACTTGATATCATTTTAATGATGAAATACTGTACATGCGTGCTTCAGTTTCCTTTCAAAGTCAAGTAGGCAGTGGGGTTTTGTTCTGCTAATTTGCCCCTAGTGTATGTGTGTGCTCATATTCACCCTGCGATGAGCTGGCGTCCCATTCAGGATTTGTTCCTGTCTCACACACGATGCTTGCTGTGATGGGCGCAACCCTGAATGGATGGCATAATTAAAAATGTATAAAAAAGATTTTTTAAAGTTCTGAACACTCCGTGGTCTAAGTTTATAACTAGTGTTAATTTCACATTGATGTTTATCGTGTGGTGATTGATTATGTAGAGAAAGAAAAAGGAAGGATAGGAACTGGGGTTTTGGTACATCAGATAGAGACAGCACGCATGCAATAAAGAAAGCCCACTGAGAAGAACATCATTGAATTCTGTGTTCGTTTCTCCGAACACCATCTCACGAACCCAACATTTACACAATATTTCAGTTAAACCTATGTGATACCCATTCTTACATCCAGTTTTTTGAAGCCTTGTCACACCTGCCATTAAGGTCTATACACTGATCATACACCTGGGGACCCCTTATTGCAAGGGAGCAGCACTACCACCACGCCACCATGCATGTTTAATACCTGCTTTAATGCATTTCATCATGAAAATGATATCAAGTATTTATCTTAGCATTCTAAATGTTCAGAGAGCAGCAATATCATAAAGTGAACGTATTTTTTGCGGCAATCACTGCCTGCGCCTCCTCTTAGTGCAGGAGAAGTCAGTTTAATAAGCGCATAGCGATGAACTGTGTCGGGGAACAATTAACACAAAGCATTTAATGTACTACATTAACTTATGACGGGGATTGAGAAAATCTAGTAAATTAGACATTCATTTTAAGATGAAGCTTAGTTTACGACATTCCCCTTTAATGACAAAATAAACCACGAGAATAAAGTCAACATGTCTACTTTAATCTCGACATAAACAGCGAGAATAAAGTGGAAATGTCAAGAATAAAATCAATATGTCGACTTTATTCTGGACGTTTTGTTTTTTTTTCTTCACTGTGTCCGTATTTTTTTTCTTCACCGTGGCCCTAATACGCTTCCGTAGTGAAGAGTTACTAGATAGCTGGGCAATTGCAGCAGAAGCAGTAAGGGTGACAGCAAAAAGGGTGCTTGACGTGACATCTGGACAGAGGAAGGATGAAAAGGAAACCTGTTGGTGGAATGGGGAAGTACAGGAGAGTATACAGAGGAAGAGTGAAGATGATGTGGGATAGTCAGAAAGATGCAGAAAGTAGACAAGAGTAAAAAGAGATAAGGCGCAAGGTGAAGAAAGAGGTGGCGAAGGCTGAAGCAAAGGCGTATGATGAGCTGCATGAGAGATTGGACATTAAGGAAGGAGAAAAGGACCTGTACCGACCGGCTAGACAGAGGGACAGAGCTAGGAAAGATGTCCAGCAGGTTAGGGTGATAAATGATAAAGATGGAAATGTACTCACAAACAAGAAGAGAGTATTAAGCAGATGGAAAGAATACTTTCAGAAGCCGATGAATGAAGAGAATGAGAGAGAGAGACAGAGAAGGTTGGATGATGTGGCGATAGTGAATCAGGAAGTGCAATGGATTAGCAAGGAGGAAGTAAGGACAGCTAAGAAGAGGATAAAGAATGGAATGGCTGCTGGCCCAGAGGACATACTGTACCTGTGGAAGCATGGAGGTGTTTAGGGGAGATAGCAGTGGAGTTTTTAATCAGATTGTTTATTGTAATCTTGAAGTGAGACGATGCCTGAGGAGTGGAGAAGAAGTGTACTGGCAGTGATTTTTAAGAATAAGGGGGATGTGTAGAGCTGTAGTAACTACAGGGGGATAAAATTGATAAGCCACAGCATGAGGCTATGGGAAAGAGTAGTTAAAGGTAGGTTAAGAGGGGAGGTGATAATTAGTGAGCAGCAGTATTGTTAGATGCCAGGAAAGAGCACCACAGGTGCGATGTTTGCTCTGAGGGTGTTGATGGAGAAGTATAGAGAAGGCCAGAAGTAGTTGCATTTCGTCTTTGTAGACCTGGAGAAAGCATATGACAGGGTGCCTCAAGAGGAGCTGTGGTATTGTATGAGGAAGTCGGGAGTGGCAGAGAAGTATGGAAGAGTTGTACAGGATATGTACGAGGAAAGTGTGACCGTGGTGAGGTATGCGGTAGGAGTGACAGATGCATTCAATGTGGAGGTGGGATTACATCATGGATTGGCTCTGAGTCCTTTCTTATTTGCAATGGTGATGGACAGGTTGACAGACGAGATTAGACAGGAGACCCCATGGACTATGATGTTTGCTGATGACATTGTGATCTGTAGCAAGAGTAGGGAGCAGGTTTAGGAGACCCTGGAGAGGTGGAGATATAGTCTAGAGAGGAGAGGAATAAAGGTCAGTAGAAACAAGACAGAATACATGTGTGTAAATGGGAGGGAGGTCAGTGGAATGGTGAGGATGCAGGGAGTAGAGATGGTGAAGATGGATGAGTTTAAATACTTGGCATCCACAGCACATAGTAAAGGGGATTGTGGAATAGAGGTGAAGAAGAAAGTGCAGCCAGGATGGAGAAGAATGTCAGGAGTGATTTGTGACCGACAGGTATCAGCAAGAGAGAAAGGGAAGATCTATAAGTCTATATGGGTAGTGAGACCAGCTATGTTATATGGGTTGGAGATGATGGCACTAACAAAAAAACAGGAAACAGAGCTGTGAAGATGTTAAGATTTTCTTTGTATATGATGAGGATGGACAGGATTAGAAATGAATACATTACAGGGTCAACTCAGGTTGGATGGTTTGGAGATAAAGCTAGAGAGGCGAGATTGTGTTGGTTTGGACAATTGCAGAGGAGAGATGCTGGGTATATTGGGAAAAGGATGCTAAGGATAGAGCTATCAGGCAAGAGAAGGTTTATGGATGTGGTGAGAAAGGACATGAAGGTGATGGGTGTAATGGAGCAAGATGCAGAAGACAGGAAGATATGGAAATAGGGGTTGCCACAGCGGATCATCTAACGGGAGCAGCCAAAAGAAGAAGATATATGAGAAATACCAGTGCCTATTAGCATAAATTAAATGTTTAATTACCACAACATCATCAGTTGCATGGTATTTGACTTGGTGAAGCTGATAACAATAAAACATCAACACAAACATAAACCATATGAACCATACCAATTACATTCCCCAACCAGCTTACACATTCAATACATTGTGTATAAAACTTCTAAGGGCTCGTTTATACTTCACGCTCAGAACGTGTACACACCCGCATCATGGCTGCCATGCGTTCTCAGTGTTCATCTGATGCATCCTCTGAGCAGGTCCTCAGAAATTAATGTGACGCATGTGCAGCACCAGCAAAAAGTCGGGGGGCGCAGTGTGCTTAAAGTTGGAATGTGACGTCACAGTCTCTGGTTACTATCTACATGTGACAGAAAACCACTTTGCGGATTCTACGAGATCGGTGTGCGCGCTTCGATGTTTGATGAATGGTTCAATGTGATAAAGCAAAATGTGGTGCTTTTATATTCAAGCGTCACATATTCCCGATCATAATGACACAATACATTTTAAAAGTCTCACATACAGTCTTTTCTGCTATCTTTTTTCCTAGGGCTTCCTCCGGTCCTGACAGCAGCGGCAAACAGCAATAGATTGCCACACTGAGCACATTAAATGTATGATATTCCAAATCTCTGCACATTTAGAATCCTTAGATTTATACTTGATATCACTTTCATGATGAAATGCATTAAAGTATGTATATTACATTTTACAGATAAATCGTTAATTTCGTTTAAATAATGAACACTGTTAATAATTACACACATGGGGGTGACACGGTGGCGGATCGTTAGCGTTGCTGTCATGCAGGGAGTCACGTCGTTGATATTCCCTGCCTGGAGTTTGCATGTTTTCCTGCTGGGTTTCCACAGTGTGCTCCGGTTTCCTTCCAAAAATATGCAGATTTGGTGACACTAAAATGACGCCAGTGTATGTGAGTGCATGTATTCACCTTGCAATAAGCTGATGCCTCGTCCAGGGATTGTTCTACCTCATGCCCAATGCTAGCTAGAATGGACAAATTCCTGGCCTGATGGATTTAATCATTAAACATCTTCATTTTCAGAAATATTGCGGTAAGGTGTCATCGTAATTTAATGGGTGTTCCAGGCAATTCACAACACAGCGAAGCCGAACCTGTTCTCACCGTGATATCATCTCGCACTGTCAACTGGTGGATTCCTCCAGATTTACATAAAGTACGCACACAAGTATAAACAGTACAATGCTTGTGTAGCAGGAGCGTCCTCTGCAGCATGCGTTGCATGAAGTATAAACCCAGCCTTAAAAGAAGATGTTAAGTTTATGCATCTCACAGCTTGTGGGTAAGAACTAAATTTGAAATGTGCTGGTCCTGATTTTAACTGGCCTGAGAAGCAACAGAGGATGGATGGGATGTAACATGTCCAAAAACATCTTAATGACTTTACTCTACATAATGAAGAAGTGGTGATTAATGACTTTACAAACAGTGCACAGCACACACAACACTCTATCTAGCCACTACTAGTGCTCCACAGAACAACAGCCATAACAAATAGTGATGAAAGTAAAACATAATTAAGGGTAACAAGAGACTCAGGGGTGCAAGGAGTTCAGAAATAATTCTCCTAGAAAACACATTAAGAACTTATTTTTTCTTCAGTACTTGCATTTAATTATTTAAGGTATTTATACAGATTTAAATAAGTATACAGGCTTTATTGTAAACTGGAGAAAAATGGCTGCATCCATTAAGGGAACATAAGTTAATAGAAAGGCAACATAAGGAACAAGAACAATACAAGCCAAACCTTTGCATGATATTTGCCCTGAATTGACCAAATGCAGACTTTATTTGCTGATGATGTAGAAACCTAATAATGCAATTTGTTTAATCTGCCATCATAGATGTTAAACTTTTAGGATTACTCAAGGATCATTTACTTGGCTGTAGTGCAATTGTTACAAAAGGTTAAAATGACTACCAGTTGGTAGCTTGAAATCTTAAAGCAATTCATCTATATTACTGCATTAAGGCTCTATTTGATGTAAATAAAGAAAATATTTTGCTTTTTTATTGACTATACAGTTATGATGTAATACTTCCTTTCAATTAAAGCAGCTATGAATGTACTGTATTTTGCAAAACTGCCCAAAAAACATTTTCTTTTTTGTACAACAATTATCTATATTTAAGCAATGTTATAAAATTTTAAATGTTATTAATGCACACTTAATGTTTTGCTTCAATAAAAAAATTAAAGTCCAAATAACAATATAATATTAACTTGAACTTACTGTACCTTAGATGCAGTACATTTAGAAGCTGAAATTAATGGCTTGTGATATGGGGCTTTCATAAATCTGTGTGCAATTTTTTCATGCTCTATAAGCTGTTATACCCAAACCAATTAACTGATCATGTGAGTGTTACGAGGTACACCAGAAATTTTCACATTACTGCATTGTTAAGCCAAAATATACATCATGTTTTAATAATATAAGAAAATATAACTTGCAGCGGTGTATAATTTTAGTTTTGCAGAGGCACAAAAAAACATGGTGAAATAACGGTAGGACTGTCACCATTAACCTTTCCATTTTTAGTGGAATCTGCATCTTGTCGATTTACATTTTTGTTCTGAGCAGAGTTTAGGTTTGGTAACTTGTGCTCAAAAATATCTAGTTGTGTTTATTAGTGATTCCAAATTGGCCAGTGGGCTTGTGTATGTTTGTGTTTTGTAGCTGTATAAGGAAAATAACAGTTAAAAAAATACACAGGTTTAGTGGGGTTCATAATCTGATCATTACATACGAGACAAAGGAAACGATGGTTAAAAAAAAAAAAAAAAATAGTTCATATAATAAGATTTGTGCATCTAGTTAAACTTTGTATTAAATGTAAACCTGCGGTGGGTTGGCACCCTGCCCAGGATTGGTTCCTGCCTTGTGCCCTGTGTTGGCTGGGATTGGCTCCAGCACACCCCCGTGACCCTGTGTTCGGATTCAGCGGGTTGGAAAATGGATGGATTAAATGCAAACTTGGTTAGGAGGGAAAAATATCAGAATACTACCCCAGTGTCTAGTAAAGTCCTTTCTAATTTCATTTAGCGCTCAGAATATAATTTCAGTGCTCCTTGCATCACTTGGAATATATGAAAAGCAATCACAGTTTAAGAAAATGGAGAAGGCTAATGGAAAAGTAGCACCATCATCAGCATGTGAGCGCAGACACTAGTCTTTCATAGACCACAGTACCAAACCATAGTGTATTAATATATAGTAGATATCTTTCTCATTGCTGGAATATTTCAATACTAAACTACATGGTTTCAATGCCTTCTATTACACTTAACAGAATGATGCTAACAAGGGCACTCACTCTCTGTACCTTGCACAATCAAAGCAATTTCAAACAGACTAAAATTCCAGCTTCTTATTGAGACAAAGGTTTCTTTAGCTGATACTACCTAACCTATTAAAAGGTGCCTTAGCTTATGACCTTAATATTATCAGCAAAGTAAAATCTATAGGAACATATTGTCATAGCTCTGTTTACTCATATGCTGAAGTAGGCAGGGATCTGTAGTACTTGTAAGTATGTAGGATGTCAAAACAGAAGTATTAACCCTAGTGAGTTGAGTAGTTCATTTGATTGAGTGAAAATACAGAGTACAATACATACTCACTGTACAACTGAAGGATGACTAATAAAGATATATACTGTATATATATATCTTCGCTGTGCTAAAAAATTTAAAACAATTTACCAGTCTAAGAAAGTTAACTTTTACATATATAATGATTTTCAACATTTTATAATACTGTATATTATAAATAAGGCTTACTAGTGTTAAAGAAAATAAGATAGACAGGCCGATAGACAGAATATGTGAAAGCCGATAGGCCGATAGACAGAATATGTGAAAGCCGATAGATAGATAGATAGATAGAGA
>JANRMT010061414.1:17870202-17885753 GCA_026402145.1 Polypterus bichir lapradei
GATAGATAGATAGATAGATAGAGATAGACAGAATATGTGAAAGCCGAAAGATAGATAGACAGATAGAGATAGACAGAATATGTGAAAGCCGATAGATAGATAGACAGGCCGATAGACAGAATATGTGAAAGCCGATAGATAGATAGATAGATAGATAGATATGTACATAATGGACATCAGCTTCGTTTTCATTCTCTCCTCCACAACTATCTGCAGAGAGTCGAGAGTGTGTCACATAACTGAGTCTGCTCTCTTAATCAACTTATGGATTCTGCGGGCCTCTCTTGAAGTGATGTTACTGGCCCAGCATGTTAGAGAGTGGCAAATGGCGCTAGCTGTACATTTTCAGTAATATATGAATGTTTCAGTGAGAAAAACATACTGAACATTTTACAGGGACATGCTGGGATAATCAAAACATACTTCTTATATATGTATGGAAAATACACTACTTGAAATCACCAATCTTTTCATTTGAATAATATAATATTTCTGTGTTATGAAGCCAAAGCATATATCACACAAAATGTATGGCAGATCTCTCAAGAAGAGACGCATAAGACTAAAATAGAAAAGCATATTAATAAATTAATCAATGTATTTATACAAAATGAATTTAAGCAGAGGAGTGAATGTATGGTGAAAAAAGAAGTAAGCTTAAGTATACAGCTAAATGTAAGGAATGAAAGCAACAAAACAAAATATTTAATAAATAAAGAAGAGAAATCATAATGAAAAAAATTTAATAACTTGAGGACAAACAGTGTGCTTAAATGTAAAGGAGTAAGAATTTATGCAATGCCTTAATCAAAAAAAGAAGTAATGCACAATTTTAGCACTGTCTAGAAATACAGATCATTAAATAGTGATTATTCCTTCAAGTCAGGAGTTATTTCAATGTCTAGATACAGTATGTGCATTAATGCTGCACTTTTACAAAAAGAGAACGTAATGGCACAAAGCACTCCGATGGTTGAATCCAGAAATGTGCAAACCATCACTGTTACCACATTGCCATCTAGTGGAAGAACCATGTTACTCACCCACACAATAAAGTCAATGTTCACTACCAGAAAATACAGCTCATGAAATCCAAAGACAAGCATCTTTACATTTCACCTTCCATGTGAGATCAGACTTGTAGCTTCCGGGTTTTGCAAGTTCTTGTAAATTGCACTGTATGTGTGTAAAAAGTTTAGAGAAGTAATAGGTAGCAAAGCCTAACCATACAGTATGTGTAAATTCTATACAGCAATATACTCATCCAATTCAGGGTCATGTGAGTCACAATTTAAACTAACTGCAGCAGACACAAGGCAGAAGCCAGCCCCGGAGAGGATTCTGATTCATGGCAGCATGAAATTAAGGCAAATGTTATAGGTGACATAGTTGTTAGTGCTGCCATTTTTACAACTCCAGGCCTGGACACCGTCTGGGAGAAATGTGAGTGTACTCATTACTGGGCCATTTAATGGGTCTGAATCTTATGTACTTTTCACAGAATGCTTCCAGCTCACTATGACCCTTTAAAGAAAATCAAAATGATGCCAAGCAATGGCAGTATAAAACTAAAGCAAATGTTCATTTATAGTAATTGAAGCAGGAAATAATAAACAAACACGCACTGTGCACATAAAATGATTACAGCTTAAAATGAAAGAACAGAATAAAAATAGAAAAGCACAGATGAAAGAACTCTCACATTATGCTTCAAAAATGTGATTTAATCCTTGCAGACCTTTAAAAAGTATAGAGCAGGGGTCTCCAACCTCCCCCCCCTTGTTTTGCCTGAACATGTACAAAATGTTGGTGCCCACAACTCACATTCTGCATTAAAACGTCACAAAAAAATATTTAGTTCACCTGCAAGTGCATTTTGTATGTCTGTATGCATTTTCTGGTGTATCTCACACTATTGACTTAAAACATGAATGCTGTCAAAACAAAACAATGTAATTCCAAATACACAGACATGACTTATTCATTTCTCATTTTGTTCCATGTCACTGTGTCACTTTATTCACATGTCCAGTTGCATGTGTGATGTGTTTTTTAGTTAGTCAGATGACTGCATGGAGTCAACAAGAGAGGCAGGTGTATGGTGGAGTGGAGCCACTGAGGTTCACTCTTATTGAGTCATTTAAATGTTCGTCTGTCAGTCTTGTTCTGAACTTTGATTTCATGACATTCATGTCAGACTCTCCGAGGTATGGAGACCCAAACAAAGCAGACATTTTTAGAGCTGCTTGGTGAAGATGCTTATAGTTATCTGGCTCTGCTAAGCTCCAGAAATGCTGATAATGCTGTTGAGACTTTAACTGCACATTATTTTGAAGGTTTACTAAAATATAATATATAAATTCCAATGACTGTCTGTCTGTCTGTCCACTTTTCACGAGAGAACTACTTAACGGATTTAGATCGGCTTTTTTCTATAATTTGCTTGAACATTCCAGTTGATTTTGCAACTTCTCTCATTTCGCTATGTATCATAGTTCGTTTGTAGTACTGATTTATTTGCGTAAATCCGAGAAACACGCAACGGGCCACGGAGGGTCTCTCCTCACTCACTCGCCAGCTTCGGGGTGTGTGCCTTAACTTCGCTAACCTAGTGAATGAATTCAACTTTAGTTAGTCAAATTTGATGAGTTTGAGACGTTGGAAAGTTCAATATGGCGGCCGACAGTGGCGTCATACCACCGAAATAAGAACGTACATCGGTTTTGGTTAGCGCAGGGAAGCCACCTACCAAATTTCATTAAGATGGGGTCAGCCTTCTACCTACACGGGAAGTTGGAAAATTAGTGATGTTGGAAAGTTCATATTTGAGAGGATATTCTCTTAAGTGCATGCCACATTGAAAAGATAGTTTGCAACTCAGATTGTGGATCGTGATTTTGTGTTAAAAGGATTGTGATATGATTTTTTGGAACGATTGCCCAGCCCTAATTTGACTAATCAAGATTTCAAATTTATGTAGGATTCATTAACCCTTTGGCGAGCTACTTGGAAAGGGGTTGTGAGCTACCGGTAGGTCGCTAGTGACATGTTGGAGACCCCTGGTATAGAGGCACAGAACATAAAAAGTCCTGATTTTTTTGTTTATCATTCACATTTGACTTGTCTCTACATGAAGAGCACAGTACGTACAAAGTAAGTACAAAAATACAATACACATAAAAGGAACAAATAAAACCCCAATGACATTATGGGAAAACAGTCCATCTACACAAGATGCCATTCTGTCTTCTAAATACAGCCTACTGTTTTACATCACTTAATGGTGAAATATAATCCAGGTTAATAAATGACCCATTTCATTAGCTGGCCATTTTACTTCTACCTGTGATGCAATGTTCCTTAAGCTGAAAAAGAGATCAAAATCATTTTACAACATCTTTGAGACTCAACATAACTTACATGGCTAGGAGACCGAGAATTCTAGCAAGGATTCCTGCTTCATGCTTGGCCTCCAAGACACCTGTAGTTCTTATCTACAAATCCCTACAGTGCCCTAGGACAATAATATGGGAGATGACAGCATACTAAATTATACAGATCTTATTAATAACAGCACTTCAAATATGTACGCTGTAGGTGTGCTTAGACCTAGGGTATCATATCTGTTTCACACCAATTTGTGAAAAATGTACCCATTATCATGAATCGTCCTGAATACAAAAGAGCAACCATTACTCAGTATAGCAAGTCTAGTACCTCCTAGGAGCCCACTATTAATTATTGAGAAGCTGCAGATTTCTAATTGTTCTCACATCTCAGTAAAGGCCATGTAACGTTGGATGACCTTTCCAGCAATTTTCAGTTATAGCTTTCATTTACATAATCTTAGGGAGTTGGTGACATGCTCTCATGAAGTCAGTTGCATAATGTGGTCTAGCCAGTGACTCACTCCAGCTTATCCACAACTTGTTTGATTATTTTCTTCAATCACAGGGGTGGGCTCTATGTGCATGAGAGCTGACAACCAATAAATGCCCATCCTGAAGTACAATACCTGTAATGCACAGACAAGGAGTACGAACCACACAGACAGAAAAGAAATTCATCTATCTGATGTCTTATGTTTTACATTCCATGGCAGAACGGAAAAAAAAGACAAATAAAAGGGCAGAGATTTTGGCTGAACATGTCATGGTTGTTAGCTCTTTGTACAGAGCCAGTTCTGTCAAGCAGCATGCTATTGGGTGTCAGAAAAAGTGGTGATCATGACTGTGCTAGAAGGTCAGCATGAAGTTGGTAAATTAAACAACTGAAAATCACTGGACATGTCTAAACTGAGATGGTGCAGCAACAAGTTGGCAAGTCTGACATAATCAGGTACTAGAAGTTGCACAACATAACACTAGCAGTCTGCTAATCTATAGCGTAGATGTATTAAAGAGATGCAGTACCATTGTAACAACTAGGTCAACTGCATACGCTACTTTTCTCATTATGGACGAAATTTCAAAAGTAGATGGTCCTGACATCACTCTCATTAAGGTTGTAAAATAATGCGTATTTTACATAGTGGCTTAAAAAATATAATAATTATCAATATCAATTTATTTATAGAGCACATTTAAAACAACATCAGTAATGCTGTAGCCAACGTTTTTTACATTAAAACATACAATGAATATAAATAGAAATAAAGTACAATAAAATGAAATACAGCCAGAGCTGAGTTAAAGAAAAGAAAGAAGAGACTAAGAGTAGGGAAACCATCAGTATCAGTGAAGGTCAGAGAAAGCTAGAGAACAGAAATGCGTCTTCAGTCTCGTTTTAAACAGTTCAGTTGAAGGTGACTCCTTAATGTAATGAGGTAAAGAATGAATTGTGCATGATTCATGCAAAGAATAAAACTGGCTGATCTGAATGGTCACATTTGTTTTTTTGTTATTATAGATATTATTTTAAGAAGCTGATAGCCGCATCCAAATGTTTAAAAGCTTTTATAATTAGTGCACTTTCACTTTGAATACCCAGTAAACAAATAAACAATATAGGAAAAGTTAGTTCACTAATTAAGAATACTTTAGGATGTATAAAAAAACACACATTACTCCATTTACACAGCAAACAATACATGAAAGAAAGATATTAAAAAATATAATCCTGCAAAAATCACTGTAGCGGTTTGTCAGTCAGCCTTTTGGGCTTTGTGACAAGAAATGCCTGCTCTTATAACTTGTGTGTTAATTATAGCCATGCCATTAAACCATGTGACAAACGAATGGTTACATGTAGAAGCATAGTGTTATTAAAAAAAACAGAAATTTGGGATTAACTTGCTTAGAGATCTTTATATAGACAACGTCTTTGCATCCTATGAACAATTATATTCCAAATTTAACATTCCAGCTACACATTTCTTTCACTATCTTCAAATTTGGAACTTTGTTAAACAGAACCTTCCAGATTTTCCTCATCTTGCACCCTCATCCATGCTGGAAAAAATATTGCTCAATCTCAAGGACTCAGACACCATCTATGCAATATATAAAATTATTTTACAGTCTCTCCCTTTCAAAGATCCAAGAGGACACTGGGAAAAAGATCTCTCAATTAATATATCAGAAAAGGAGTAGAAAGTAACAATGCAGAGAATTCACTCGAGCTCCATATGCACAAAAAATACAATTATACAACTCAAAATTATATATCGAGCACATCTGTCTCATCTAAAACTCTCCAAAATGTTTCCAGGGCATGATCTAACCTGCGAACGCTGCAACCAAGTCCCAGCCACACTGGGTCACATGTTCTGGGCCTGCACCAAATTAACATCATTCTGGACCAAAATTTTTAATTACCTTTCAGACAGCCTTGGTCTCACAATCCCTCCTAACCCATTAACAGCTGTGTTTGGGGTTCTTCCAGATCGATTTAAAGTGGAGAAAGACAAACAAACTGATTGCATTCACTACACTTTTGGCACGCAGACTTATTCTGCTAAACTGGAAGAACCCAAACTCTCCTCTTTTTAATCAGTGGGAAACCGATGTGTTATACTATTTGAAATTGGAAAAAATCAAATACTCAGTAAGTGGATCTGTACAGACTTTTTTCTAAACATGGCAGGATCTAATCAGTAATATTTTAAAATAAGCTCTTAAAGCACATAGAAAGCAATTATTTCTGTATTTCTTTGTCTTCTGCATTCACCTCTATTGGCTTATCAAACTAATTTAGGTATGTTTACAAGCCTTAAATTTTACGCCATTTGCCTTGCTCTCTCTCTCAGGGGTAGGGGTCGACTTATTCTTATTTTTACTTTTTGTAAAAATTGATTGTTTTGTATGGAATGATTGCAATAAAATTAATAAAATTAAAAAAAAAAAAAAAACAGAACTGTTGAGTATGAAATTATTTGAAAACAAATGCAAAGAGAATGCATAATGGTTCACCATGAGACAACACGTTAAAGATTTAAGTCAATGATACAATGACTGTGCATAATAGTAATGAATTATACAGACCATAATGTCAAAGCATTCTTTGTATGTCTTAGCACCAGTATAAGGTTATAAACATCTGACCATGACTCCATCTTATGGTAAGTCTAATGTACGTTTTAGAGGCGGAGTGGTGGCTCTGAGGCTAGGGATCTGCACTGGCAATTGGAAGGTTGCCGGTTCGAATCTCGTAAGTGCCAAAAGGGACTCTGCTCTGTTGGGCCCTAAGCAAGACCCTTAACCTCCAATTGCTAAGCGCTTTGAGTAGTGAGAAAAGCGCTATATAAATGCAAAGAATTATTATTATTATTATTATTACATTTTGCTAATGGAAGATGTAGTGTAACAGATATGTACACCTAATCCTCTGCATACCTGTCCATGATGGTCTCCCACGCAAGTAAGATAACTGACACCTGTTGATGATGTATTTGGCATTAAGCTTCCTATATTTGAGGAAAAGTCACAACAAAAATGCATACTAAGTGTCCCTGCATTACTGAAAAGTACTGTGCTTGATGGCAGTTACAGATTTCACTTTGCAATACTACTGTAAAACCAATACGAGGCTTTTTTTTTTTTTTGCATTTAGCTATTGTATATCTGGCACTGTCATAGAAGTGACTGCAAGAACTACACTTGCACAGGCAATTTCATATAGAGGATTCCATTATCACTGTACTAATAGGAAGAAGTGATGTATTTGTGAAAGGTAGCCTTCTCTGTGTACTGCTTGTGAATAACCTCAGCTGGCACAACCAGACGCAGGGTAGGTGGTGGTGTACGGGCAAGCCAAGTGATAGATTTTCTGTACTGATGCCTTTGTGTTAATGGATTTGGATGGGAATTAATGTTGCAAAACTATTAATTATACTGTGTTATTAATTTTTAATTTGTATTGTTCGATTTTACTACTATTTAACTGTACACCAATCCTTTGTACTTCTTTATTCAAAAGTTAGTTTGTTATATTTTTGTACAAAGTTCACCATACACCTTGAACCCCTCACATTCTTTTCAAATCTACTCGAACTCTTCAAATTGCCTGTATGTCAAGAAAAAAAATGAAGAGTGCGCTACAGACAGACATGTCCGAGGGCTGCATTTTGTGTTTTACTTTTTCTTAACCATTATTTTTGTCCCATGATCACATGAAAAATGTTCATATTCAGCTTTTCAATCAGTAAGTAACCATTCTTTAAAAAACTATCTCGCTAAGCATTCTATCCATTCATTATGCGTTTTAAATGTTCACTTATATCACAGTATTTGCCCAGTCCAATGTGGAAGGAAGTAAAATTGTTTTTCTTTTGCACTGCAAATTGACATACATACTATTGAATTTACAAAGTGCTAAACAAAGAGGTCATACGTGTTTTAGATTTTTTATATTAAGTAGAAACTCTTGTTGGACTGTAATAGAGGAGTTTCCGTTTATGTGAACATTTTATTAACCTGGTCAAATTTCATATTGACCTTGAAGTATTTTGACATTCTTGATATCCTTCTGCTTTGAAACATTCTGAACTGTCATTGTTTACAGATGTCTTAAACAACTATTATCATACACTGATAATTATCTATATCTATTATTTATTTATTATATTACATATCTGTTGACTATATTTATGTACCTAGATTGCAAATACCATACATTGCATTAATGTGCATATTGCTTACTACAAGTCAATATTGCTGCTATTTCTTTGTGTGTCTTTGCACAATGTCGTGTCTTGTTTGTGTTTAATTTTAAATTTTTATTTTACTTCTATTTTTAATTTATTATTTGCACTTCATGTTGTCACGCTGTGGACCCTGAGCTTCACAATTTCGTCTATCTGTATACTTGAATATAGTTGAGATGACAATAAAGTTCACTTTGACTTTGACTAACTGGCTCCTGAGAGCACTGAGCTTTCCCGAAGTTAATCCAGGCAAAATGAAAGCACGACTGAAATCTTTAATTGATTTTCAACCCTTTTTGACAGGTCAAAAAACTTGACTCAGGACAAGTACATTACCTACACTTTTATTTGTGCATGATATATTCAGCAAACTAATATTGATCACAAGAATAAACTATCAAAGTTGTTAATAGGTTCAGACAAAATAAGTGCGGACTATTTCTGTTCAAACAACAGTGATTAAATAAACACGGCAGTATTAAGCATCCTGCATATACTGGTACAGGTACAATGACAATAAAGGCTTCCTTCCTTACTCACATATCATGAACATTGCATATGATAATAATAAATCACATACACAAATAACTTCAAAAAAAAACTTTCATTGGGTGAACGTCATCTTTCTGCTTTGTTCATTTGTGTACTGCAATAAAAATGAAGTGAGGAGTACAACATTGCATCTGTGGGAATTGAACTTTTCTTCTGATATCACAGTTAAGACACATGAATTAAACATATTTAAAAAGAACATGCTAAAGTGATATGTGTTGTGTAAAGTGAGTGTTTGGGGCCAAATAAAGTAAAAGACCAGAAAGAGGTTATTTGTGTAGGTATGGCTTTGTTTCGTGTGTCTTATCTCATGCATGTCACATTGGTGTCTGCTGTTCACGTCTCAGATTTGGACTGCACACTGATGCTAAAGCTGCGCATCCCAGTCCTCTCTTGACTATTGGTAAGGTCATTTTTATTAGTCTCAACTGCAGTATTAGCATCTTGTTCAAAGTACTTATTCAAATCATTTAATTTACTTTTTTTTTAATATATGGTATAGTTTGCTCTCTTATTTACCTTTCCTTTCACTGCACCATTGGGTTGTTGTTTTGAATAACCATCCATATGGACATTGTCTTCTTTCATCACGATAACACATTTAATGTATGATCTCAAACGAGTGACCTATGAAACACCTGCTCTGATCATGCCCCACTCATGTCAACCAAGAAGATTCTTTTTCTTTAAATATTTTAAATTTATTTCTAACTGGATAGGTTTATAATCATGAGGATTAAAATGGGGCTGAGATGTGTGCTGGATAATGGATTGCTGTTGGCATCTGTACTGTTGGTGAAAACATGGACTTTTCTTGTTATTACCCATTTTTTATTTCACATATGCTAAGGCTCCCTTGTGAGCAGGGCCACATGGTGTGCACTCAAGTTACCCTGATGGTAGGTCTGGCCATGTAGTCGTCTTTATTCATCCTCACAATGTTAGACTATACCTGTTTATTGGAATATAATATCAAAAACAAAGTGCTTATTGTACAAATGCTTTTTTAGAAATCAAGAAATCAGAGGTCATTTTGGGCTATTTTCTAATATTGCTGTTTAACTTCTTCCAAATATACTGCTTATTCCTCTTTCTTATTTTTTCCATTGACCACTATGAACATTCCTTAATTTTCTGTGGACACTCATTCTCAGCACGGATATTTATGTATAACATTATTGCCTAATATTTAGATGTCTGCTGCCTAGCAGGCTGTATAGTGTAACAACCATGGAACTGGAATTTAAAACTCAAGTGTGCCTACAATGGTTTGGTCAGGGATTGCTCTATAACTTTAGGTTGTTTTTTTTTTAAACTCTGTTCATTTATTTTGCTGTTTTTGCAATTTATTCTTTAATATCTACTTGTTTATTTCTAGGGGTTTTTCTTTGTTTAAACCATTTTGTAATTTTTTTTTCTCTACGGTATTAGTTACATATCTTGTCCTTTGTTTGTTGAGCCTAGAGGCTTACAGAGCCTGACACCACATTTGTGGGACTGCCTCCAGACATATAAAAACTGGTAGAAATACCAGCATTATTGACTTATAGGTAGTGGACTTGGCTTTAACTTTTTTCTTTGCATCTTTTATGCAAACCTTTTTGATACGGATTACTTTTTGGTCCTTGTTTTTGAATTCTTGTATAATAAATTTATAAATGTACAGAATAGTTGGTTTTCTTATTGTGGACCAGCTATTTTCATGGTTGCTCTCTTTCAATTCTGAATTTTTTGATTTTAAAACCTTTTCCTCTTTTTGTTGGGCCTGTGTAGGCCGGAGACCTGCTTCTTGAGTTTGGGGCCAGGACGATTTGTGTTGGTTGGTCCATCCCTTTGTGTTTTGACCTTTGTATAACTACAGGTCCAACTTTTGATTTGAGGCTTACCACCTTTATTAGTTTTTGTGAGCCAGCAACTTATAACATTGCAGCTTAATATCTGCCTTTAACTCATTGTGCAACTCAGATTCCATTACATAACCTGCCTATGATCCAATAGCAAAAAAAATAAATTTGCTTAACAGTTGTGATGTACCATACATTTGCATGTGACCTTAGATATAGGCTTCAGCTAAATATACAATAAATAACAACAACAAAAATGTCTGCTCAAGGTAACTGATCACAAAATACACTTTTATTGTTTATATATTTTTAGAATAGGAGCACAGGTACACCTTCCACTTTAGATGCACCAAAAATAACTAATACGATGATCTAACAGAAACATTTTCAAATTATTTCCACACTTACAAAATCAAACATTGCTGACAAGCAAAGTTGCAAAAATAAAAATACTGTACAGCAGAGATTGTGCACATCTGCAAAAAGGAAAAAAATCATTACAAACACTACAGAGTAGTTATTGGTCCACACTTCTTGAGCTCATATTGCATTAATTGACTCCTTGCTCAGAGGAGCCTGTGATTCAAGAGGGTTAATGAACTTGACAGCAGACGTCCTCTTGAAGAATTCCTGATTCACACATCACTTAATCAAAGGCGGCACGCGACCTTCAGTGAGTCAAATGAGACAGCAAAAGCAGGCCTGTGACTTCGAATGACAAGTATAAGGGAAAACTGCAAACCTGAGCTCAAGATGACAAAAGAAGCAAGGATTGCGCCTTGTGTGGTAACAGACTGACCCTGCCAAATCTGAAAACTACAAAGTACCTGAAGGTCATCCTTCCAACCTACTCTTCATCACCCTGAGGCCATCTCAGGATTATCTGCAAGTGCAGAGGATCTTGAAATGTGACAACCAGAAAGGCTGAGGTCCAAACACTCACTTCTGACATCTAACCTTAAATAAATAAATACAAGCATCTCACCCAGCCAATGCCCTCCCCTTTATCAAACACTGAGATGCTAGTACTTTCTAAATGGTTGCATGTAAGAGTGATGACAGAAGCATATGACAGCAAGCAATCATTGCAGGATAGGACCTTTCCTATCAGCATTACTCAAACCAAAAAAAAATGTTTGCAGCATGATCACCTGAGAATAGATAGTTATCTTTCTATAATTTTTCAACATCTTTACAATTCTTACATAGTTTGCAGTTTTAAGGAAACAGATTGAAAACAAAAGAGTATTCCACATCAGGATTTTAGAGCTATATATCACCAATCATCAAAATGCCAACTTCCTTTAAAACAGTTTAAGAATTAAATTATGTGGAAAAGGTGTCAAGAAATGCTGTTTAGTAATGATTGTATTGTTAAGCAACACTCGATTGCCTCAAAAGGGTCAGGAGAGAAAGTTTACCTTCAGTTACCTTTAACTCATTTTTTCATTGACTTTACTTATTTGAACAGAGAAACAAGTACAATAGTTGTCGTTCTTCTCCACCTAATTCTCTATTGTATATTAATAAATAAGATATAGAAATGTTCTAAGCTAATGCCAAAATTAAGCCTAACAGACATCCTGTTAGGTGTGAGAGATGGACTCACCTCACAGCTTTACTGGAGTGATGGCTTATAACAGCAGCTTCATTTCACAGCCCAAGCCAACATTTTGAAAAATAATTTAAAAACTTACTAAGTGTTACTTTGCCTTTACTGATTCATGCATCAATCAAAAGACTGAAGTACTCTTTTTAAGGTGGACGTGTTAATTCAGCCAACACTCATAATGACATCACGCTGTTCAGGAACTGTCCATCTGTAAAAGCTGGCCTGCATAATTTGATTTACCATTCCAGACAGATGTTCTACATTAATCAGATAAATATTTATTCACCTTAATGAATTAGGCCTGAAGCCCAGATCTTACTACTACACAGTCATACTGTATCATCACTTTTAACACTAGAATTACCATAGCCTATGAGAAAACTCTTAAATCCGGCCCACCTTAAATCCATTCGCACCTCTCCGTCAGTGTCTTTTGTCCTGTAAATGTGCCCATTAAGACAAGCAGCAAGCAGCCTGCTATTCCATCCCCCACCGTCGCAGAACGCTCACTAAGTTCTCCCAGCTCATGCCTTGTTTGATTATCTGGGAGTGAACTGCTGGAGTTTTAGAGTGGAAATAATAGATCGTTATTTAGAACACATGCATTTCATGTGTGTTCTGTTTCTACAGTAATCTGTGTAAACACACTGTTAAAACAGAAACTTTTTCATATTTTAGTAATGTTACAAAATGTAAGCATAAACTATAGAATGTGTGAAGCCTGAAATCCAAAGATAAAATAAACACTTTCACAAAAGGTTCAAGGACGATACAACAGCTAAAGTGGTGTAGCGGTAAGATTTGCTGACTTGTAATCAAGAGTCCCTGGTTCGATCCCCACTGCCTCCTATATTTACTGTTTTCAGTAGTGAGCTGCTCTTATTGTTAATATTATACAGTACACACATACATTTGGTTTGCGTCTGTAACATACCGTGTACATTTATAGTACTATACTTGTAAAAGTTACCTTTATTTTTTTTTTACTTTTATTCTCTCACTCACGATAACGATACATACTACTGCCCTAGGGATCTGATGCTGTTAGTTTTTATTTGAAACTGGGAGTAACTGTAGATGTGAGTGGTGTTTTGAGGCAATGGAACTGGACATTCTCTGATCTGTAGGGATGAAAGCTGACACACAAATGCTGGTGAATCTGCCTTCTTCGTATCTCACCGTCACTTGATTTTTTTTTTATTCAGTTTTATTGAGTGTTCCTGCTCACGCAGAATTAGTATGCACCTTATGGGCTATGATGTCAAAAAAAAAAACAAAACAAAAAAAAACAAAACACAGACGTAGGTATATATGATATTTTGAAGAAATCATTTTATAACCTGAATAGTACCAATCAGAAAACATCATCGCACTAATGCAATATTATTTGAAAACCAACAGCGTCAGACTGGGTGTGAATTTATGCTGGCGCTGTTACTTAAGAGTCAGATCAGGAGAGGCGGGGGTGAGACAGGTGTTACAGCGTGATCGTCATTCAGAGAATAAAACTGAAAAAAGTGAACTTTTACAAGTACCATAAATTTATACCCAATGTCCCATATATTTGTCTCTTTCTTTTTTTTTTCTCCTTGCTGCAAGTACCGTCTTTCCTACTAAAAACAAAAAACAAGTAAGAATAAGAAAATGCACTTAAAATTGTAATATGAAGAATAATATGGAGTGTTGCACAGCTTCTTAGCTCGGCTATGCAGAACATCTCTACATACTTGTGCATAAATTACACTACTGCTCAAGCTTCTTTTCGTATTAATGATTTTTAACTGTAGGATTCACTGTGGTTGGCTGTTTTTTCCCCCAAATGATTATTTAATTAGAAGCTAATTTATGCTGTTAAGGTTCAGTGTCACTTACTATAATTATACAGCTACTCACTGGCCCTATGCTACTGGATCAAAAATACTATTCAGTGTTTTATTTTTCATTGTGGGACCTGAAATACAATAGAATATGTGTTAATTGGCATTTTTGTGGTCACTTCTCAGTAATTATTTTTATTTTAGCATCTACTACTTGCATTTACTGACAAGTAAAAGACACAGCCCTCACAAATTCAGCAACCTGGATAAAAATCCAGAGCCAAGTTGTTGTCTATATGAAGGATGCATCTTCTTCCTTTGTTTGTAAAGGGTTTTCTCATAATACCTTCCCAAATACCCCAGGACATGTGTATTAACTGGTCACTTTAATACATTAACACTGACACTAACAATTTAATGGGCCCTGCAATGATCAGGGCTTGCATTGCACCTTAATGTGCCACTGGAAGAGTCTCCGTCACCAGTCCACCTCGTTGTGAATAATGTTATTTAAAAAGGCCACTCAAAATAAAAACAAGGGTAATCAAAGTAGGTGCTTACTCTTGCTTGAAATTCAAATGTTCGAAAGGAATTGTTAAAGTAGTTTACAAATTTAACAACTATTAGGCCCTAAAGAAACATCTTGGATATTGAACATTACAGTAAGAACAATGAAGAACACATTTTTCAATTTCTGATACTTTTACCACAATTAAAGGAATACTTGTTTTTTTTTAAAATGTTACTTACCCCATGTAGTAAGTAGTTTGTAGCAAGTGGCAAAAAGAGCTTTTAATCTCATGTTTTCATGCAGAACAGACCTAACAAAATTTATTCTGTAGACAAAGTGGGCAGTGACCAATGCTGGAGAACAGCAAATAATACCAAAACATCCATGGAAGTAAGTAAGTCATTCTTAATCAAGAAATATCTTTGTGAAATTAGTCTACATTGAAATGTAAAGCTGTGAAGTATTTCTGCATCCACTGACAACTGAAAATAGTCAAGCAAGACACCTCATTAAATAAGAAGTCAAAGTGACTTTTGTTAAAGACCTGCTTGAAAAAGACGTCTAGACAAACTCCAGTGTCAACAGGCAGCAAGATTTGACATAACTCTTTTAACCTCACCATTTAGTTGAAATAATAAAGGAAAACAAGCCTATTTTGTAAGGATTTTAATTATAAGACAGACTTAATTTAAGATCTCAAGCTCAGATACAAATAAGAAATCCATGATCAATGCAGTATTTGGGCATTACTGTTATTTGCCAAAAAATTGCACACATTTTTTTTTTAACTCTTAACATAGAAATCTACTGTCAAATGGTATATATAGAATTAACTGACTCTGATTATACATGGGGTAAAACATGCAAAAATTATGATAAACCTAAAGGTTACACATAAACATAAGGCCTGTATAATTTTGAACCGAAAACATGTATTTAGTTTTAAGCAAACGTGGAAAAAATAAATACAATGCATACTTGACCCATACATCACCTTTTGAAAAAGATTTAAAGTCATATAACAGAACTGCTAATCATGCTAATGGGGAGTACTACACTTTATCGAGTCACT
>JANRMT010061414.1:17886153-17911675 GCA_026402145.1 Polypterus bichir lapradei
TTTCGTTTTTCCAGGTAAAAGATGATTTTCTACTCCAGACTGTGCGATATCTTCTTCTTCTTTCTTACTATATAAAAGCAGTCGGGATTGTCCTTCCATCCCGTAAGTGGAAAGCATAGCGGTATTCCGCTTATCACAGACTTACTACTTGCAGCTTGCGGTACGAAGCGACATGATGTGAGCAGAGTTCTGGTGCTCCCATTGTTCCCTTGCTTTTGTGCGCGATGCGCTGGAAAAATAAACAAAATTATGTCTCTGGAAATAATTAATGTTGATGGAGTACAAATGCCTCACCGCGTAGTAAATATCAGGGGGGTTCAAAAGGGCGACCTCAATATAGAAAAAAAGTTTCAATTTCATCACAAAAATAACAGAAACTACGAGTATTAAAGTAATACCGCTCAAATGCAATATAACCAAATTAATGAGTTTGTATAAAATATCAAATTGATCTACATATTGAATTGCCTTAAGAAGTGGTCAACTTAAAAGTCGGTCGCCTTAAAAGGCGGGTCAGCCTAGTTTTTGAAAAAATCCTGCCTCACTGTCATGTTCCTTTAACTGATACAGAGTTTCCTTACTAGTCAGTCTAACTTGAGACTTCATTTTGTTCTTACAGAGAATAGAGAAATTATCTTCATTTAAATCACCTTTTAATAACACCCAAACATATAACCATTTCTAATTAGAATAACCAAGTAGGAAAGTAGTGGAACAGTAAAAAACCTGGACTATGTGTATTCAATAGATAACTGGATGGGTGTAAAGTTGTGCTCCTCCTTACATTTTTTTTTTTGCAAACTCAAAATTTCAGTCTTTAATTTGTGCAAAACTTTTTAAATGTAGGTCATAACCTGCAAAGTCAAGACTTCATTGTTAATCTTAACCTCAGCTGTTTATCATAATTAAGAAATATTTGCACAAAGTTTCATCTCAATTTCTTCAGGAGAATTAATATTACTAAAATTAATCATTTTTACAATTGTTTGATATCTTTTCCAAATCAGACCAATTTAAAAATACTCTTGCTTAACACACTGGAAACAAATAGGCAATCAGTTAGAAAAAAATCCATCTTTGAAAAAGCTGGAATAGCATCACCTAATTTTCAATTCTATCCCTGGTCATGAGTAAATATAGTATGAGATTACAAAAGGAAGTAAAACAAAATTACCTTGTGCCCACTTTGTTGGCCATGGAGGGTACATTCTACCTATAGGGGGGTCCAGATCTAATTATGCAATTTTCATTACGCTATAACTTATTAAGTTTATCACATAGAAAATCACCCGAAAAATCCCGGACCATCGAGAAGTGTCCGGACTGACGACATGAAGAATCGTCTTCGCGCCGAACTGGAATGGTCCCCGCATAAAACAAAGTCATCCAGACGATCTGGATCTGCATAATTAAATTTGGACCACCCTGTATATGCTCTGCTCTGTGCACCATTTGCCATTAACTAGCACCAACAAGAGAAAGATAAAAGCAGTACTTACAAATAATAGCAGTGTGCAATTTATGCTAAAGCAATATATAAGAATTACACTGCAGTTATTAAAGAATTTTAACAGTTTCAGTTAATAGCAAAGAAAATTCTATATGGATTAGAAAACCAATGTACTGGAGACAGTCCAGGATGCAGCTGTGTTTTTGAGCTGTGGTAATACATTAATATTTAATACAGGAAAATTATGGAGAAGTGAACTGCAATTTAAATTAGTAAAAACATAGACAAGCCAGTGATTAAGAGTTTGGACAGCATTCAAGAAAAGTGTCAGAAGTAATAGAAACATGTTTTTAACATTACTTAAATACAAAATCTGTTATATCTGTATATATTTCAGTTTAACTACAGAACTGCACGTACTTACATGAAACACAAAATAAAGGATAGAGAAGCCATGCTGAATACTATAGAAAAGTCAAGAATGAATAAATACTTGCTAAGTGGTCAAAGAATATCTCCTGTGCATTAAAGCATGCATTTTTAGTAGATGTAGTGTATAGTGTGCAGTAGGGTGGACCACAAAGCAATGCAAAGAGTTGTTTGCAGAATCACTTCACCACAACACTTATTTTTCTTCATTAAAGATAGCTTTCTTACCTGTGAAATTTTGGCCTGATTGTAAAGCATTTCGAGGTCGCTCCATTCTGAACATTTTACTTGTATTGTTACAAAGTACGTACTCTTGAATGGGTTTTTGAACTGGCTAAGTGATTAGTAAACACTTTCAAAATAAATGAAGCAGAGTACATTCTAGTACTAAGGTGGAGCTCCCAGAACAGTCCAGTAGTAAGTAGTAAGTGAACGTTTTCAGAACATTCTATCATTAAGTAGGAGTTTCAAGGATATTCTAGTAGTAGTAGTTTCTATTTTAGCCATTTTTGATGACAATGTCTCATCAGAAACAAAGGTAAAAAACATTACCAGACATTCCCTTACATCTTAAGCTGAAATTAATCTAAACAGCGAAAGTTGGAAGATTTGGTAACAGAAAGAACAACATCCTTCTTTGATGTCCTCATCGAACATGGCAAAGAACGGTCTAAGTAATTTCTCAAGAATCCACCAGAATAGTGGACAGATGATCCAAACATGATTGAATTCTGTGCACTATAGGCACAAATGATGGTAGTGAACACCACAGCTGAAATGGGAACAATTCTTCATTAAATAGTACAGTGACATACTGATAAAGGACAAAGAACAGAAACAACTTATTCTTTGACTGGTCACAAACCATCGCAAGTATTTTCCAACTTCATCAAGGACAGTGCTAATTTTGAAGACCTAAGCGCTTGGTATAGTTTCATTATAATTTTGAACTTAAATCTGTTTTTTTGATCACCCTAGTTTACAGAACATTTCTTCTGAGGAAAACGTCAACAAGAATTCAGCAAAGTCAAGTACCAATCTAGTAAAGATTTCCAGATATATAATGGACAAAACAGTCTGCTCTTGAGCAAATGTCAAAACCAAATGATGGCAGCAAAGCTAAAGTACATAAAAAAAAGGTTTTATTACAAAAATAATACAACACAGAAGGGTACAAGGTGTTAGCGACATCAGCACCAAAGAAACAGGGAAAATGCAAAATCCATCTCTCTGGACTTGCCTATATTAGACTTTGAATTCTGTTTGCCAGGTGGGATGGATGAGTAGCTATGTGCCACCCACCAAGAACTTCTATGGCAGCCCCAGGTCTCCCCGCAGTTCTAGATCCCAATTTTCTCATCAAGAGTTAGGCCAACCATAGGTCACCTGTCCATTAAAAAGAGAAGCTAAGAGCTACGTACACACTATTGGGTCTCCATGATGATACATGTTGGTTTAGTAGCTTACTAGTCTAAATCTCACACGCACACTGAACGCACATTAAGGAGATGTCGTCGGATCATCTGCTGTCTTTATGTGTGTTTAGCTTGTCGTTTGTCGTTGTTTAAGAACTGGGAGCAAGTTAAGTGTCTCTCGCGGGACTTCAAATTGTCTAACGAGAAGATCACGTCTTGTCTCCCTCCCAAAGAGAGATATGACCAGGTATGGGTCCTAAAAGAAAACTACAAGAAAAAAACTGCACAAAAATGGATTTACAATCAATGATGACTGACTGTATCTGATCATAGGTAGGACAGTACAGTACACAGGAGCAGAAAAGTCCAATAGACTCAATAACGCTATTCAGTTGTTTTAGAATAGTGCTGTAGTCAATAATTTCAAAACAATCAGTTCAGCTACTGTGTTCAGGCTCATGGGTGGCACCACTTCATAGCCAAACAAGATCAGAGATGCAAAACCATCAAAAAGTACATAAGACAAATGTATTGTGTTCAAACAGTGTAAAATTAAAAGCTATACTGTTGACAGAAGAGTTGTTGCATCTAGATAAAACTCTCTTTAGGATAGCACCAAACAAAAGTCATTCGAGTCTGGGAATTTTCTTTTCATTTGCAGGGAGAAGGACAAAGCACACTAGAGGCTTAAACTTTTCAAACTTTCCCAGCAGCCAAGAAAAGTGATGATTGTTAAAAACATTTCTGGATGGGAGAAGACAGCTGCATATGACTTGCCACGGCGAGATATGTCCCTAGCCTAACAGGAAACACATGTTTACCATGACTACATGATACGCCTAATTTCTGCCAAGAGAAATGGTCCTTATGCATTGCATGTACATCATGAAATTATCCTATACACAAAAGACAAAGTGAATGCAGAAAAGAGGATGAAACACAACTTTTTGCTGTAGTGCAAGCGCAGATTTTCACTTGTGTATTACAAGGCTAAAATTAAAGGTTCTCTGAATAGTGAACAGAAATAGATTTCAACATTGACAGAACAGAAAACAAAAATTTTCCATCTCTGCATTGATATGAAAGTAGTCGAAAACAATATATGGCTTAAACTGTTCAAAATTGTAATTATCATTAGAGGATATCATAAACAACAGATAGCATTCAAATTTTAAAAGGCAACATTAAACAAACAAGTTGTGGTAGCAGTGTAGGAGAAGGGGCTAACACCATAAAGCCATGGAAAATTTAGAGAAAATAATCAGTATTTTAGGGCGGCATGGTGGCGCAGTGGTAGCGCTGCTGCCTCGCAGTTAGGAGACCCGGGTTCACTTCCCGGGTCCTCCCTGTGTGGAGTCTGCATGTTCTCCCCATGTCTGCATGGGTTTCCTCTGGGCGCTCCGGTTTCCTCCTACAGTCCAAAGACATGCAGGTTAGGTGGATTGGAGATTCTAAATTGGCCCTAAATTAATTTCTTATTAAAATGCACGACCCTAATATACAGAACAGAAAAAAAACAGCTTAAGGAAAAATTATATAAAACAACTTACCTAAAATATAGTTGCATAATCAAAAGTATTTTTCACTTCAGGCAGTTTACAGTGACAACACCAAACAAAACAGCCAAAATTCTAGCTAAAGTCAATAATTTTTTCATCAACACCACAAGCTTATGCTTAAGAAGAACAGCATTGTTAATACCACAGCCTAAAAATGAAAAAACTGATTATGATTGTAAACTTTAAAAATGTGTGCCTTCGGATATATTTCTGTGATGATTATATGAATGAAGGCAGAAGAACAAAGATACATTCTCCAATATGAACGTATGACGATGGAAAATTTGCAAAACAATGATTAGTGCAGAGTAGCATGGTGGCACAGTGGGTAGTGCTGCTGCCTCGCAGTTAGAAGACCCGGGTTTACTTCCCGGGTCCTCCCTGTGTGGAGTTTGCATGTTCTCCCCATGTCTGCATGGGTTTCCTCCGGGCGCTCCGGTTTCCTCCTACAGTCCAAAGACATGCAGGTTAGGTGGATTGGAGATTCTAAATTGACCCTAATGTGTGCTTGGTGTGTTTGTGTGTGTCCTGCGGTGGGTTGGCACCCTGCCTAGGATTGGTTCGTGCCTTGTGCCCTGTGTTGGCTGGGATTGGCTCCAGCAGACCCAGTGACCCTGTGTTTGGATTCAGCGGGTTGGAAGATGGATGATCAGTATTTTATGCCCAATTATGTTTTGTAACATTCTTAGCAAACAATTTCAATGCATCCGAAAAAACGAAAGTACAATTAGCTAAAAAGTGCTGAAAGATTATCAGTGCAGAAAACTATTGCAGGCAGGCTTTCCGCATGCAAACAAAACGCCAGTCTTGGTATACATCAGTCTGGAATAAAGACCTTTAATCTATAAACCAAATTTTCAAGGACTAGAGTAGATAAACATGCTGTTTTTATATTTCTTTTGAGCTGTAAGTTCAAATATAATACATGATACAAATCCCAATATCATGTTTGTGTATATGGGTAAAGTAAAACATGTGGCAAAAAAATGATTTGTTATAATAAAATCTGAAATGTCAGTTTTAAATCTTTTTTCTTATTTCAACAAAGCTGACAATATTACATCTGCTTAAAATGGCAAATGTTCCACTAAATAAATTTCACTTGTTGAGTGATGCAGATCATTATCACTAAATTTTTAAATATGTAACACAAAAAGGAGTCAATTTTACTTAATACATAAATAAGCTGAATTTAATTCATTTCTGATGTCGATGAAGTGAGAAACACCAAAAAGAGAAACTGCTGTGACCTTCAATGGGGCGTAAAGCAAAGAAAATGTATGTCACGGCCCTTTTTTCTCTCCTCCGAGTAACTGACAATAAAAGCTCATCTGATAACTCAGTCAGCCGTTTGCATTCCTTGAACAACACTGCTTTTATTCCCGATGCTGATGTAATTTATTTGACTTTTCACAAGGAGAGAATCTTAATCCTATTAAAAAAATATACAAAGGAAGTAGAATGCAATCTTGTTAATCATTACACTTAAATGTGATTAAAAAAGGGAGAGTCATTTTTTCATTTCTATCCCTAGTTATCCTTACACTTCGCTCACATGTACCTAGGCATACTTCACATCCAGATGCTGTTTGATAGGGGCTTTTTTTTATGTTTTCAGGTTAGCTAATACAAATCACGTCTTATCCCTTTCTAAGCTTTGAGCTAATTCAAATTATTTATTATAGAAAAAAGATAAAAGTCTGAGGGTATGCTTTTCTCTCCACACATGTAAAAAAATGTTCTCCCTTCTTCTTGTTCTTTAAATATGTTGATTAAGAGCTACTTAGCTGTACAGAACCCCTTACCATCAACTGTACTGCAAGCCGTGTACAGTTCGCTAAGCTCGGGCAGGTCAGCTATAAACTAATCGGCTTTTTGCTAAACGCCAAGTAGAACAAAGACCTGTTGATCCTTATTAAGCATCCCTTATCTTCTGCTTCACTGTAATGTAACAGATTGCAGCAGTTCAACACTGCAGCCTATTACCCACTCAGCTGTAAAGCATGACCTTAGGACCCTCGTCAGGGAAACAACGATCAGATATCTGTCTTCATCTTGTCTGAAAATTATGACATTTTTCAGTAAGAAAAGGGTCCAAATGGCAGGTGTCAAAGTGTCTTAGCTTCACACATGCTGCTAGAAGGCAGGAGAGCCAAAATCAGCATGTGGCCATGTCAAAGCCACACTCTAGCTGCCACAAGAGTGCATATCTGAAAAGAGCAAACCTCACAGTCTGTTACATCAATCTGGTGCCAGACGCTTGTACCGGAACAAAAAGCTGGTACTGAGCACATGGCCCCGGGGAGAATTGTGCTTGGCGAGTCTCCTATGCAAGCAAACAGAATGAGAGCGGCACCTCAGTGGCAGGGAGCAGACAGCTACCTGTGTAAAAAGGCAATGAGAGCTTGTCAGGGTGCAAAGGAGTGCTGTTGACTTCTCCATACAGGGTCATCCCGGGTTTAAAAAGTCAGTCTTGACGTGTTTGCTTTTCATAACCTGCATCTAAAAAAAAAAAAAAACTTATTTCTCAATGCTGCGAAAAGAAGATTCAAGGCTATTTGGTAATAAAATAATAAATAAGAATTATTTATTCTTCTGTGCCTACTCCATTACATTAATGGAAAAGAGATGTCCGATTGAGGGGAGCTTTTTATTTTGTGAGCTTTATAAGATGCAGAATACCCAGCTACAGAGGAAAAGTGATTTAAAAAAAATTGCAAAATTATAGAGAAGAAAAGTAAACTAACAAAGCTAAACAGAGAAATGCAATAGAAATTTAATCAATGGCCAATTTTATGGTAGATTGGCATCACAAGAAATCAAATCAAAACTACTGACGTATACTTACTGTATCTAGTTTGAAGAACCTGTATGTCTGTTAACATATATTTTAAAACTTGAAAATGGAGGTATTAAATATACAGCAAAAGTAATTACAATATAGCCATCAATTTCAAGATGTAGCTCAGGGTTGCCAATGTGCCAGTCCCTATCTCTGCGGTACTCTGCACAAGGCAGAACAAAAAAAGAACCCCAAGGTGGGGCACACTTAACCAGTCCCCAGTTAGCCTAATAAACATGTCTTTGAGGTAAATAATTAAATGAGTAAAATTAAACTGTGCAAAAAAGTACACATTATTGTATGGGTGACAGTTTCCCATCAATGCATTTACAAGTTCCTTCCAATTATAAATGTCACAGTCACTATTATAAAATAATTTACTATTTGGCATATTTATTGGTAGACAGTATTAAGTGGAGATTTTAAATGCACGCTATATACAAATTAGTTATTGTAAATGAAAAATGTGTTTAGTTAAAAAAAGAAGCAACTGAAATCAGACACTGGCAAAATTCTTCTGTCCTCCATGATATTATTAGTGGTAACATAGTAGTAGTAGTAGTAGTAGTAATAATAATAACAATACCAACAACACTCACAACATTTTTTTTCATTCTTGTCACGGGCGGCTGGGTACCATACCCAGCCGGGATGCGTTTATAGCGCCTCTGCCAGGAGAGAACAGCCACCCTGGTTGCTATTAGGGTCACGGGAATCAAGCTGGGAAGCTTAACCTTATAGGGGCACGTGGCCACCGCCAGGGGGCGGGTACTGGATGCTGAAGCCCTAGGTATTCCAGGGTCACCCGGAGTGCTTCCGGTTGCTCAGCCGGCACCAGGAAGTACCGGCGGAAGTTCATGAAGGGGCACCTGGAGCATATCTGGGGCAGCTTAAAAGAGGCCGCCTTCCAACAGTCGAGGAGCTGGTGTCGGGCAGAAGGAGACAAGGCTTCGGAGGGTGGAAAGAAGTCGGCCTGAAGAGGACCAGGGAAAGGTCGAGTGAGAGGTGTTTGGTGTGGACATGGTGTATACGGTAAATAAATCGTGTGTGGTGGACTTAAAACGGTGTCTGTCTGTCTGTGGTCGGGCTGGCTTTCACAATCTCTATACATTTTTATATATTTTAGAGACAGTTCTATATACGAGACTAGAACATCATTTTCAGGATTTTTCCTAGACTTCTTTAAGTTGTAACTGAAATAAGTGTATGTGTATGTTGTTTTAACTATTAATACTCCAGCAGTGGCAATGTATTTCAAACATCTTTTCAGAATTACATAAATCATGTTTTTTGGTTTTTTTTTCTTAAGAATTATCTACAATCTAATATTTTGTTTCTGTTCTGTTTGAACTACAGTACAATAATAAAAAATTGTGCAATTTAAACATATGGTTTCAGGCACATGTAAAGTATAATTAAAAACAGATTGGACGTATATCATGTTTTATATTGTTCCAACCATCTAATTTCAGATGACATTATACAAAGCAGACAAAATTATTTTAAAAAAGTATATAGTTTTACATATATTACATATACATTACAGTGCACTGGCTATATCTTTATGCAATGCGAGATTTAACCGAACAGAGTTTAGCAGTTTATTTTTTCATTTGCTGGTTAAATCGGTGTTCATGAGATACAATCATGGTCTGATTCAGCCACTAGAGGAATGTTAAGCCCTCAGGGAAGTTGCATACATAAGAATTGGCTGTGCAAGACATACAGAAAGCATAGGCTAGGGAAAGGAGGATATTTCTTGAATTTCGATATGCTTCTAAGCAGTAGTTTCTCTTGATTTATGGAGAACATTATTGATTAAAAGGAGATATCTGGATGATTGATATTAAGCTAGTTGTAGTTCTGTCTCTCATCAGGGCAGTTGGAAAGTTACCTTGCCTGACAGATAAGCTTATCTGTTTAGGAAGTAATGGCACCGAGTAGTAACTGATGTAGTTTTTGAAATAAACACTCACTTTTAGACAGCTTTGTTTGCACAAAAAAACAAAATAGATTATTGATGGACTCTGTTGGCCTACTACATCACATACTGTTAAAACAAGATGCGAAAAATGATGATGCATGCTTTTTTACCTATAAGGTGGATAAACTATGATCAAGTGTTATTTGGATTCTACACAACTAGACACTCAGAATTGTGATACTATTTGAACCGCTGTAAGACTTGCACAAGCCCTTTAACATATTGTACATTTAATTAGGAGGATAATGAATGTTTTAGGTCAGCATACAATTAAGTGAGATTGATTAACTTTGAAATTAACTTTAGTGGATTATGCCTCCAGCAATTGGAGTCTTTTGTCTTGATGGTTTAATAATCCCCTCCACAATTCTGTCAGCAGCGGGTCCTTTCAAAAGAAGTAGTGCAGTACTCCACGAATGCTATCAATCTTAATTTTGTGTGAAAGGCAGATAAACTGAAGTATGACAGAAGTCTACAGACAAGGCCTGCAGCCTTGGACAGCTCCAATCCAAAATGATAGGACTATGCTTACAATGTCATTACTAAGAGTAAAGCTCCACTTGTCTCCCCATCTCTATAGGGGAGAAGGCTAACACATGATTCTTGTACTGTACCTTCTTTAACACTTGAGGCTTTCATTATTCAGCCAAGTATCCTTCACTAAGATGGGAGCCAGCGGCTTGTCTCTGGGTGGCCAGCTAATTACACTTCTCTCTTTCAAAACAGTCTTCATCTGCCTTTCAAATGTATTCTTGCCCTTTTCTGTCCCTTCATGTGCTCTGCTTTTTTTTTTTTTTTTAATTTTTATTTCAGGAAGATGTATTTTACAGTCTACCACAGACATACCTCTCAGAATGAAAATCTCATCCGGATAAATGTAAATGAGATCACACTGTACATAATTTCTTTATCTGGCTGCTAATTTTTGAGTCCTCTGTGGAAGTATAAATTATGAATGAAAAACGTAAGATACTGAGAAGATAATCTTCGGATATTCAAATGTTCGCCAAGAGAAACAAATGTTTTTCTCTTGCTCCTCTGAAAATGTTCATTCTAAAAGTCAGATCTCAAAAGGATTTATCAGTTACTGAGTCTGGGCAGGTCTTGCTACTCATACTGTAAATAAGTAATAACTCTATCAGCATGTACAAGCAGAAAACAAGAAGCAAGCTGGGATCAATAAACTATCCAAACTCTCCTTGGCAAGCCACTTATGATTGAGCCCCAAATCATATGGTGGAAAAGATGTTGCACTTTATTTTAGAATTGTAAAGCATACATAATTTGAAAATATTTTTCCAATCATGCCAACACTCTACAAAAAAAAATGACTGAGATGGATAAGGAAATGAAATATAGAACATATTGAACAACACTGGCTGATCACATGACCTTGAGTTACTCCCCTAAATGAGTAAAAAATGTGAATAAATATGCAATGTGCATAAATCTCCCTAAATGAAAACATCACAAGAAACTAAATAAATATAAATATGCTGCATATTCTGATCTTAGTAATATGACACACCATATCATGAAATATTGCATCGTTTACACTTTTTAGTGGAGACCCGAAACAGCACAGTAAATTTAAGGCATAAAAATAAAATATAAGGCAGTGTACCACTAACTTACTAACAAATAGCTATTGCAACTGACTGAAATTCTCAGGCTAATCTGTTCTTAAAAAAAAAAAAAAAAAAACAATCTCACAAAAACATTTTGTTAACACTTTAGTTTAGGTACCGCAAAAATGAATCTATTACTCATTTACTATTATGCAACAATACCTTAAACACTTCTTTGGATCTTCATAACCCTTACAACACATCAATAAAGTGTTTATTAACCTCTGCAATGTGACCTACTAACAAAAATTCAATTTGGAATGATGCGAGGAGGCTTAACTGAGACATACTTCTCTTGAAATTCCATATTTAGTGTAAGACCTGTGAATCCTTCATATTAGCGAGTAATTTATCCATTGTGTCAATAGGTCACACTGCACAGAGATGAATAACCTATCTACTGACGTTTTATAAATGTTATGAAGAACCAAAGAAGCCTTTGTTAAGGTTTTGTTACATATGAGTAAATTACCCATAGATTTTTAGTACCTAAACTAAAGTGTTACCAAAAATTTTTACTCCCAATAGAAGTGAACTCTAAAATATAACACCAGATTAAGTTAATGTATTTTATCCCTTAGCCATGGATATATTTCCTGAAGCTGTGGTAGAGGACACGCAGCTTATACTGAAAATTTCCCTTTCGTGCTGAAGTTCAATATTTAAATAAAAAAAAATACTCTTATTATATCCATATCTTTTGAAATCTGTGACTGTGTTTTATAAAATAGATGTGAGAGTCATTAACTTCATGCCATTAATAATGTAGCACGACCAGCAGTTGCAATATAAACGTGATACCTTATGAAGTTAAGCATTCATTATTTAAGCAAATCTTTTACACTTTTAATATTTTAAACTCTGCCACCTGCAAAAGCTTTTCTGGAAAGCCCACTTACTTTTCCAGTCAATACTGTAACAATTCAAATCCAGAATAGAACTTGTGGATTTTTGTTCTCTGTATAAAAGTCTCCACAATTTTCTTTCCAGGGCAAAAAAGTCTGTCCCATTTTTAGCTTATTGCCCTTCTTCAGACGTAGCTGGGATCTTGATTAAATTTGATATTGTTTGTTTCAATGCTTAACAAATTCAAACGGAAAATAAACGGGAACTTTAGCAATATGTGTTAGAGATATGCTTTGGTAACACAGAAACAGACATCATGAAATTTTTAAATCTTCAAATTATCAAAAAGGATTTGAGGCATTCAGCTTCCAATATTCTCCATTTTTATTTATGCTTCCCCTTCCCAGTCAGAATAAGTGTGATGCTATTTGTTTAAAGAACTTTGATTGCAGCAAACTATAATAAGGAAATGTTTTCATCAGTCTCATTGTAAAGCTATAATTCTGTGCATAAAGCAAAAAGTTTAGTAATATTTTATATATACACACACACACACACACACACACACACACACATACATACATACATACATACATACACATACATACATACACACAGTATATATTATATTATATATATACATATACATACATACATACATACATATATACAGTACATATTATATTATATATATACATACATACATACATACATACATACATACATACATATATATTGTTAGAGGTGCCAGGGGCGACGACCCGGCCGGGACACCATAAAGGACCGGAAGAGGGCATGCGCCCGCCTTGGATCACGTGGGGGCCGCCACCCTGGTTGCTGAAGAGTGGAGGCATTGTGTGTTGGCCAGGACTTTGGGGACTTGGGGTTTGTGTGTGCACTGATTTTTGACTTTGTATATATTGTAAATAAACGTGTGGTGGTGGAAAACAACATGTCTGCCTGTCTGTGCCCGGGTTACGTTCACATCTGGCGTAGCCGGCAGGATGCTCCGTCTGGTGCAAGAAGGGGACCTGTTTTGAGAAATCTTGTTGTGGACGGCCCAGCGCAGCAGGGGAACCCACCCACGTGCCGCGGGAGCGGCGTGCACAAAACCCCGCGGAAGAAAGGTACCCCACAGACCGCCACGGGTCCGCAGGAGAGCCATTTTCCCCTGTCGCAGGTTGACGATGTGCATGGCGCGAGTGCAGCGGGCTCCCATAAGTGCGCATTGCTGGAGGCGCCCAGAACGGCATTGCGTCTAGAGAGGCCACGCCGAGGACGTTTCCTCGGTTAGACAGGACCTGGGAGGTGAGTTCCCTGCCTATCGGCAGCTGGCCCTTGGGGGCCGGGCGTGTTTTCTATCTTTCACGCAGCGGTTGCCCGGATCCGCATCAGTGGCGGACGCATACTGGTCTGCGGGGCTTCGACAGCACGGCGGCAGCTGTGGGAGCTGCAGAGAAGGAGTCGCTGCAGCTCAAGAGGCACTGGCAACAGCAAGACCGCCAGCGAGCACGTCGCCGCCGCAGGAGGGGAGCCAAAATGGCCAGGGACCAGAAGTCCCTCCCCATGACAGGCACGCGATTGGATGGTGTGTTTTGCGTGCCCGCCGATGACTGGAGAGAGGCGGGACGAAGGAATGTCCATCACGTGCTGGGGAGAGACCCAATTGGGCCGGAGGAAGAGGCCCACAGGAAGTTGCCAGCGTTTGGGGCTGACGGACAGGTAAGCTCCGCGTCGGTTAACTTCCTGTCTTTGCCGGCTGCTCTGTCGGAGCTGGAGGCATGCCTTCAGCCTGCGGAGCAGCGTTTGTTGGAGGTGCTACATGCCCTCCGGGTGGAATTGCGGATACTGGAGATGAAGGCAGTCGCGTCAATCGAAGAGTTGTTGATGGCGATTAGACAGTGCGACGCTAGATTCTTCAGCCGGAGGTGTACGGCAGGGAAGGTGAGTACAGCCGTCCCGATACAGCATGAAGGAGGGTCTGCTGAAATTGGCTGTGATACCAACGATCAGCATCAAGTAAGCAGACCTCCGACAGTGGATGCGGCGAAGGGGGCTGTGCGCGTGATGAGGGGAGAGACAGCAAGAGGGCTGGCAGGACACGGGCCGTTGAGTGCCCCAGATCCTAGCGCCCTCCGCCCCAAGTCGGTGGCAGTCTCGCGCCGCTCTACAGGGACGCAAACGGGAAGGAGTTTTTTTTTATGCAATAAGGAGACTCAGACCGTCCGGGCGTCCCGGAGCAACAGGAGGAATCGAAGGGGGAATGCCGGTTCCTCCAATAGGAAGGGACATGGTGCTGGGTGCACACGTCCAAGTGCTGGCCGCCCTCTGCAGGGGCAGAGGGAACCCGCAAAGTCAGCGGGGAGGAAAGGACTGAAGGCAGTCCCGTCTGTTACATCGACAGGAGGGACACGGAACCCACGGAGGTCGGAGGGGGGAGCGCTACCAGTGCGTGGCACAAGGGGACGCAAGGGAAGGGTGTCCAGGCAGCGGCTCTGCCCCCATCTTTCTGTTTGTTGCATGACCGGACCCTGGACGTGCAATAGGACCCCGCTGCGTTGGGAACCTGCCCTCGTGCGACGGGCCGTCTGACGGGAGGACTCTCCGCTGGCGAGGGGGTGCCGCCACAGCTAGCAGAGGCTACAAGGGGGCGAGTGGCTCCAACAAAAGGGGCACGAAAACCTCGGAGGGGGTGCCGAAGGAGTAGGCCCCGGGGTGCTGGCAAGAGGGGGGAGCGCGGCCTGTGCGAGGCACAGGAGGACGCCAGGTGGTGGCGTCCAGGTGGCGTCTCCGCCCCTATGCCTGTTGGGAGAACAGGGCCGGACCCCGGCTTCCCAGGAGTAGGGGACCCGCTTCGGGAGTAAACTGCCCTCGCAGGACGTGCCGCTCCTCCCGAGTGGTCTTCGCTGGCAGTGGGGCACTGTTAGAGGTGCCAGGGGCGACGACCCGGCCGGGACGCCATAAAGGACCGGAAGAGGGCGTGCGCCCGCCTTGGATCACATGGGGGCCGCTACCCTGGTTGCTTTGGGGGCCACAGGTTGAGGGCATGGAAGCCCAATCCTGTAGGGGCCCGTGGTTGGGGGTGCCCCAATGCCTTGGGAACCCTGGACAGACAGACAGACAGACAGACAGACAGACAGACAGACAGACAGACAGACAGACAGACATATATACACACGCTAGGCTAGCGATGCAACTGGCTATGCATTGTGGTGTCAAGTCACACACAGCAAGTCAGACATCCTAGAAAATATTTTTCAAATTTATAAAAGAAAAAGAAATAGTGCATAGGAACTGTATTTAAAAAGTACAGTCGACAAAAATGTATTTTTGTGTGGGGTGATGCCTGTGAGGGGAACAAATTCTGTTTATAGATTAACATTAAATCAAAGCCAGTCAGGATGAACAAAAACAGGCATTATCCCTGAGACAAATCAATGGATTTAAATTTCAGAGGGAGGAAAAACAAAAGACAAAATGTCTAAAAGTGCTTAATGTTTAAAAGGTACAGTAAATGAGCCTCAAGCAACATTGTAACAAAATGTGAAAAAAATAAGACCTACTCAGAACTTAGATTTTCAGGTTTAAGGAAGATTATCAAACAAGCAGCCTAGATGCTGCATTGTGAAAAAAAGGAAAGGGGAATGTCTCTTTATATTGCACACCTCATGGTCATGTACTGATATGTTCTGTCAAAATGACATTGGTCGGAGAGGACCTAGGGGTGTCTCAACTTCGCCCTGACAAGCTTTTAATTTTATTTATAGAATTTATTAGAAGCATAAAACATTCCATACAATCAAGTCAAACTTAACAAAACTAAAATCAAATCAACTTCCACCCATGAGAAAGAGAAGAAGGCCAACAACCAGAGCAACTGTTAAAAGTAGTAAAGAGAGAAAGAAGCCTTTGCGTGCCCCCCCCATATATATATTAATATATATATATATATTATATATATATTATATATATATAAGAATATATATATGCTTATACTTTATATATATAAGCATATATATATGCTTATACTAACATGTTATTGATTCAGTCCTACCAAGTTTTAAAAAAGTTTTGAACAGATCCTCTAAGTGAGATTTTGATTTTTTTCAATTTCAAATAGTATATAACAGTTACCCACTGACTAAAGGTGGATTAGGATTCTTCCAATTGAGCAAGACAAGAATATGTGCTAATAGTGAAGTGAAGGCAATTACAGTTAGTTTGTCCTTCTCCACTTTAAGCCCATTTGGGAGTCCACCAAACACAGCTGTTAATGACTTAGGAGGAATTGTGACACCAAGGCTGTCTGATAGGCATTGAAAAATTAACATCTAGAATGATATTGATTTGGTTCTCGTCCAAAACATGTGGCCCAGTGAAGCTGGGGCTTGATTGCAACGCTCTCACATTGGATCTTGCCCTGGAAACATCTTGGACAATTTAAAACGATATAGATGTGCTTGATAAAACATTTTAACTGATGAGCTTTAAAAAGTCATCAGCTTAAAGTTAAGCTATCTATCATTCTGTCACCTATAACTGAAGGGAAGAAACAGAAAGGAGGAGAAGCAGAAAGAAGACAAACTGTGAGACCAGCAATATGACCTTAAGAGACCAAAAAGCCACATATATCTGAGTGTGTTGGACAGCTTCTAAAATATTCCATGTTGTATTAATTGATTTGTCACACATTTTTATCTTGCTTCTGCTTTTTTGGCATAAATAGAATGTTAAATCTATAATGACTAAATAAAAAGTGCATTGCCTGTTCCCCTTGCATGCATTTAATATGTAATCTACCCTTCCCAATGAGGTAGAAATGAAAAAACATGAGACATCCTTTAATTGGTAAAGTGTAGCACAATAGCAGTCAGTTCTGGGTGAAGGTGTACTGCATTATGGACTATGTCTCCTTCAAGGCCAGGTGAGTATAATAAAAGAACTAGAGTAGAGGTGGAGGATGTATGTGTGGGACTACATAACAACATAACGACACTGGGCATGGGAATAAGAGATTCTAATGTTTTCAGATACTGTCATCCATAAACCCATCCACAATAAAACACTGCTTCAAAAGCTTGATCGCTCAGTATGACCCACACTCTATCAGATCACTCTTTTCTTTGAAGGCCAACCCAAGGTAACAAAGACATACATATTACGACACAAAGTTACAAAGACTGATGAGTCCCAATACCGCAGCACGTCTAATACTGCATAAGGTAATTACAAATTTTATTGTAATTGATCATCATGTTCTGACTTCATTTTACATATTTCTGAAAACTAAATTCTGTCAGAATCACTCCCTGTTAACAGAATTTCAAAATCAGGCCATAGTTTCTTAAAAAAATAAAAATTAAAATGTGGCAGTACAAAGTACTTCAGGAAAAATTGTGCAAAAAAAAAAAGAAAAAGCTGACAGCATTATATTCATGAAGATTTTGATCACATTATTACTGAAATGTACTCAGTCTTGTAGCAACAACTACATTACAGCAATGTGGACCTACAATTCACTGGTGTGCTTAAAGTTTTAACTTTACACATACAGGGAGAGAGAAAGAGAGAAACAGTACAGGACTTGTCCCCATTCTATTTACTGGCTGTTTAAGCAAAACAGCTCAAAAACAACAAAATCAATGAAAAAAAATATCCACGCGACAGATAACGTCAACAGTGGAAAAAAAGTAGACTGTAAGTTAGCAATCAATGAATATCTTGCAGCAAAACACATTGTATTATGATAGTGAAGTTAAAATTTACTGTATGATCGCAACTTATACAGCAGGCTCTCTCTTCTATAACAAGGCAGTGCAGCTTCACTCTCAGTACTGTCACCATTTTAACTTAAGAAATGTGATTAATCAGAACATTAATATACAGGAATATAGGAAGAGCAAAACATTTTATAGCACTTGAACATACACTGATGAGGTATTAAAATTCATGTCAAATAATTTTTGCATTCTCTCTGTAATCATTTTGAATAGGAGCTAAAAATATATAAATATCTGGCAGAAAAAAAAAGTTTCATCAATCACATCAAATATTTCTCAAGAAAATATCTACCCCTCAGTTTTGCCAGAATAGAAATTGGAATAAAAACTTAAATTGTATTGTTTTCAAGCACCAAACTGAATCAGGAAGCAATTTTGTGTCACTCTCTAAACCAAAAATTTAAGAGTATTCACAAATACTTTATTTCTCAATGTAAGGTTAAATATGAGATTCACCAAAAGGGAAAGACTTGTGTTTAATATTGCTGCCTAACAGCTCCACGAGAGCAATTTCAGATCTCAGCTAACTTATTGCCTATATGAAACTTGTACGTTCTTCAGATCTCTGTGTGGATGTTGCCTTGACCTTCAAGTTTCTTCCTACTTAGTGAATACATTCATTTTACGTTAATTAGTGACAAAACATTTGGAGATGTTCCAAATTAAGTTGGTAGTCCTTTCTCTGATCTGAATCTGCCACACATGCATGACACAACACTAGTGACTGATGAATACAAAACATGATTGTTTCAATATCAAAGTTTAGAGAAAAGAAAGAGGTCACTAAGGTGTAAAAAAAACACTTAATACTTGAAAACGAAAAATGATTCATTTTTTTCTTAAGGAAATAACTCAATGCCACACAAATATAAAGGATATTCAATACTATACCTGAAGGGGAGGTTACACCCTTTGAGATTTCAGCAACACTTTGAGCATAAGGTTTTTGGACTTAAATGGTGTATGACTTTAAAAATCCTACTTTTATGAATTGTGTTCAGCACCTTGGTCTGGACTGATGTGCACTTAAACAAGCTCTGTCCAGTGTTTAAGCTGAAGTCCATGCCTTTCAAAATGTCTTGAAATCTTTTGGCTACCACTGTATTTTTTTGATATCCCTTATGTTTTAAAAACATCCATCCATCCATTATCCAACTCGCTGAATCCGAACACAGGGTCACAGGGGTCTGCTGGAGCCAATCCCAGCCAACACAGGGCACAAGGCAGGAACCAATCCCGGGCAGGGTGCCAACCTACCGCAGGACACACACACAAACAGACCCACACACCAAGCACACACTAGGGCCAATTTAGAATCGCCAATCCACCTAACCTGCATGTCTTTGGACTGAGGGAGGAAACCCACGCAGACACGGGGTGAACATGCAAACTCCACGCAGGGAGGACCCGGGAAGCGAACCCGGGTCTCATAATTGCGAGGCAGCAGTGCTACCACTGCACCACCGTGCTGCCCTGTTTTAAAAGCATTAAAAATACTATTAAAATGATGCATTTTTACAGGAAGTGACTTTAGAAACTCAAAATAAGTATATTCGTGATAACCCTGCAAGTAGTAGACTCAGTGGGTAAGGCACCAGACTTTTAAACTGGACGTCTGTCAGCTCTGTTTCTCTTATTCATTGTATGTGCTTAAAATTCTTTATATTTTCCAAGCACGCTAGAATGACATTCGCTACAGAAAAGTGCAAACTTAAATAAAGATTATATTTGAAACAATAAATCAAGCAAACAGTAAAAGTGATTTTTTCCAGAATTTGAAGGTTTAAGCACTGTTAACTTTATTTTAGCAAGTCTTTAAAATGTTTTGTGAAATATCTCTTGATTTGGTTTGCAATACAGGAAAATTAAAGCAGGCATGTATTCAAACTAGGAATTTAAAAAGGAATTAGTTTTTAATTAAGATTAATTTCTCCCATGTAATGTACTGCACTTATAATTGAATGCTACATAATATTTTTCACTATGAAAGTCACTATTCACTACAGAAACTGACGGATGAGTAACAAAATGGTTAGCAGTTTGCACTGACATCCCAAAATGTCTACAGTAGGTCCCTGGTTCACTTTTGGGATGTGGTCTCTCTGTGTGCAATTATTTATTCTTTGTATTTACTTGCAATTTCAGTTTTCCCATTCAGCCCAAAAGAATGGTGTCATATCATCTGGCTGCTGTTGTGAAAAGCAAGTGTGCTTTTTCCTTCAGTTTGTTACCTTAAAATTGAAATCAGACTAAGTAAGATTGTTAAAGATAATTTAGGAACAACAAGTTGTTTCACTGGGCGGCACGGTTAGGTGCACTGGCTATTCTAAATTGTCCCTAGTGTGTGCTGTGTGTATGCGTGTGTGTGTGTATGCGTGCGCCCTGCGGTGGGCTGGCGCCCTGCCCGGAGTTTGTTTCCTGCCTTGTGCCCTGTGTTGGCTGGGATTGGCTCCAGCAGACCCCTGTGACCCTGTAGTTAGGATATAGCGGGTTGGATAATAGATGGAGGGAAGTTGTTTCACTCTGGGGGTTGGGGGAGGGCTATTTGTGCGCAGCACAAAATTTAAAAGTGATGATAGTGGGTTGGATAATGGATGGATGGATGAATGGACACTCTGCTACCAGCTCAAAGCTTCTTGACTCTTATTTTTATTGGAGAAACTACAAAAATATGATCTTCTCGTATTTTATAATGAGCATGAAGCATAAATTACAAATTCACATTCAAATTACAAACAAAACCAGTAATATACAAAACAAAACATTTTAAATCCATTAGATCTAACCTCATGTCAGGACTCTCTTCTTCAATGCACATAACACTATAGTATTGCAAATGTTTACACTGCAACAGACAGAGCTCAGACACAATGTTTATGTGGAATTTTCATTCCTGCCCTCAAAAATGCTTTCAGGTACCTCAAAATGCTGCAAACCAAATAGCTGATATTTCATTTAGGAGAATTTTGCTCAAAAACATGACCTTTTTATGTTGGTTTTGTCAGTATGGTCAGCCCCATGTCAAGATAATTGCTCTGTCTTAAACAATATCTCTGAAGTAACTTGATTGAATGATGTTTTCCAGGCACATAAAGACCAGATTTAGCCAACAGTCTTTTGAGAATCACCACTTTCTTTCTCATCAAAATAGGCATCCTAGTGAACCATGTTTTATTTATTTATGTTCTTAAAAGGCAACATAATGACTTACCTCACAGAAAGGCCTTCAAACTTATGTCTCTGGGCAATCCACTCATACTTAAGATCTTTTCAGCTTGACATAAACAGTGCAGGAATACATGCACACATGTTCTCTGCATACTAGGAGAAACTTTTACTATTTTTAATCTTGTGTTATACCAAAAGACCTAAAAGATATTCTCAATTAGACAAATGTGGTAAACTGCGGAAGACAAAACATCAGTCATAAGTCTATAGTGGCTGCTATATTGTGTACACTATAGGAAAAGACATGATAATTTCTAGGCAACCCAGTGGATTCTGGGTTTAATGCCAGTATGGCTCACAACTCAACTCCATTTCCTTGCCGTGCCGTTAACGCTTTTACAAAGAGCATATATTTATATTATAACAGCGACTGGGAGCCCAATCGAATCGGGCTACAAAGTCTACGTTTGTGAAATCCATACTTTGCAAAGAATTATTTGTTTTTTTTTTAAGTCCTTGAAATGATTTTATCATCATGGCACTAATTTGTGCTTAAAATAGACCTTTTCGGCCGATGTAATGAAGAGCTTCCGGTTTAAACGGGGCTGCGAGACGTGAACTCAACTCTTCGGCACACCTCATTTCATTTTTTCTGGCAAACAAATTTTCAAAACAAACCGTATTTTACGACTCTAATCAGAGTCGGGGTAATGATTATGTTGGCGTGGTCATTTTAGATCTGATATTGGCTAAAATTTAAACAATGACCGTTGTTAACACTCAGCTGTCATTACTCAGTTTGCCAATGGATGTCAGAAGGACGGATGCCAAAACCGAAATGCCCAAAGATAGATTTCGAAGTACCAAGCAAATGGCGATACGTTCTAAATTATTTACGGTTCCGGAGCTATTGAAGGGTTTAAGTCAGTTGACGATGTTAGTCCTGGAAAGTACTCCCCATTAAACCAACATTCCAAAAGCCAACTGAACTTACTGTTATCTGCTCGAACCAATACCGACTTAATATACTCAGCCGTCCAGCGGCATCACTGAAGCATTCGAAGATTCTTAGCCAATCATGCAATACTACATCCGCGTTTGCCACGTTATGTTCTATGTTCTACTACAGAGGCAGAGTTCCATTGCATGGTTCTAACTTGTATTGAGTCGAGGTATTGACGCGAACACCATACATATGGATACTATCAAATTATATATAAAGGATACAAACACTCTAACACAGATATTTATAATCAGCAAAAAAAGGCAGTGTTGTGTATTACCTTCTAAAATGTGTGGAAACAAAGAATTTAATCTTATGTTCATTTTTGGCTGACATCCAATAGACCTTGAAAAATTATCACTTGTCCTCCAGTCCCATAAGTGTTTCTATTGTTGTAACACCCAGGATAACACCAAGTGATTCAAAAACACAGAGGGAGAACATCAATTACAAGGAAACCTAACAAAATAGAAAAACTTCTTTCTACTCTGGCCTTGCCTATGCATGCAGATGTCCAGTCTCTTAGGTGAGGCTGCTCAGTCATTTGTACAAGTTGTAGATACAACAAAGCAAACCCTTTTTTCATTCTATCAAGTCAGAAATTCCAATCAGTTTTAACGTTTGGGAAAATTCAATAAAACGTTTTCCACACCAGACCTGAGAAACTAAGAGAAACTAATTTTTTTCCTCTTGCTCTGTCTTTTCTTTCTTTTTTTTTTAATTTATATAATATATATCACAACCAGTGAATCGGATGCAAAATGTTTACATTATGATATATAGAATAAAACACAGTCGAATCAAAAATGCTGTTTTTTTAATAACATTTTCATATGTAGGTCCAGCCAGCTTACTCATGGTTTTTAATGTACCAACACAAAAGGAAACAGAAGTGAACAGACTCCAGTTCACTAAAAAGTACAGTATGGCAAAAATAAACATTTTTTTGAATTTCAAAGAATAATAAAAGGTGGAATAAAATTAACTTCAGACAAAACATCTAGAGCACTACAATGCACTTAAAAACGATAGCAAGACATTGTAAGGGCAAACTGTACAGCATTCATGGACATGACTTTACATTGTGTCCATCTGGTATGAGACATTTGGTTGACCAACCAACCTCTGTGATGAATCTTTCATATTCCACCAATAAAAATACATTATAGCGTCAAAGTGAAATACAAAACACAATAACAGAATAAAAATTAAGCAACAGTAGAAGTAACTGTCCAAACACAGAACTATGCTAATTTTATGAACTACTCATTTCAAGGATGACACGACTATAAATTCATTATTTATCCATGCTAGGTTTTGATTGCTATCACTGTCAATGTTGGTGTGCCCAGTGAGTTAATATAAAATGCAAAAAGGACAGAACTATTTTTGGGGATTCTTATGAACACATCCTATAGGGCACACCTCTCTTGCTATATGCTTTGTTATATTTCCATTGACACCCTGCACTGTACAGGATAAACTGCACAGTTTCCATTCTTAGTGTTATTTTGAAATTGATCCTAATAACAGTAGTTTTGTAATGCAAAAGGTTGCTTATGTAGAAAATGCTCAGCCTGAAATAAAATCTCAAAAACCTTATTCGGCATATATTATAATCAACACTGATGTACACTTTCCTGGCTTGTTTGTACAATTGCATGCACACACACTATATATATTGTGGAGGTTCAGCCCGGACACAGACAGGCAGACACCAATAAGTCCAACACACACTTTTATTTATACTAGTTAGAAGTCCAAAGTCCTGCACAACACACAGTGTCCCTGCACCAATCACCCTTCTTTCCCGGGCCTTTCAATGTTCCTTTACCTCCTCCGTCTTCCTTCTCGAGCTTTGTCCTCTTCCTCCCAACTCTGGCTGACAACTGGAGGGAGGCGGCCCCTTTCATTCCCACCCGGATGTGCTCCAGGTACCTCCTGATGAGCTTCCTCACTCTAGGTGTCCCTGGTATTTCTTCCGCCAGCACCTCCGGGTGTGGTGGAAGTGATGACGTCCAGGGCTCCTTACTCATTCGGGCACCCACTGGTGGTGGCCACATGCCCCCATAGGGTTGAGCTTCCATACTCAATTCCCGTGGCCCTCACACAAACCAGGGTGGCTGCCCTCTCATGGTGTGGGGGAGGTTTAGTCCCTCTCTCGGTCCTTCTTGGTGTCCCGGCTGTGCACAGCCCCCGGTATCTCACAAAAGTGAGTACACCCCTCACAATTTTGTAAATATTTTATTATATATTTTCATGGGACAACACTAAAGATATGACACTGTGATACAATGTAAAGTAGTCAGTGTACAGCTTGTAATACAATGTAAATTTGCTGTCCCTTCAAAATAACTCAACACACAGCCATTAATGTTTAAACTGCTGACAACAAAAGTGAGTACACCCCTAAGTGAAAAATGACCAAATTATGCACAATTATTATATATAGATATAGCGGGTTGGATAATGGATATTATATATATATATATTGTCACGCACGAGCGCATCGGGAGCAGTTGAAGGACCTGACGCACGGCGCGATGAGACCCGTCAGGGGACGAAGACAGCGTACTAACCTCTCTTGCCCTTTTTCCTCAGAAAGTGACGCCGCCATAAAACCACCCGGAATAAACAAGTCTCCACTTCCGGGTTCCTTTCTTCCCTCTGGTCCCCCAAAGATGACGTCAAACTCCCATCCACCATCACGCCTTCCCAGCAACCATCACGTCTGATTTCCGGTCCACCCCTTTATATTGTCCCTCCAAATCCGCAATCTTTGTCTTTTGATTTCATGAAAGTTTGTTATGTCTGAGAAGACCACCTGTTCAAATATTTCATTACAGTATACGGGGCATAAAAACCCCAACCCTTTATGCGATTCTGTCTTTTCTTTTTCTCTATATATCTATATCTCTATATATCTCTATATCTCTATATATCTCTATATATCTATATATATATATATATATATATCTCTATATATATATATATATATATATATATATATATATAGAGAGAGAGAGAGAGAGAGAGAGAGAGAGAGAGAGAGAGAGAGAGACAGAGAGACAGAGAGAGAGAGACTGTATATTGTGTATCAGGCGTACACACTCACTGCACCCCCTCTCGGGGAATCAAACCTCGGACATCAGCATCAGAGGCGTGTAGTTCGTTTATTTGACAGCATGTAGAGCAGGGTAATTACATTCATGGCATTCGTAGTCTGAATCACAATCTGATTGTATGGGTGGTTACCTACCAGGTAACGTCCCGAGAGGGGGTGCAGTGAGTGTGTACGCCTGATGAGCCCAGAATTAGGGCGAAACACGAGTCACGTACTCTTTGCATTATTTGACACTAAAACTATTCAACCATTCTATGATCTGCTTCTCGCAACTGAAAGAGGGCACCGTGGCGG
>JANRMT010061414.1:17912075-17960030 GCA_026402145.1 Polypterus bichir lapradei
TAAAAGGCACTGAATGGATAACAGCAGGATCTAAGACTGAGGTCCTGCAGCAATATTTAATTATTCTCATCATATATTTAATCAGACTCATTGAGGCCAAGGTCTCACTGTCAGGGACACTGTAGTAGAAAAGGTGCCACTGCTCTGTAAAGGCAAGTCTGACTTAAGCTTGAGAGCTGAAGCGTCACTCCACAGGAATGAGTCAAGACAAACTCCCACTAGCTGCCACAGAGCTAACCTTGTCATGTCAAAGACTCAGTAAAGAAGCAGACAGAATAAATACAAAAATGTAAAAGAAGGCGAGAAATAAACCTACACCAGTTGTCCAGAACAATTTCCAATAAAACATACAATTTCTATTCTCCATTTAGGTTTATAAATCTTTTCCTTGTATTAGAGTGCATATCAGATATGAGTCATTAAAACCAGCTTGAAGGAAGTTTAAAGGGCTTTCCATTGTGACTTTGCTTTATTAGTATCAGTAGTTTTCAAGTTGCCCCAGTCCCTCTGCACTTTCCTCAATATAACAACACAACTAAAAAAAAGTACCACACTAATCAAGAGTACACAAGTTCAAAAGACTGACATAAAAAAAATGTCAGAGCTGCACCTTAAAAATAAAAGAATTTTTTTCCAATTACAGCATTTTCCTGTGCAAAATCATCAAGTTTTCTTTTCTTAATTAAAAATAGCAATAATACTATTTTAGCAAGTTATGAAACTGAAAAGTCATACAGTTTTACAAATTCAAGGAATTAAAGCGCATTCTTAAAAGGTTTATAGAAAAAATGTTATCGGCTCAACCAGAGGTAACAAAAAATTAGAAGTAAATTTATATATAAAAAAAAGTCCTGAGTGCCATCAAAAGCTTAATGTGAGTTTGCAGACTGCAGAGCTTAGTTTTCTGTTATACAGAGGAATTTTTTTTATTTTCTTTGAGCACTGAAAAGTGGGAGCTGCGGCCCGGCTCAACATGACTCTGATTCTTAAAGGTTCAATTAATTCTTCTTTCCACCAAAATCCGAGCGTATCATGATAACCGCTGGAATGAGGGCATTCAGCATTTCTAATCTGTACGCGGTTGCTGCTGACTGACAGCTAGTGTGCCATTCTAACATTAAAGAAAACAAAATTGCTGCTTATCTTTGTGCAGTACCTTTCTGCTAATCACCTCACGCAGTTGCATCCAGATAACCGCTAAATCGGAGGGGTTATGCCACTTATAATTAACATGGGCCTTTTTTTCCTGTGAGAAAATTTATCACTTCTTCCTTAAAAGAAACATAAAGAAAATTGCTACTAATCTCCATTTATTTCTGTCAATAACCACATAATGAGATTTAATACGTGTAAAACAAAGGAAGTGAAACATTCAACAACATCAGTGCCAATTCATTACTAGGTAGTATTAATGAGATTTATTGTTTCAAAACATAGGATACGGTCTGGTTTTTCTAGTCGCATAAGCTGGGTTAAACAATTAAGAGTAAAGATCTTCAGAGGCTTATTAATAGTTTTGTGCAGTTTTTCTACAATAAGCTAGGCCCCTTGAGCTGTATTCACACAAAGACTGCAGGCAATGAGCGAGCAGTGAAATGCTGACATTTTTCACTGACACCATTTCAAACTGCTAACCAGTGTCACCAAAATGCTCAAATATTCCAGCAAAAAGTGTAATACACCAGTTAAACAATGTTTGTATCAAGTGAATGTTGTTTCAGAAAAAAATGGAAGTACAGTGCTTACATTCAATAAAACAGCTAAGGAAAAGAATGCTTAATAATAAACCTTGACTTTTTTAAACTATGAGCTGCTAACAGCTGACATGATGTTATCATAAATCACATAATGTACAAGATTACAGTGGAACCTCGGGTCACGACCGTAATTCGTTCCAAAACTCTGGTCGCAACCTGAACTAATTTCCCCCATAGGATTGTATGTAAATACAATTAATCCGTTCCGGACCGTACGAGCTATATGTAAATATATATATATTTTTTAAAGATTTTTAAGCACAAAAATAGTTAATTATACCATAGAATGCACTTTGCAATAGTAAACTACATGTAAAAACATTGAACACTGAGAAAACCTTGAACAGAGAAAACTAACATTGCAAGAGTTCACGCTACAGCCTTACGAACCGCTCTCTGTAAACACTTTTTTTTAATGAGTTTTAAGCACAGGAAAAAAAAAAATGAACATTTGAAAAATCCGTAATTTATACAAAAACTAACCATAAACAACCAAGAAAACTAACCTTGCATGATTTGAGTTCTGGCATGAAGGAAGTGAGGAGGAACTGGGTGGAGAGGAGATTACAGTTTTGAGGTAAAGTCTGTGACAATGCGGTTTCGCTGCATGCTCCCATCTCGCTTCCGGGAGCCCTTAAACCCGTCACCATCAGTAATGTTACCGATAAGCATGACAGTGAGACACTACAATGGAGCAATCGGAGGGTGCAAAAAGTGCCAAGTGCTTTTATTAAAATCAACAAAACAAGTCCAAATGAAATAAAGTGCAGTGCTTTCAGAATCCTTCAATAAATAAATGATTCCATAAAAACAGAAGGGAAGTGGAGGTTAAAATCCAATAGAAAAAAGTCTTCATTAAATACAACGAGATTAAAACAATGCTCGAAGCAGTCTCTTTAAAAACAAGCCCGGTGCATTCTTTAACTGCCTTCTTGGCCTTATTGCCTTCTTTAACTGCCTTCTCGCACTTTCTTTATCTCTCTCTCTCTCTCTCACACTCGCTCGCTGCACTGGCAATGCACAGGGAGAGACTGAACATGTGTGGAAGTCATCGGTGCGTACGAACCAGAAGGGAAACTGGCTTGTTCGTCACCCGAGTGTGTGGTCGTGAACAGATGCAAAAGTTTGATGAACTTTTTGGTCGTAACCCGATGTGTACGTGGTCCGAGACGTTCGTGACCCGAGGTTCCACTGTATTATATTCGTGAACAATCAGCACAAACAATGCTAAATCACTGAACTAAAAAATAACAATTTTTCTACATTTTGTATCAACCTAAATGCAAATAGCTCTTCGTTAAAGTCAGATACTGTTCAGTGAGAAGTTGACCAATATATGTTTAACTTGCTGCTTGGTGAGCCAATAAACTACATTTTGTACTATTAAGATGACAACACCATGCATGCAAATGCTAGCAATTTTTTAGTTCCCTTGTACACTGAACTGATGTTTGCAATGCATAAGTAATATTACTAGGTCAAAGATTTGTGAATTTCTGGATCTGTACATAGAAACTTGGAGACAGAGGAGGAAGGACTGGTGAGAGTGAGAAATGGAGAGGTTTGATGCAAAACCATGGTTTGACAATTTCAAAATGTCGAGGGAGATGTCGGACAATCATACTTATTCTCAGACAATAACTTTATACATGACTTCCAGAGAAAGTTACACTTCTAAATTTAAACATGTGGCAATAGGGTTTTATTAGCTGGTGACAATCGCCCTAGTCATCCAAAATACTTAAGTTCACCACCTTTCCTTCTTTCTAATGACACACTGTACTATCACCTACATTTTCAATGCAGAGATACGACGAAGGTAGCATAAACCACAAATTAAAAGTATGAAATTTCAAGACAATTCCAATTCAAGGACAGGTCACATTTATATCACCTATGTCTAGATCAGATTTAGTACACAAACAAAAGTGATTTCATGTTGCTTCTTGCTGTTCACATTTCTCTAAAAATGTGGTGGGCTGGCGCCCTGCCCTGGGTTTGTTTCCTGCCTTGCATCCTTGTGTTGACTGGGATTGGCTCCAGCAGACCCACGTGACCCTGTGTTAGGATATAGCGGGTTGGATAATGGATGGATGGATGGATTTCTATAAAAAGATCCTTTCAGTGTATTATAAAAGCCCGATTTATAGGACTAGGTGTTCCAGTCTTTTAATGTTTCAACACTGCCTTGACCCTAAAATGGGGCTGATTTTCTTTAGAAAGTTGTTTGATTTGGGACACATCTTCAGTTTTGTACCTAGGCATCATTAAAAATAAGACACACTCTGCCAAGGCAAGCCCACTGTAGCCTGATCAGACCCAGGTGTGTGTCCTACAGCCTTTTGTTTGATCTGTTTTAGTGGTCATTTATTGGCATCCTTGCTTTTTAACCAAAGCCATTGACTGCTCATTTTGGTTGTGTCAGGGAGCACTTTGACTTTCTGAGGACCTGCCCTGTGAGTCCTAGCTCCTTTAGAAGACTCATCATAGCGATGGCAACAAATCCCCTGCCTCAACCTGGAAAACCTTCACTTCCCAACTTCTCTCTTCTATGTCAGCTTAAAGACTGATATATAGCAGCATCTTTCGCTCATGACATCTCCTAGGGCATTTAAAGTTCAGTAAGAGTTGGACCATAGGGACTTGCCTGGTCTTAGGTTGGTACTGCCAACTTCTTCTCTAGCTTAGGTCAACAAGCATATTCTAATCCCTGTCAGTGAGTCTGTGTCGGTGATTGAGGAATGAGCCCTCAGGAATTGAACGTGGGAAGGTTTTCTGGGCATTGAGAAACTTGGCATATAGTTGTTTTTCTCTCAACTTCCACTTCAACTGACAGACACCTCAGCACTTGATTGTGTTGCCAGGTAGCTCCGACTTTTGTTAGACTGGCGTTACAAACCAACAAAATATACTTCAGGGTTGCAAGAACTGAGGGGACATGCTGGATCCTCTCCCAGCTGAAGATTTAAGTTTGAGGGAGTGAGCAGGACATCATACAGTAAGCTAGCTTTATCTGATGATAAAGCTTTTCCTGTTTTAATTCATGGTCCACAGATCCTTTCTGGTAATTCTCCTCTTCTCAATACAAACCAATTTCATCTATAGCCCTTACTTGACTTGAGATATGGCTTTGGTGTACCTGGCTGCTGCTTCTTGAAGGTGCTCTTCCTCCACCACCAATTGGCAACGATCAGGGGTATTGCTTTCTGCCAGGTAGATTTCCTTTTTTCCATACCAATGCCTCCTCTGCTTTGTTGGATAAAGCCCACTATGTAATAGTGTTGAAGAGATGATTTCATCCTGCACTGCTGAAGCAGGAGTATATTTTTTGCCTGTTAGTAACGCTGCAGCAGCGCCTCTTATGACCAAATCTCCAGACTGTGAGCATCACATTTAGGTTTCACTTTGGCACATTTGTATTCCTCCCCGAGTTTAGAAATTGGCAGTGACAAGAATCCCTTCCCATAAAGCTCCACATTGCTAAGGCACCTAGGTAACACAAGCCACTTTCTCGCATGTGAGCTTATCCATTTTGTTGACAAGTGAGGGAACAACTTTACAGATTGTGAGCGGCCACATAATTAAGGGCATCATGCCAAACTGAAGGCACCACAATTTCAACTTCCCTGAAAGAGCAGTGTTATTAATTAGCTTTAAACCACTGATTACATCCTGTTTGAGTTGTTGCCCTTGCTCCGTGTTTTGGAGGTTTGCATTGTACTAATGTCTGAGACTTTGATTAGTTTCTCCAGGACCGTTGGTACTGACACCTCGTTAAGGATTACGTGAAGCAAAATTATAGTAAAACAGAACACATTTTAAAAAGAAAGCATGCTTAGGGTCTGAATATGTTAGATTTGAGTAACCATGTCAAAAGGACATCTCTCAACCAGTAGGGAATAACCTATTTAAGTATTTAATGCTGCTGGTATGTGTCCCACTTCCCTGAGACCACACACTGAGAAAAGGCAATTTAGAAAATGGATGGAAAATAATATATATAAAATGTACTTAAATTATGTCTTTTTTATTTTTAGGTCTGCTGAAATAAAATACACAAAGCCTGTTAACAATAAATACATCTTGGATTCTGCTTTAAAAACATTGCTTTTGAATTGGCCTGCCACAGATATGGCACCACTTAAGGTGTTTCCTCAAGTATTGCAAACAAATGGAAGCTCTTTGAGTTCAGACCTTGTGAACAAGAAAACTTATCAAGTGACTTAAGGTATGTGTCACTACTTGAAAGTAGTTGCTTTACCTCGACAAGAACATATCATATCACAGTTTTACCCTGCTGTTCAGCGTTTAGTTAATTAAATTTCACACTACTCGTTTGCTACAAAATTCAACAAACCACAAAAATTTATGGAAATGTGTTCAGTTATTAAATTACAGCAACAATTTCATGCACCCATTTGAATTTTCTGCTTAGCTTTTACTTTTGTAAGCCTACCGTGGCAGATGCAAGGATTATTTAACTGAATTAGTTATATCAGAATTGAGCAGTACTATGCCGCAATATACTTTCTTACAATGCTAGTACTTGATTAGTTCACTGGGAGATAGGAATCAAACAAATAAGAAACCAGTTATTTCATTTAGTAATTATGAATAGCTATGGCCAGAAATTCTCAATGAAATGCATATTAATTTCACCATGAAAAAACAATAAAATATGATAACAATTAATATGATTTTTGGTATTTAATCGGAGCATCCATGGGCATCTTTTCTGCATTCTTCAGGAGGTCTTATAAAATGAGAGGTAAAATTTTGTATTGTATTTCCTAAGTTACTCTGTCACTTTTATTTTATTTCCTTTTCCAGCCTTCCAAAATTATGTTGTCTTAGTTTTGTTGAGGAATAAGTGCAGAATGAGCAGATAGCAGAGTTCAGAGGAGACAAGAGAGTGACCCAATGGAGTATTTTTTTCAAAAAATTAATCTTCTGTCTTCTGGTTTTCTTTCCAAGGTTTCAAATTTGGGGAAGGTAGACAAGGTCACAAAGAGGAAGATAGTAAACTGAGGGAGTTCTATATGTACACTAGTATGTTTGTGGTTATATCCAAATTTAAGCGAGGTTGGGAAAAAAAAAAAAAGAGTGGGAAATGTAAAGCAATGTGAAGGAATGGCAAAGGAAGCAAGCAAGACAAGAGTGTCCTTTCTTGGTTTAAAAACTAAACTGTTATAGATCACATAATAAAATGTATTACTCCAAGAATCAAGAAATAACAAAAGAAAAAGTAAATGTACATCTCAGAACTGTTGTTCATTTAACTCATCATAACAATTCTGCTTAAACAGCTGCCATTCTTGTTTTATCAAACCAAATTCTGTTTTATAATTTATTACTTTCTGCCTCTGTTTCTAAAGAGCAACTGAAAATTCATTGTGCTAAACACAGAGCTTTAGTTAATTGTTCACCACAAGCTACCCGTTTTTTACTCTGCGGTGTCTGAAAATTATTTTGCCAGTTTTTATATATGGTTTGCCACATTTGAAAAAAAAAAAAGTCTTTCAGACACAAACTGCTTTATTGAAATCTATCACTTAGAAGGCTTTAGGTTTCATGCTGTACTGATGAACTGTGCAACCCATGATCATACATGTGAGTTTGCATTCTCATAATCCACAGTAAATGTACAGGGGGTCCTCAGGTTACAACACAATTCCGTTCCTACAACAGTGATATAACCCGAATTTTGATGTAAGTTGAAACACACCCTAGCCTACCTATCCTAACACATTTGCAAAATCATAATCTATAACATAAAAAAACAAAGCCACAGAAAAAGGAAAAGGACATAAATATACTGTACTGTACACTGTACTGTAGTAACAGAAAAAATGAGTGTTAAAAAAATCTTTACCTTAATTCCTTCTCGCGTCTCAATTTTTTTTTTAAAGTTTTTATGGGAGTGAGCATTGTAAACTCGAAACGTTGTAACCCGAGGACCCCGTGTATTGGATTGTAAGGTTTTCACAGGTTATGGATTTCAGCTGAGCTAGTAAGAGGGGCTCTCAGCTTAGGGATGAAGACCACTTTCCAAGAGGAAGTTTAGAATGGTAGTCTATCATCCTGAGCCAGCTTAACCTTCAGCTCTTATAAAGTCATAATGTAGTGAAACAAAACAAGAGTACATAAAGCACACGTTAGCAGGGTTTTTATTAGCAGGAATGCTACTTGGGGCTAGATTCAATTTCTAGTGTACATGTAGCAAATTATTTCACCTCTCTCACCAAAAGGCCTGATAAAATAAAACTATAACCAATAATATATTTGTATATAAAATATAAAAATCTAATTTTAATATCATACTTTTATGTAATTTCTTATATACTGGCATATATAAAAGTGTAAAATTCTTTTTTCTTTAATGATTTCCTTAATAATTAGTCTAATTCAAATAGATTTTCTGAATTTGACATTATTAACCTTAGAGTCAGCCAAAAAAAAAAAGACCACTTTTATAATACCAGCAAACAAAAAATATAAAAAAAGATTCAGACCATATCTAAAACATAAAAAATTAAATAATTATTGAATACTTAATTGATTTATGTTAAATAATTAGAAATGAGGGCGGCACGGTGGCGCAGTGGGTAGCGCTGCTGCCATGCAGTTAGGAGACCCGGGTTCGCTTCCCGGGTCCTCCCTGCATGGAGTTTGCATGTTCTCCCCGTGTCTGCGTGCATTTCCTCCCACAGTCCAAAGACATGCAGGTTAGGTACATTGCTGATCCTAAATTGTCTCAAGTGTGTGCTTGGTGTGTGGGTGTGTGCGCGCCCTGCAGTAGGCTGGCACCCTGCCCGGGGTTTGTTTCCTGCCTTGCGCCCTGTGTTGGCTGGGATTGGCTCCAGCAGACCCCCATGACCCTGTAGGTAAGATATAGCAGGTTGGATGATGGATGGATAGAATTAGAAATAAGGCACCTGTGGTGATATGTTGCTAGAGATGTATTTTTATTAGTAGTAATTTTACCTGTATTTGGAAGCCCACAGCAGCTTCAATTTATGCTCCACGCTGATTCTTTTATTTAATTTAACATGACATTTAATTTCTGCTTTCTGTTTTAATATGAATACATCAAGAAATTCCTTCTAGTGTAAAATGTAATTTTTATTTCAGAGCAAAATTAAACAAAACATTTTGTGGGCCCAGAGTGCATTAGAACCTCATAATCCCTCACCTCTTTTTGTGTAAATCAAGAGAGTTACTTCATAATGAATACACCTAGACTTAACTGGTACAGGTTTAAGTGACTAGTTATTGTACCCAAGTTAAAGCATGGTTAGGAAAAAAAGGCAAAAATAAGAGTTCCAATTTCTAAACTAATAAGGGTAAAATCAAATGTAGGCACACTAAAACCTAGGACAGCAATATGTGTGTCTTCCAAACAGGCTTATAATCTTCACTATTTTTTCACCTTTTGATTTAAGAAACAGAAAATAACAATACACAACACAATCAATCAAATATAAATAACACTGCAAGTACAGCATGCACTCTTCCGACAATTAAACTCAGCATTCAACCCCTCTCAACAAAAAGTGCAAGATGACTAAAAAGCCAAGTCTAAAAAGGTTCTTCATAAAGGACAAAATGGCAAATAACGTAAAAAAGTTGAACACAGGCCCCACAAATTTGCTTTAGGATTACACTAGTAAGTTCTTACCAAGTTTATAAAACTTTGAACAAATACTCACAAGGAGAATTAGATGTTTTTCTAATTTGAGATATTATACAATATTGTTTTCCCACCAACATAGAGAGGGTGGATTGGGATTCTCCCAGTTCAGCCAAAGAAATTTTCAAGCAAGTAGTTTGGATTATGGGCTATTACAACTGATGTTTTTAATAGCACAGTTTTATCCTATCTGGTATTACTCCAAATTTTGCTATTGCTGTATTAGAAGTGATTTAAAATACTGTACAAGACTATCTAAAAGACATAAAAATATTTTTTCCCCAAAGTGGCTCAAGTGTAGTATAGTGCCCCAAACACATTACCTAGAGATACAGAACCTTAATAACATCCCTTAAAGTTTGGATCTTGCACTGGATACATTTTAGACAATCTTTAACAATGAACAATTCTTAATTTTATGCTTGACATATATTAAACTACAGTGCATTTCATTCCAATTCTTTTCTCATTGATTTTCATGATCATAAAAGTGTATGCCCAATAACTTTAAGTGACTCTGGTGATGCTGTCCGAATCTTCATTCACACTTGCAAATATTGCCTCCAGGATCTCTAAAGGTGAAAGATGATGGAAATGGTGTTATCAATTGACCAGTAACGGCCCACTGCACGATAACATGCAGTGAATACACTTGACTTGATCATTCACAGTTTCATCCTCTCTCTCTCTACATGTTTAGCATTTGTTTGCTCAGAGGTTGATGTGCTTGCTGCTTCCTGAGCAACTCTTCATTTCTCTACTCTAGTGGCCCCCTTCTCCTCTTCTTTCATCGCCATCTTTTTGCATTAAAACTGATTAAGTCAGTGTTTATGTTGCGATTACTTGGTAAGTATTCTTTCATTTTTCACTTAAACTGGCACTTAAGTCTTTAATCTGCCTCAAGAATGATTTAAGATATGAAGAGGTAGGGTAAGCGACGGCGAAGGTGGTAGGGATGAGAATGGCACCCGTACGCATACACCACACAGCCACCCTGCTGGCCGCTGCCGAGAGTTGATTATACAATACAATAAAATGAAAATAAAAAGAGGAATAACCTTGGAGGTAAATCATCACCCTGAAAGCGGATAGTAGACTTCACGTAGTATACAGTGCATCCATAAAGTATTCACAGCGCATCACTTTTTCCACATTTTGTTATGTTACAGCCTTATTCCAAAATGGATTAAATTCATTTTTTTCCTCAGAATTCTACACACAACACCCCATAATGACAACGTGAAAAAAGTTTACTTGAGGTTTTTGCAAATTTATTAAAAATAAAAAAAACTGAGAAATCACATGTGCATAAGTATTCACAGCCTTTGCTCAATACTTTGTCGATGCACCTTTGGCAGCAATTACAACCTCAAGTCTTTTTGAATTTGATGCCACAAGCTTGGCACACCTATCCTTGGCCAGTTTTGCCCATTCTTCTTTGCAGCACCTCTCAAGCTCCATCAGGTTGGATGGGAAGCGTCGGTGCACAGCCATTTTAAGATCTCTCCAGAGATGTTCAATCGGATTCAAGTCTGGGCTCTGGCTGGGCCACTCAAGGACATTCACAGAGTTGTCCTGAAGCCACTCCTTTGATATCTTGGCTGTGTGCTTAGGGTCGTTGTCCTGTTGAAAGATCAACCGTCGCCCCAGTCGGAGGTCAAGAGCGCTCTGGAGCAGGTTTTCATCCAGGATGTCTTTGTACATTGCTGCAGTCATCTTTCCCTTTATCCTGACTAGTCTCCCAGTTCCTGCCGCTGAAAAACATCCCCACAGCATGATGCTGCCACCACCATGCTTCACTGTAGAGATGGTATTGGCCTGGTGATGAGCGGTGCCTGGTTTCCTCCAAACGTGACGCGTGGCAATCACACCAAAAAGAGTTCAATCTTTGTCTCATCAGACCAGAGAATTTTGTTTCTCATGGTCTGAGAGTCCTTCAGGTGCCTTTTGGCAAACTCCAGGTGGGCTGCCATGTGTCTTTTACACACATTTGTAATACATTTAGTAACATTTTTCCCCCCAATTGGAGCACAGCCAGGTGAAGTCATTTGCACAGGTTCACAGTGTCAGCAGCAGGATTTGAACCCACAGCCTCAGAGCTTGAAGTCCAAAGCCTTAACCACTATGCCACACTGCCTTTTAATACCATCTACCCCAATTGCTATCAGTAAAGTCTAAAGGTTGAAACAATAGATTCTATATCTAAATCCAGATCTTTCTAAGTGGAAGGCTTTAAAAATGTATATTGAACAGTCTTAATGTAAACCCCAGAGCACTCCAAAGCCTGTATATTTAGCCAATTGCTTCCTACAGAAAGGAGAATACAATTTTTACTGAACTTCACAATAATAATAATTTGCAGCACCTAAACATCAATAAAAAACAGGATCCAATTATGGTTTTCAAGGAACTTAATGGTGGTAACTTGTTGATTGATATTAATAATGTTGTTGAAAGAAGGAGTAGCTTTAAATTGGTGAGGGCAAATGTAACCAAGAAGCTCTCATGGTTCCTCAAAACTATCTATCCCGTTATGGACGTTCTGTAGTGCCTTCAGTTTTTGAGGAACCACAGGAAAGTTGATTTGCCCCAAAGTATCCTCACTAACCTCTGCCGATGCACAGGGAAGAGAACACTGACTAGATGAACCACAATCTGGTCTTATAGCTGCATCATGGTCAAATGTAAGGCCCTGCAATTGGTAGCTAAAACATGTAAAGCTCAGGTCCATCAATGAAGCCACATTTCAATTCATATACTGTAGTATGCTAATAACTGAGATGTCAAAAGAAAGTACTTTTCATTATCTCTGTCACCACACACACTATAACAAATTGTTTATTGGTCTTTCCACCCAGTAAGTGGTATCGTAGAAAATCAATACCATCTCAGCAGACTTGAACGGCCATTAAACTGTTAACCCATTATTACATTAGAACAATTATAATGAGAACAACTCAGTCAGCACAACAAAGCCTGTCAATCTCTATTCAGTCAACTCTCTTATATATTGTTATCTGCTTGACCCTTCATCACAAACTCCATTAGGTAAGAAAGCGTATAACCAATGAGTTTGCACTAACAATTTCATGAATACTTTCATCATTGAAGCTCCTGTTAAGTTCATCAATACATATTATATGTTGATATCTGATATTCATAATTAATTCTGTAAATACATGTATTAGTTGAAATTTGTCTGCTGTACTTCTTTGTGTTGCTGTACCATTTTCTGCACTATCAATGCATTTTTATGTTTCTACGTAGGATTAGCAATAAGCACGTCCATTGTCGACACTGAACTAAATCAATTATCAAAAGACAGAATATATAAAAGTACCTTGAGGAAACTAGAGCGCATTTGTACATACTATCTCACCTTATAGATCTACCTGACGGTAGAGTGAAATCCAGGTTTGTGATTCGTACAACAATACAAGAAGACACGCAAACAACTCCAAACATTTCATTCTTGCAAACAAATAGTTAGTTACTAACTTTACAAATAAAGTTAAATATTTTCAGTAAGTGAGGACTGATGTATTATTCTCTCTGTCCACAGAGTATACAGTACACCCCCGAAATTCACAGGGGCAACGTTCCTATAGAACCCACGAATTGTGAAAAACCGCAAATTTTGGATGTGGTTAAAAAAATGGCTATTTTTATAGTTTAAACCCTAAATATGCCTCCAAAACACTTTAATTTCATTTCAAACTCAGCTTAATACATTACCTAAAAAAAAGAATGTAAAGGTAAACCAGTATACTGTACAGTGCTGGAATGTAAAATACCGATGTTATCGCTAGATGTACTGTAACTCATGCAAGCGCGTTCTCATTGTCAGAAGCCTTAAGGTGTAGCGAGTTTTGGCGGCATCTTGGGGCTTTAAGAACAACAAAACGGAAAACACAAGAACAATCAGCTGGAGATGCGTTACAGGGCAGCAGTCAATCAGCAGCAAGGAGAAATGGATAACACTGTAGCAGTCCGGTGCCGTTAAGAGTCACACTGTCGAGAAGATGGTGATTTACTTATTTATATGATGGAGATTCCAGGGAGGCACCCAGCCTTGGCCAGACCCACACGCACTCACAAACAGAGACAAAAAACAAACCAAACCAGTAATCAAACAACAAATAACGAATGTAAAACAAAAACGATACCTCCCATGTTCCCCTAACAGGGATTACACATTATATACAACAAAGCACAAACAAAAAACACACACAGTAAAGTCCATAAAAAACGGCAACAGATGAAATGTAATGATGAAAATAGATAGTCCAGAGATCCACACGTTGAATGGGAATGTAAAGATAGTCCTACCGGTGGTTCCTGAAATGGTGAAGACGGGTGGACGGGTTCAGGAGCGCTCCTTTCTTCGCAGGATGTCCATGAATCCACTTACAGTCTTTATGTATACAGGCAGACGGCAGACAATCCAAACGCCAATCACGAAACGATCCAGGACAAAACAAATAAGTACAGGTAACCCAAAAGAAGGCAGAGAGACAGGAACTTGAAACACAAATTACAAAAACTTTTTTTTTTTTTGCTTTTGGTCATCGGCCTCCTTTTTAAAAGCCGCGCCGACATCCTTTGACCCCAACAGCCCCTGCACCCTCAGCAGAAGACCAATCAGAGCCACTACAGGGACTGCTGGGAGCTGCAGTTTCAAATTCTATTGGCTACTTTCACCACCCCAAGCCGCGTTTTCCTCTACGGTTGCTTCCTGTTCTCTCTACAGTACAGTATTGCCACGAAAAAAGCCATAAAAATTGTGGCGGATATTTGTAGTTTCCGCTAACAATTATTAGTTAGGTAATAAGGAAAAATCCGCGAACAACTGAGGCCGCGATCTCTGAACCGAGACTTCGCAGGGGTCTACTGTACTTTATTTATCAATTTCTGTAATGGGTGACAACAAATTATAATGGGAAAACAGGCCTATTGCCAGGTTAAAATCTACAGACAAGAACTGAAAGTCTACTTAGAGATACATTAAAAAAATTCTTCAACCATTTGAAGGTAAAGGACGCCTAGCGTTGTCTTATTATTATATTTAAACATGTTTAACAGTTTTCTTTTTACTTTATATTATATCTTTATATCTTAAATACCCTTAGTTATAGCAACGATCACACAAATGTGTTTAAAAACAAAAACAATAGGACTTTCTTATGAAAAGCTGCATGAATATTGAGCTTGCTGTCGATTATGCATTGGCATCTTCCAGCAGTAATCAGATAAGGAAGAAATGTTACTTTATGAGATTCACACATTTAAGACTGAAGCTTCCAAACTGTAGGACTTCCAAGATCACAATTTTCATTTTGCCTTAAATGAAATTCACATACTGTTTTAATTATAGAATATTTATTGAGTCGTAGAACCCCACACTAAGTTAAGGCATAAATGAAAAAATTTAAATCCACTTGTAATACAAAAAACTAAGTTTAACTTTACAAGTTTAGAATATGTTTGTGAACACACATGGTTATTTTTATAAATGTGTATTTATTTGCTAGCTCTTAGCCTCATATACAATGAAGGCAGAAGGAATTCAGGAAATGAAGGAAGATAAAGCAGGGTTATATAAAGTACACAACTCAGAGGTCTCTCGACAATACAGTAATTAAGCAAAAGCAGAAATTCTCTTGGAATGGATGCCATGGAATGAATCTATACACCCATATTTAGAGTATAAAACAGTGGAGCAACATACCTTTTGCTTTCATACCATATATCCTTTCTTTTAGCCAGTTTATGGCTCTCATAAGAGTGTGTATGAGGATTGATTAGCTCTATATCAACCCCTAATGGAAGTGCAAGCTCATATTCTCTGAATGAATATGAATGTTTTAAATTCAAGACAATTATTGAAAAACATCACTGCTCAGTTACAGGTGGTATAGAGTGTTTAAAAAAAAAAGCCACATGTTAATTTTAATTTGGTTCAACTGATAAGCATATAATTTATTTTGTTGAAGTTATCTAAGAACGACAACACTACGATGCCTATCACAAACCATATGAACTACAAATTATATCAAGGTTATGGTATACTGCATTTATCAGGAAATATATAACATCACATATCAATTTAAATGCTTTGATGAGATGTGAATGATGAGATTCCCTCATTAATTAAGACTGGAGCTCAAGGTTAGGGAACTAGAATCAATTCAGAAGGACGTTTTAAAAAGATCTATATTATGGTTTTATATCACTTATAAAAATATCTACTTAAATGTTGTCCCTGTTATTATGCTAGTGATGCTTTGAAGCATCCATATAGTGCCATTTCACTTTGAATGGCAATCCTGTTATGTACATTTGTTTACCCCAGGCAGAAGTCTAGGCTTAGTCTAAACTGCATTTGTTTACCATGGCTAATAGCTCACTACACTGGATGGCACTTTGAGTACATGAATTGTAAGCGTTGCGTCATCTACAATTTACATTCTTAAGAAGGATGCCTCCAATAGTGAGCACTTTGGGGAAGGAGTAATATGTTGTTCATATTTAAATATAAATGTTAATTGTGTTTTGTTCATTTGTTCTCTTGGATGCTTGGTGTTTTATTACCACTGCTGCCACTGACCTATGAAATGTGCAGTATTATATTACAAAAGTATATTTAAGTCATTTGTTTTGGTATTTGGTACACTGTATATGTACAAAATGCTCGAAATAGGCTGCTTAAACTTACTATGATTACTCTGAATGGATAGATAGATCTTTTTCTTCCCCGAGGGAAATTTTGCTTTTTACAGAACCTCAATAAATAAAAAAAAATATTATTTCATATGACAAACCCCTCTCAAATATATAGCAAAATGACTAAAAAGAAACAAAGTTCTAAAGAAGGAAACCTTCTGACTTGGCAGTTGTTGCAATAAAAGAGCTCCAGTAGCATTTCTTGACACACTTCTGATGAACAATTCATTGGCTGAAAGCCTTTAGTGTTAGTGTGTCACAGAGAGGATGTTCAGCATTGTTTATATTGACACTCTGTTTCATTTTAATTTTCTCCTTTGGTACTACAGGGTGACACAGAAAAACGGGAACTTTTGAAATGCGTAGTGGCAGCCATGTACAGTTGGCAGCACTGCGGAACAGGGACCTTGAGCTGTTAACAATCTCGCCATTTAGTAATCAATTGCAAGTCAATCAATGGCAGCTGTGCGAGAATTGTTCAGTAACCGTGTCATCTCAAAATTCGGTGACATTCCCCGGATAGATCACCGGATTTGTCCGTTTGTAATTTTTTCTTGTGGGGCTACCTTAAGAGTCGGGTCTACACGACTCGGCCAAGGACACTGAATGAATTGAAACAAATAATTCAAAACGAAATTCGTGGTATCCCAACTGAGATGTTGCAGCGATCAATGGGGAACCTCAACAGCAGATTGGAAGAATGCATACGTACAGGAGGACGCCATCTACAGGACGTCATTTTCAGACATTGATAATTTGGATTAGTGTCTCTTAAAAGGCAAGTTGTAGTGGTTCAATTGCTGTCAATAAAATTTTGTTGGATTTCTTCTATTTTTATTGGGTTTTTCAAAAGATCCCGTTTTTCTGTGTCACCCTGTACTTCCAGGGGATCCTGAGTGTGTCTGTCCTATAACTGAGCTTACCCATTTAATTGGCTTGTTGATTCGGTGGGCCTCTCTTGAAGTGATGTTACCAGCCCAGCACACCACACCACAGCAGAGAAAAAAAGAAGAAGAAAAAAAAAAAAAAAAAAAAAAAAAAAATCACACTGGCCATCACAGAGTTATACAAAATATGAAGGATATCACCTCCCAAATTAAAGAAATGCAGTCTACTTGTCTATAAAACTTCTTTATTATTCATACTTTAGTATTTTGTCTTAAAAACTATTGTATTTGAAGAGGTGTTATATAAATGAAATTTGTTATAATCATATATAGAGCGGAATTCTGGCATGGATTCCAAAAGATGATTACATCTACCACATGGGTTTAACATGAAACTGGTAAAAGTGACATCTTCTGTATGTGGAATGAACACAGAGAGACATACTTACTTGTGGGATAATAAACAGTCACAAATACTGTACAACTGCTTGTTATTGATGGCTAAATAATGTACAGAGTGGAGTAAGTGACTAAAAAACTCTTCCTTGTTAACAGAGTTACAATTGGCAACTTTGTGTGAACTTTGTAAAGGAGGAAGAAAAGCAATGCCACCTAATACATAGCTTCAAAACTTAAGAAAAGAAAAATGCAAATGACCCTGCACTGGGCCAAGTGCATGACCTGTGCAACTGCTTGTTCAAAAAAAAAAAGGAAAAAAAATATATATCTACTCTATACGCCTTCTTGAGAAAGAAATTCTACTCTTTCAATCCATGATTAATTTCTGAAGTCCAATTAAAACAATACACTTGTTCAAACAGAACATCTGCTCCAGTTAAGAAGTACTGCATCTTTGGCAGCCCAGCACTTTAAAACTAACAAAAACAATCTGAGTCTTTATTGGTGCTGGCAGCAGCTGAGGTTCTGTAACAGAAAACCTCATGGTTGCTTTTGACTTTTTCTGGGCTTAACTCCAGTCTTAACCCCTTATGTCAATAAACACAAATCGACGAGAGAAACTATATATAAAAAGGTCCTGCAGTTATTTAAGTTGGATTCAAGCTTGTAAAGCCACGTTGGTTACAGGAACAGTAAGAAATATTTGTTTTTAATTACAGCCTGTCAAACAAGCACCAGATGACATTTAAATCCCCCAAGAATGATGCATTCCGTATGGCTGCCACTTCCTTTTCTCTCTGCGATTTTCCGTACCTTCCAAAAATCCACTACGCTTCCTAATGATCTTCAGAATAATGCTGCTTTCCTACCATTATCAACACAGCATTTTAATACAATTGAACAGTACAATTTCAAAATAGAGAGTTTTTTTGCTTTTACACTAGGGTATTGTTTCTTAACCTATTGGTTATAATCCAAATTGAGATGCAGACATGTTTATGATGGGTCACTACATGGTTGTATATTTAAATTTGCGGAGTTTGTTCAAGCTTATACTCTGTGCCAGGTGATACTGCAGTATTTATTGCAGTAGTATGCAATCTGAGCTCATAAAACACCAATGAAGCATCACAGACAGTTTTTGATTCTATGATGTTAAATCTTCATATATAAAATCCAACATCTGTCTGTCTGCCTGCTTTTCACGACAGAAGTACTTAACGGATTTAGATTGTTTTTTTTTTCTATAATTTGCTTGGACATTCCAGTTGATTTTGTGACTTCTCTCATCACACTAAGAATCATAGTTCGCTAGCAGGAGTGATTTATTCATGCTAATCCGAGACAGAGGCTGTGGTCCGAGGGGAGGGGAAAGCGTGAAATCAGGAGTAGGGATCCGGATGGGGGCCCTCCTCACTCACACGCCAGCCTCCGTTCGAGTGGGTCTACCTCTTGCCACATTTTGGAGTATGCCTTGCCTCCACTTAGCTAGCGATACCGGTTTGTTTACAGATTTTTAAAGTTTGTCCTGTTTCACTACTACACGGGTAGAGCTGTGGGGACAGCTAGTTCATTAAACAATTTCCCAAAACACCACCACTTCTATCACAATCAAACAAAGATGACCGACAGCTTGTAAGCTTGTGAGGTGAATGCACTGCGATGCTACTTTAAAATGTCAAAATAAAAATATAACATGCTAAAAAGAATTTGACAAGGTATATATAGTGCCATTACAGCATTTAATGTTAAACGCAATTCAATTTTGTGTCTCTCTGCAAAGAAGAATTCCACCTCCCAACACTATTTTAAAGTGTACATACACTCACCGGACACTTCATTGGGTACACCATGCTAGTACGGGGTTGGACCCCCTTATGCTTTCGGAACCGCCGCAATTTTTCGTGGCATAGATTGAACAAGGTGCTGGACAAATTCCTCAGGGGTTTTGGTGCATATTAACATGACAGCATCACATAGTTGCTGCAGATTTCTTGGCTCCACATCCATAATGCAAATCTCCTGTTCCACCACTTCCTAAAGGTGCTCTGTTTGATTAAGATCTGGTGACTGTAGAGGCCATTTGAATACAGTGAACAGTGCTTGTGTCACGTTCAAGGAAGTAGTTTGAGATGATTTGAGCTTTGTCATATGGCACAATATCCTGCTGGAAATAACCATCAGAAGATGGGTACACTATGGGCATAAAGGGATGAACATGGTCAGCAACAATACTCAGGCAGGCTCTCTTCCACAATCAACATTACTCTGTACTGTTGAGCCCAAGTATTTAAACTCATCCACCTTCGCCAACTCTACTCCCTGCATCCTCACCATTGCTCTGACCTCCCTCTCATTTACACACATGTATTATGTCTTGTTCCTACTGACCTTCATTCCTCTCCAATCTAGAGCATATCTCCACCTCTCCAGGGTCTCCTCCACCTGCTCCCTGCTATCGCTACAGATCACAATGTCATCAGCAAACATCATAGTCCACAGGGTCTCCTGTCTAATCTCATCTGTCAACCTGCAGATCACCATTGCAAATAAGAAAGGGCTCAGAACCAATCCCTGATGTAATCCCACCTCCAACTTGAATGCATCCGTCACTCCTACCGCAGACCTCACCACTGTCACACTTCCCTCAAACATATCCTGTACAACTGTTACGTATTTCTCTGCCACTCCCGACTTCTTCAAACAATAGCACAGCTCCTCTCGAGGCACCCTGTCATATGCTTTCTCCAGGTCCACAAAGACACAATGCAACTCCTTCTGGCCTTCTCTAAACTTCTCCATCAACATCCTTTGAGTAAACATTGCATCTGTGGTGCTCTTTCTTGGCATGAAACCATACTGCTGCTCAGTAATCATCACCTCACTTTTTAACCTAGCTTCCACTACTCTTTCCCATAACCTCATGCTGCGGCTCATCAATTGTATTCCCCTGTAGTTACTGCAGTCCTACACCTCCCCATTATTCTTAAATATCGGCTCCAGTACACTTTTTTCCCACTCCTCAGGCATCCTCTCACTTTCCAAGATCCCATTAAACAATCTGGTTAAAAACGCCACTGCCATCTCTCCAAAACACCTCCATGCTTCCATAGGTATATCATCAGGACCAACGGCTTTTCCATTCTTCATCCTCTTCATAGCTGTCCTCACTTCCACCTTGCTAATCCGTTGCACTTCCTGATTTAGCATCTCCACATCATCTAACCTCTTCTCTCTCTCTCGTTCTCTTCATTCATCAGCCTCTCAAAATACTCTTTCCATCCGCTCAACACACTCTCCTCGTTTGTGAGTACGTTTTCATCTTTATCCTTTATCACCCTAACCTGCTGCACATCTTTCCCAGCTCTGTACCTCTGTCTAGCCAATCGGTACAGGTCCTTTTCTCCCTCCTTAGTGACCAACCTCTCATACAACTCATCATACGTCTTTTCTTTAGCCTTCGCTACCTCTCTCTTCACCTTGCGCCTTATCTCCTTGTACTCTTGTCTACTTTCTACATCTCTCGGACTGTCCCAGTTCTTCTTTGCCATCATCTTCCTCTGTATACTCTCCTGTATTTCCTCATTCCACCACCAGGTTTCCTTTTCCTCCTTCCTCATTCCAGATGTCATGCCAAGCACCCTTCTTGCTGTCACCCTTACTACATCTGCTGTAGTTTCCCAGCTGTCTGGTAACTCTTCACTGCCACCCAGTGCTTGTCTCACCTCCTCCCTAAACTCAACCTTGCAATCTTCCTTTTTCAACTTCCACCATTTGAACCTTGGCTCTGCCCTCCCTCTCTTCCTCTTCTTGATCTCTAACGTCATCCTACAGACCACCATCCTATGCTGCCTAACTACACTTTCCCCTGCAACCACTTTGCAGTCTTCAATCTCCTTCATTACACCTACATTAGTTTAAAAAATGGAATAAATTGCAAAGAATTTGTGTCATGCTGGCAGACATTCTAGAGACACACTTCAGTCCACATGGCCTTCTAGTATTTAGCAGAATTCACCAAGAATAACACAAATATTATATCTGCTTATTTTGAGTTGCTGCAATACAACATTAATATATTCAGATTTCCATGTGAACTTTTACATGCTTCCAGTTCTTTAGATTAGATTAGATAAACTTTATTAATCCCAGGGGGAAATTTAGATGTATAGAGCAGCATAAACATAAAAAACAAGGATACATACTAAAACGACAAATAACACAGCCAAACAATCAATCACTCAATTGAGAAATAAATGTATATTGCTCAGAAGTTTTAAAATGGACTTGAAGAATACTTTGGGAGAAAGAATTGAATTGCCTGTTAACAGTGGGCAGATCCCCAGAGGCACTTCTTAGCACACCATGGTGGAATGAGCCTGTGGCTAAAAGTGTTTCAGAAGAGCACCTCATGGAGGGATTTTTCATGATAGCATCCATATTGCCACCATTCTCTTTTCTACAACAGTTTCCTGTGTGTCCAGGCTTAGCCCTGTGACAGTGTAGACTTTCTTTATACATTTGCTCAGGTATTACGTGTCTTTTCAGCTCAAGTTGCATCCATAATAGACCACAGCATAGAACAATGCACTGGGTGCTAAAGTCTAATAGAATATGTCTAGTAGCTTACTGTATATATCAAGATACTGGAGTCTCTTTAGGAAGTACAGTCTGAGCTGGCCCTTCTTGTACAGCGCCACTGTGTTGACAGTCCAGTCCAGTATGTTGCTTACGTGAACCCCCGGTACTTGTAAATCTGCACCACTTCCACATCCTACTGTTCCCAGAGGCTTCTTGGCACACCGGAAGTCCATCACTATCTCTTTCTCTTGCTGATGTTGAGTTGCAGGTGGTTCTTCCTGTGCTCAGACTCATCTCTATTATTAATACAGCCTATGATGGAGGAGTCATCTGAAAATTTCTGCAGGTTGCAAGCACTGGTATTGTATTGGAAGTCTGTTGTGTAAAGGGGTAAATAGGAAGGGAGACAAGACAGTTCCCAGAGGTGCACGAGTATTACATAACACCATTTCTGAGCCTCATTAACTGCTGTCTGTTGGTCAGGTAGTCCATGATCCAGGAGACTGTGGGAGCATTAAGATGTAAAACCTTGAGTTTCCTCAGAACCCCACGCCTGCCCTTCTAATGGGGGGTCAGGGAGCAGGAGGGTGCTTAAGGGACTGTAAAAATCAATGAAAAATAATCTAAATGGTTACTTCATTTCTGTGATGTTATCATTTGTATTCTAGAGATCTCTGGACCTCAGCCCAGCTGAAGGTTCACCTTCCAACAGGATAATGATCTTAAGCACAAAGTAAAGACAACACAAGAATGAGTTAGGGGCAATTCTGGGAATGTCTTTGAGTGGTCAAGCCTAAGCTTGTACTTGACTCCAACTGAACATCTCTGGAGAGACCAGAAAACAGCCATTCACCAACGGTCTCCATCCAACCTCACACAGCTTGAGAGGATCTACAGAGAAGAATGGCAGAATGTAACATTAATTCAGAAAAGACTCCAGGCTATAATCACTGCCAAACGTTCTTCAGCAAAGTACTGAGTAAAGGGTCTGAATACCAGTGTAAATGTGTTATAAATAAATTTGCAAAAACCTCTAAAATCTTATTTTCACTTTGTCATTGTAGGGTATTGAGTGTTACTTGACAAGGGGAAAAAATAATTGAAATGTTTTTAACATAAGGCTGTAACATAACAAAATGTGTAAAATGTTAAAGGGTATGAATGCTTTCTGAAAGCACTCTATGTTCTTTGTATAGCATGATGACTTAAGCTATACAGAGTACCCTTGATGAGGTCTCAAAAGTGCTTTATACAGCTTAAGAATAACCTACCTAGGTTTGTACTTTACTGTATATACTGAGCTGTCTGACATGACATTCTATTAGTTCCTGATTACTTCTGTATACCGTCTGGAAAAAGTGAAGATTCCACTGCAGCTCCAGGTCTTTCTCATGAGGTGAGCATTTATGTTTCAGGTCTCCCATTGTATATTCATATCTAGTACTTTTACTCCCAACATATATTACTTTAGATTTTACATTAAACTTAACCTTCCAGAAATATATCTGAATTATGCCATTGTCTATCTGTACTGAACTGGGAAATTCTAAATTATCTGCCCTGTCACCTAGTTTTGTATCATCTGCAAATTTAACTTGCTGGTTATTTATAGTGTTATCAAGATCTTTATAGAGTGTACATTAAAAAAAAGTATCTGTACTGGAGCTGCTGCTCTAAGTGACATCACTTCATTTTTGAAAAGTCCCCCAGACTATAAACGTTTGCTTTTGGTGTTTAACCCATCTACACACCATGCTTTCAAACTCTCTTTGTTTTTAAAAGGTGTCAAGCTAAAGTTAAGAAATGGGATTTATTAGAAACTGGAATAAACCTTAACAAAACTGATAATGTCATTTCTCAATGTAGTCTCCACCCTTCTCAAAGTACTTGCACCGCCTGCCTGGATTTCAGAAGAATAAAAGGTTTTTTCTTGTCCTCGCAACCACTCGTGCACTGCTTTCTTCATGTCGTCATCTGTCTTGAATCGACGACCACCCAGATGCTTTTTTGAGGTCCAAAAAGGCAGAAATCACACGGTGCCAAATCTGTCAAATAAGGATGATGTGGCAATACCTCAAACTTCAGTTTCTCCAGACAAGCCTTGGTGTTCTTAGCAGTCTATGGGTGTGCATTGTCTTGCAGTAAAAAGGATTCCCTAAGACAGCAGTCTCCGCCACTTGGATAGAACAGCAGGTTTCACATTAGCCTCCAGCAAGTCACAGTAACTTGCACTAGTGACTGTAGTACCCCCTGGCATGTAGTGTTCGACAATTACTTGAGTGTTCAAGTGGTTGAGAGGACAAGACAAAAATTTATTCTGCTAGAACCCAGGCACTTCCAGGCAGGTGGTGTAAGTGCATTGAAGAGGGTGGAGACTACATTGAAAAATGACATTATCAGTTTTGTTAAGGTTCGCTCCATTTTCTAAAAAATCCCATTTTCTAACATTAGCTCGACTCCCCCTCATAAGACACTCATGTGGGACCTTATGTAAAACTCAAGATTGACAATTCTGCAACACATGTATATTCCTCTCCCTGATCATTTGCTTCTGCTCATAGAATCCAGCACACTAGTGAAATACAAACTCTATAAAGGTTTTACACAGAAGAATTAATGTAACGTACCTCCTCATATTTGAAGACCATCTGACACACATGACGACACTTGAAGTATATCTTATTGTGGGGATACACATCATGTATTAAACAAGCTTTTGTAGCATAAAAGATAGTGAGGTAGATTAAATGAATGGAAATGCTGTATTGTAATATTCAAATTAAATAACTGAGTCTGCTTTTCTGTACTGAATAGATGGTAATTACAGTAAAAGCTGCAATATTCAGCATCTCCAGGACAAGGCATGGGTGAGATACTGAACTCTGTGGGGTATCTGAATGTTATATGTTATATATATATATATACACACACACACACACACACACACACACACACTACAGGCCAAAAGTTTGGACACACCTCCTCATTCAATGTGTGTTCTTTATTTTCATGACCATTTACAGCACTCCATCACTCTCCTTCTTGGTCAAATAGCCCTTACACAGCCTGGAGGTGTGTTTTGGGTCATTGTCCTGTTGAAAAATAAATGATCGTCCAACTAACCTGACTTCTGCACAACACAACTGCTGGTCCCAACCCCATTGATAAAGCAAGAAATTCCACTAAATAACCCTGATAAGGCACACCTGTGAAGTGAAAACCATTTCAGGTGACTACCTGTTGAAGCTCATCAAGAGAATGCCAAGAGTGTGCAAAGCAGTAATCAGAGGAAAGGGTGACTATTTTGAAGAAACTAGAATATAAAACATGTTTTCAGTTATTTCACCTTTTTTTGTTAAGTACATAACTCCACATGTGTTCATTCATAGTTTTGATGCCTTCAGTCATGAAAATAAAGAAAACACATTGAATGAGGAGGTGTGTCCAAACTTTTGGCCCGTACTATATAACTATATATCTATATCTATCTATCTATCTATCTATCTCTCTCTCTATATATATATATATATATATAAAAATAAATATACACACACACACACACACACTGTAGCATGCGGCTGGTGAAACCTAACCCTGTAGGGGCCCGTGGCCACCGCCAGGCGGAGCCCCGGTGCCTGAAGAAGCCTGGAGCCCAGCACTTCCGCCACACCAGGCAGTGTTGGGGTAAGAAGACTGGGGACACCCGGAGGGCTTCCGGATGCGCAGCCGGCACTTCCGCCACACGGGGGTGTGTCCACGGGGGATTGTCGGGAAAGCAGCTGGAGCCCATCTGGGTTGCTATTTAAGGGGCCGCCTCCCTTCCGTCGACAGCAAGAGTTGGGTGGAAGAGGACGAAGCTCGAGAGAGGAGTGGAGGCAGCCAGATGGAAGGCAATTTGTGACTGTGAGGCCTGGACTTTGGGGGATCGGTGCTGGAGGCACTGGGTGTGCACTTAAAATATTGTAAATATATTTGTAAATAAAATGTGTGTTGGGTGAAGAAACGATGTTCGCCTGTCTGTGTCCGGGTCCAGTTCCACAACACACACACACAGTTGGGTGAAATCAACCCTAATCCACCCCCTTCTGGGTAGGGTGGGGGGTGATCTTGCGGTCTTCTATGCATGTTATCATCCAGTTGACACTCAGAATGACCACCAGAGGGCAAACTGGAGGTGACTGCCAACATTCTTAATGTTTGAGCACCACAGCGCCCCTGTTGCTTTTGAAATTAAATAGAGTTGGCTGGTTCCGAGCATCAACTAAATGATAAGATACATACAAGACTGCAAGACAAGCACATTACTGAGTCTTCATTGTTGTTAATTTATTTTTACAGCTGTTTTTTTTTTAATTATATTTTGCTTAAACAATAAAAAAAAAAAAAAACAACACTATTTATCTCCCGGTCAACGCTGGGTATCTCAGCTAGTAAATAATAAAAGCAAACTGAAAAGGGACAACTGAAGTTCCAACATTTGAGAACACTGCATCTTCTGGAGTATTCAGGAGTGTTGTTTTTTTACAAATGACTTCATTAACATTTGTATTGTTTTGCACGACAGTTAATACTTGTACATTTGTGAAGGATTTCACTTAATGAATGTTGTTTTTATTAAAGGTTCAGAAAAAGAATACATTTACAATGTAAAAATACTACAAAGTATGTACAACAAAATATAATTTATTTAAATTAAACTTTAATTTCTAATTTTTCTTTGTTGTGGACTTGCTTATCCAATTCAGTGTTTCGGGGGCTGGTGTAAAGTGTAATGCTGGAAGCAGCCCTAGACAAGTCCCAGTCCAAATGCCCGACACTCATTGCAGATACAGGAGCCTCTACTGATAAGCAGAGAAACTTCAGGCAGCTCATAGTCAAAAACGCTTGCACCCTCAAAAAACTAAAGATTATGTTATTCTTGTCTAAAAGGTCTTCATGGTGGACAGCACAGAACAATGTTGCCTTTAAAATACTAAAAAAAAATATATCTGCCATTGCAAGAATGCATGAAGATTTTTGGAATACTTTCAATTACGAAGACTAACTCTATTCTTATACAGTAAACCAAATTAGAATACTTTCAGATGCAAATATTTAAGTCCACTTGAGTTCCACACTTTTAAAATGATCTTTAAAAGTCCACCTTCATAAAGTGCCTCCTATAGTTAATTTTAGGATTAATATCAAAAGCCATGCCCATCTACCCCCATGCAAGTGGTACGTATAAGTGAGAAGAAAAGATGTGCTCAGAGATACAAATATATGTTCTATATTTAGGCAATACTCAAAGGACTGCACAAATAAAGCCAGGAGGCTTATAAGAGCTATAATATAATAGAGACAAGATATAATATCTAATAAAACACAACATTTATTTATTCATTTACATTGGGAAAATGAAGTCAGTATATTATGTGTGCAAACAGCTGTCTGCAGAAAACAAAACATTTTTAGCACATTTCAGAGAACATAGAGTATTATGCTTTTCAAGAGTCCTGTCCTCCTTGTAGCTATTGATTTAATGGAAAATTGACCAAGTGAGGTTTCTTTCTTTTTTTTTGCAATTATCAGACAGGATGTGTGTGCTAATTGCTTGGTAACACGCCAGAATTGTTTAAAAAAACACTTACTGTTCTTATAATCTTGAGTGATCCTGCTGCTGCATTACATTTGAGAACAGTAATGCAGCAGGGCGGTAATTACATTTTCAAGCAACTCATAGTTCCTGTGGAAATGGAGTTGGAGAGAGCCGTGTCTCACACCTGCACCCTATGATAGGTTTTCCAAGTGAATTACTGTACCAACAAGAATAAAAAATGCAAGGGATATAGAGTTAGCAAGACCACAAAAAATCATCAGGCAGAGCACTTAATCAAAGTGCCAAGGGCTTCATTTACAGCTTCAGGTATTGTGTTGTCAAGTAGCCATGTAATAAACACTTCATTATTTCCACACCACTAACAGAAAGCAACTGTTTAACTAGACAATAACATACAGAATGGCTGAAGAATTCTGTTTTCAGCAGTGTGCAACTTTCTGTGATCTCTGGAAATATCTAAATGTATCACTGGAGGGAATTTAATGCAGCAGATGCAATTATTCCAATAATAAAGTCAAACCCTAGAGCAACCACCTAAAGTTGAAGTAAGCAGGCTCCTTCTACCACAAGTCTCCTATAATCCTACAGAAAAACAAAGTAACTGATGCTTATTTTCAAAAGTCTGTAAACAGTTTTTCAGCAATGCACTAGTCTTGGCAAGATCCACTTCCATGCCAAGTTAGTGTACAGCTTGGGCCATTTAATAAACATCCATACATCTTTCAACTATAGGCTTATTTATAGATAGTTAGATTAGATAGATACTTTATTAAGTCCAAGGGGAAATTCACATACTCCAGCAGCAGTATACTGATACAAAACAATATTACAGTCATAGCCGAAATTATTGGCACCCCTGGAATTTTCCCAGAAAATGCACCATTTCTCCCAGAAAATTGTTGCAATTACAAATGTTTTGGTATACACATGTTTATTTCCTTTATATGCATTGGAACAACACAAAAAAACAGAGAAAAAAAGCCAAATCTGACATAATTTCACACAAAACTCCAAAAATGGTCCGGACAAAATTATTGGCACCATTTCAAAATTGTGGGTAAATCGTTTTACTTCAAGCATATGATGCTCGTTTGAACTCACCTGTGGCAAGAAACAGGTGCTGGCAATATAGCAGTCACACCTGAAACCAGTTAAAATGGAGAAAAGTTGACTCAGCCTTTCTGTTGCGTGTCTGAGTGTGCCACACTAAGCATGGAGAACAGAAAGAAGAGCAGAGAATTGTCGGAGGACTTGAGAACAAAAATTGTGGAAAAATATCAACAATCTCAAGGCTACACGTCCATCTCCAGAGATCTTCATGTTCCTTTGTCCACTGTGCGCAACATAATCAAGAAGTTCACAACACATGGCACTGTAGCTAATCTCCTTGGACATGAACGGAAGAGAAAAATTAATAAAAGACTGCAACAAAGGATAGTCCAAATGGTGGATAAACAGCCGCAATCAACTTCAAAACATATTCAAGCAGTTCTGCAGACTCAGGGTGCAAGAGTCAACAACAAGTGTCAGCTCAAACTATCCGTCGACATCTGAACAAAATGAAATGCTGTGGCAGGAGAGCCAGGACCACCCCACTGCTGACACAGAAACATGAAAAAGTCAGACTGGAGTTTGCCAAAATGAACTTGAGGAAGCCAAAATCCTTCTGGGCGAACGTGTTGTGGACAGATGGAACCAAGGTAGAGCTTTTTGGTAAAGCTCATCATTCTACTGTTTACAGAAAACGGAATGAGGCTTACGAAGACAAGAACACAGTACCTACAGTCAAACATGGTGGAGGTTCTAAGATGTTTTGGGGATGTTTTGCTGCCTCTGGCACTGGGTGCCTTGACTGTGTGCAAGGCATCATGAAATCTGAAGACTACCAAAAGATATTGGGGCGCAAAGTAGGGCCCAGTGTCAGAAAGCTGGGTCTGCGTCAGAGGTCATGGGTGTTTCAGCAGGACAATGACCCCAAACATACCTCTAAAAGCACCCAGAAATGGTTGAAGACAAAGCGCTGGAGAGTTCTGAAGTGGCCAGCAATGAGTCCGGATCTAAATCCGATTGAACACTTATGGAGAGATCTCAAAATTGCTGTTGGGAGAAGGCGCCCTTCAAATCTGAGAGACCTTGAGCAGTTTGCAAAAGAAGACTGGTCGGAAATTCCAGTTGAGAGGTGTAACAAGCTTGTTGATGGTTATAGGAAGCGCTTGATTTCAGTTATTTTTTCCAAAGGGTGTCCAACCAAATATTAAGTTGAGGGTGCCAATAATTTTGTCCAGCCCGGTTTTTGTGTTTTGTGTGAAATTATGTCAGATTTGGCTTTTTTTTCTGTTTTTTGTGTTGTTCCAATGCACATAAAGGAAATACACATGTGTTTACCAAAACATTTGTAATTGCAACAATTTTCTGGGAGAAATGGGGCATTTTCTGGGAAAATTCAAGGGGTGCTGATAATTTCGGCCATGACTGTAAATTAGAGTGATAAAATGCAGGTAAAACAGAATAACTTTGTATAATGTTAAAATGTTAATAGTTACTGTTGTAGCCAACCCCAGTTACGAAACTGGCAAATTAATGTACATACTGTACAAACCCATTCCTACCGACTAGATCAATGTAGATTCAGTAATAAACTTAATTGTGAGTTCACAGCAAGCTCTTATAATCTTCCCAAACCAGATTTTTACCTTCTTAGTTAAAGTGTCAATCTTTTTTTCTCAAGGAATAAGTGGGAAAATAACATTTTCAGCTGCAAAACAAGGTGTCACCTACTTACAAAAGGACTCCATATTACAAGATAGACTTTTGGAAAAACAAAAGCAAGGCTGGGTGAAAAAGTTCAGCAAGCTGATGAGTCCATCACTTTAACCAAAGACACGTTATGTCATACTAATAATACATTATAAGAAGTAAAAAAAAAAAATACATATCTGGTCAACTACATAAACTCAAAAACATAAGTGAGAAGTCAGAAATAGCTGCAAAAGTTTTGTGAGTAATCTGTCACGTGAACGTTGTTTGAGTGACAGATTACACTACAAGCCTCATTTCTCAATTCCAATTTTTTGCTCAGATCGGATCTTGAAGGTTCACATTCATAAGTACAAGTGACTTGTATCTAACTGTAAAGTGAAAACATCCTTCTTCCAAAACGGCACACATTGATACATTTGTGCATGAGTCATCTGCGTCACAAATGACAAAAATGTCATATTTATAGGATGACTCATGGTATTAAAACCAACAAAATGGATGCACAAGTAGCTCTTGTATGCATCATAATTTGTTCTGGAGGAAAGCTATTGCTGGCACTACTGCGCCAAGATGTGTGGGTACCAGAAAGGAGCCAGCCATGCCGAGACGGTGACTGTTGTCACAGCTGTAGTTCTCTTCCATTATTTATTTATTTTTTTTTTTTTTTTTGGAAGTTTTATTAATTTTATTGCAATCCATACAAATCAATTTTTTACAAAAAGAAAAATTGAGTTAAGGACAAATCGATCCCCACCCATGAGAGAGAGAGAGCAAGGCAAACGGCATGAAATTTAAGGCTTGTAAACATACCTAAATTAATAAATTTGATAAGCCAATAGAGATTAATGCAGAAGACAAAGAAACACGGAAATAATTGCTTCCTCTGTGCTTTAAGAGCTTATTTTAAAATATTACTGATTAGATCCTGCCATGTTTTGAAAAAAGTCTGTACAGATCCTCTAACTGAGTATTTGATTTTTTCCAATTTCAAATAGTGTAACACATCGGTTTCTCACTGACTTAAAAGAGGAGAGTTTGGGTTCTTCTAGTTTAGCAGAATAAGTCTGTGTGCCAAAAGTGTAGTGAATGCAATCACAGTTTGTTTGTCTTTCTCCACTTTAAATCGATCTGGAAGAACCCCAAACACAGCTGTTAATGGGTTAGGAGGGATTGTGAGTCCAAGGCTGTCTGAAAGGTAATTAAAAATGTTGGTCCAGAATGATGTTAATTTGGTGCAGGCCCAAAACATGTGACCCAGTGTGGCTGGGACTTGGTTGCAGCGTTCGCAGGTTAGATCTTTCCCTGGAAACATTTTGGAGAGTTTTAGACGAGACAGATGTGCTCGATATATAATTTTGAGGTGTATAATTGTATGCTTTGCACATATGGAGCTCGAGTGAATTCTCTGCATTGCTACTTTCCACTCATTTTCTGATATATTAATTGAGAGATCTTTTTCCCCAGTGTCCTCTTGGATCTTTGAAAGGGAGGGACTGTAAAATGATTTTATATATTGCAGAGATGGTGTCTGAGTCCTTGAGATTGAGCAATATTTTTTCCAGCATGAATGAGGGTGCAAGATAAGGAAAATTGGGAAGGTTCTGTTTAACAAAGTTCCTGATTTGAAGATAGTGAAAGAAATGTGTAGCTGGAATGTAATTGTTCATAGGATGCAAAGACGTTGTCTATATAAAGATCTCTAAGCAAGTTAATTCCACTCCATTATTGTTTTGACATGCTCCTGGTGCTGGCTGATGACGACAGCGCTCAGCCCATGCGCATAGGCAAAAAAAAAAACACCACACATGAATTCTGATCTGACCATATTGCATGGCTAAGAATTGGATATCTATCCAGTCTAGCACCACATATTAAAGTGACTCAAATTTGTGTCACATTAAAACAAACAAAAAAAAAAAAAAATCAGATACGAGTTACTTCAGCCTGGCAATATGAACACAGTCCAAGTCCTCAAGATTTCATTAAGAATGATGTTTGTTAGATGCTTAAATGCTCATCCAATGTTAATTCTAAACCACTGGCTTGTACTGAAATAAAGGAAACAACAAGAATAATGCCTGTCACTGAGCTGTTTTATTAAAAGGTACACCATATGGATTTCATGGAGCCTTTAATATCTTCAAATAAATCTGGTTTATGACACTGCTATCCGCTAGAGGTGAGATCAGTTTCTGAAAAAAATACTTTAACATCTATTATCAGGAATTTGTTTGGATTTATGAAATCTCAAGTTCAGCAAAGTATAGTGGTACCACATATTTCATTAATTCAGAGAAAAAAGCATGCTGCACAATACAAAGCAAATCATAAGCCTATGTGGTAATGACATGCCAGTAGTAAAGAATCATGTAAAAAGCAATCATGCCATGCCAATTTCAAATAGAAGTAGTTAAAACAATGTAAGTTAGCAACGGGGAAAAAAAATCACTAATGCTGTGATGGATTTCTTATTAAAATGCATGACCCTAATATACAGAACAGAAAAAAAACAGCTTAAGGAAAAATTATATAAAACAACTTACCTAAAATATAGTTGCATAATCAAAAGTATTTTTCACTTCAGGCAGTTTACAGTGACAACACCAAACAAAACAGCCAAAATTCTAGCTAAAGTCAATAATTTTTTCATCAACACCACAAGCTTATGCTTAAGAAGAACAGCATTGTTAATACCACAGCCTAAAAATGAAAAAACTGATTATGATTGTAAACTTTAAAAATGTGTGCCTTCGGATATATTTCTGTGATGATTATATGAATGAAGGCAGAACAACAAAGATACATTCTCCAATATGAACTTATGACGATGGAAAATTTGCAAAACAATGATTAGTGCAGGGCAGCATGGTGGCACAGTGGGTAGCGCTGCTGCCTCGCAGTAAGGAGACCTGGGTTTGCTTCCCAGGTCCTCCCTGCGTGGAATTTGCATGTTCTCTCCGTTTCTGTGTGGGTTTCCTCCCACAGTCCAAACACATGCAGGTTAGGTGCACTGGCGATCCTAAATTGTCCCTAGTGTGTGCTTGGCGTGTGGATGTGTGTGTTTGTGTGTCCTGTGGTGGGCTGGTGACCTGCCCGGGGTTTGTTTCCTGCCTTGCGCCCTGTGTTGGCTGGGAATGGCCCCAGCAGACCCCTGTGACCCTGTGTTTGGATATAGCTGGTTGGAAGATGACTGACTGAGTTCTTTCCAGATGTTTCAGGAAAAGAAAAAAAAAAAAACTATACACAGATGCTACGTATGTAATTTAACTGGAAAGCATATTGGAGGAATAAGGCTGAAGAGAATTTATGGGCAGTCATTTGAACCCATTTTAAGTCAAAGTTTCCATTGCAGGATTTGTCAATTCTGATAGACTACCACTAAAAAATACTGATGATGTTAATAGCAATAATAATAATAATAATAAAACTATTCAAATTTTGCAATATCCTAGTAATAGTCACTGCCATTTTACTTTATATGAACATTACCCTGTAAACAACACCTTGAGCATTTCATGTTAAAAACTATGCACAGTAATTAGATTTTTACACTGTAGGTATAGATTTATGTAGCAGTGCTAGACTGAACATCTGCAGTGCTAAATGTAGAACACATAAGGGTTAAACGAAGCCCAATTCTGGGTTAATCCATATGCTATGAAAACATTTTTGAAACACAAGGTTGAGATTAATCTGTACGTGCAAGGTGGTCATTACCAACTTTTTGAATATCCTGTCATCTCCCAGAGCTGGTTGATAACAAGTGCAGCTGGTGGTCAACAATTGAAGGGGCACAGCATCAATTCTGGGGTTGCAGACCGAGTAGATGGCTTGTAAAACTGTTTACTCTCAGTAGTAAAGCAACTGCTTAGACAGCCTTTTGCCAGAAGGTCTTCATTGGATCCCAGCCACCTGCCGTTTCTGTCGATGACAGGCAGTTACCCCCCTGTTTGACTGCAGTCATTCTCAGACAAGAAGGTTCTGCTCTTGTGTGGGCTGGCATCTCTTGGTGAGGTGAGCACTAAGCTGCCGTCTGCACAATTATATCAGAAACTTCCTCTCTAACAGGACAAAAGCTGCCCGGGGCTGGTAGTTCAGCAGGATGGCTAGGGGTGGGAGCTGTGCAGATGCCAGCAGTGACTTTTAGTAGATTTCGCCAATGAGAAAGAGTCAGGATCATTCAACCAAGCAAAACTGAAAAACGCAGAGATCAGTGAGGAAGTGCCAGGCTCCGTGCTTGAGGCCACTGTACCAGTACCAGGGTTTGTTTTTCAGGTCACAGATAATATAGTAAAACCCCCTTCATTAAAAAAGGCAGGGTGATACCACAGCTTTAAACAAACAGAGAGCATACAAAATGTCAATGATCAGACTCCATAATGGAGTCTGCAATGAACAATATTACTGTTGCCTACAATAACAAGATTAAATATGGTCTTAAGGGATAAATTAAGTAACTTAAAGGAATAAGTGTTTTAAGTTGAATGGCAACAAGGCAAGAGATACAAAACTGCACTTAATGCAAACACAAGGAAAAAACTCTTTTAGGGCAAATGTATTAAAACACAAAAAGGTATATTAAACATAAAGTCTACAAGCACAGTGTAATGCTTCAATGCAGTCTTAGAGGTACAGTGTAATGCTACAATAATTATATATATTAATGTTGCATTATGTTAGAGCACAACCACTACAAAAAAGGATCCAAGTGCTTCAGTCCTAGTTTCACATTAGCTATTGCACCTTTCGGGAGTATTTAAAATGTTAAGAACATACTGATGTTCAAACCTAGGACTCATTCCAAAAAATATGTCATCAGCTACAGACTAATTCTCAAGAACGGCAAAAACTATGATAAACAGAGCACAGAAAAGTGATAAACATATTATTTCAAGTGTCAATCTGGTGTAATCCTAGGGTGGATAAAATCAAGACCCATCTAGTATTGGCTAAACAAAATGTCTACTTTAAATCTTCCTTAGTGTTTAGTAATTTCTTGAATTTACAGATTGAAATGGGTAAGCACAAGTAGCAGAATTCACACATTCTGGTAGATTTATTGCTGAAGCTAAAACCAGAGGTTAAAATTAATATGCAGACTTTTTGTGTAGTCATAGAAAGAACTATTTAATTGTTTATTTGTTTGTTTGTTTAAGTAAGCGGAGATTGCATAATCCAAATGCTCATTATTTACCCTTTAATACTGGTATTTACTAAGAGATACATGCATAACTTTTATATAAAATATCTGTCTGTGTCTGCTAGTATACAGAGCTGACTTAAAACCAGGACTATTTCTAATAATTAGGATTAAATACTGTAAGCAGGTTATAAAAAAAACAATGCATCAGACAATGAAACAAAGACACCATGGTAGTGTAATGCTGCTTGCTCAGTACCAATCCCTGACTTATTATGTGACACTGAAAAATTTACTTAATCAGTCAGTTTAATATTTGTAGAATGCATACATCAACAAACAGTAACACTGCAATTTGTAAGTCACTTTGATTAATTAAGTAAATTAAATGTGACATATTAAAAAAAAAAAAATCATCGAAAGGTATTGTTTTCGAGTAGACTTACCAATATACAACATCCAATGGTCTGAAGTATTGTTTGGCAATGAGCTCCGCAAAAAATGCTTCTGTCTCTCGGCAGGCAGACCCATTTCCAATCACAACAGTATAACAACTGCAAGAAGAATCAGGAAATTGGTTATGCTGGTCAGAGTTGATACCAATCTACCTGGCAATACTGGTTTTCTATAACTAACTTACACAAACGTCTAATATAGAGTGGTCCAGATCTAATTATTCAATTTTCATTACGCTATAACTTATTAAGTTTATCACATAGAAAATCACACGAAAAACCCCGGACCATCGAGAAGTGTGCGAACTGAAGACATGAAGAATCGTCTTCACGCCGACCTGGAATCGTCCCCGCATAAACCAAAGTCATCCAGACGATCTGGATCTGCATAATTAGATCTGGACCACTCTGTAGAAGGAAAAATTAAGAGTTAAATATGATTTAAAATGTTGATGAAAATGTAGGCAGCTGAAAAAAGCATTAAATAAACTGCCATATTACCTATTTTTGTGATCTCTAAACAATGTTATACTACATATAAATTAAAACCTTCCCATTAAAATTAAAAACGCAGAATAATAAAATCACATTTTTTTCAATGAGGTTATATTTCCAAACTTCTACATATTTTTTATAAATTTCAGTGTAAATATTTTGTAGTTGCTCTTTGTCTCAGCAATTTATACTTTAGCTTGTCAATTTTCACCCATCCAAGGCCCACTTTACCCAATTTATGATCACAGGAGGCTTAAAATATTCCAGTAAGCCGCAAACTACCTTGTATGGGATTCTAGTCCATCCTATGGCATACCCACCCATACTATGAAAATTATAAGGCAACCAATCATCGTAATTAATCTTACATTGCCTCTCTACTGTATTTAATCCTAAACATGTTATTTTTACCATAGTTTGACTGTACTTTCCATATTTACTCTACTCAAACAATAATTAAGTAAGTACAGTAATTATTAATAGTTAAGTAAGTAACTAACTAAGTAATACACTGCTTGGTTATTTATCTTCCATATCTTTGATTTTTTAGTTTATTAAGAAGTTTGTAATAATACCACACAATATGGTACATACATATAAATAACTATTTGTATAATACATACATACATACATACATACATACATACTGTGGAACTAGCCTCGGACACAGACAGGTAGACATGTTTAATCGCCACCACACGTTTATTTACACTAATATTTACAAGTCTTAAGTGCCAAACAAAACCCCAAGATACTCCCCCAAAGTCCAGGCCTCACAAACTCTGCCTTGCTCTTCATGCCACCTCCACTCTCTTCTTTAAGCTCTCACCCTCTCCTCACCCGACTCCAGCCCTGAATGGAGGGAGGCGGCCCCTTTTATAGTTACCTGTATGTGCTCCAGGTGCTTCCCGGCCATCTTCCACCGGCACTCCTCAGTGTGGCGGAAGTGCCAGCTGTGCACCAAGAAGCACTCCGGGTGTCCCCGGTCCTCTTCCCCCCCCAGCAATTCCGGGTGTGGTGGAAGTGCTGAGGTCCAGGGCTCAAAAGGCAGCAGGGCGCCCCCTGGTGGCGACCACCGTCCCCAAAGCAACCAGGGCGGTCGCCCCCTCGTGGTCTGGAGGAGGTGCAAGCCCTCCTCCGGTCCTCTTGGGCGTCCCGGCTGGGCAGCAGCCCCAGCCATTCGCCACAATACATACATACATACACTGTATGCTCCAAGATATATAATTGTAATTTTACAGAAATGCTGAGAAGCATAATAGAGACACCTGTTACGACCATCAAACCCCATGTTCATGTAATAAAGAGATACTTTACCTATGTAATTTCAATAGGTGCCTTATCTTTTCTGCTTCTCGATCTTTTCCATGTTTATGTAAATACACAACATCAGTATGGAGAATCTGGCCTGAAAAATAAGACAGAGAAGGATCAATTAATTGTAACGAATAGTGAGGCAAAGCTGCACTGAGGGTTCAATTGGGAACTAATGTTTTGGCAAATTATCTTGGTGTCTATGCCAATTCAGGTGTTATTTTTGTCTTGTGAAAATGTATTACAATTGAAATGAATTAGACCTTACCTATTTTGTCATACTTTACAAGAAACTAAAAGATATTTTCCCCAACAGTTAAGAGCACTACACTCTGCTTAAACAAATACAATGACTTAAAGACAGAAAATTATCACACCCGGTTATTGGACTGAACTGATAATAATTCTGTTGGTTTATTCACTGCTAGACCTGTTCTGTGTCAATCACAATGTGTGATCAAAAAAGGATGACCACCAACTTGATTTACACTTAAATTATGAAGTTATTACAGTGAACTCTATTACAGAAAAGAAAACCCTTGACCTTGAGGAAAAAATACTTGAAAGTATTCTGTTTTCTAGCGGCCTAAAAATTTGTATGAAAAGTAAAAGCTCGTAAATATTTCATTGGTTTCTTGCTGCCTGTAAACCTCACAGCAAGTGGTGTAGGATACTCCAGTAGAAACAAGACATTCTCAAAGGGGAGAAATTTTCCTACATCATTTTTACCCCGGTTTTGCATAACAGGAAGACATTGTTACTTCTTGCAAAAACGGCGCAAGTAGTGGAGAGTGGGTGTTCTATTACAATCTAACACAATGTGGCATGTGGCGGTCCAACTCTGGAGATGGAAAAAGAAAGGAAATACCATCAAGCTTGCCCAACATCCCCACAGCAAAGAAAATGAAGAGCTGGCTAGGAAAGACGACACATGCTCAGTCCACATAGGCCTCAGCCTGCTGTACATAAATTTGAATGTTTAATGAAATCAAGTAGCACATAGTTTACATGCCCTAAAACTGAGAATGTGTGTGTTTTAGTGATTTAATTTATATAAAAGTATTAAAGAAAATGCATTCCATAATAATAATCGTGCAGTAGAATACTTTTATGTTTTTTGTTTTAATATTTGTATTCTGCATTGTTATACTGTGTACAGGGTGGTCCAGATCTAATTATGCAGATCCAGATCATCTGGATGACTTTGATTTATGCAGGGATGATTCCAGTTCGGTGCAAAGACAATTCTTCATGTCGTCAGTTCGCACACTTCTTGATGGTCTGGGATTTTTGGGGTGATTTTCTATGTAATAAGCTTAATAAGTTATAGCATAATGAAAATTGCATAATTAGATCTGGGCCGGGCGGCACGGTGGCGCAGTGGTAGCGCTGCTGCCTCGCAGTTAGGAGACCTGGGTTCGCTTCCCGCGTCCTCCCTGCGTGGAGTTTGCATGTTCTCCCCGTTTCTGCGTGGGTTTCCTCCCACAGTCCAAAGACATGCAGGTTAGGTGGATTGGCGATTCTAAATTGGCCCTAGTGTGTGCTTGGTGTGTGGGTGTGTTTGTGTGTGTACTGCGGTAGATTGGCACCCTGCCCGGGATTGGATTCCTGCCTTGTGCCCTGTGTTGGCTGGGATTGGCTCCAGCAGACCCCCCGTGACCCCATGTTCGGATTCAGCGGGTTGGAAAATGGATGGATGGATAGATCTGGGCCACCCTATATACTGTATGACATGAAGATACAACATTGTCTTTTTTTTGCTTGCCATAACTTAAAACATTTGATTTTTGAAGGGGTTGGTTCAAAATGTCATTGCATTATCAATTAATACACTTTCTACAGAATGCTCACATATGCATTTTAAACAACAAAGTAACTAAAAATAATGCAGAGATGCATAAACTTCTGAACATAAAGTAGTATAAACTAATGACAATTATTAAGATGCTGTCAAGAAACGAATATTTTATAAGTGTGTTGTATCATTATTGTAAACAATAAAAAAGAAAGTATATTATTGTTTGACTAACCCAGCATTTAACAATTTCACATTAACTATATTTTATGTGGTTTCCCCTAGAAAACTACTAAATGGAGATTCTCCTGAATTATGCACACAATACAGTGTATGTATTTCATTGGTGTTCAACTAAATGAAATTAATAATCGTAATTACAATATCAAGAGCAATAATCATCAATTATGAATTTCATGGTAATAATACACCCCTCGTTAGAAGGCAAGGTAATGGAATATGTTTTTTTCAGACAAATGATATTTCTTCATTAGAATATCTTTTTAAAAAATGTCTACCAATATCAATTTTTGTAGAAAGAGGATTTTGAAAATTGAAAAGTAAATTCATTTACTGAAATTAAATTAATTTCAGTAGTGTAGTGTGACAAGTGTGAAAGTTTTCTTTAGTTGAGTGAATTGCATATCGTGCTTTGATAACCTCTACTGAGGTAGTATTCTGTCAATGGAGACGTAAATTTTCTTTGGTTTGTCTTTATATAATTTTTCTTCATTTTTACAGAGGTGTTTTCAAAGGCAACATTAAAGTCTAATTAGGGTGGCTTGCTTTTGCTCAACATGGAACCAAAGGAACTGTGATTGATAACACTTATGTTTTTATTCCCAATCTTGTTTCATTTTTAACTGTATTTTCTATACGTAGCACATTTTTTAAAATATTTGTTTTAAAAGGCATGTGTAATATATGTTTATTTCCTGTTCAGTTTCACTTATTTTATTATTTTGCACAATATTTTGGATTTACTTCAGATGATTAAAATGATCCTTAAGAAGATAACTACCCACTACTGATCACAGAAATTTATCCAACAGAAGCACCTAAACTGGATTCGGTCTTAAAGATATATGCACCTAGATTATAGCATGATAGATACTGAAGCCGTGATCATTTTAAATTATATTGCGATATAGATTTTTGGCCATACCACTCACTGCTACACAACCTTTTAATCTGTTCAGATTCTTATCATTAAAAGTACACCCAAAACTTCAATTAAAAGGCTGTAGAATGATATCCCTCTTAACATACACTATAAAAGTTAAAGATGGATAAACTTCATGTATGATAAGCAATAAAAAAATAATATTCAGCAAATATTGAGGGTGGAATGCTGATTAGTGCTTCAGCCTCAAATCATCAGTGTTCTAAATTCAAATACTGACAAACACACACACCGCTTAAGTGGAATTTGAATGATGGGAGAATGAGTGTGTGTTGTGTAATGGACTAGAGCCCCATCCAAGATTTGTTTCTAGTTTGTACCAAATTCAGGCTTTGGTTCCTATGCAACCCTGAAAATACAACCCCTAGGCCATTACTTCGATGCAATCCTAATTCTTACCATTAATGATAGGGAAGTGGTGTGATACAATGCAATGGTGTGGCGCCCCAGGGAGACGGTTTTGGAGATACTCATTATTTGCATTAAAACCATTTTGGTACTGAGGTCTGAAAGTTGATATCAATACCAAAGTCAAAATTTTAGTACCAATCCAATACTACACCACATATAAGAAACCTCACTTCAGTGGGCAATTCTAAAAATTACATGCAGGTTGAGATTATGGTAATCAGCAGCACTTGCATATGATACAAACATCATTTCATGTCATAGATATGTCAGATCTGCATAATTTGAACTTACTTTTACTGTAATGACTTGTGTGAAATTAGCACTGAACACATTTCACAAAATACAAATGATAGCTAAATAGGCTCTGGAGAATGAAAACATAAAGCACTTACATTTGCATTTTTTCCACTTTCAAGGTGTTATTTTGGATTTGTCGTGCATTTTTCTAAACTCTACCCCTCCCCACCATCCTCCCAGGGGAAGTATAGACTTCCTTTTACTGAATCCTAAAAATGAAGCAACCTGCAATTTACAGTACAATGTACTCTAAGAGAAACCTAGTAGTTTTTAATTTCCTGAGTTTGCAGCATGAAAAAGTTTAAAGAAAGAATTCAACTTGAATTTGACTCTCTTTCCCACACACAATAAAATGAAATCGCATAGAATCCTAGCAAAATACTACGTACTTGTAGGAGAAATGATTGCCAACTTGCAGCCATGTTTATAGCCTGGATCCACTCCCATGATACATCGACCCCTGACAGGGCTTGTGAGGAGCAGTTGCCGGAGGTTTCGGACAAACATTGCAATAGATTCTTTCTCGGCACTTGAAGTCAAATTAGACCTTGATATTTGGCAGAAAGCAGAAAACAAAAAGTCACAATAAAATACAGGATCTTAAGTACATCACAGCTGTGCTAAACAATCTAATAAGAAAGTAGTATACTTGATCTTTAAAACATTTTGTTTTTAGACTTCTCTGTTCTATTATGATTTAAAAATTAAGCCAGCTCCAGAATTAAAAAAAAATATGCACAGTGTGATAGGGGCTTGGCGTCCTTACCCAGCTGGGACGCCCCTGCACACTATATTCAGGGGGAGCAGCCATGGACATTGCAATACCTCCCCTGGAATGCTAGTTGGCTGCCTCCCTGGGGTGGAACAGTGCCTAGGGTTCCCGCAGGGCATCCTGGGAATTGGAGTTGGGTGCAGCCCTGTTGGGTCCCGCAGGTACCGCCAGGGGGCGCTGTATTTGGGACTCCTGAGTCTGTATGGGCAACCAATTCGTCACACCCGGAAGTGCAGCCGGAAATCAGGGATCAAGCACCTGGAGCACTTCTGGGTGAACTATAAAGGGAGCCAGCAACCACCATTCAAGGGCCAGAGTCGGGTGGGAGGAGGACGAAGCTTGGTGAGGAGTGGTGGAGAAAGAAGAAGAGACATTTGCGGTTATTGTGTGCTTGGGGCTGTGTTACGTCTGTGGGTATGGGGAAGACGTAGCCCACAGACAAAGAAAATAAAAGTGTCTCCCGTGTCAAATCTGTGTCGGGTCGGGCGCTATATAGCGTCTTTCTTACAACAGAAGTGTCATTTTTATTAAACTAGGTAAAAAGATGCACTTTATTATTAAAGACAATCATCTCCAATAACATTCAAAAATTAAACAGAGTCAAAATATACACAATTTAAGTCAATAGATAGTAGATAGATATTTTCATTTCTGGCTTCAACTCAAAACAAAATAAAAATGTTTCTAACACATTAGCAGAATATTTGACTGAGGCAAAAATGTAGCAAAAGAAAAAAAAGGTTGCACTGCATTTTTCAGTATAAAATAAATAAATAAATAAATAAATAAAGAAGGTTGCAGACACAGTAGTACCTGTAAGTGATCCAAGCACTCCAACACACCCTTTCAAATCGCCTGAACTTAATCAATTAAATACATGTCAGTTTAATCTTCATTTTTGTAATATTAACTTATTTTTACTCTGCTTTAACTTTTTTGTCTGAAAAATATTCTAACAAAGTCTGATTCACAGTCCAGAATTCACAAATTAATATGCGTTTAACAAAATACCCATGGCTATGTTGGACTCAGTTTGAAATGATCTATTACACAACTGCACTGAGATCCCTGCCATCCCAGGAGTTAAACATCTAGGCAAACAAGCTTTAACACAGTTTAACAAGAGGAGTTTAGCCTCTTGTTTTCATAATACAAGGATTTCAATGCATTTTCTAGGCCAAAGCAATTTCTATTTAAGATATAAGCTACACAGGCACAATTCACTTGAACAGACAGCACTGGCTTGCCAATACAACTGGTTGACTTCTCTCAGTGCCATAGTTTAACAAAAAACAGATTTGGACAAATGACAGTCTCACTTATCATATGAGGCTTTTTAGCTTTGACAATCAAATACTCCACTGTAAATGAGGCAGACAGTACACTGGATGTCACTTTGTTTTACTATTGTTCATTTTTGATTAGCCAACTTACATTCTTTTCAGCAGACAGATTCTATCATTGTATATGTAAATTAGGTCAATGATACACAATTACCTGGCTGTAAGGCTCCTTGTGGCATTTTCTTTTTGCAATTGAATTAAGTGCAAGTTATCACAGCCCAGTTAAAATACATGTGCAATCAAAAGGTTAGTTTAAGTATTCACCTACTTGTTTCTGTTGTTTTATTCTAAAATATACAATGTGTCCTGTTTAAGTCTTTGTCTCTTGGGAATTCCTAGATGTTTAGTACTAACTTGTGAGGGTGGAATGGGGACCCCTTTTCAAAAGCTGCCATGAAATGTACTTCAAAATCAAATGACAATGAGCCAAGTTTTCCCCCTATGAAATCTATTATAAAAAGTAAACGTAAAAGATTAATAAAAAATACTTGCCTATATGTTCTGCACAGCAAAGGATAAATCAGCCTTTTGTAGGAATCTTCAACAGCATCCTTCAATATCTTGAAAAGCTCTTCTCTGGCATAGCCTTTGGGTCTCCACCTGAGATTTATAGGAGTACAACTAACGCCTTTTTGCACAGTGAAATATGGACAAGTAAAAACATTAATAGATTTTTCCTGCTGAAGCAGAGTATATTCCGAGAACCATGAGTAAACTTTATAGTATTTTAAAATGAGTTTACGGTATGCAAACATTTACTTGACTGTATTAAAAAAACAGTCATAAAACAAATTGCCATTATTAAATATGAAGTCTGATGTATTATTTTTTGGCTGCAATAAGGGATACAAAAATAGATGAGCCTTTGCTTTGGGGGAAAAAAAAATGACCTTGCTTATATAAAAAGAAATAAACACTTGTAACAAGAAGAGCATTTTTATGGGAAGTTGCTTTCTTGTTTAAAGTGCAGGATATATTTATGTGGCTGCTACACTGAGAAAGGATCACATCAAACAGTAACACACCCACATAATTAATATAAAACCTGAGCAGCATTCCGATTGAGCGATCGATCGATCAATCTATCTAGAGATATAGAGAGGATAGATAGGATAGATAGATTCTTTAATTAATCCCAAGGGGAAAAATCACATGTCCAGGGAACGAGTCCACATAAAAGAAAGTGAGAAGAGTGATCAGTAAAATAGAGAAAAAGGTAGAAAAATAAAGTCGTACACGGAGCTGCTCGAAAGGCTCCCACACACGGCGCCGCCTGAGAATGATTAACCAATTTTTGGGATTATGATCATTCCATAAATGCACACAGTAACAGCATAATTTCTTTGTCCAGCTCCACCATACAAGGATAGTGATAAAAGAAATTTAAATACTTTAGTGAATCTGATAATTAAATAGAAAAGCAGCACATAAGAACAGACAAATTTTAAAACTTTCATATGGTCTATTTTAACTTTTTTTATTAATATATTACAACCAGAAAGGAAAAAAAAAAAACTTTGAGAGCCAGAAACTAAAACATTATTGTAAGGAATTAGCATTTGAAAACTACTAAACAATGGCTGGTATATCAAACAAGCTAATTACAAGCAGTATCAGAAACAGGAAGGAGAATGTCTGCATTTTTGACATCCCTTTGCAAAAGCATAACATCATTTGGGCAAAAATTAAAGCAAAAGTGTTTTTTGCCGTTTACAAATACCCTTATATTTTCCAATCAGATGCAAATAAATGTTTAACATATCTGTAATTCAAAATTACAACCACTTTTCTTCAAGGGCAGCATGGTGGTGCAGTGGTAGCACTGCTGCCTCGCACTAAGGAGACCTGGGTTCATTTCCCGGGTCCTCCCTGCGTGGAGTTTGCATGTTCCCCCCCGTGTCTGCGTGGGTTTCCTCCCACAGTCCAAAGACATGCAGGTTACGTGCATTGGCGATCCAAAATTGTCCCTAGTGTGTGCTTGGTGTGTGTGTGCCCTGCGGTGGGCTGGCACCCTACCCGGGATTTGTTCCTGCCTTGCGCCCTGTGCTGGATGGGATTGGCGGACCCCCGTGACCCTGTGTTAGAATATAGAGGGTTGGAAAATGACTGACTGACTTTTCTTCAACATTATATTGGTGTGACGGATTGCCAGGGCTATTACCCGGGTGGGATGCCAGCTGGGTGGAAGGACCAAGGGAATGACCACTTTGGAGTCACTATCTTCCCCAAGACACTAGAGCGCAGTCACCCTGGGTTGCTACAGCACCCGGATCCTCACAGGGCATATTGGGAGTTGTAGTTTGGAGCAGCCCTGTTGGGTTCCGTGGGTGCTGGCAGGGGGAGCTGCAGGTGCAGCGGAGTCATTAGAGGAACCACGTCCGCCACACCTGGAAGTAGGTCGACAAACACCTGGAGCACTCCCGGGTGCACTATAAAAGGAGTAGCCCCTCACCACCAGTCAGGGAGCCAGAGTTGGGAGGTGGAGGAGGAGAGGAGGTGACAGAGAAAGAGAGAGAAAGAAGAAAGGACTGGGTATTATATCTTTGGTGTTTTGTACTAGGCTGTGTACTAGGGAGCAAAAGAAAAACACTTCCCCACGGAAATAAAGGTTTGCTTTTGGGAAAGACTTGTGTCTCAACCCGTCTGTGTCGGGGTTTGGTTGGGTACGCCATCTGGTGGTCCACATTGGCAATAATCTTTATGCCCTTTAGACACACGATTTTAAGTTTGACCTAGTGCTTTTTTTTTCTAGTTTTTTTACATTTGTTACACATTAGTATTGTTTAAAAAAAAAAAAAACACTCAAATTCTCAACACAATAAATAAAAAGCCACTGCATTTTCTTGTGTGGGCTCTATATGTTTGAAATAAAATTAAACACATTAAGTTAGCCCTGACTTAAATGTTGAGAAATGGCTCTCAACAGGACATGGCACTTGGATAATGACAGCTATAATTAAAACCAGAAGCACAGTCTATCTAGGCTTTCCAGTGTATGACATGGAAAATAATAAACTTTCACTGTTTGAAGGTACCTGCTGTGAGATAATAACATATTTAGTACTATTTCTTCCTTTCTTGGAAATCAACTGTAAACAATTTCATAGTATATTACCACTCATACTTAAAAGCTTAAAAGAGAAAAATAAATGGCTGAATATAGTATCTGCAAGAAAGCTACAAATTACTGTGTGTCATAATCACTCACATGCAGAGGTCAGAAAAAGGCTTAGGATGAATTGTCGGAGAATATCCCCTAGTTTCCCTGAAGTCTTTCTGAGCACAATAGTCAGCTTCTACTAGTATAAGAATGTTGAGCCGCTTTACAAAGACACTAAACTCAAGAAGGGGTGCAAAGTATGTGAATACCCAAGTGTCTTACACATTTGATTTGGCTGCATACCTCACAAATCTGCTGCTGTTACAAGAGTAATGAGGCATGTAATTTTGAAATAGTCTCATAAGTTCTCTTCTGAAGATTATCACCTTGAAAAACCTTGAGTTAAACTAGCCTCATGAGGCATCCAAAGCTACAGAAAATAAAATGTATCCAAATATGAACATAATTTTATTTGTAACAACGTCACAAGTATCAATATTTTAACGTGCTAATCAAACAAGTAAAAATGTCAGATTAATTCTAAAAATAACATAATTCTAAAAAGTAAACCTATTTTAGGAAGTATTTATTATAAGGGGCAATCAAAACGTTTTGCAACTAAACCTAAAAAGGGTATTCTATTTTGCTGATTTTGAAAAAGATCAAAGATTAGGTACTGAAAATATGTGATTTGAAAAGTACTAGCATTTGTGGTTTATAATGAGTGCTTTTTCCTTCAGAACCAAGTTAATATGAATGCCAAAAATCACAAAATTAATTTCTGAATCATTAATTTTTCTACCATGAGAACAATACACATTCAATATCAACTACCGTATATACTCACATATAAGTCGGGTCTTTCAACCCAAAAAATTAATCATAAAATCGGACCCCGAATTTTATGTCCGTTCAAAAATGCGCCAATTTTTTTTTTTTTTAACATCTTCTTGCCTCCTCCAATCTCACATCAGTTTCTCAGACACATCAAATTCTGTTGCAGCAGCACAGTTACCAATTTCTTTTGCTACTTCAACGACAATTAATTTAAAACCAGCTTCATATTTTCTTCTGATCGAAAACTCCATCATGGATAAGGGATGCTCTTACGATAAAGGTATATGAGGGTGTGTGATACAAAAAACACAAAATAGTGCAAACGTTGCTTCAGAATAGTTCAGGTATTACCGTGTGGTGACGTAGGCACGAGAGAGAGAGAGAGAGAGAGAGAGAGAGAGAGAGAGAGAGAGAGAG
>JANRMT010061414.1:17960724-18020015 GCA_026402145.1 Polypterus bichir lapradei
ATGATCCACAGCCTCTAAATCCTCTCATCCAGTTGCTTATTAATATAGCCCCCATGGAAACTAACCCAGCTGTACCAAACTCCAACTCCCAAAGTGCCCTGCGGGAATCTGTGGTGCACAGCCGCCCATCACACCATGTATCCCCTTATCTGATTTACAATTTCTGTTCACTGCTGTGCTCATTACATACTGCATTAAGTATGAAGTTCTCCTTTTTCTATAGTGATTTTTAAAATAGTTTTTTTTACCCCATTCATTGAAACCAAATCCACACTGGTGGTGCAGTGGTAGCACTGGTGCCTCACAGTAAGGAGGAAATGAGTTTGTGACCTGGGTCCTCTCTGTGTAGAGTTTCCAAAGCTCTTTGAGAAATGAGAAAAGCGCTACATAAATGTAAATAATTGTTATTATTAAACTACTGTACATATGTACACTGGGAAAATAGGTTCCGGAGGCAGCCAAAGAGAAAGAGAGAAAATACAACTGACATAGTGTGAATGGCATTAGTGAGTGTGCTTTAACTGGCGGTCCATCCAGAGCTAAATCCCACCTTACATCCCATATTGCTGGGATATTCAAACTCAAACCCTTAAATGAATAAGGGTTTGGAAAATAAATTGCATGAACCAAGAAGATGAAATATGAGAGAGAGAGAAATAAAAAAATGATTATAAAATTGAAGGCGTGTCACTGGCTGCCAGTAGGAGCTCATGAATAACTGAAAAACATATACAGTATTTTTGATATGATGAAGAAATAAAAGGACAGTCATTAGTATAGGAGATGTAAATGTAAGTAACTGAATGACACGAGAACAGAAACAAAATCATGTCAAAACAAGAAAATCAGAAAACAATATCAAAACATATGTATTAAGAATAATCCAATACATAAGGGGCAGAGTAAACGGCATCACATACGTTATGAGATTAAATAACTTGATAGAAAGGACAAGCAGAGGTTTGTCCAGCGTTTTAAAAAGATCTAACTTCACACAAGGTGCATAGATAATTGTGGAAGGTAATTAATATAAGATATTAGAATACATCTATACCACGGAATTAGAAATGAAAAGCAATATGAATATTATGAAATGTAGAACAAATTTAGACTGAACAATTTCTTAAATAAAATATTTCAGATTTATTAAATAATCTCAATACTTGCTTTATTAAAAAAGAATAATACAATTTCACCTGCACAATAGAAGATCAATTGGGTACTGACCCATTTTGCTAGGTTTTCTGTGGCAAACAAGAACTTCTATGCTAAAAGAACAGAGATGCATAAAGTCACCTGTCCTTTTCCTTATCTACTTTCCAGAAGGTCATTAAACTGGGAAAATTAACAATTCTGCACCTCTACCACTACCCAACATTTGGTCAGCTTTTCTGAATTTCTTTTGAAAGCCGTAGGTGTTAATTAATGATGAGCTGACATGTCTGCAGACCAACAGCTGCCAGGCAGGACATTCATTTTAAGCTTACAGTACAACAGCAAGCTAAAATCTTGCTTACTCTGATGGAAACAGCCAAGCACTTATAAGCATGCACTTACCCATGACTGAAAGTGAACTCTGATCAAATCAGCAGAGGCTATAATGTCCCTTAAAAAGGTACATGCCTCTCTTCATTCTATTTTGGACCTGGAAACTCATCTAATCTGTCTTTAAGAGCTCTTTGTGCTGGACATGCGGAAATCCCTGTGGAAACCCGGGAGGAATCACTAGCTTGTAGATCCACTCTTTCAACCTAAGCTCTGTGCCAGAAACAGAGCACTAACTACAAACTACAAAAAGGGAATCACAGCACCTAAACTCTTGTGCCACTAAAATTCAAAGAATATAGCAAACAACAAAGGCATCTGTTTATCATCTCTCCATCTTGGAAGGACGCCTTATGCTTAATGATCGAGTGACTCACCCGGAACGATGCTTCGGTGTGTCTGCCTTTGCTTTTGAATTCAGCCGAGTGAAAAATGACAGCTGTCCGATTAACTGCGATTTTAGTTCCCTCTCCTTTCTCTTTCTCAGATCGCTTTTTCGGAAGGAAGTCAGTTTCGTAGTTTTTATGAACAGTTCGAAAGTGCCTTTCCACATTTTCCTTCTTTGGAATAGCAAAGATAGATTGACAGATCAGACAAACGCACTTTGATTGACATTGTGAGAAAATTATTATTTTTTTTTTTAAATCCCTTCTTTAGTCGATATAAATTGGAAGGCTAACTAGATCACTTAGATAGCCGGAGGTTTGCAGTAGCTCGCGCGTTTGATCATGCGTGTGGGATGACCAGTGTGTTAGAAGAGAAGACATCTCAGACTGGCCGCCCTATATGTCAAGTGGCAAATGCCATAGGGAGGATATATGATAGACTAACAATTAAAAATTTTTTTTTTTTTTTTAATGCAACACGATCTACCTGCACTGCCTTTGCGATCTACCGGTCGATCATGATCGACGCATTGGGCACCCCTGCTTTAAACTATAACGATTCTTTTGAAAGGTAAGATAATCCTTGTCCAAAAGAGCACAGTATTTGATGGCAAGCCTATTTCTCTGTGCAAATCCAAATGAAAAACTTTCCTTATCAAAGACCAACCAAGCTTTCACTTCTTCATCTGGAAACCAATTGTCCATATGGTAACATGTCAACTATATAAAAGAGATTGTGGACCTTTTTTTTTTTTTTAACTGGAACCTGAAATAAATAAAGCATATTACTTGTTTGTTCCTGGAAATGTGAGTTGTCTCCCAGATACTGTGCCCTAAGTTTTTTATCTTTGCTTTAGCAAACTAAAGAACGCTTGAACTTCATGACTTTTGCTTTCTTTCCTAAATGTACAAAGTTAACATTTCTGAAACTGTTATGTCAAGTTGATTGATCAACTATCAATGTGTGGTAGGCTGATTTTTCAATTTCATTTAACACATCGGTTTTGACTGAACTAAAAGGCATAATTATTACTCCACCAGCTATCCAATATTAGCCCGTATCTGGCAACAGGATCATGAATATCCTGGACCACCACCACAGAAGAATTTACTTTTAAAGCCTGTAAAGCACGGGTGTCAAACTCCAGGCCTGGAGGGCCGCAGTGGGTGCAGGTTTTCTTTCTAACCCTTTTCCTAATCAGAGTCCAGTTTTCACTGCTAATTAACTTCTTTTCCCTCTATTTTAATAGCCCTGTTTTTAAGGATTAAGTCTTCTGAATTGATTCTTTTCTTCATTAAATGACAGCCAAACAGAAATGAGATGTGAAACAAGCCAACAGATGACCAGCTAAATTGGGGCTTCAAACTCCAACCAGTTCCTTAATGAGAAGCTGATTCTTGCTGTTAATTAAACCCATTATTCAATTCCATGGCTTGTTGCTGCTCTCTTTTTGCCACAGCAGACATTTCCAAAACTGTTGATATTCTGTTTTTTTCCTAAGAACTCCTAAAATGTTTTGGTAACCTGAGAGATCAGCCTTACTGAGACCTTCATCTTTATTTTCAGATTTTGTTTCATGGGTAGAGGTGAGCTGGTCACGTCCTGCTTGTTTTATGTCTCATTACTGCCGGGCTGCTAATTAAGGAAAAAAACATGTAAGGGGCCTGAGTCAAGCTAATTAAAGCTAAGGCTAAAGAAGTTAATTAGCATCAAAAACTGGTCATGAATTAAGAAGATGGTTAGAATGAAAACCTGCAGCCACTACGGCCCTCCAGGACTGGAGTTCGACACCCCTGCTGTAAAGCATTGTCTATTACACCTCATTGGGTGTGGTTTGCTTTCTCTTCATACGTTTTTTGTCTTCACATTTAATTTAGATTATTTTTTTTCCAAAAACACTGATTCATTTTACTCAGAGAACAGGAAAGAACAAAATTAAAACATAAGGCTGCCTTTGCATTGGATACAACAAAGGAAATAGCATACATGGCTTTGTTTTCTTATCAAGTGCCTCTTGAACCAAAGATCGACAGTGATACATACTTTTCTGACAATTCTTGATGCAAATATTCTGAAATGGGACACACACTGCATAAAAAATGTTAGCGTGAATTTAAAAAATATAGCAAAGGAAAAGGAAAATGAAAAAATGCTATTTGCCATAGCACACAGGTCAGTACACACCAAAATTCCATTTGTTTTCATTGGCATTTTAGAGTTTAAACCTGGCAGATAACTGGCCCATAACCAATTAAATCGAAGTTTCCCTCACCTGTAAGCTAATGCTAATGACTGCAAGCTAGGCAATGTGGACATGCTCCACTGGCTAATAAAGAAATATAATGCCCAAAGCAGCTTCGTAAGCAAATAAGCAATTAAACAAACACTGCTTCCTGAAGTAATAAAAAAATAAGCAAGGGTGGTGCATTGCAATTCAATACCAAAACAAAATGAAAAAGCCAAAAGCTGCAGGGAATTGTTGTTCACGTCGAAGTGCTGTCTAGACTTATAAACTATGAAAACGAAGTTCCTCTGATGGCACAGAGATTAACTTTAAATAAATGGATGGATATCTAAACTACACTTTCCAAGCATGTTACTTATTTCTGGACAGTGAGGAAAACAGAAGTAGAAAAGAATAATAATGCAGTCTAAATCAGTAGTTCACAAGTTCAGTCCAGGAGCCCAACTGTAGATGCAGACGTTTTAAGCAGATTACACTGTTAAATGTACACTCGAAGTTACAGAAACTCACATATCCTTGGGAGGCTGAGAAACGATCTAGTCTCATAATTTTTAAAAGTACCTCCCCATAGACAAAAATCAATAAAATGCAGAATGCAGCATATTAAAGAGGTGAAGACTCCTTGGTCACAACCCACATTAGGACAACCATCATCAGATGCAAAAATGCTCGTAACCTTACAAAATCTATTAACTGATAATGAAAATATAACTTTTTTTGGTGTGAGATTCCTCCAGCACCAGGAAAGCAATAAAGGTGTAGTATGAACAAGTCTTCTCATTTTCTCAGCTTCTGAAACTTTCTCACTTTGCCTAACTGACAGAACTGACCAGCAGGTCAGAAATATCTTAGCCAATCTTCAATCCATCATTCCCACTGTGCTGCAAGCCATTACACAACCAGCCAAGGGGCTACATTCAGTTTTCATATAGTGTGGGTGTACTTACATAAAACATGTTATTGTCAACATAAAAAGACAATTTGCTGCAGTTTCTGTTCCTCCAGACAAACTTATTGAACTCCTACTGCAATAAGGGCAACTAGCAAAAATTAAGCTGCTTTTGTTAATCATAAGCAGTGACATTCTATTATTACCCAGAGAGCAGAGGAGAAGCTCTACAATCTATGCGTACTCTAACCTCCACACCATGCAGCACTTTAATGGTGCCATGGAGGACTTCTGAGCTGCTGTGAAGATGTGTTGTTGCTTCATGGGGGACAAAGCTGATTAACTGTGTTTCAATACTTAGCAGTGCCTGAAGCTTCACAGGGGTTCCCAGTTCCTACACATCCCATGATTGTTGATGATGTGTCGTTTCCTCGCTGCACGTGATGTTTCATGGGATATCCAAACCCCTGGATTGTGTGTCTAAGCTTCATGGGGGATATATTTACAAAATGACTGAGATTTACAAAGGTAAATTCTCTAGAAATGTGCACACACCAGGTTTTATAAATGGGATTTGGTGTACATGTATTTTCATGCTTGAATCCAAGCAATGATTTATCTAAAAAAAAAAAAAAAAAAAAGCCCTCTAGTGTGAATTTTCCACTTGTGATGTAATGTCTGCATTCAAAACGTTTCAGATTTTGGAATTATGGATACTCAACCTATAATAGTATCAAATACAAAAATTTTGGTATTTTGACATAACTTGACCAGACAAAGAAGTCCAGTTTAGCGTTTTCCTCATGCTTTCAGCATTTCAATTTACTTTGTGCTGTCTGCATAGGTATTCTTCCTTCATGGTTGTGGCATGCGGCTGGGGGTGGAGCCCAGCCGGGACGCCCAGGAGGACCAGAGGAGGGCTTGTGCCTCCTCCAGACCATGACGGGGCGACCGCCCTGGTTGTGTTGGGGGCCACGGGTAGAGGGCTTGGAAGCCCAACCCTGTAGAGGCCCGTGGCCACCGCTAGGGGGCGCCCCGGTGCCTGAAGAAGCCTGGACTTCAGCACTTCCGCCACACCAGGAAGTGCTGGGGGGAAGAAGACTGGGGACACCCGGAGGGCTTCCGGGTGCGCAGCTGGCACTTCCGCCACACGGGGGTGTGTCCGCGGAGGGCTGCCAGGAAGCAGCTGGAGCCCATCCGGGTTGCTATATAAGGGGCCGCCTCCCTTCATTCAGGAGCAAGAGTCGGGTGGAAGAGGACGGAGCTGGAGAGAGGAGTGGAGGCGGCCAGAAGGAAGGCATCGGTGACTGTGAGGCCTGGACTTTGGGGGATCGGTGCTGGAGGCACTGGGTTGTGCACTGACAAAACTTTAAATATTACTGTAAATAAAATGAGTGTGTTGGGTGCGAAACCGTTGTCCGTCTGTCTGTGTCCGGGTCCCGTTCCACATGGTATACAAATAACATATGCCCAATAGGAAAGTCTTACACATTTTTGTTGTTTAAGTGACAATCTAAAAAATGGTACTGTAAACAGAAAGCTGTTGAAACAAAAACAGCACTTTCAAATTTCATTACTGCTTTAGTGTGAACTAAACCAGAGTTTCTATTAACACCTTTGCCTTACACGCATCTTGCCCTTCACCATCACCTTGGTCTTTCCTGCACCCACTTAATGCCTTCTGATTCTCAAACTAATTTTCCTTTTTAGTATTTTGTCATTTGATTTTGCTTCATTTTTGCCATCAAACACATCTCTAGTCTTCATCATAATCATGAAAAGCTACAGATTCAGAATGGATCATTAGTTCAGCCCCACTTTCATCTCAAGCATTTCAGTACCAGATGGTTTTCCTGCATTTTCCTGACAACAAAGATCTTATCTGTTGCTCCCTTCCCAGGTATAAATCCAAACTGAATTTTACTAACTTTATCTTGAATAACCTGATTATTTTCTCTATCATTTACTAGGCAACCTTTATTAACTGTTAACAAAAGCTTGATTGCTCAATGTACCCACATGCCACTAGATAACCCTTTCCTTTGCATACTGGAATAAGAACACTTTTTTTACCGTCTACAGGAATCCTCCTTTTGCATGCAATCATGTTGCACAGTTTGGTTAACCATTCAGCCTTCAATATTTCCAACACAACTCCAGCTAAGCCCACTGTTATAACCATCTTCATTTTTTTTTCCAATATTTTTGCGACCTCCTCGTCTCCATATAATTATTCCAAGAATCCTTTAACTCAATACAAACAATTGTTGTGTTCTCTTAAACAGTGTGTCTAAGCCTTACATAGTTGGTTGCGGGAGTGGGTCACCTAAGAGCTTGACAGCCCTATACAATACTTATTCTAGTTTGTATCATTGATTGTCTCATGATGGGGGGCATTCACGCTTGTTTCACCAAGGGGAACAGTTATTAGTCGCACATGTTTTACCAAAGTGGAGGTGCTATTAACTTTGCTTGTGTTTCGTCAAAGTGGATAGCTTGTGATTAATGAAAAAATGTAAAAAGGGGAAAAGGTTGAGAAATACTGCCCTTAAATACAGTATGTCTCAAGTAATTGACTCCGAAGACATCCTATCCCTTATCTTACTGTGCCTTCTCATCTGCTTTCCTAGCATAATTCTTTACTTCTTTATAGATGTCCTGCCACTTCTCATAGCATCTCCTCTTTTCTTTAATTGCCATCTCTACCTCAGCATTCCACTATTTCCTTGGGACTTGGGGGTCCCTTTCTCCAGCTACAGACTTCTTTTGTTGTTTTCTACCAGACATTCTTCACTGCTTCCCACTTGCTCTTCACGCCCGATGACTCTCCAACTACCAATTTTTCAGCAATTTACTTCAAATTAACTTTCTTTTTCCTTAATTGCTTTTTTAAAATAAATTTCACACATCTACTTAAAACTTAACTTTTGCTGTGCCAACTTCAAGTTAAGAATTTGCAAACACATTAAAATACGTTTCGATTTAACCATTTGAGTTAACCCAAATCAAACAACTCCTACTCTATCCTTTCAAAGCCAAAGCCTATCCATCACCTCTGCCTGGTTCATTCACCTTGCAAGCTGTGTTACCTGGCTTCACTCTGGAAATTTCCTAAGATGTAGGCTTCAATTATAGTGCCGTCAGCTAATTTGATGAATTAAAAGCTAGTATGTAATTAATTAGGTACTTTTCTGTATATAATATCTGTGTTTTTGTTGTTTTGTTTTTTTTTTTTTAAACTAGGTGCTAATATAATTAGTTCACTGGATCTCTTGAACATGCTGCATACAGCTGTCAATGCGTAAAACATTCCTGATATAGATTAATTCTGGCTTTTCCTACAGACTGACCTTGGATTCTGTTGATGGTTTTTGCAAAGCACAATTTTACAGAAAACTATTATTTTGAACTGAAATAGGTAAATTAGTAGAAATAAGGGGGACTTTTGGTGGAAATATAATTCCTTCCTGTAGGGCATCCTATATAAAAATGGTAGCTTCTATCAGGCTCAAATGTAACACTTTGAGGTGAAATCTTGTACCGTCAAAACGTTTTGGAAGGTTTAGATGAAAAGCAGTATAGAAACTAAAACAGGGATGACAAAAGAAAACAGTCTGCTTAAGAGAAAGAGGGGAACTAAAAACTGCAACCAAAAATAACTGAAATAAAACCCCAAATAAATCTACAAACTTGAAAACGATGGAAAGTCAAACAAAAAGTACAGCAAACCACAAATCTAACCTTACAAAGCTCACTGTGTACATATCAGACGATGGTAGCTTTTTTATTTTGTTTTCAAGTGTATTGCCAGTCATATGTTCACCTAGGATGCAGTACTCTAGTATTACTATGATGATGATTAGAGGTTTACAATTTTCATTTATGCATTGGTTTTCATGTTTGTTGTCAGTTGTATGCTCAAGCTCCGACTTTTTGTTTTGATTTCATTAACATGGCTTAACCCTGAAAGCTAAAGTAAGACAATAAAGTTCCAACACTGAATCGTGTTTTACTTTAACTTATATTTTGAATATTACTGGCTACAGATTTACATGCCCCATACAAAGAACTGAAAGTTTTTTTTTACTGTGGGTTTGTTTGGTCTCTGTAAATGTAGTGACATTTTTGCAACACCTACGCTTGCAGTCACGGCGGCTAGCACGCACGCTCATATAGTACTTGTTATCCATGTCTTACTTGAGCTTCGCCAAACCTTCTTCCAGGCGCATTCTTCAAGTTACATAAAATACCACAACACATCTTTTTCCTTCTTTACTCGTCTGTCCCCACTATTGGTCAGTACCACTCTTCATGTACCCCTCCTATCCTTTCTACTAGCAGCGTTTATTTGCATAAACCAAAAGCCCCAACCAGCCGAATGACACTATGTCTGTCTCAGTCGAAAAAAGAAGTCATTGCGTCACTATAGCATACTCAGTAAAGTAATATTATCAATAAATAACAAAAAAAATGTTAGCCGGTTTACTTTTTCTGTATAACTTCACCAAAGTTCAATCAAATCACTCTAAAATTTTTTAGTTGTTGGGGTATTTCGTTTTTCTATGGAGTGTACATCCCCTAAATATTGATATATTGAATTGTCTTTTCTTAGCGTGTACATACTGGCCTATAGGTACAGTTCTGCAATACAACAACAACATCATTTATTTATATAGCACATTTTCATACAAATTATGTAGCTCAAAGTGTTTTACATGATGAAGAAAGAGAAAAAAGACAAAACAAATAAGAAAATCGAATTAGGGAACACTAAGTAACATAGAATAAAAGTAAGGTCCGATGAGCTGAGAGGACAAAAAAAAAAAGCTTCAAACGGCTGGAGAAAAAAAAAAAATCTGCAGGGGTTCCAAGGCCACCCAGCCCCCTCTAGGCATTCTACCTGACATAAATGATCTCAATCAGTCCTCATGGTATTCAGGGTTCACATGGAAGAACTTGATGATGACGGTCATGGGATGTTGATGTGTAAATAAGTGAGTAGGTCAACTTTGCATTGTAGACAGAGATAGACAGGCAGGCAGACAGATCAATATAGATATGGATATATAGATATACATAAACAAAGAGGTCTTTCTTATTTGTTGCACATAAAAAATTGATATTCAGTGGAACACAGAATAGTACAAAATGGCATCTGGTATAGATCAAAGCTGGATACACAATGCTTCAAATAAAACTAACCCATCAGGTTTGCATCACCCAAAACTACATCTGCTGACCAGAAATGTTAGCATTAACACAACCTTCAGCAGGGCCACGCTCTGACACAGGTAACGTTACATGGTGTTATACAGTATGGGATTTTTGACATCACTTTTAATTGTAATTTGTTTAGTTACACGCACATAATAAAAACTGCAAGGGTGAACCATAATAGTAATTTTACTGAAACAACTACACATTTCACGCATTTTGTTCTTCTCTTATATGCCTTCCATCCATATCACTCGAAGCAGACCTGAGAAACAAGAAACGTCAGAGTTTTTCTTCAGACAAAATATACGTTTTAAATTCTGAAGCTATGAGAAGTGCTTAAAAGCTATTAATTCAACTGATGCAGATAGACAAATACCAATAAGGAACAAGGTGATTATGGGCAACAATAGCCTGAAGCAGGACAGCCTAGCAACCTCCAGTGTCGTGTCTCTAGAAGTTTTCCTTTTCATCCCAAATGATGCTATGAATTAAATGTTTGTTGTTTTTGGTCTAGATTAATCTTTCCTTTCACTCAAATTCAGATACGATGATTTTTAAAATGCATTTGATTAACATCACTTGACATTTAAAATATTTGTGGTCCTTCACACTGGCTGGTAAGATTGAAATCCAGAGGACACTGTGGCCCTTAAGCAGCGGAACTGACTTTATATCCTAAAGGAGTGCATTGTGTAAATGACAGGCTTCCTGATGCTTCTCGTCAAGTGATGCATTTTATCGCAGGAGTAGGATCAGTCATTACTGGGATCAACCAAGTGTAAACTATAGTCAGTGTCAACCCCTCTGACTTGCAAACAGGAAAAAAGGCTATGGCACTGAGACGAGACCCAGAAAAACACATGCTCAGCAGAAGCAAAAAATTATAATGCTTTCACTTCACAGAAAAAAAAGTTTGTGACACTTACAAACTGTATCAGTGGCTTACCCCACCAGAATGCCTGACAATATAGACTGAAACAAAAATATTCTAACACAGTGAACTGGTAACACCAAAAAAATAAAAAAAGAAACAAACTCTGCTGGTAGGAAATCAATAAAATACATTGAGGCCAAGCTGTATTCTGCCATAGGAATAGCTCAATCTACAGTATTTTAGGCAGAAATCATTTTTAGCTCACTGTGACTAATGAAAGAAGCTTTTATAACAGAGGTACAATGAAGAAGATAAAACAGCAAACACACCACAATGAAGGATGTATGTTGTGTTCTCATTTAAGCATTAATGTCACTGATGTTCCACTTCACTTTTCAAGCAGCTTTATACCTCCAAAAACACAACAAACACTCCTTCATTCCTCTGCATTACAAAATGAAGGAATTCCCTTGGGCAGACTAATCAGCTCTAGAAACAAAATTAAAACAATTAGAAGCAAACTAAAATGTACAGTTCCTTCATTGACATATCGTAGTATAATAAATTTCTAAGTACCAGCATGTATAAAACCAAAAGTAATTTTAGGTGGCCAACACAATGAGATTCCTAAACCTGGCTTAACAAACCATGTCTCCCACATTGCTGACATGTGGACACAGAAGGCAGCTGTGTGCATTTTTGTTCCGAGGCACAAATCCTGTCACGGCAGAACACTCAGCATCAGTCAGAAACTTTAATTCAATCACTAGCTAATTCAGACATGTCACATATGTCAAACACAATGGTTAAAAATGACTGGGGGCCGTGCTTCTGAGTTATGGTCTGCAGCACTAACTTGGCACTTGACATACAGGGCCTGACATCTCTCTCAACAACAATGTGGGCAACAAAACGGCTATAAACAGCACAGATAAGAATACACAAATCCTTACACCAAGACCAAGCTGGCAGCAAGCCAGGACAGTGAATCACAATTACTTTGCCGGTCTCAAAACTCTTAAACAACTTCTGTATTTTAATTGTAAAGAATGCAAATATTCTGTGTTTTTTCTATATAATGAACACTTTCAAAAGGATCAAGTACTGTGTTGATATAGAAAGTTGGTAGTAAAAACGTATTATACTATCAAAGCAAGTGGCACAGTGGCATAATGAATATCATTACAATATAATTCTGGCATATTGGATTTGAATCCCAGATCTGGATACTGTCTGTCTGGCACTTGCATGTTTCCTCATGTCTACAGGAGCTTCATCAGGGTGCTCCAGTTATCCCCCGAATCCACACAAATGTGTAGGCTAAGTTAACAAGATGTTTCAACATTGGTTCTGAGTCAGCATGAGTGTGTGTGTGACTGAGCCTTGAATGGACTAATCAGGGCTGTTTCTTGCCATGTTGCAATCCTTATATATAATTTGATACTATCCGTATGTATGGTGTCCGCGTCAATACCTCGACTCAATACACGTTAGAACCATGCAATGGGACTCTGCCTCTGTAGTTAGAACATAACGTGGCAAACGCGGACGCAGTATTGCATGACTGGCTAAGAATGTTTGAATGCTTCAGTGACGCCACTGGACGGTCAAGTATAGTAAGTCGGTGTTGGTTCAAGCAGATAACAGTAAGTTCGGCTGGTTTTTGGAACGTTGGCTTGGTGGGGCATACTTTCCAGGACTAACATCGTCGACTGACTTAAACCCTTCGACAGCTCCGGAACCGTAAGTAATTTAGAACGTATCGCCATTTGCTTGGTACGTCGAAATCTATCTTTGGGCAGTTCGGTTTTGGCATTCGTCCTTCTGACATGTATTGGCAAGCTGAGTAATGATGGCTGGGTATTAACAACAGCCATTGTTTAAATTTTAGCCGATCTCAGATCTAAAATGACCACACCAACATAATTATTACTCCGACTCTGATTAGAGTCGTAAAATACGGTTTGTTTTGAAAATTTGTTTGCCAGAAAAAATCAAATGAGGTGCGCCGAAGAGCTGAGTTCACGTCTCGCAGCCCCGTTTAAACAGGAAGCTCTTCGTTACATCGGCCGAAAAGGTCTATTTTAAGCACAAATCTGTGCCATGATAACAAAATCATTTCAAGGACTTAAAAAAACAAATAAATTCTTTGCAGAGAAAGTATGGATTTCACAAACTTAGAATTTGTAGCCCAATTCGATCGGGCTCCCAGTCGCTAGTAAGAATATAAGTTTAATGTCACTGCGTTCTGTACAAAAGATATTTTATAAATCTTCTCACATGTATAGCTAACACAAGACCAGATTTAGCACACAGGGGCTCATCATTTAGAACTGCTAGGCAAGCATTAGAAAACGAGAAAGGGACAAATACGAAAATGGGCATTGTACTATTTCTGTGTGTCAGTATGAAATTGAATCCTCTCTTTGCCTTGTTTGGAATGACATGATTTACCTAAGTAAGGGCCTGCACATGGAGAAAGTGTATAAAGCCTTGGAACATTGCCCGACACACTGGGACGCCCAGACAGATGGGAGATAACATCATCCGATCGTGAAAAGCCTTCCAGAGCAGCGACAAAAATGGCAGACTGCATACATCGAACTCTCACTTCGGTAATTGTCTTGCATTGGCTTCCTTTCGTTTGTTATGCCGCGTAAATCGTCAGTAAAGAAAGCTAAGTTATTTTCTCTTATGTGATTTCTTACTGCCTTATCACTATGGGAGGGATATCACCTCATTATAATATATCTATTTAGGTTCAGGTTACTTAAAACATCGCAATTAAAAAGAACTTATTCCAACCCCCTAGAGGAAAACACGTGTGTCCATGCTGTCAGAATAAGCACCAGACCCCAGTGAGCCTCAATTGGATTATACAGGTTTTAGATTATTATGTCACGCTATGCTATCAAAACATCTAGGTTTATATATTGATGACTACCAAAACACAGGCATAAACCTTAAAATTATATATTACTTATTAGTTTTTTTAATTGGCTATAGTCAGTTAATTGGTAAGTCTAGGGTCACATAGTATACAGTAGCAGAGATAAGATTGTAAACTTATAGGTTTGCAGCTTCAAGTCGAACTCCCAAATCTATAGGCTACACAGTTGATGACAAAATGGAATCTTGATTCAAAAATTGATATTACAGATGAGAAATAAAATTCTAAGAAACATCATTATGACTATTTTCATCACTACAGTTGTCAAATCCTCATCAAGTTTCAACATTTAATGCAGCAAAGTCTTCACTGCTTCACCAAAACTTTATTTGCCAAAAGAATAAGATCTATTAATAAGGATGGATTGGTCATAAGCTTGAAATTTCACCTGAAGGATGACTCTCTTATTACATTTTAGATCTTGTATTTTTGCATGTAGTACTTTATGTCTTTAAAAGCACAGTCGCCAACATTAAGCCAGTCAAAGTTCAGGATATCTTCAACAAGATACACTCATAAATGCCTATAATGTTTTAACCTCTGGTAAAACAAGCCAAAAAACATTCACTTTTTTCTCGACAAGAAAAAAATGTTATTACATGTAACAAACATGTACAGTAAATCCCCAAAAATCTATATAAATACAGTAAGAAAGGTATGTCTAGTGTCCACTGCAGCAGATTTAGTACATGTCCTTTGTGAGATATGTTTTGAAGCAGTCACAAAACGCACAGACCAACATTGCAATTGGGACAGCAGAAACAGGTTTCTTTGCACACTTTTTTTATTGCACTATTTTTTCTGTTGCTGGCATAGGAGATTGCGGAATGCCAGTACTTGATCCTCAATACCAACGTCTCCATTGTGTTAATATAGGAGCAAAGCTTGGCGACTTCCACATTTCCCCTGACATGACCATTGACATTTGCTACATTATAAACAGTGCTTAGGAGGATGATGTCTTTGTTGTTCTTTCCCTTGATTGCAATTGTTTTGCCTTTTTTGTCATGCAGCTGCTGTCACACCACAATGAAGCTTCATGTGGCCGAAGTCACCAGGCTCATCATGGCAGTTCAGTCGTACAGTGCTGTATGCATCAATTTCATTATCTGTGTCAACATCTAATAACCAATTCACATCATCACCACTACTGCTTGAGTCAACCAATGGTTCAGTTTCAGTTCTAAAATTGGCTTTATGGTTTCTCAATTGCTATACTCATGAATATTGATGAGTTATAATAAAGTGGCAGATCACACAGAAATATTCATGATTTTTTGCAGTACAATGTTATTCCAACCATTCAGCCTTAACATTGTAAAGCAGGCCATTACATTCATCCCGAGTCTAACTCAGGCTTAATTGTAATAACATAAAATTTTGAGCTCAATTCACACTCAGGGTTAACACCAAGGAGGTTAAACATGACAATTTACACGACTGAAAATTGTTGGGCATGTCACATGTTACATTTACTGACAGAGTGCCAACCTCCTAGCAAGGCTCACCCCTTTTGTCACAGCAAAATAATGTTCTGCATGACAGAGGCAGTGCTGTATAGTGGGTTAACAGGTATGGCATGTTCAACTATAATCTCTGCCCTTTTTTAATTTTTTGAAATCTTTTTTACATTCTGTTCTCTCACATAAAACACGACATATCAAACTGACAAACTCCTCTTCTGTTTGTGACATCTAAAAACACCCGCATTCCTTATTCCCTGTTGTTGCATTATTATATGCATTGTACTTCCGACTGAGCATTAGTTGGTTGTCAGCTCTCACACATCTATGACTAAAGACAACAAGTCACAGACTAGTTGGAATATGTTACTGGGTATTTCACATTATGTGACTGCCTGCAACTTGAGAGAATTATGTAATTGAAGGATACAATTGAAAATTGCTGAAAATGTCACATAATGTGACATGGCTTTAAGGCAGGGGTGTCAAACTCCAGGCCTGGAGGGCCGCAGTGGCTGCAGGTTTTCATTCTAACTCTTTTCCCAACCAGTGACCACTTTTCACTGCTAATTAACTTCTTTTCCCTTCATTTTAATAGCCCTGTTTTAAGGATTCAGTCCTCCAAATTGATTCTTGACAGCCAAACAGAAATGAGACATGAAATGAGCAAATAGATGACCAGCTAAACTCCAAACCAATTTCTTAATGAGAAACCAATTCTTGCCGTTAATTAAGCCTTATTTAATTCCATGGCCTGTTGCTGCTCTTATTCTGCCACAGCAGACATTTCCAAAACTGTTGATTTTCTATTTGTTTTAAGAACACGGTCAAAATGTTTTGGTGAGCTGAGACCTTCACGTTTCTTTATTTTCAGATACCGTGCGATGGGCACAGGTGAGCTGGTCATGTGGTGGCTTGTTTTGTGTCTCATTATTGTTTGGCTGCTAATTAAGAAAAAAGGAACAACTAAGGGGGCCTGAGCCAGGCTAATTAAGACTAAAGCAAAAGAAATTAATTAGCAGCAAAAACTGGTCACTAAGTAAGAATGAAAACCTGCAGCCACTGCGGCCCTCCAGGCCCGGAGTTTGACATCCATGCTTTAAGGTGAAAAAGAACAATAACAAAAGCAATAAGTAATACTCTAGTTTTTACCATCAAGAAGGTTTCTATGCAAAATAAAAGTGTGTGGTTTTTCTTCTCTCAGCATGTATAAAAATGGACTGATAAACATTGGAAGAATGGTAAATTCTAATCACTATCCAGAAATAAAATGGAAAAAAAAATATAATCAATGCTAAAGAAATCACTGATTTCCACTTCACACAATAAAGATCACAATGCCACAAAATTACTCTTACGGGGGAAAAAAAACATACTTGTTAGATTTTGTAATCAACAAGCATTGTTAAAACCTGTCAATACATTCTCTTGCAACAGTTTTTGATATGCTTTGCTGAATTTAGTCATTTTCTTTAGAAATCAATGGGTGTAAGGACACAAGCAATATTGGACCACCAGCCACAAAAAGGAACAATCATTATCAAATGCACATTACTACAAAAGAGTCAAACATGATAAAAGTTAAGATGTCACATATATAAAAGGAAGGTGTGCAAAAAAAATTCCTCTGTTTTAAGGAAAGTAAAAAATCACATTAAAATTCATTATTTTTTACAAAAAGAGGAGCCATGATATTTTTGCTTTTATCATTTAAGGAGCAATGATGACTACGGTTTGTTTTGGTAGCCTCATTCTTTGAAGTGTTTTCTTGAGAGTTTTATGCAAAAGGAGTTGTTTTTATTTAGGTCTAAAATAACAGAATCTTTCTCATGAAGGCCCCATTTAAATCTTCGATGTTACGGAGAATAAGCAAACTTGTGATATAAAGCAAAAACCAAATATTGCTTAATGTACTGTCACACACGCGTGCTTAGGGGACAGCCAAAGGGTGCATCACGGGGCGTAAAAGATATCAGGAAAAGGGTTGGCAATGAGCATTAATGCCTTTTCTCTTTCCTCTTTCAGACCCACGGAAGACTAAGCCAAAACTTGGCACTTCCCTTCCTTCTCAGATGACCTTACTTCCATCCCATCCTGATGACCTCAATTCCTACTCATACCAATGACATCATTTCATTTCCTGCCATTTTTGTATAAAACCAACCTGACTGTCATACTCATTTGTCTTTTGTTATTTTGCAGAAAAGACCAGTTTCAGTCAGAATTGATTACTCTTCAACAATATACAGGGCAAATTCCCAAATCTTTGTTTTTGTTTGACTCCAATCCTTTCATAACTGGCATAGTAGGCATGATCCAAGCTCAAGGAAGATGACTGTAGAACAGGACCTGAACTGTCACTATATATTATCCACCATCATGGCCAAACTGCAATGGGCGCTCAGCCAAAGCGTCGACGGTGCTGAACACCCCGTGATATTCCTCAGCCAGAAATTGCTAGATCGGGAGACCAGGTATGCAGTGTTTGAACAAGAATCCCTGGCCATTAAATGGGCCATGACTCAGCCACAGTACTACCTTATGGGCCGCGAGTTCACCTTGGTCACTGACCGCACTGCTTTACAGTAGATGGCCATATATCCACAGGAGTCGAACCTACAGGTCACATGGTGGGTTTTAGACCGACAAGCTTATAGATTCAAGGTCATTTATCATCGGGGTTCTTTTTAAACCAACGGTAATGCCCTTTCTTGTGTCTACAACCTCTCGGTTTGGGAGGCCCAGACCCATGAGGGGGTTCATGTCACACATGCGTGCTTAGAGGACAGCCAAAGGGTCCAACACAGGGCGTAAAAGACATCAAGAAAAGGATTGGTAATGAGCATTAATGCCTTTTCTCTCTGCTCTTTCAGACCCACGGAAGCCAAAACTCGTCATTTCCTTTCCTTCTCAGATGACCTCACTTCCATCCCGTCCTGATTACCTAACTTCAGTCTCAAACCAATGACATCCTTTTATTTCCTGCCGTTTTTGTATAAAACCAACCTGATTGTCATACTCATTTACTTTTTGTTGTTTTGCAGAGAAAACTGGTTATAGCCATAACTGACTAGTCTTCAACAATGTATCGGGCAAATCCTCAAATCTTTGTTTTCGTTCGACTCCAATCCTTTCACAGTGTATAAATCAGTCTTTCCATTGCTTTATTTTTTCTTTCTGCATTTTCAATGTTACATAATGTAATATCACATGACACATTTCCATTAGAATACAAAATAAAAAGGAACCAGAATATGAAATAGAACTGGGCTATTAGGCCAGTCTTAGTTGCCTTCCCATTACAAGAAAGAACTATTAAATAATTGTTATTTGAACAATGATCACATCAAGCAAGAGTGATTAGTGATATCTGGATTGGAAGCCAGTTCCCCACATCTTGTAGCCATGCCCCTTTGGCTTGATTAATTTAACACTTTAATAAATTCAACTTTACCTGGTGGTGTTGTACAGTTTTAATACTGGCTTTGAAGTCAGAGTACAGTTGGAATTTATCTAGGTCTCTCTGTTTGGTTGTATTTTCATCTTTTTGTTCTTTCAATGCTGTTTTTGACAACACGGAATGGATGGTAAGATAGTTCATTTCACACCTGATCAAAATAAAACAAAGAACATGAATGTGTTGAAAAACCCCCCAAAAAAGTTTTAATATTTAAGAAAATACAAAGCACAGTACACTTGACTAATATTGACCAGGAACGGTACCATACAAATACATAAATGTAAAATAAAACAATTATGTTTCAATTGCATAGTTTCTCAAGGTGACGATTTAGACTAGGCTCTGATCTTAGCTTCATTTTTTAATCTCTCTTTGTTCGTTTCTATTTTCCCACATTTGCTCATCTTCAATTTAAAAATGCAATCCCATAAGCCTATAATTTCCTTTTTATGATTTGCACAGTTTTTTTTCAAAGGTGCGCTATTAACAATATTTTGGCAAAAAACGTGTTATGCGTGTTTTGAGCACACAACTGGATAACTAACATGTGGATTATGCAACATGAGTAACATAAGAATTTTTTAATCTTTCTTTCCTCATGTACATATTTCATATTGTTTGCCATTGTAGACCACTGGTCAATCACTATTGTTTGGAACACATCGATAGTCCGAAAGCCTTTTTTCTCTCCATTCTGCAAGTTAAAAGTTTTTACTCAACCATCACTAGAAAGAAATTGGGATAACTAACATCTAAAGAAATACCACTTTTGGGTAAAGTATTCCTTTAAATCTACCTCTTTAGAGTCTAATCCCTTTGTGGCTCTATGCAACACACTTGATTTGCTTTGGCTTTGTAGTAACGTTAAAAATATGAATCTTTGTAAAATGTTACATTCAAAATATAAGGTAATAATGGTTGTTTGTAAAATGTTACATTCAAAATATAAAGTAACTCATAATGGTTGTGCTGAAGGTGCTAAAAGATTAAAGGATTCCTTGGGTATGCAGATTTGTATTTTCTATTAATTAAAATGAAGTTCTGCATTTTAATACTTTCTTGTTTGTCATGCCACTGAAGAAAATATGCAAAGTAGACAAACTGCACTAATTAAGCATACAAGTAAGAATGTGGAAATGTAAACACCACTACTAGTCACTGGTCAGATGAATAAAAGTAGTATCTGCAAAGCTTACATCCACCACCAGAGGGCACAAGAGACCAGTATTGCAGGGCCTTTCAACTTAACTCCCAATGTAAAACATTCTGCAAAAATGCCATTTACATTTGAAAATAACATTGCATTGTTTCTAAAACAAAAAAATAATAATTCTCAATCTGATAATCAATGTTTATAAAAGTATAAAATGAAAAATAATACATACAGTCCTTTAATGTAGTTGATTGTGTCTTTGTCCTTTGCAATTATGTCTGCCAAAATCTGCTGAACCCCAGCTTCAACTTCAGCTAGTGCTGCACAGCCTAAACAAAAGCAATACAATTAACAGGCATGTAAAATGGTGTGAAGAAATGTGGTTTTCTTCATTAAGACCAATGTATCCCAATTTTAAAGTACACCTTATTTCCATATACATCCTTTAACTGATACTCAGAACAGCAAGACGAGCAATTAACTTTGAATTGTAATAAATAACAGTATAACAAACACTTTTAAAGATAACCAGTAGCACACTGCTAAACAGTTTCCTACTGTATGCTGGAGGACTTTTTTGCTTAGAACATTTTTAAAGTCATCCTTTATAAAATAAAATTGAGCTAATATACAAAACATCACTGCCCCCTAAACGTAGGTTTTAAAATTATCACACCAAAAAGACTATTTGAATATTCATTGTAATGAATGCTTTGCAACACTATCACACTTTAAAAGTATTTTTCCTTAAAAACAAAACAGACAATGTGCTACTTTAAACATACACAATTTACAAACCAGGCAGAGCTAAAACCTCATTCTATATAATGAAAAATGTCATTCTCTTATTTCTGCAAAGCCCTATACACATTCTTACACAGACACATACTGCAAATCTGTTTCATAAATAAAAGAATTATTGAATCATGTCCAAGGAAGGATGCTGGGAAATGTAATGATGCATTTTTATTACTGCATGTGCCTTGCTAGTTGGAAGGACAAAGCTGGAATTAAAAGAATGCACACATTAACATTATTTTGAATGCATACTTAGTACGGTAACAAACTTTCAATTTACCAACAGGAAAAAACCGTACATAAGATTTTACATTATAAAGAATAACTTGGATGAGCTTACATTGTAGAGCCAAAGGTTAGAAAGGCAGCTAGTACCAAAACAACATTAGAGCACACTTACCTGGAGTATCAGGCTTTATATAGGAATGCAGGTTGAGATCCTGTGGATTTTCAAGTAAAGCCAAGGCAGCTGGTTCTAGTCCAAGTTCTCTTGCCCGCCTGGCCTTTGTCAGCTTGCTCCCTTTCTTGTAGGGTGCATACTAACCAAAAACATAAAATTGAGACAATGGAGAATGGCTATGCATTTTTTCCATAAGCAATCATATGTAAACGTTACCATGATGTGCAAATTAGTCATGTTTACTTTAACCTCTTAATTTTTATGTGTTCACATTATAAAAAGTGTATATCACATTCTTTTTCTTAAAAAAAAAAAAAGTGTAAAAGACTTGGACGAAATATACACAAACTTACTGGAAACTCCAGTAAATTCAGTTGTAAATGCTTTTCTGGTTGCTTAGGGCTTCTAAGACAGTTAAGTAATAAGGCCACATTTTAAGCAACATTATCACCTGGGGAAGAAGGAAACAGCACTTCAATGTCAAAAAACCAAAGTAGGACTACTGTAAAAATTGTATTAGTGCAAAGATAGGATGGCCAGTGGTAGCTCTGAGGCTAGGGATCTGCACTGGCAATCGGAAGTTTGCCGGTTGAAATCCCGTAAATGCCAAAAAGGGACTCTGCTCTGTTAGGCCCTTGAGCAAGGCCCTTAACCTGCAATTGCTGAGTGCTTTGAGTAGTGAGAAAAAAAATCTATATAAATATATATAAATGCAAAGAATTAAGAAAGACATTTTGGAATATTTATCTCCATACCTTTATGGTTACTTGTTTGTTATACAGTGATCCCTCGCTATATCACGCTTCGACTTTTGCAGCTTCATTCTATCGCGGATTTTAAATGTAAGCATATCTTAATATATATCACAGATTTTTCGCTGGTTCGTGGATTTCTGCGGACAATGGGTCTTTTAATTTATGGTACATGCCTCCTCAGTTGGTTTGCCCAGTTGATTTCATACAAGGGATACTATTGGCGGATGGCTGAGAAGCTACTCAATCAGAACATGTATTATGTATTAAATAAAACTCAATGATATACGATATGCTTCCCTCGCGGTACTTTGCATACTTAAAAGCCCGAACAGCACCTATTGATTTTTGATTGTTTGCTTTTCTCTGTCTCTCTCTCTGTCTCTGAGACATTCTCTGCTCCTGTCGGAGGGGGTGTGAGCAGAGGTGCTGTTGGCACACTGGCCTAGACGATATGGACGCTCCTCTAAAAAATGCTGAAAGACTACCTTCACATTGCTCCCTTCCTTGCGGCTGCTTTGTCAGACGGTGATTCGCATACTTAAAACCACCTATTGATTTTTGATTGTTGGCTTGACTCTCTCGGTCACTTTCTGACATTCTCTGCTCCTGACATGCACTCCTTTGAAGAGGAAGATATGTTTGCATTCATTTAATTGTGAGACGGAGCTGTCATCTCTGTCTTGTCATGGAGCACAGTTTAAACTTTTGAAAAAGAGACAAATGTTTGTTTGCAGTGTTTTAAAGTCCCTGTCTCTACAACCTCCTGTGTTTCTGTGCAAATCTGTGACCCAAGCGTGGCAATATAAAAATAACAATATAAACGTATGGTTTTTACTTTGCGGATTTTCACCTTCACGGGGGGGTTCAGAAACGCAACCCCCGCGATCGAGGAGGGATCACTGTATATAAAACACACCATTTGTAAGGGCCACAGTCCTTGAGATGAGACTGAGATGGACCATTAGCAACTGAGAAGGTAGATAAGACTTTAAAGTACAGAAAATGAACAGTATTTATCAAAAGAGCAAATAATTAAAGTGTCACATCTCATTCAATATTATAAATAAATATCCAATAAAATAATGCTAACATTGTCTTCAAGAGTGCAACAAATAATCCAAATTAAAATCCATTCCCATTGTAGTCCATTTCCTTTTCAGGACATCAGAACAAATCCGTCCTGCAAAGACTTCAGCAGACATTCTGCCAGCTTGATCAATGCCCGCAGAACCTTTCACTTGAAAGATGAGATTAGAAGTGCAGGTATATTTAAATTTAAGCAGTGTTTAACTGTCAATACCTATTGTGTGAGTGAGTGTGTGTTCATATATTTAAAATTTACCTTTTTTTATTTGGCTGACAGCTGTATCCAAGGCGACTTAACAACATTTATGATACAACTGGTTACATTTCTTCTGGTGTTCCAATTGGAGCACAGGCAGGTCAAGTGACTTGCTCAGGGTCACACAGTGTAAGTAGTGGGATCTGAACCTACAGCCTCATGGTTTGCAGTCCAATGCCTTAACCAGTACACCGCACTACCACCATATATACATTTTCTGGTTGTTAGAGAAATGGTGAAAACTACATTTTTTTAATAAGTCTTGTTTCAGATAGAAACATTACAGAGAAAATGAAACAATAAGACAGCTTTGACAAGAATCATTTGATTTTCTTTTATGCCATATGTATTATGGATAAATAATTTTGTAAAAAAATGTATTTTGGTATTTTTATGGTCACTGAGTAATAAGCCTGCAGAATTTCATTTTGTTTGTTAAAATAAGCAGTTAACACCTGTGGTCTATAGCTTAATTATAAAAAAATACACCTTAATATAGGACGTAAGGCTTCTGTGTGTCTGGTTATTCAGAAGCTTAGTGCAAAAATATTTTTAAAGGGATAAAAGGGGGAAAAGGCAATCAGAACATTATCGGAATCAGCAGATCAAGTAATATGAAATCAGTGATTAGTAACGGCCTTGAAAAACCAAATCAGAGCATCCCTACCTGCTTGATTAAAAAATGTGACTAGACATCAATTAGAAAGAGTTCTAAGTGGTAATAGTAATATAATTTAGGGGACATTTTACATAGAGTTGTGCTCAGCACACTCTGAAATAGTAAAAAATATTACTCACCACATGATCTAGCTCATCAGGGGTCCTGCAGTTTAGCAGTGAATTTTGTAAATCAGCTGTCAACACTCCTTCTTTCTTCAAAGTCTGGATCACTGTGTGAACTTTTTTTGCGATGGTCCTTAGTAGGGGAGAAAAATATATCACATGTGTGTGTATACACAGTGGCTTAAAATGGATAATTTAAAAATGATTCAGATCCATTGGTAAAATCCAGGCAAGCAAGCAAGCATTTTTTTTGGAATGTACATCTGATACAGAAACAAGAAATTAAGAAATCCCATTGAAATTAATAGCAAAGCTAATTCCACTTTGGCTTTGCTGCCACCATGTGAATAAAAGAAGTATCACATACCAAATATTAACCTTTAAATTACATTAAACCAACTAATGTGACTTTTAAAGACAGTAATGCTTCGCATAAAGAGTCTAAATTGACTGAGTATTGAGTAGGTGTTAGTATGTGCTCCCTAGGCTTAGATAAACATTTAGACATAATGAAAGCAACATCAAGACTGATTGTGACTAAATACACTTCAAGGAATACTCCACCCAAAAATTCCACATGTAATTTTTTAACATGTTAACTCATCCTATGTAATGACTGAGAAAAAACTTTAAACTCATGCCAAGTCATTAAATTGCATGCTCACAACGTGCAACACATATGTATTTTTTTGCTCAAATACTGTCAAATAAATAACTGATGATCCACTAAGAAGACAACTGTTAAATAAACTGTAGAAAATGAAATTAGTCCACAAAAAAATAACCTCCTTCCCACGGGATTGCACTTTTGAACTGAAGACAGGCCTGTTCACCAGTAAATGAAGGGGAGAATAAGATCTTTTATTCAAAATCAGTTTGGCCAAAACAGTCTTCTATTATGAATCCTAAAAAAATGCATAGAATTTCTAATTTCAACCCTGATCCCTATAAGTAAATAAAAGCATGCCACAAGGAAATATCTGGAAGTCACACATTTATAATTAAATCAACAAGATGATAATTAATCCATAGGATTGTAATATGTATATTATAGTTTAAAAAATATAAAACGCAAAAAATATATTTTTACCACACCTTTACACCTGAATTGGACCATAAATTTACCACAAGTACACAGAACACAGTCTGTTGTTTCATTATTCAACCATTAAATCAGAATTGCAAGCACATTTATCTTCAAAAGGTACGATTTTCTTTCAAGCAGTATATGGCACAACACAGGGTTCCTAACTATGAAGAAATCTTTCACGGGGCCAAATCAGTGTCTTATCCCAACACAACAACACACAGTCATCTCACCCATCAACTGGTCTTCAGACCGAAATATACAAATTACATATAAAGGATATTGAAGACTGATTCAGATAAAGAGAATCAAGTACTAAAAGATGGATATACATACTCAATGATTCCAAAATGGACTTTTCAGGGTTGACTATGAAGTGGAATGGTACTGCCCTAATGAGCATACACCTCTGTTCAAATACTAGCCGGGCTACACTCTCTTGTTATGTGTGGTGGGGTTGAGACTCAGTTTTTCCTCCACCATAACCCAGACAAGCCTAAATGATAATTCTAAACTAGTGTTGGTCTGTACCCAAGTGTTGATACTTACACAGGATCTTGCTTTCTTCAATACTGTAAAGGAAAACCAAATTAAAAAAAGTAAAAAGGGTGGGAATAAGCATACAATATGGCTTTGGGTGGATACCTAAGAAATATAGAACATTAAATACAATATAAAAGGAATCAACCAGGAATGTGGACACCTTTACTGGAAACAATTCTAAATCATACAATGCAATACAATATACAGGCAGTCCGCGGGTTTCATACAAGATAGGGACTGTAGGTTTGTACTTAAGATGAATATGTATGTAAGTCAGAACGGGTACATTATTTTAATAAATGCTATTGTTGACCGACTGTAACCAAGTGCTCTGCCAATGAATGATGGAGTTTCACCTCTCTCTGACCTTTTTATTATTTCTACTTTATTATCCATGGTGATGGTTTTTCTCTTCTTTACTGTATCACCAGCACTTGCATCAGATTTGTGTTTCAGAGACATTCTTGAAGGGGTGAAGACAAAAGGTTAAGATGAGCTCTTCTACACAGCACTGTCCACGCTATCACAGCAGGAAGGCACCCGTCGTCAACACGTCTGATGTACCGATAAGAGACAATTTCCTGCTATGTGCGTGACAGTACAAGCAAGGCGTGTAGCAAGGGCGAAAGGCGTGTAGTCAATCGCCCACCACCGCCCCCATTCAACAGGCAGCCATCCGAGGCACACTATAATGCTAGCCCTCGCCACACCGTTCACCATCAATGGCCTCCGCTCAGCCACAACCGGGTCACCGCTTGCATCATCACCAGCCGCCCACCGAGATTGATCAGGGCAGCCGTGAGTGGTGGGCAGGCAGTGAAATCGCTTGCTGCCGGAAGCCGCCTGAGGGACACTACACTGCGCGAGCAGCGAAACCGCCCCCCTCTAGCCTCCGTCTAGCCACCGCTTGCAGCATCACCAGTCGCCCACCGATAATGAACGGGGCAGCCGTGTGTGGTGGGCGGGCAGTGAAATCGCTTGCCGCCGGGAGCCGCTCGAGAGACACTACACTGCACGAGCAGCGAAATCACCCCCCTCCAGCCTCCATCCAGCCACCACTTGCAGTGTCCCCAGGCCAATGACGACGGCGCGGCAGTTACTGAGGCGCATGCATTGCAGCTGCGGCCCTGTTCGTATGTCGTAGGTCGGATGTCCGTAACCTGGGGACTACCTGTATTGTAAAGTTCATCAACTACACCCTGCACAGAACAAGTACAACCTAAATTAATTAGACCAAAAAAAAAAAATTAGATGAATTTTCACCCTCTTTATATAAACAGTGACAAGCAAGAAAAAAAAATTTCCTGCTCAGGTCTGTTGAAGGCTTATTAGGGCAGAGAAGTGGCTATCTGGCTAAAGGATTTGGGCTGGTAACTTGAAGGTTGCTGGGTGGAATCCTGGCAGGGACATAAGGAATGCTAAGCAAGGACCTTAACCTGCAATTGCCCCAGGGGGGCTGTACAAATAGCTGACCCTGCGGTCTGAACCCAAAACCTTCTGGAGAGCAAGTTGGTGTATGTGAAAAAATGACAAATTCCTAATACAAGAAATTGTATACAGTGAATAGAGGATTAAAAATCTCTAAAAAAATAAAATAATAATAAATAAATAAATTCCCCAGAACTCCATATATTTTATTTTCTCAACAACAGCAAAGCTGACTGCAGTAGAAGTTGTATGGCTCATTCTTCCGTCATCAACTTTAGTATGACAAGCCGACTCAACATTAACGCCAAGCCTCTTCAACAGTACAACATCTTGTGGAAAAACAAGAATGGGTCGAGGAGGTTTGGCTTCATGAAAAATGATTGGAAAGACATTTTTGAGAGCTTTGAACTATTCATTTAGTTTATGTTACCACTGATCAAGGGGTGTGCTCAGTCCTCTTTGAACTTTTTCTCTTTCCTCAGCATTAGCATACTCTTTTATGTGCTTTGCATATTTGTTTATTGAAAATTGGATGACTAAAAATTTTAGCTCCTACATAGTGGGCATTGTTTGTGAGCAAGTTGTGGGTATCCATGGCAAAACGTGACCCACATTTCAATGCACTTAGCATTAGCCTCTAACCAACAAAAGAGATTCAACCACTTTCTCTGAAAAGCTTCATTTTCTTTTTACTGCCTGAATTTTCAGTTGGGATACTGTGATAATCTCTCAGCAGACTCCGCACTGACATTTTCTATCTGTCTGGAGTAACAAACCTTCCAAGAAAAGTAAATGAGAAGCAGAAATTAAATGTTTTGTTTGAACAGCTAAAATAAATAAATGTGGTTGAAACTCAACCCAAACCACTAGGCACAGAACCATATAAAACATCAGTGAGTTGTTTCTTTTAAAGGCTTTCTGTCTTCCATTTATTCTCTCTTCCTTGATTTTCAGCTCATACTCTGCTGCACCATGTTGACCATTTTAAAGCAGTGCCATGCTCAAGTCACATAGCTCTCTGCAACAAAGCCATGCCTGCAAAAATGATGGCAAACAGATTTAAAAATTACAATAACTAATCAGAAGAAAATTAAAAATTCAGAAGATAAACCAAAATGTTCTCAAAGTACAACAGTACTCAAAAATAACAAGAAACCCAAAAAAAGAGCAAGGTAAACAGTTAAACAAAAATATACAAATCACTGTAGCACAATATAGACCAAATTATAACAGTATCCCTGATGAGATAGGCAAATAGCTGCAAAATCTTTAAGGTAATATAATGTAACTAGTCATCCCCTTCGGCTTCGTCCGCATATTAGTGAAACATGACAGTGAGGAGGGCCCCGCCCAGCTCTCTACTCCTGACGTCACTCTTCCCCCTCCCCTCTGCCCGCAGCCGGTGTCTCGGATTAGCGCGAATATATCGCTCCTGATATGCAAACTATGATTCTTAGCGCAATGAGAGAAGTCGCAAAATCAACCGGAATGTTCAAGCAAATTACAGAAAAAAAAAGATCTAAATCCATTAAGTAGTTCTCTCGTTCACTAACTAAGCAGAGTTAAGGTTACACCCCGAGGCAGACGCGCGAGTGAGGAGGGTCCCGCCCCCCTCCCTGCAGCCTGATGAGTCTCTCTCGGATTTGCACAAATAAATCGTGCTAAGTATCATAGTTCGCTTGCGGTACCGATGAGAAAGTCACAAAATCAACGAAATGTTCAAGCAAATTATAAAAAAAAAAACCCAATCTAAATCTGTTAAGCAGTTCTCTTGTGAAAAGCGAACAGACATACAAAACAGGTCTAAAAAACTGCAAGAAATTTCGTGCTTGGACCATGAAATTTTTAAAACCGTTTCTTAGCAAGCACCTATGGGCCAAGGGTAACCTACATTCCAAATTTCAAGTTCCAAATCCTCATGGTTCGGGAGATTTCGTGATGACTGCATCAGTGGTATTTGGCTTTTATATATATAGATTGTTGATAAACGTACAATGCACAAATTGTATACCAATCCTTTTGGAGTTAAACTTTCCTCAATTGTAAAAATTAATGACATCTTCAATTTTCAACTTTTACAGTGTAAAAATTACATTTACACAGCTATGACAGAAAAATCCCATGCATGCATATTTGTGGACCACTTATGTCAACCGCTTAGAATAGACAATTTTGGCAAATTTTATATCTCTCTATTTGCATATGTTACTTATTATAAAACATCTATCCATCCATCCATCCATCCATTACCCAACCCGCTATATCCTAACTACAGGGTCACGGGAGTCTGCTGGAGCCAATCCCAGCCAACACAGGGCGCAAGGCAGGAAACAAACCCCGGGCAGGGCACCAGCCCACCGCAGTATTATAAAACATTTTTTTCTTAACGAATAAAGAAACAAACAAACAATCACCACACTTTGGCAACCGTTCCAAATCTGCTTATGTACTTAATAACAGGTGCTTTCTGGTCAGTAAAAAAAGAACAGACAGATTGGGTCACAAAGTCTCTCTAACCGAGGGCTCCGAGAGACTCAAAACACCTTATACCTTTGTTATGAAATAGATCTCCTGTATGCTGACACACAGACTTCCATGACAATGCCTTCTTTCCATGGCGACAGACAGCTGAGATTTTTCTCAAAATTTCAAAGACCCATCCTGTGTTTGTTGCTGAACTCTCACCTTTGTGGAGCCTTCCCTTTTGGACTTTCCTTCTAGACCTCCATCAGTGGACTCTTAAGTCTAGCTTAGCTTAAAGACTTGCCTCTCCTTTCTCACATTTCAATCAAAGTGAATGCAATTGTACCTTAAATTCTATTCTTCAAGTTTAATAGTCGATTAATAGTCTTTTCAATATCAGTAAAATAACTCTCACACAAATAATAACAATTCGTAAAGACAATTCGTAAATAATTTTTCTCTTAAATCACAGGCACGTAGTGCAAGGTTGTCAATTCTCTTCGCGTTTGAAACGGAAATTGTGTATGACCACGCAAAACAGAAATTACGTATGACCACAGAACATATTATAATACAGGAACTGATCACTTCGTTTGTGGACGCCATTTTTATAGCGTCTTTACAAATTGTTATTATTTGTGTGAGAGTTATTTTACTGATATTGAAAAGAAGTAAACACAACAACGCCGATCTATCCCATAGAAGTGCGCCCCGCGTCACCCTCTCCCAGCCCACCTCTCTGGACTCCAGTGCTGAGCCATCCGCCGCCAGGCGCATTCTGACAGAGAAGTTTTATTTATTCGTCCAAGTGACTGTCGCGGAAACTGACACATTCTAACTTTTTTTTAATTGGCAGTACTTGATAGTAGAAGAGATGAAGAAAACAGCTTTGCGTTTTTCTACTTTTTAACTGCGCCGAGCTGTAGAAGACTGCCTTCAGCGGCGAGGGGTCGTGACAACAAAGTGAATGCTAGAAGGCACGGAATGTCGGGCTGCTCTGCCGGGTCAACAGCTTCGCAGTTTCAGGCAGCGTCCTCTCTTTTCGCACCGTTTGTGACACTTCAAGTGCCCCGTCGGCTCCTTGGACAGTGGAAATCTTTGCGAATGAGTGTGATCGGCGCCATTGAAGCATGACTCTCTTGGTAAATTGCGGTGCACAGCTACTTACTGTCCCTTAAGGTGAGTTCAGGTCACTAAAACCCCGTAACATTCAAGGTTGCTTTTGTGATGAATTCTTTTAAGAAGATGGAGGGTTTACATCTAAGAAGATGTACCGACCTCTTCATGTAAAGTATTGGACTTGGGAATTGTTTGGACCTTCTGCCCGTTAAGCACGGAACGGCAGCGTCCACATTTCTCAGAATAATTTTTCTCTTAAATCACAGGCACGTAGTGCAAGGTTGTCAAGCAGGTAGTTTACCCGAAACCACTGCAGTAGTACTCAATGTATCTTTACTTCTTAAATGGTAATGGTTTACTGTTTAATAATTTATACACTTCTTATACAGTATATCATTCAAATTCTCTTATGGAAATGTTTTACGGTTTAATAATTTATACGCTTCTTATGTTTTTCAAATTCTTTTATCAAAATGTTTTACTACTTAATAACTTATTTTATAATACATTTTATTTTTTTCCCTTGCACTCAGTGAGCGAAGCCACTGGGTAATCAGCTAGTCATCTTAAAGACTCTGTGTTGATCTGGCCTTAGTATGTATTTAGGGTTTAGCACTGCTACAGTGTACCTCAGAGCCACGGACTAGCAGCCAGTCGGGACTAACACTAAATGCAGTTGCAGAGTGCTTCTTGAAATCTGAGAAGGGGAACAAAGTTACATACTAGCTTAGCCCACTTTGTGAGCAGGTTTAACAGATTTATTACAGTGGGTAATGTTACAAAATGAATTCTGCACAAACCTGTTACAGACGTGATAAAGCACAAATATGCCATTAAAAGTATGGAAACAATATTATATACTTGGAATCAAGTATAGCATGATACTGAATCACATGTATTTAACTCAATGCCAAAGAAAAAAGCAAGAGATGCATACATTTTTATATTGCATCATATAAGAAATAGAAAATGTACATTTAGCCATTAATGTTTAGTTGAAAGATGTAGAGTCTGTATCCTTAATTAAGAAATTGCCCAGCCACCAGTTCGGAAAGCTCATATTGAAAGATGCTGGCAGTTTCTTCCATGGTTTATTTCTTTAGAGTACAGTGGAGATATGTTGGAGGGTGTCATCAAGATCTAATATGAGATCCTTCACAAAAATTATTACAGAGAGTTTGTACTCTGCTGTGAAGTTTGAGCTGCAGTCACACATTCTTTACAAATATTGTCCAGCCTCTGACAAGGTATTTTACACACTCTGGTGACTGCTATATTAATTTGGTTATTACGAAACGCTGGGTGCATAATGAATGACAAGTATCAGTTCTTCTGCATTATTGGAAAATGAGTTACAGCAGGACCAGATTAAGACCCCCAAAAGCCTGAGGGTGTCACACGCATATATTTACACTCAATGAACAATACATACACAAGTAAAGCAAACAGGGAGTGGTCACCTTTGGAGATTTGAGAGTGCAGACCCTCGTACATTACATTGAGGCGGGTGTCAATATAATGTGCAAGAAATCGTGTACATGTGTTGCATGGAAGAGTGTGAAGTAGAAACAGAAAAATTCTGGGATTATTCCCCCCCTCCCCCCCAATATGTCATAGCCACTTGGCAACCTGGGCCACATATACAGTCTACCAAGGTAACCCCAATGGTCGATCCTACCATCCATTTTAAAATACATTTATCCTGAACAGAGTCACAGGGAAGCTAGAACCTATCCCAGCAGGCAATGGATGCAGGAACAAACCCTGGACAGGGTGCCACTCCATCGCAGGGTTAACACAAACACCACACAAATAACAAAGACACACTAGATCCACGTAAGAGTTAAAGTGAGACAATTCTGCTTCAGATTCTCCTAATGTACACCTTTCATCATCATTACTTTACATATAGGGATTTCTAGATATTTCCACACGTTCACAGTGAATAAAAAGATCACCTGAACTAGTGTATCTTAACAATTGGAATTATTTATTTATTAAGTTTACATGAGGATGTACTTTTTCCCTGGGTTCTGTCTCTGTAAATCAAAAGAAATGTGCGGTAGCACATTGTTAACTGAGAGAAGACAAGATGTTAACTACCTGCATGCCGCAGCTAACTGGCAATCAGTCAATCAGCAGAGCAAACTGAGGAGAAAAATTAAACTAGCTGCGAATTACTTAAACTTGGTACTGATCTTGTTCTGCTTTTCGCTGAGACGGCACTTAAGAATGTCTCCTCTTGGTGCCGTACTACATAGCCTGGTCTTGATCCGCTGCCACAATACTCTCTCTGCTACTCTTCATTTGACCCTATAAGTTGTAAATCCCCTATGTACACATAATTCAAGAATTATTATCCAGGCATCAAATAAAATCCATACTTCTGCAAATAAGTCTTTCAGAATGCTTTAACTCTGCCTGCATTCTGATACACTGGCATGGTTTCCATATGACTTCCAAAACAGGTTTTTGTATTTGTAGTCACCACATCCAGGATATAATTTGTGTTATATTAAATGTCACCATTTTTATATTACTCAGTGCTTTGGATTTTTTTAAAAGAATTACAGGAACAACACTTTCTTTCAGGTGACACGTGCTGCAGTGGTAGCGTTGCTGCCTCGCAGTAAGGAGATCTGGGTTCGCTTCCCGGGTCCTCCCTGTGTGGAGTTTGCATGTTCTCCTTGTGTCTGCGTGGGTTTCCTCCGGATGCTCCGGTTTCCTCCCACAGTCCAAAGACATGCAGGTTAGGTGCATTGGCGATCCTAAATTGCCCCTGGAGTGCGCTTGGTGTGTGGGTGGGTGTGTGTGTGCCCTGGCTGGGGTTTGTTTCCTGCCTTGCACCCAGTGTTGGCTGGGATTGGCTCCAGCAGACCCCCATAACCCTGTGTTAGGATATAGCGGGTTGGACATCATCTGACTGACTGACATTTTCTTTTAGTAAATGATTAGAAAATTAGAACAGTCTAGACAAAAACAGGCCATTCAGCTCAAAAAAGCTTACTACACCTATCCACTTAAATTCTCCCAAAATAACATCAAGTTGAGCTCAGAAGACTCCTAAAGTCCTACTGTCTACCACACTACTTGGTAGCTTATTCAATGTGTCTGTGGTTCTCAGAATGAAGAAAAACCTCCTAATGTTTGTGCAAAATGTACCCTTAACAAAATTTCCAACTGTGTCCCGATGGTCTTGATGAACTCCTTTTAAAGTAACAGTCCTGATCCACTGTACTAATTCCCTTCATAATTTTAAACACTTCAATCATGTCCTCCCTAAATCTCCTTCTTTTGCTTAAATTAAAAAGGCTCAGCCCTTTTAATATTTCCTCATAACTCATCTCCTGTAGCACTGGTATCAGTTGAGCTGCTCTTCTCCGGACTTTTTCTAGCGCTGCTTTGTCCTTTTTTCTAGCCCAGAGACCAAAACTGCACACATTACTCCAGATGAGGTCTAATCAGTGTGTAATAAAGCTTTAGCATAACCTCTTTTCACTTGTACTCTACACATTTGGCTATATAACCTAACATTCTGGTAGCCTTCTTGATGGTTTCTGAACACTGTCTGGCAGTTGATAGTTTGAAAAGTCCACTTAAACTCCTAAATCCTTCTCATAAGGTGTACTTTGAATTTTCAGAAATCCCATTGTGTATTCAAAAATTTTAAATCTAATGTTTTTATTTCCTATGTGTAAAACTTCATATTTACTTACATTAAATTTCACCTGCCACAAACCTCCCCCATCGTGTATGCTGTCTAAGTTCCCTAACCATTACGCATTCCTCTATTAGATTTCATTATTATTTTTCACATATAATGAGAAAGTTAGAAGGCATTACTTTCTTACCTTAGCTCTTCAAGGTGCATCTGAACATCTCTGACTGCATCTGCATCCATATAATTGATTAGCTCCTTTCTATAGCGAACAATAAATGGAATTGTATTGTCGTCATTAAACAAAGTGACTAGATTTTCACACACCCAGGGATCTACAGCAGTCTTCTCAGACAAAACCTGCAATCAAAAAGCATAGATTTCAACAAACTTGTTGTAGACCTGCTACAAATATTTTGCCTTACAGACACATACAGGTACAGTGGTATAAACACTGCACTTTGAAATTTTCATTCTACATGAAAAATATATTGTACCGATATGTCTTTATATAGTGTTTATAAGTCAGCAGTTTTCATCTTTGAAATTGTAGGCCATGCAGTTCAAGAGAACATCATTCAATAAAATACACAAAATCAATATGAAAAAATAATATTGTGAAAGTCCTATATAATAGCTTTAAGCTGCTTTCCTTCCCAACGTTTATGTACAGGTGTTAAAAGGGAAAAGTAGCAGATATGCAATGTCACCTTACCTTTCCAGCAAACTTAAAGATGACTGCTCTATTTGTCTCATTTTTGTCAACAGAAAACTGCTGTAACACTATTAATGACTAGCATAAAACACAGTTTAAGTAAATATGTGGTGTGTTAGTTTATAATAATGTTTGAAACTGTTTTATTACATTGCAGGCACTCCGGCAATCTTTAAAAACCTCACACTATTCCAGTGTGGTGCCGAGACGTCACCCATTGCACTCGGGTTGCAATCCAGGTGGTTTGTCGTGTGGTGGGTGCAGCAACGCATCATTAGCAAATGCTTCCAACCCATCTCTCTCTCTCTCTCTCCTTAACCTCACCCTGAATTAACCAAATGACTTCATGAGTTCACATATAATAATATATTATAATTGAAGAGACTGAGAAAAGTGCCATAACTGACCCCGTGTTAGATTAGTCTCCGGTAAAATCAGCAGCTACACTAATTTAGGTAATTTAGATAATTTTAGGCACGAAACAAATTCTGCAAAGATCTATTTAAAACATGGGTTGCCACTACATCAGTGGTTGGGGATCATGGTGCGACTCCACAACAAACGAACTTGCCATAGTCAGCAGCATTTGAACAGTATAGTAGTGGTGCTGTGCAAAAATACTTAGACTGGGAATGCTCAAAGACATATTCCATACTTCTGTTTTTTTGGGGATGGAGCCCTCCTCACCCACGTGCCAGCCTCAGGGTGTGTCTTACATACACTTAGCTAGCGAATGAGAGAACTACTTAACGGATTTAGATTGGGTTTATCTAGAATTTGCTTGAAAATTCCAGTTGATTTTGCAACCTCTCTCATCATGCTAAGAATCATAGTTCGCTTGCAGGAGCGATATATTCGCACTAATCCGAGATAGAGGATGCGGGCCGAGGGGAGGGGGAAGCGCGACGTCAGGAGTGGGGAGTCGGTCTACCTCTCTGTTTTGGAGCGTAACTTGCCTTCACTTAGCTAGCGATACCTTTTTGTTTATTGATTTTTAAAGTTTGTCCTGTTTCACTACTACGCAAGGGGAAAACAGCTAGTCTATATTAAATGTATTTCTATTGTCCAAAGTTACTGGAGGGCTAGTAAGAATTATTGGTAAAGTAAACTTGACAGAGTATCAGGTAAGAGTGGCCATTTAAAGCATTATACTGTTAAAAATGGCTATATTATAAACACATTCATTCATATTTTTTTAACATTATTCATTTACACATTTCAAATCAAAATTGAAAAATGTGATATTTTGGTGGATAATAACAAGACTAAAATGACTTACTGCACTGCAACCTTTATTTAATTTAGTATAAAGCACTAGACCAGGACTTGCTAAAGCTATTCTCTTTTTCCAGTGACTGTGAAAGCATTTGTGCTCGTAGACTTACATGGGTTCAATAAAGTTAGTTTGTGTAAAAATACATATAGAAAGACAGCTACAAGTTTTAACCCTTGAAAGAAATGTTTTGTAGGACTTCACAAACGTCAAAACACGATGCCGGCTTTTACTGATCAATATGCTATGAAAAGGGAGCAGTTGTGTCACACAAATGTTGTCATTTAAAGTTGAATACTGATACGTAGTCTTTTTTTTAATCATTTCAGTAGGGAACAATACTAAATGAAGATATTCAAGAATTGTACAAGCAGTGGAATGTCCTTTTTGGTGACTGGCTATTTACTTTGCAAATAAATGTGAAGGCTAGGCAGGGTGTAATGGTTGGATCTGCCAGAAGACACAATTACAGTGTGATGTCATAGCTTTTAAAAACCCCAAATCAAAGCACATTCCATCCTTGTGGCTATAATGGAAGACAGAATTTGAAGGGGCTGCAGTTTGTGAATTAAGCCTGTGCAAAAGCTCGTACACAGGCAATATAAAGCATGACAGAAGGGCAACAGAAAGTAACTCTGTGCTTCCAAGCTAACTTATCAAGGTAAAAAAGACCAAAAAAAATATTTTGTGCAAGATCAGACAACTAGGAATTTTCTTATTTTCATTGCATCATCTTTCTTGTGCTATCCCACCTATGCACATATGGTGATGAATACAGTTAAACATTAAATACTTTTAGAAAAAACTGAGAAAACAGATTTCACACATCATCGTTAGGATTCTATACTAGGATTCTGACAATAACTAATTTGTGAAGCTCTGCAGAAGACATCTGAGGAGACACACAGAAATTACTTAATACTTTACTTATCTTAAAGACAGCAGTTTTTCTACATTGCAAAAAAGGATTTTCACTTTTCATAATAGGCATACCTTGTATTCCCACATATGTAAAAACAAAGTTCCTTACCCTATATAGTATTGTGCATAAATATGATTCACTTTTGAAAAATGATTCAGATGTGCACTCAAACCAAACTATACTGACATATAAATATTGTGGGAAATGTAAGGACAATGCAAGGACAAAAAAAAAAAAAATATGAAATTTTGTTGCACCTAAATTCACAAAAAAATGAAAACTATTAAATATTCATACAATAAAGATAAAGCAGTTTTTAGCTTTGATGCAGGCCATGAGAAGTGTTGTAATAAATGTATATATTAAAATGGGTAAAATTATAGGTTATTAATAAAATCAGTTGACATTAATGTGTGTTCACAATTAAAACCTCAAAAAACACTAATAATATCTTACTAGCAAACAATGTCATAGCCCAGTCTGAAAAATAAATAACACAAAAAATGTTTGGTAACACTTTAGTTTAGGTATCTGTTATATATGATTACTAACATTATGCATGTTACAAATAAGCCTTTTTAACAGGATATAAAACAATAGCAACATATTTACAACTTTTAATGATAATGTATTTTTGTTAATGACATCGTTAATAAAATATTTATACAGTTTTAATTGCTGCTTTATAATAGACACTTAAATGTAAAGTGTGACCAAACTGGTAACTGTTTATTTAGAAAGGAATTGCACAGCAGTATACGTGCCATCCTTCTTTACTAATGATAACAAACTTCATAACTTTTTATGTATTTAATACGCACTGTCTCCATCAATATGTATGATGTCTCAATGAATTTCATCTCACTAAAAGCGCAGAGATTCCCTCTTAATTAAAGAAACTTCAAATCAAGGAAAAAGAAACAATTTTATTTAAGAAGACCGCTTCTTGGAATGATCACCAATGGGCAGAAAAATGTACAACTGCTTTGTTGCTACTAACAAAATTATTGTGGTGGCCATGATAGAACTCACAAAAATTTTTGATGCCTGTGGGGAAAAACTGAAAATAAAATGGTGACACACTCAATGAATGAGGAGACACTACAAGTCTTCAGTTCAAAAGTTTGATCCCATTTCTACAGCAACCATAGCCATTCACATTTTCCAGAAATCACTTATTCAACAATATGTTAGAAAAAAATGACTCCTCCTTGGATGTTTTGAGCATAAAACTGGATATCTTACAAATGGATTATGCAAAATGAGTAAATTGAGATTTTTTTCTTGGATGTTTTGATACTGTTTGCCGTTTATTCAGCATTGGTCTCCATAGATGACTACTGTATCAGGAACTTTGCCATCTTCAAGCTCCATAAAAACATGTGACTAAAATTTTCTCAGCCATCACTACAGTACAAATACCACAGAGTAAGTAATATTAAAAAAAAAAATTAGCTGGTGAGATACTTCGAGTGAAAAGCCTTTGGCAGACTTCTGCCCAATTTTGTTGCACAACAACAGACGCTGGAGGAAGGAGCCAGTGGCAAAACACAGGCCAAAAAAAACACCAAAAATATATCAGGAATTGGACCCTAACTGTGAGCAATGCCATCAAACACAGGCCATGTTAGGACATATTAAGTCCATTTTGAGAAAAAAATATTCTCCTACATATCTCCTTAACAGATTAAATATTCCTACATTCCCAATCCATTAAAAACACTGTGTATTAATTTGCACTAATAGTGGGGAAGGATTGATCTCTAAATGCTGACAGATTTCGGCTGGATTCTTGGCTTTCCAGGCCTTTTTGCACCTCCTTTTCTTCATGTGTTCAACTTTATTTCCTGTGTCATTCCACTTTGTTACACATAATTTATGGACTTATTTGTTTTGATTTCTTTTGTATGTGTGGATTATTTAGGTTGTTACAGACATCAGGTGAAAATTTCATGTCAATAGTCCCACTAGAAAAATATTTACTGAGAAAAATGTTGATATGTTCGATAGTTTTTCCCCCCCGATGGATAGATAGATAAAAGGTGCTATGTGATAGATGGATGGATGGATGGATGGATGGATGGATGGATGGATGGACGGACACGTATTGCTATGTATCATTTATGTGTCATTGTTGGTACTGTGCTATTGTTACTAAGGAATTTAGGTTGATGGAGCTTCATTGTTCTGTGTATCCTATGTTTTAAACACACAACAATACGTTTAAAACTTCAACTGCATTGGTTTGGCTCTGTCTAAATGAAAGTTACATCTTCGATAAAACAGCTTGATCCAATTTAGTTGAAACAATAAAAACTGAAATATATTGGCTGTATCATAAGACACCTGCATCTGGTATCTTCTTTTTCCTTACCTGCGTTTCATTAACTTCATTGCCGGTGCCAGCAGAGCCAAACATTTTTTCTTTTATTCCTGTAACCTCTATATTTTCATTAGTTAGTTAGTAGCCATAAATTCATCCAATTAACCATTTTGTAGACCCACTAAACAAGGGCAGGGTCACAGGGGTAGCTGGAACCTATCCCAGCAAAAATAAGGTGCAAGGTACGAATCATCTCAGGGTGAACACAAAAATGTACATACACACACACACATTTAACAATGTCAATTCGCCTAACAAGCATGTCCTTGGACAGTGTAGCAATATATATCTTAGGAATTATTTATGTATGTATGCTGTTGGGAAAGACTTGAGGAACAAAACTAATTTTTGCAATATTAATAAAGCATAGGAAAGGCAAAAAAAAAAAAATGTCTCAATAAGTATGTGTTGTGATAGAAAGTTAGCGGACTCAGGGCAGCCTAATAACACGACAACTTCAGGAACAGGCCTGCTATTAGCATCATGTTTGCTAATATTTCAGATGGGGGATGTTTAATAAATGTAATGATCTGGGTTTCCAATTTGGAAAACGATCATGATCTAACAAAAAAAAAAAATGTAAATAACAAAGAATGTACTGATGGGCAAAAAGAACAAGATCATAATAATCGATATCATATTAAAGTGTACCTGAATTAAATCCCAGTTCATTTTCAAGTCAGTGTCTTTGTCCCGAGATTTACAAAATTTAACTGGCTTTCCTTCAGGACACTTGCTGGTTTTCATCTTCTTTAAAGGTGCCTCATCAAAATTAAAGTCCTCTTCTTGCTCCTCTTTCTTTGCAGCTGATGACAAAGAGCTGCAGGATGGTTCTTCTGTTGGAAAACCTACTGCACTCTTTTGTTCATGCTTGGCCCGAACTTTAGAAGTGACTCTTTTCTTCCCTGGTGTGGATGTTTTCTGTGCAGGACTGCTTATTTCCTCTTTGACTGGTGCATCAGAAAACCTCTCCTGCTCATTGTGCTCAACATTTGGCAAAGCAAATGACAACCTCTGCAAAAGTAATAAAGTGCTTGTTAACCTAAAGTATTAAACACAAATGACAAAAAGTATTAATCTGCTCAGAATACATTGGTAAAGAAACATTTTAAGTCTAAGACCAAGAAAAAAAATAAATCATACTTCAAAAGCAAAATGGAAAGCAACTAAAAAACTTTTAAGTATAGAGGATGAAAAAACTGCAGTTCCCTCCCAGATCCAATAAGGCATACAATGCAACATAAAAAAATTCTGTTAAATATCATGAGATACAAAAAGCTTTTGCTGATGTAAAGGCTGAATGAGAAAAAAAAAATCTTTTTACATGATCTTTTAACAAAAGTTAGAAAATGTACGTATGGTGTAATATTCAGATGCGTTCAGCAACTAAGTTAACTGATATGAAAGATGACGCATTTAATATTTTTTATTTGCTTCATCTAAGAGTCAGTTATCACATTTTTGTTTATTAGATTTTTTGTAACAACTCTGAGTCATATTCAAAAATAACAACAATAGAAAGCAATTACTGTACTTATGTTAGTAGACTACAGCACTTTTACAATGCATTGTGGTTATAAATATAAACCAAATAGGCCTGTAGTGATAGAAGAGAAGAATAGTGCTGCTGTATAACCTGCTTACATGCGAGGGCCTTTGCTGTGGCACTGCACTGGAGATTCAAGCGGCTGGCAAGTAAAGGAGGAAAATCTACAAGTTGGTGTAACTGCTACAAAGGCAATTGAAACAGTAAGGTAATTTGTAGCTGAAGCTGCACAAGACATTTCTCAGTATCAAGACAGGCGAGCAGATTCCCCAATGCTTTCTAAAGGGACTTTTTGAAATTTCAAAACTTTGAACAGTATGATCTGTTCCAAGATATCTCAATAAAAATTGAACTGTCTTGACAAATTTCTTTCAAATCGGTCCACAGAGGGCCAAGTTGTTTCAAGTGAACAGTCAAGTACACATGGCTACCAAAGAAGGTGCTTCTTACATTGTATGTGAAGACACCTAAAAACCAAAACAATTGATCAATTTGTAGGTGGCAGTAAAGATAAAATGATTTTCTATGTCACTGTAGAAAGTGTATTTAATAAGCTTTGAACTCACACAAGCAACATGCTTATTAATCTTTTATATACAACATACAGTTTTATCATTATTATCATGGTTCAGTACTCGCCTTTCCATTTTATTATATAGTGCTTGATTTTATTCATGAGAAAGTCTTTCTTGGGCTTTGCTGGGAGAATGCCAGATAACATTTTATGTTTAGAGAGACTTCTAGAAAGGAGCAGCAAAACTCCTAATTGGTATACTGCATCAAAACAATATTATCCTAATATTACAAAAAGTGTTACCACTCCCTGGCATGTTAAGACCCCACAGCTGTGGAATCCTGGACAGGCGGGTGCACCACAGCTGCTTATCTGCTCGGCACTGGCCCTTTTGAATTGAGCTCTCTGTCACTTTTCAAAGCTTCTTCCCAGTCCACAACACCTGGAGATTATAACAGGTAGAGTACTAAAAGCACCTCAGCTACATTTATCTCTTTTTGACTTTTATCTTGGGTTTACCAATATAGCCTGGATTTAAATGTGTATGCTGACAGAACCTTTAATACAAGCTAAATATAAATGCATTATTTCTGTCATAATTAATTTGTATTGATTTTTTTTTTGCTGCCAATGTGGCTTTAAGGTATCAGTGTAAGCAGATGGTCTTTTCACAGTGCAATTCCCAGCACAAAACTTAGTCCATATCTAAGCGCTCCGTGACTGAACACACATTTTTTGGAAATAAAATTAAAATATTTGAGTACATTGGTGAAAAGGTCTGATATGCCTTGACTTCAGCATTTACATAAACAACACCTGAAATTTCTAAAAGGTTGTGTAAACTTGTATTACCAACTGTTTTATCACAGTCAGAATGCACACTGTTTGGGCAAAATTAATGAGTACTAGTAAATACTAGTACTCATTAATGTATATACATACATACATACATACATACATACGTACATACATACATACATATGTATATATACACATATATACATACACAGTGCATCCAGAAAGTATTCACAGCGCATCACTTTTTCCACATTTTATGTTACAGCCTTATTCCAAAATGGATTAAATTCATTTTTTTTCCTCAGAATTCTACACACAACACCCCATAATGACAACATGAAAAAAGTTTACTTGAGGTTTTTGCAAATTTATTAAAAATAAAAAAACTGAGAAATCCCATGTACATAAGTATTCACAGCCTTTGCTCAATACTTTGTCGATGCACCTTTGGCACCAATTACAACCTCAAGTCTTTTTGAATATGATGCCACAAGCTTGGCACACCTATCCTTGGCCAGTTTCGCCCATTCCTCTTTGCAGCACCTCTCAAGCTCCATCAGGTTGGATGGGAAGTGTCGGTGCACAGCCATTTTAAGATCTCTCCAGAGATGTTCAATCGGATTCAAGTCTGGGCTCTGGCTGGGCCACTCAAGGACATTCATAGAGTTGTCCTGAAGCCACTCCTTTGATATCTTGGCTGTGTGCTTAGGGTCGTCGTCTTGCTGAAAGATGAACCGTCGTCCCAGTCTGAGGTCAAGAGCGCTCTGGAGCAGGTTTTCATCCAGGATGTCTCTGTACATTGCTGCAGTCATCTTTCCCTTTATCCTGACTAGTCTCCCAGTTCCTGCCGCTGAAAAACATCCCCACAGCATGATGCTGCCACCACCATGCTTCACTGTAGGGATGGTATTGGGCTGGTGATGAGCAGTGCCTGGCTTCCTCCAAACGTGACGCCTGGCATTCACACCAAAGAGTTCAATCTTTGTCCCATCAGACCAGAGAATTTTGTTTCTCGTGGTCTGAGAGTCCTTCAGGTGCCTTTTGGCAAACTCCAGGCGGGCTGCCATGTGCCTTTTACTAAGGAGTGGCTTCCGTCTGGCCACTCTACCATCCAGGCCTGATTGGTGGATTGCTGCAGAGATGGTTGTCCTTCTGGAAGGTTCTCCTCTCTCCACAGAGGACCTCTGGAGCTCTGACAGAGTGACCATCGGGTTCTTGGTCACCTCCCTGCCTAAGGCCCTTCTCCTCCGATCACTCAGTTTAGATGGCTGGCCAGCTCTAGGAAGAGTCCTGGTGGTTTCGAACTTCTTCCACTTACAGATGATGGAGGCCACTGTACTCATTGGGACCTTCAAAGCAGCAGAAATTTTTCTGTAACCTTCCCCAGATTTGTGCCTCGAGACAATCCTGTCTCGTAGGTCTACTGACAATTCCTTTGACTTCATGCTTGGTTTGTGCTCTGACATGAACTGTCAACTGTGGGACCGTATATAGACAGGTGTGTGCCTTTCTAAATCATGTCCAATCAACAATTTACCACAGGTGGACTCCAATGAAGCTGCAGAAACATCAAGGATGATCAGGGGAAACAGGATGCACCTGATCAATTATGAGCTTCATGGCAAAGGCTGGGAATACTTATGTACATGTGATTTCTCAATTTTTTTATTTTTAATAAATTTGCAAAAACCTCAAGTAAACTTTTTTCATGCTGTCATTATGGGGTGTTGTATGTAGAATTCTGAGGAAAAAAATGAATTTAATCCATTTTGGAATAAGGCCATAACATAACAAAATGTGGAAAAAGTGATGTGCTGTGAATACATTCTGGATGCACTGTGTGTGTGTATGTATATGTAACTTGGGACCTTGCCCCAACAGGACGCCTGGAAAATGGAAGGACTGGGAGAGAGGCAATATCTTTCCCGGGACGCAAGAGGGCAGCCCACCTGGAAGCTCAACCCTGTTGAGGCCCATGGCCACCGCCAGGGGGAGCCCGGATGTTTCAAGAGCCATGGAATGCAGCACTTCCACCAGAAAGTGAAGGAAGGTCATCAACGAGCACCTGGAGCACATCCAGGTACAATATAAAAAGGGCCTCCTCATTCCATTCGGGGTGCCTGAGTCAGGAGGCAGAGGACAGAGCTTACAGGAGAGGAATGGAAGCAGCAGAAAAGAAGAATAGACAAAGATAAGGACAAAAGAGGGAAAAGGACTGAGCAACAGTGCTGGTGGTTTGTGCACTGTGTGCGTTTGGGGAAAAATAAAATGTGGCTGTGTACACTATGACAATAATGAAAGGAAATAGTGGAAATTTTTCAGTGCTGTAAAGTGTGGTCTGTCCTATTCAGTCATTACATGGTATAGCATGATTTTCTGGTTGTCAAATCTGTAGAAAGTAATATAGCTGTGGTATGAGTATTTAGTAAAACAATAATAATGGAGTTCTTAATACAGAGCAACTAGAAGACCTCTGTTTAAAACCAAATGGCTAGGGCTAAAATGCCTTCTAATTTCAAGGCAAGGGCAGTGTACAAACATAATTTAATTCATTAACAGTTAAACAAACCAGAAAAACAAATACTAGACAATTTGCAGGTGGTGGAATTAGACAAATGCATATACTGTATTCAGATAATATGTTTGATTAAACTGTTCTAAAATTATTTATTTTAATATAAAATAAGCACTAGCTGCTGCATTACATTGTTAATGTTTTAAAAACAAATCCAGTGTTCATTGGCAGATACAATAGCCAGGTGTTCAGCAACAAAACTAGCGTTCAGTAAACTCAAATATGCCAACTGCAAAGCTGTCGTATACAACATATTTTAAAATCATATGAAGTGACAGAAACTTTCAGTCCAATCACAGATAACATTTCATGTCAGTCAGTACAGCTAAGAAAAGTTAGCCTTTATAAACACAAATTCCATTTTTATATCACAGCAAGAAAAAAAAAACAAAAAAACTTTGTTTGGATATACTAGGATGTTTGTACAGCTATTCAGAAAGTAAAAGCCAAATTGAAATAAAAATCAGCCTACATGGAGGTTAAGAGTGTTGAGAAATACTGTGCTAACCAAATATAGGTCATGTTTGCAAAATCTAACAGCTTGTTGTCACAGATCCAAATGGTAATTTTACTGGCACCTTAAAATGCTACTACATCTTAATTGCTACTGGAATGTTTTCCATTTTCCATTACATCAGTCCCTTTACAAGGCATTTCCTATTCATTTTTAACCAAGTACATAGAAATGGAATGAAAAGAAATACCTCTTCCTTGACGTTTTTCAATGGTTCCACTGGTTCATTTTCCAGTGCTTGGGTGACCGAGGTCTCTTCTCCCTTTTCTGCCTTCTTTCTTCTAACAGCAGTCTTTCTCTGAACTTTTGCCTTTTCTGCTTTAGGAGCCCGGGTTTTCTGCCGAGAACCTGATATATTCTTACTAACTTTTGCCTTTTTTTCCTGAGGTTTCCATTCATCCTCATCTTCAAATTCGTCTTCAGGGTTCCTAAATGAACATAAGACACAAAATAATGTGAAGAAGTGAGATAATACTAAACTTTTTAATGTTGCACTCCACTGCAAAAAAAAAACCCAACATGATCAAACAGTATACCTCTTCTTGCTTCATTAATGAATGCAATAACTAATGTTTTAGTAGTTATTATCCTATGTTGATTAACCTTTTTGCTTTTAACTCTGAGCCTCTGTCTGGCTCAAAATTCTATGTAAAAACGTTTAACCCTAAATATCTTCTGGGACAGGTGGTTATGATCCAATGTACTGCATTAAGCAGTCACAAAAGTAATCTGTTACCATTTAGTGAATAAAATTACATCATGCTCCAAAATAAATCACAATTATTTCTATGCATTTTGCCATTCTGTGGTAACTCATTATTCATCAGTGAGACGGATTCTTCAAGCAAAACACAAAATAGTGTGGAAATGAAAAGCTGTAAAGACAATTTTAAAAACAAACATTTAAAACACAACAGTGTTGACAATGAGAATTGGTCAGTAGACATTGACATGGATAGTAAAACTGATGCATACGGCACTGTATGACCAAAGTGCCATGATATGTGTGGTGACTTCAGTCAAGTAACACTGCAGTGATCAAGTACAGGGACAAGAAAGACATTAACCCTCTAAGCCACAGGTGTCGAACTCCGGTCCTAGGGGGCCGCAGTGGCTGCAGGTTTTCATTCTAACCATCTTCTTAATCAGTGACCAGTTTTCACTGCTAATTAACTTCTTTTGCCTTCATTTTAATTAACTTGACTCAGACCCCTTTGTTGTTTCTTTTTCCTTAAGTAGCAGCCAAACAATAATGAGACACAAGACGAGCTGCCCACACGACCAGCTATCCACAATATCTGAAAATAAAGAAAGGTGAAGGTCACAGTAAGGCTGACCTCTCAGCTCACCAATACATTTTGATGGTGTTCTTAGAAAAAACAGGAAATCAACAGTTTTGGAAATGTCTTCTGTGACAGGATGAGAGCAGCAACAAGCCATGGAATTAAATAATGAGTTTAATTAACAGCAGGAATCAGCTTCTCATTAAGAAAGTGATTGGAGTGAAATTGGTTGGAGTTTGAAGACCCAATTGAGCTGGTCATCTGTTGGCTCGTTTCACGTCTCGTTTCTGTTTGGCTGTCATTTAATGAAGAAACAAATCCGATTCAGGGGGCTGAATCCTTAAAAACAGGGCTATTAAAAGAAAGGGCAAAGTGAAAACTGGTCACTGATTAGGAAAAGGGTTAGAATGAAAACCTGCAGCCACTGCGGCCCTCCAGGCCTGGAGTTTAACAACCCTGCTCTAAGCCACGGGTGGGCAGATTCAGTCCTGGAGGGCCGCAGTGGTTGCAGGTTTTTGTTCCAACCCAGTTGCTTAATTAATAACCAATCCTTTGTCAATTATTTATTTCATGGCTTGTTACTGCTTTAACTCTGCCATGTCAAGTCATTCTCATATCCTCGATTTTCTTCCCCTTCGTAAGGATATCATCCAAATGATTTGAAGTCTAAAACAGACGAGTTATTCTCAGTGCTTCACTTTTTTCTCTTCACTTTCCTTCCAAGTATTTAATTAAACCAAATAGTGCATGATAAATACACACAGGTGTAAATGGAAACAAGCTAAATGGGGAAATGCTGGTTTCTTTTGTCATTTGCATCTTACTGCTAATAAGAAGCAATTAAAAACCAAGACTACAGCTGTTTAAGAATAAAATAAGCAGTAAGGGTTCAAAATTAACAAGCGAGACAACTAAAATGAAGCAGTGCTTCTTATTAAGCAATTGGGTTGGAGCAAAAACCTGCAGCCAATGCGGCCCTCCAGGACTGAATCTGCCCACCCCTACGACTGGTCACAATACAGCAACAGTCAATGTTTGTGTCAGGGGAAATGTGCAAGTCACTAAGCCTTGTGATACGGTAGCCTACAATAACACAATGAGCAGCATCCTTCATGTGGATCAGGCACTGACATAATACTCTCTCATGTACAAGCAACAAAAAAATATTATAAGAAAAGTGTGCATAGAAACACTCTTCTACTGCCCCAATTGAGACATCGGACTATGTACTGATGACTGCTTCAAAACATATGACATGAAGAACATGTCCTAAAACTGCATTGGTACAGCAGTTGACACTAGACATACCATTCCTATTTGCAGTATGTTGACATGCTGGTATTTACATGTTTCTGTTATAAATAACTTTTTTTTTTTTTTTTAAACAAGAAAAACAAACTTCATATGTTTTCGGCTCATTTTTCTGGAGGTACAAATAGGAGAATAATTTGAAAAGAAACATTTTCCTTATCCTAAAATATTTTAAACAGCTAACATTTATAAACTCAGCAAAAAAAGAAACGTCCCTTTTTCAGGACTGTGTATTTCAACAATAATGTTTTAAAAATCCAAATAACTTTACAGATCTTCATTGTAAATTGTTTAAACAATGTTTTCCATGCATGTTCAATTAACCATAATCAATTAACTAACATGCACCTGTGGAATGGTCGTTAAGACCTTAACAGCTTACAGAAAGTAGGCATTTAAGGTCACAGTTCTAAAAACGCAGGACACTAAAGAGACTTGTCTACCGACTGTGAAAAACACCCAAAGAAAGATGCCCAGGGTCCCTGCTCATCTGCGTGAACGTGCATTAGGCATGCTGCAGGGAGGCATGAGGACTGCTGATGTGGCTAGGGCAATAAATTGCCATGTCCACACTGTGAGACGCCTAAGACAGCGCTACAGGGAGACAGGAAGGACAGCTGATCATCCTCGCAGTGGAAGACCACGTGTAACAACACCTGCACAGGATCGGTACATCCGAATATCACACCTGCGTGACAGGTACAGGATGGCCACAACAACTGCCCGAGTCACACCAGGAACACACAATCCCTCCATCAGTGCTCAGACTGTCCGCAATAGGCTGAGAGAGGCTGGACTGAGGGCTTGCAGGCCTGTTGTAAGGCAGGTCCTTACCAGACATCACCAGCAACAACGCCGCCTATGGGCACAAACCCACCTTCGCTGGACCAGACAGGAGTGGCAAAAAGTGCGTGAGTTTCTGCATGACAGCAATGTCAGTGTTCTGCCATGGCCAGCGAAGAGCCCAGATCTCAATCCCATTGAGCACGTCTGGGACCTGTTGGATCGCAGGTTGAGGGCTAGGGCCATTCCCCCCAGAAATGTCCAGGAACTTGCAGGTGCCTTGGTGGAAGAGTGGGGTAACATCTCACAGCAAGAACTGACAAATCTGGTCCAGTCCATGAGGAGGAGATGCACTGCAGTACTTCAAGCAGCTGGTGGCCACACCAGATACTGACTGGTACTTTTGATTTTGAGCCTCCCTTCATTCAGGGACACATTGTGAAACATTTTTAGTTTATGTCTTATGGTGTTGACTCTTTTAGTGTTCATACAAATATTTACACGTTAAGTCTACTGAAAGTAAAAACAGTTGAAAGTCAGAGGACGTTTCTTTTTTTGCTGAGTATATATGAATTCCTGTAGGACAGGGGAAACAAGCTGTACCATATGAAATGACATATTTTACTTAAAGTTTATATTTACTCAAATACACTGCTCAAAGAATTAAGGAAATTAATGACCACCATTTAACACCAAGTCAATTAAGCTTTAGGGATATCATCTGTCCATTTAGGAAGCATAAGCATTACCTGCTTTGGTGCAAATGAAAGTGACAACAGCTGCACTGGAGAGGTAACAGAAAGACAAGCCCCAGAAAGGGAATTGTTTTGCAGACAGTAGCTACAGACAATTTCTCTCTCCTTATCCTCCCTGACTGATTCTTCTCTAGTTTTGCATTTTTATAGTGTCCTTGTCAGGCAGTACCTGCAGCCGATTCAGGTTGCACAGGTAGTCCAGTTCCTCCACAATGGCACATCCATACCAGAAGACACGATGTTACACAAGGAAAGCTGGACAGGGCCATAAAAGGGCATCAACCCAGCAGCAGAACTGGTATCTGCTCCTTTATGCAAGGAGGAAGAGGAGCAGGACTGATGGAGCCCTACAAAATGACCTCCACCTGGCTACTGGTGTGCAAGTTTATAACCAAACTGTCAGAAAGAGAGTTTGTGAGGGTAGCATGAAGGCCCAATGTCCTCCAGTGTGACTTCACTGTGCAGCACCACTGGCATTTGTAAGTGAATACCACAATTGGCAGCACCACCAATTGCACACCATTCTCTTAAAAAATAACAGCAGGTTCACACTGAGCATATGTGACAGACATGAAAAAGACTGGAACCACTGTGGTGAACGTTATGCCTATAACATCATTTAGCTTGACTGGTTTGGCAGTTGTTCAGTGATAGTCAGAGAAGGCATATCCTTAGAGGGTGAGCACATACTGCCACATGCTAGACAACAGTACCCTGACTGCTGTTATGTACGGGGGTGAAATTCTCAGTACCAGTCAGACCTTATGCTGATGCAGTGGGACCTGGGTTCCTCCCATTGCAAGACATTCCCCAGCCTCATGTGGCCAGAGTGTGTAAGCAGTTCGTGGATGACGAAGGCATTGATGCAATTGCCTGGCCCGCACATTCCCCAGACCTGAATCTAATTGAGAACCTCATTACGTATGGGTGAATCAGACAGCAACTAATAGCACCTCAGACTATCTAGGAGCTCACTGATGTAAAGATCCAGGTCTGGGAGGAGATCCCCCAGAAGACCATCCGCCGTCTCATCAGAAACAGACCCAGACTTTGTCGGGAGTGAACACAGGCATGCAGGTGCCATACACACTACTGATTCACATTATGAGTTGCCATGATGAAACTGGTTGGATCAGACTGTGATTTCAATTTTTCACTTGATTTTCAGTGTGATGTTGAATTCAGCCCTCAATGGGTTGGTGATTTGGGGTTTCATTGACTGCTGTTACATCATTTTGTTTTTAAAGAATTACACAGTATTACTCAGGTGTTGTACCGTGTTAGCCATTATGAATGTAGTAAAAAGTCAGGCAAAATGACCCCTTTTATTGGCTAACTAAAAAGATTACAATATGCAGGCTTTCGAGGCAACTCAGGCCCCTTCTTCAGGCGAGACATAATACAGAAAATGGAGTTCACCGTGTTTATATACACACTAGGACAAGTAACAACATTGGAAAAATCTTTAAATGAGACATCTTAAATGTAAAAAATGAATAGACTTCTTCAGGCTAAGGTTCATTTACCAGGAGAGAAGAACAGTGTATGGTCAAGATCTTTGGATAAGAGAACTGTCCAACAAAGTCTTTTGAATTTCAATACAATGTGGGTCTGTAGACAGGTTGTCTGTGTCAGTCTAAGAGATGCAAACACTCTTCATACCTGGCTATAAAACTCTCATCTCTATTCAAGCCATGTTGTAATGTACTCAATTTTAGCATGAGTTTTACACATAAGCACTGTGGCTTTAAAGTCCCTCTCACAGTGTCCACTGCTGTTGAAGTGGGCCGCTACAGGAACATCTGTGTTGCCATGCTTTATGTGGAACCTGTGTAAATTCATTCTCTGGCGGAGTGTTTCTCCCACATAGAGTGCAGTGTCAGGACATTTCATGCAAAGAATTAGGCAGACCACATTAGATGATCTGCAGGAAAATGATCCCTTTATGTGATGTTCTAGTCGGCAGTGTGGTATAACAACACGGTCTGTATTATAAAAGTGAGCACACGTTTTACATCTTTTCTGTAGGGAGGGAGATGTGCCATTTTCTGTTGGTTCACTTAGGGAGCTTCGGATAATTAGTTGCTGCAGGTTTAGTAGTTGTCTGTATGCCAGGATGGGAGGTTCAGGAAATACATTTTTCAGTGTTTGGTCATTGTTTAGCATTGGCAGAAGTTCTTTTATAAAATTTTTCGAAGTGCTTCTAGATGTGGGTAGTAGATAATAACAAGGGGGATGCGGTTCTTGTCGTCTTTGTTTTTATATTCCAGAAGGTTCTCTCTGGGTATGGCAGTAGCTCTTCTTATTTGAGTGTCTTGTTTTGGGGGTACAGTATAACCTTGTCTGAGCTCCTGCAGTTGATTATTTCGGTCTGTCAGGTCTGAGAAAATAAGATTGTATCGTATTGCTTGGCTGAAAATAATGGAGCGCCTTATATGCTTGGGGTAGAAGCTATCACTTCTCAGTTAGGTCCGTCTGTCTGTCAGTTTGTGAAAAATTGAAGTTACAAGGGTGTTGTCTTTCAGTTGAACGGTGGTACCAAGGAAGCTGACTTCTGTTTTAGAGTAATTCAGCTTCAGCTTATGTTGGGGTGAAAAGAATTACAGTATATTCATTATGAAAATGGAGGAGGTCCTTCTCCCTGGCAGTCCAGATTATGAAGATGTCATCTATGTAACACAGATACAACATTGGTTTTAAGACGCACATTGACATAAAATCTTCCTCCAATTTTGCCATAAATAGGTTTGCATAGTAAGGTGCAAACCGACAGCCCATTGCAGTCCCCATTTGTTGCAAGTAGAAATCTTGTCCAAAAAGATAATAAATTATGTGTCAGAGTGAATTTTATCATTTCTATTACTGACTTTGTGGGTGAATCATGCTGTCTGAGGTACATTTCACATGCCAATATGCCATCATCATGGGGGATGTTTGTGTAAAGTGCCTCAACATCCATTGTGGCCAGTAAGGTTCCCTCAGGTAAGGGGCCTATTGCAGAAGTCAGTGGTGTCCTGGATGTAGCTGGTTGTATTGCGGGCGAGGGGTTTAAGGATGTGCTCCACCCAACCTGAAATATTTTCTGTAAGGGAGCCAATTCCTGAGATTATAGGACTTCCTGGGTTCCCTTCTTTGTGGATTTTAGGAAGCATGTAGAAGTAACCCATTTTGGGGTTCTCAGGAATTAAACTGTTTACATGATCCCTGATGTCAAGAGGAAAGCTACTTACTATCTTTTTTATTTCCTTCTTGCAGAGATCTGTGGGGTCTTCTTGTAGTTTGTAATAATGCATACTATTGGACAATTGTGTTTGTGCCTCCTGTATATAATCTGATGTGTTCATGATAACTAAAGCCCCCCCTTTGTCTGCTGGTTGGATCCTATCTTTTTTAGTTCCTTCCTTTAATTCCTTCTTGTAGAGATCCACCCCAAGCACCAAGACAACCACCAAACCTGCAGCAACTAACTGTCCAAAGCTCCCTAAGTGAACCAACAGAAAATGGTACATCTCCCTACCTACAGAAAAGATGTAAAACGTATGCTCACATTTATAATACACACCGTGTTGTTATACCACACTGCTGACTAGAACATCATATAAAGGGATCATTTTCCTGCAGATCATCTAATGTGGTCTACCTAATTCTCTGCATGAAATGTCCTGACACAGCACTCTATGTGGGAGAAACTAGACAAACAATCCGCCAAAGAATGAATTCACACAGGTCCCACATTAAACGTGGCAACACAGATGTTCCTGTAGCGGCCCACTTCAACAGCCATGGACACTGTGAGAGGGACTTTAAAGTCACAGGGCTTATGGGCAACTTCAGAACACAGCAAGAGAGAGAAGAATGGGAAGTCAAACTCATGCTAAAATTGAATACATTACAACATGGCTTGAATAGAGACACGGGTCTTCTGGCCAGATACAAGGATTGTTTGCTTCACTGACCCAAACAACCTGTCTACATACCCACATTGTATGGAAATTCAAAAGACTTTGTTGGACAGTTCTCTTATTCAAAGATCTTGACCATACATTGTTATTCCCTCTTGTTAAATTAATCTTAGCCTGAAGAGGTCTATTCATTTTTTACATTTAAGATTTCTCACTTAAAGATTTACCAATGTTGTTTCTTGTCCTAGTGTGTATATAAATAAACACAGGGAACTCCATTTTCTGTATTACATCTTGCCTGAAGAAGGGGCCTGAGTTGCCTTGAAAGCCTGCATATTGTAATCTTTTTAGTTAGCCAATAAAAGGGTTCATTTTGCTTGACTTTTTACTACAGTAAAGATTTTCCACTTGACCATTTTGAGATCCGATGTGTGATTTAAGTGTTCCCATCATTTTTTTGGGCAGTTTATATATGAAAATCAAGTCATTAAATCAATTTAGTTTTGCAATGTAGTTCATTATTTCATCAATAGTTTATAAAGGATTCACTGTGCTTAGAACATGAACTGAGGCCTCATCAATGGTAGATTCCTGCCTTTCACAATCTTTGCATCCCCTGCAGTTTAGGGTTTACTATTATAATTATTTATTTTATCAGGTTTTGGAAATAAAAAATGATTTGAAGCTCAGACTAATATAAGCCTGAAGGTGAAAACAACTGAAACTAGACCATGTTGCTATACCCAATTCTCTAATTTCAAGGAATCAGGTAATGGCTATATCAATCTACATGTGCAAAAAGAAATGTAGTTAAAGTGCGAAATAAAGTATCAGGTATTGAACCTTCAACTGATGCAAGTTTAAAATCCTTCATTTTATTTTTCAGTATGCAATTCAGATTTACAAATGTAGGCTAAGCGATACAGATTAAATATTTTAAAAGTTTAAAGCAACACATGCATATCCAATATGAATAATTTAAATGTTCTCCATAGAGTAGGACTCACTCATCCAACAATGACTCGTCGTCATCTTCACAATACTGTGGCTTGCACGTGGTGACACGCGTTCTTCGTATCATCTGAAATAAATGTAAAAAATAAAGTAACTGAACAATGCAACTTGCAATTTACTATTTTTTCTGCTATTTTTAATACTTTAGCATTTGTACAAAGTCATTAAATTTAGATTCTGATACCACACCACTGTATAAATAAAAAAAATAAAAAAAAAATGCTCAGTGTAAACATTAACATGTACCTGTCTTGCCATCAAGATGAATTACTGGATTCTCAGGTAGCCCAAATGCCTCACCTTTATCTGGAACAGAGGGCTGGAGCAGAACTCTTAATATAGTATATGAATTCAAATCATATAACCACTCATTAGCTATCCACACAGTATGATAAGTTATAAAATTTGACAATAGGGCTGTCAGAACACCTTTTTCTAGTCAAATATAATTTAAATATATATAAAAGTTATTTGCAAAAGCAAAAATTAACAATCCAATAAATAAGCTATCTTAACTGAAGTAGTCATGAAAATCTGTGTGCCACTAAAAACGACTGTGCAATTTTTCTGGCCACAATCTCATGTCCATACTTCATGGTCAGAAACAGCTAACTCATATTGTCAACCCTCGTTTATCGCGGTTAATCCGTTCCAGACTCTGCCGCGATAAATTAATTTCTGTGAAGTAGGATTCTTTATTTATAAATCGAATATTTTCGCAGTTAGAGCATAGAAAACCCGTTTACAACCTTCTAAATACATTTTCTAACATTATTAGAGCCCTCTAGGACATGAAATAACACCCTTTACAACAACAACAACAACAACATTTATTTATATAGCACATATTCATACAAACAGTAGCTCAAAGTGCTTTACATAATAAAGAATAGAAAAATAAAAAACACAATAAGAAAACAAAATAAATCAGCATTAATTAACATCGAATAAGAGTAAGGTCCAATGGCCAGGGGGGACAGAAAAAACAAAAAAAAAAACTCCAGATGGCTGGAGAAAAAAAAAATAAAATCTGAAGGGATTCCAGACCATGAGACCGCCCAGTCCCCTCTTTAGTCAAATGTTTAAACTGTGCTCCGTGACAAGACAGAGATGACAGTTCCGTCTCACAATTAAAAGAATGCAAACATATGTTCCTCTTCAAAGAAGTGCACGTCAGGAGCGGAGAATGTCAGAGAGAGAGAGCGAGAAAAGCAAACAATCAAAAATCAATAGGGCTGTTTGGGCTTTTAAGTATGCGAGGCACCGCCGGACAAAGCAGCTACAAGGAAGGCAGCAATGTGAAGGTAGTCTTTCAGCATTTTTTAGAGGAGCGTCCGTATCCTCTAGGCAAATAGCCTCTGTGTAAACAGCCCCTCTGCTCATACCCCTTCCGTCAGGAGCAGAGAATGTCAGAGAGAGAGAGAGAGAGAGAAGCAAACAATCGAAAATCAATACGTGCTGTTTGGGCTTTCAAGTATGCGAAGCACGGCACGGGAAGCATATCGTATATCATTGAGGAGTTTTATTTAATACGTAATATGTGCTCTGATTGGGTAGCTTCTCAGCAATTTTGCAATAGCATCCCTTGTATGAAATCAACTGGGCAATGCAACTGAGGAAGCATGTACCATGAATTAAAAGACCCATTGTCCGCAGAAATCCACGAACCAGCAAAAAATCTGATATATATATTTAGATATGCTTACATTTAAAATCCATGATAGAGTGAAGCCGCGAACGTCGAAGCACGATATAGCGAGGAATCACTGTATAGCTTATATTCTCATTAATGAAACAAAATTTTTAGACAATGATAATCATTTCCGTTTTACTGGGGTTTTCTGAAGCTACCAATCAGAGAATAACTCTCCGATCTGAAAACACTGCCTGACAGGAAAGGTGGAGCATGAAGGCTGATTCATACATTATGTGGAGGCAAAAACGGAAGATTCTCTGCTAGCATAAAATCTCACAATCCAAGGGGTAGGAAAGAACCAGAGGTTTGCATTTGGTCTGTCATTCTGCCTGAATTGACCATGGAAATTATGTCAAAAATAACAAATCCTGACAAAATCGATAATAGTTGGTTAAATGCATAAGACCTATTCAAGACAATTTGACACTGTGCTAGAAAATATACAAAGACTGGCAATGAATGTAAATCTCTCTATTATAAAAGGAAATCTTGGGACGAGACTTTCTCAGAGAAAATTTCAGGTCCCGCAAGACAAGACTTTTTGCCAAGTCCCACCCTCCTCTCAAACATTTAAACCAACCACTTCTCATTCGTGTGAATGCCATTGTCAGACACAGATCCTGCGCTCCCCAATGAAGAGGCATATCCGCGAGAATTAAAAGATTTGTTGTTTGGTGAAAGTGAAATCCACATACGTGAGTGGCAGAAAGGAGAAGCGGCTGGAGCATAGCGCCCACACAGAGGTTGGCCAGCGAAGCAAGCAGGGGGCAGAGCCCCCTAGTTTTATAAATGGAACAAATCATTCCATATCAAATCAACCAATGGCCCATGCACTTCAGACTCAAAAAAATTCTGGAAAAAATACCAGGTGTACCCATGTTAGTCAGGATACACCCTGCATTTTTTTTTTGATGCAAGACCAATACTTTCCAAGATACAGCCACTTTACCAAGGGGAGGCGGGTATTGATTCTATCCGGATTCATTTTTTCATCAAGTTTTACAAGTCCAGAGTTCAAAAATTAAAACACTGGGCAGGCTCAGACTTTGCAGGGTGGTACAATAATTGGTATAGTATGCGACACAATTACAATATTTGGTCCAGATGAACCTGCACGGTCAAAGCAGCCACTTGAAATTGACCAGAATTTAATTTAAGTTTTTGACTTAGCTATGTTTAAGACCCCAGAAACACATATCTGTAACCAACACAGAGATTTGGATTCCCTCCCCCCCAATACACAGATAACTGTAAAGGCTTTCTGAAGAAAAGCAAAATACAGAAAAGTTGGAACAGCAAACCTCTCAAATCCAAATAAATCATTTTGGATTTCATTTTCCGACATGTGAGAATGTGCAGATATTTTTAAAAATATTTTTGATTTATTCTATATTCTATTCATAGATTCCACTGTCCATTCTTTCTCAAAACAAACTTTACATTTTCTATGCAAATCTTTCATGTTTATTTCCCATCCTAAACATAGGTTGAATGTGCTATGTGTCAGTAATGGTATTCATTGAGTTTTCAATCAGTAAGTTATCAAAAATGTCAGACTTTTTTTCCTCCATATCAAATGATGATATCCTATCTCATGTTGCCGAGCAAAGGATGCAGTTCTCCATGGCCAAAAGGGTACCCGGTACTCGAGAATACCACTGTTACATCCCTACAGAAGATGGCAGACTCAAAGACAGCCGGGTGTCTGGGGAAGAGAGTCAATTGACTGTCCGAATATTCACCACTGGAGCAGCAGCTGAGATCCTGCCCTCTCATGATCAGAAGTGTCCCTCACATTAGCCGCACTGTTCTATGTTGAGTGCACGCATGATGAAAAATGTTGGATTGGTGTGATTCGTGACAAGAGTGAAGCAGAATCAGACATCCCGATATGTTTCATGCATCCAAACTATCCTGCACAGTCTCTCCACTGGCCACCTAGAGACGATATTTGTTGGGTGCAAGGTTATTATAGTTAACGAAAACTAAAATCAAAACTGAAACTATTATTAAAAAAACATTTTCGTAAACTAAAATAAAATAATTAACAAAGCCAAAATTAAAAACTAAAACTAAACGAAACTATTAAAGTAGCTGGAAAGACTAACTGAAATAAAATAATAATTTACTAAAATATTTTTAGTTTTACTTTTTGAATGAATATTCTTGCCGTTAATCTTTAACCCTTGTAAGTTTTGCAATCCTACTCTGGATAAACAGGTTTAGATAATGTATATGTTTTCTTAATCTCAGACGCTGTCTCTGTTGTTCTGTGCCTGTCCATACTCTTATTACCTGCTCCTGCTCTGCTCATTATGGGTTTACTGTTCTTATGGTGGGCTATTCAAGACTCACCACCCCTAACCTTGACACTACATGCTTGTTGTTCTTTGTTTCCCTCAATACAGCTAGGTGGGTTCTGCACACTGACTCAAGCCTAAGAGTCCTGTTCTTCCTAAGCCCTTGTGATTTTCATGAGAAAATATTTTAAAAATTATAAAATTGTGTAAAATTGTTCATATTCAGTGTCTAGTTTTGATTATGTTTGTTTTTATTAGACAAAAACAAAACCAGATAGTAAACTAGGCATTGTAGTAAGCTTCCACTAACATTAAACTCATATCCAAATCTGTTAAGTGTGCAGTTCTGTCTGATTGTGACACAAAAGTAACTCCGTAGGAGCTCCATGCCATAATTACTAAAACTAAAACTGAAACTAATATATATAAAAATAAAATAGAAATACCT
>JANRMT010061414.1:18029397-18044096 GCA_026402145.1 Polypterus bichir lapradei
CCACGTAGAATTAAGGCAGTTCTGAAGGCGAAAGGGGGTCAAACACCATATTAGTATGGTGTTCCTAATAATCCTTTAGGTGAGTGTATCTATTAAATTATCTGTCATTGTCTACTGGAGTTCTTCTACACCCCTGTTATATTTACCTTGCAGTGCACTCACTAAGGATATACAGTAGGTGTTGTGACCTCTTCAGTCATTTCATAAAGAGTACCATGCAGATCAGTATAGTTGCATGATTGAGGTATAATTTGGGAGCATTTCAAACAGTCATCTCGGCATGAATGTTACTGAAATTGACCTTTTATAAATCATCAACTAAAAAAGAAGAACTAATGAGCTCAAAGTTGAAAACAAAAAATGTGGAAAAACAAATGACAAAAAGCACGGCCACTCACAGCTCACAAGATGGTGTGTTAAGTTGCAGTCTGTCAACTCGGCTTTTTCTGCAGTAATGTTACACCCCATCATGTCACACAAATGCAAACAAGCACACACAAAAACAAGCCCCAAGCAATGCATGCCATCACAGAAACAAAAATGGCAAAAAAATGGAATGATAACATCATTATCACATGACATCCAAATAGAAGTAATATGCAAAACCGTGAAAATAGGGATTACCACCTTCTGGCAATGTTTCATCTTGCTCTGACATAGTGATAAGCATCAGTACTCCCAGAACCCATCACTTTCTTATTGTCAGGACTTGGAAAGCTCTTGCCTTTGTCTTGTGACAGTGTTTTTCTCCCTGCAGTCCTGATCATGACCAGATATAACACCAAGACACATTTAATTTCCTTTCTACACAGAACCATCTCTTATCAGTTACATTTGAGATTTCTCTTTTAAGGTCTCTTTTGCCACCCTATTTACACATTAGAGAGTTGAACAATCTTGAAACAAAACTACCCACAAAACCTTCAAAAATAATCCACATTTGCTCTAAGCTACTTGGCTGCAGAAAATCCTTAATTACCTACTCTGAAATCATAAAATATAAAGAGTTATTGTTGGGTGTAAGGGCATCTCATATATTCCAGTAGTCATACTGTAGTTTCTTTAGTTTTGTGTGAATCGTTTACAGTTGATCGAGCTATTATACCCAAGTCCCAAAGTTAATAGGAATAAATGACATCTGACAGTTGACTTGATGAATGTGACTATATGGTGTCCATTTCTTCCATCAATATGCCATCTTTCTTCTGGTGAAACTCCATCCTATGTCCTACCTCTGCCAAATCTGAATTTCTCCTCCGACAAAACATCCCCTGTCTCTGCAGCAAAATTCCCTCCTGCCGCTTTCAAAAAGACATCTGACCTCCGACAATATGTCATCCACATTCTGCCATCTAACAAAATGTCATGCTCCTTTATCAAAATTTAAGTCGGAAAACTGTGTACTTGGCTACAATGTGTGCAGGAATTTCAGAAGAAAAACAAAGTTTAAAGTGGTTAAAGCATTTGGCTGTCTATAATGTGTTCCTGCCTATTTAATGTGAAGGGAAATGTGTAGCTTGAAATAAAGATTGACAGATGCATATCTATTTTCTAATATCTGACCGCTAGTACAAACAACTGGCCAGGTTGACTGCCGTCACTATTCTCATTTTTGTGTCTAAGCTAGGATGGCGGAGTGAGATTTTGGTGGAAATCTAAAGCAGGAAGGGGTATGCTGCTTTGATGGACAGTGGATTGTGAATGGCATGTTGTCGGAGAATGGATGCTGTTTTGGAAGAGGCAGAAGGAAAGATGGAGTTTTGCCATATGGAGCAGGGATTCCATTTGGGCAGAGGTAGGAGGGAGGATGTTCTAAAGTGGACTCCATATGACCATACTATTCAGTGCATCTCCAGCACTGGCAACCATTCTGGTCCCAGTAGCACAAGAAAAACAAAGTTTCTTTGTGAAAGAGACATTAGACTCTCCTCAGATTTCCCAGGTATTTCCAGAATGGATGCAGAGTCTTGCAAAGCAAAGCAATTGATAGTTTAGAAATACATCTCTGTATTATAAAAGAAAATCTTGAGACAAGACTATTGGCAAGAGATTTTTTCAAGTCCTGCGAGACGAGACTATGGCCAAGAGATTTTTTCAAGTCCCGCCCTCCTTTCAACCATTTACAGTTAAAGACTCACACACACAGTCCTTTCACCTCTCATTCGTGTGAATGATTTTGTCAGATGCAGTTCCTGCGCTCTCAGCTCTTATAAATTTTTACGTTTTCCTCACTTTAAGTTCCCAATAAAAGTAGACTTATTATGTCCAAATCTTATTGAAGAATTTCATCCCGATGGGTTATCAACAGAAGAAATGAGTACACAGGCAATCCTAGCACCAAGAAACGATGAAGTCAAACAAATTAACACAAAAACTGCTGATCAGTTACACGGCAAATTGGTTAAATGCGTATCAATAGATTATGCAGAAACAGTTGGTGGTGATGGTGCGGAAGATGAAAACATAAACTTACAATATCCCGTAGAACATCTATAACCGTTAACACCATCCGGTCTTTCACCGGCCAAAGTACTGTTGAAAGGATGTATCGTAATGTTATAGCATGTGAAATTTTAACAGGCAACAAGAAAGGTAATGTAGTAGATCTTCAGTGGATAACATTAGACACCAAAGGAGATCTTGATATGCCATTCATATTAAAATGTTTACAGTTTCCCGTTAGAATGGCTTTTGCTATGACAATTAAGAAATCACAGGGACAAATATTCAAAAAAACCTGTTTATTTATTAGAGAGAAAGAAACAATATTCACTCACGGGCAGTTATACATTGCGTTGTCACAGAATCAAAATTCAATGTCATACTGATGAAAAGTTAACTCCAAATATCGTTTTTACTGAAGTTTTACAGTAAAAGTGTAGGTTTAAAAAGTATTTGAATGTTAATTTCAAAGCCAAACAGAACAAAAAAATATAACACAACGTGAAACATAATTTTCTTTCAATTTATTACGTTTTACTATTTTTTACTATGGTTAATTACTCGCTGTAATGTAAAATAGGTCTATTATGTATATGTAACAATTCCCATGAAAATAACAATCTGTTTAAATTGTACATCCTCTTCCCCATATGCGAGAAGCAGAGCTGCGAAGTGGCTAGCGTGTAGCACCCGTCCAGGGGTTGGCGAGCGAAGCGTGCAAGGGGCAGAGCCCCCTAGTTCTTCAAAAGATCATGTGTAATACCAAATGGGAATGTACTGTAAAAAAATGTAACTTCTAAGCAACTGAAGGCCTCTCTCACATTGGCTAATGTTCATGTTCATGAGTCCACCATCAGGAGAACACTGAACAACAATGGTGTGCATGGCAGGGTTGCAAGGAGAAAGCCACTGCTCTCCGAAAAAAACATTGCTGCTCGTCTGCAGTTTGCTAAAGATCACGTGGACAAACCAGAAGGCTATTGGAAGAATGTTTTGTGGACGGATGAGACCAAAATAGAACTTTTTGGTTTAAATGAAAAGTGTTATGTTTGGAGAAAGGAAAACACTGCATTCCAGCATAAGAACCTTATCCCATCTGTGAAACATGGTGGTGGTAGTATCATGGTTTGGGCCTGTTTTGCTGCATCTGGACCAGGACGGCTTGTCTTCATTGATGGAACAATGAATTCTGAATTATATCAGAGAATTCTAAAGGAAAATTTCAGGACATCTGTCCATGAACTCAATCTCAAGAGAAGGTGGGTCATGCAGCACAACAACGACCCTAAGCACATAAGTCGTTCTACCAAAGAATGGTTAAAGAAGAATAAAGCTAATGTTTTGTAATGCCCAAGTCAAAGTCCTGATCTTAATCCAATCGAAATGATGTGGAAGGACCTGAAGCGAGCAGTTCATGTGAGGAAACCCACCAACATCCCAGAGTTGAAGCTGTTCTGTACGGAGGATTGGGCTAAAATTCCTCCAAGCCGGTGTGCAGGAATGATCAACAAAAGTTACGTTTAGTTGCAGTTATTGCTGCAAAGGGGGGGTCACACCAGATACTGAAAGCAAAGGTTCACATACTTTTGCCACTCACAAATATGTAATATTCGATCATTTTCCTTAATAAATAAATGACCAAGAATAATATTTTTGTCTCATTTGTTTAACTGGTTTCTCTTTATCTACTTTTAGGTCTTGAGTGAAAATATGATGATGTTTTAGGTCATATTTATGCAGAAATATGGAAAATTCTAAAGGGTTCACAAACTTTCAAGCACAACTGTAACTCCATGAGCTGGAAACAGGTGTGCAGCACCATTGACCAAGACAATTTCACTTTCTACAAAAAGCAATATTTTTCTAGTTAAGAAATGAAATTGTGCATATGATGGAGAAGAAGAACAAAATGCTTGAGATGGAAAATGTAATAGTTATTATAAACATCCATCCATCCATTCCGCTATATCCTAACTACAGGGTCACAGGGGTCTTCTGAAGCCAATCCCAGCCAACACAGGGCACAAGGCAGGAAACAAACCCCGGGCAGGGCGCCAGCCCACCGCAGGGCACACACACCCACACGCTAGGAACAATTTAGGATCGCCAATCCACCTAACCTGCATGTCTTTGGACTGTGGGAAGAAACCAAAGCACCCAGAGGAAACCCACGCAGACACGGGGAGAACATGCAAACTCCACGCAGGGAGAACCCGGGAAGCGAACCCAGGTCTCCTTACTGTGAGGCAGCAGCACTACCACTGCACCACTGAGCCACCCATGATCAATAAACAACTGAACACAAAAAAATCAAATATCTCCAAAACCTCTGCATGAAATTATGTTGTTCAGGAGCTGATGTTAGATGGTAAAACCAAAACAAATAGTCATATTCCAAATCTCTTATCCAACTTTAGTGACTTTTTTCCTGACCGTTTTATCAGTTATGAAGTAGTTATTATTGTATTTCAGCCAGTGGTTCTTCCCTGGCATTTGCTTATTTTCTGCATTGTTTTGTTTCCATAACTTTTGAATTATTATTTGATTTATTGTGTATTGTAGCTTTAAATGTCCCAATGTTCCTTGTGCTATGTGGATGATTTCCCTAAGAAATCCACTTCTACTTTGATGCCACTGCTACTGAGAACTCCACCTGGCTATATATTCTGCCCGGGAAGAGACCACAGCAGTGTTTTCATGGATATGTACAAGGTGCTGGTCATAAAATTAGAATATCATGACAAAGTTGATTTATTTCAGTAATTCCATTCAAAAAGTGAAAGTTGTATATTAGATTAATTCATTACACACAGACTGATGTATTTCAAATGTTTATTTCTTTTAATTTTGATGATTATAACTGACAACTAATGAAAGTGAAGGTCCTGGCCTGTTTTGTGGGACTTTTGTAGGCCTCATATTTAAGACTTCATAATATAACAGTTATCTTCTTGTGTGGATTATAATTTTTCACATATTTGTGGAACCAGAGACAGAAAAAGTGTTTAAACTCTGGTTGATTCTATAGGGATTCCCACCACCCTTGCTCTTACAATACAAATAACTTACATTTCATTTCAACTCATAGTGTTAACATTATAAATGTAATGATATCGCTTCTTCATAAAACCATATCAGATCATTATGCATATTTGATTACTTTTCATCTTCTCATGCCCTTACTGATGAATGCTTATTTACAACCTGGAGCATTTCAAGATTCACATAAATCTTAAGACTCTCATACCTCAATTTATAGTATACTAAGGCCAACATGGGCATTTTTACAAATAAGTACACCTCATACAGGAAACAGACTTTAGATAAAGTAACTCCTTTCAAAGGTCAAGTCAGGTCAGTTTGGGGAGCATGCACTGGTACAGTTCATTGCCGCACCCAGCACATGACGAAACAGGTCAGGATCCTGGTTGGCAACCCCCGAGGCAGACACATGGTCCAGTCCCACCAACTCGAGGAAATGACCCTCTATCTGCCACAGCCAGGTGTTATGTGGGCATCCCTTTGGCCTGGTCCAGTCACTCAGGTCCTCAACAATGAAGATCCTGTGAGCCAGATCACCCTCGGGGAATCGTACCACATGGTCGTAGTGCCGTAACTGACGCTCCCTCACAATGCAGATCATGTGCCTCATTCGGGACTCCATGAGCAACCGCACATTCAACACAAAGTCAAACCAGCGGTACCCAAGGATTCTCCAAAGAGACACAGAACTGAAGGAGCCCAGTCTCCATCTCAGGTCACTGGATAGCATCCATGTCTCGTAATGATATAGCAAGATAGGAAGCATCGGTACTCTAAAAACGTGGGCCTTCGTCCTTTTGGATAGATATCGGAAGCGCCACACACCCCTTTCCAGTGACTTCATGAACCCCTTATGCTCTCCCAATTTGTCTACTGACTTCACTGCCAAAGTAAGTAAACCTCTCGACAAGGCCGACACTCTCTCCTCAGACAGACACACTGCTGATGGCCGTGTCCAAGAGGTCATTAAATGCCTGGATCTTGGTTTTTATCCTGGTCACTCACAAGCCCAGACACTTAGACTCCTCGTTCAGTCTCTCGAGAGCCCCAATCAGAGCCTCCATTGATGCCGTGAAGATCACAGCATCATCAGCAAAGTCAAGATCCGTGAATCTTTCTTCGGCAACAGATGCTCCACAGCTGCTGGACCCCACAACCCTGCCCAACACCCAGTCTATGCAAGCATTGAATAGAGTAGGAGCAGGACACACCCCTGACAAACCCCAGAATCAACTGGGAAAAAGGCAGAGGTTCTGCCTCCACTCTGAACAGCACCCAGTACCAGTGTACGAGCCGGCCGTGATATCCAGCAACCTCGAAGGGATCCCGTGAAGTCTCAGGATGTCCCACAGGGCCTTTCAAAACAGGAGAAATATTAGATTAAACACTGTGTCCCACTGCTAGGAAATTCAAAGTGGGAAAGAGTTTGTGTCTCAAAAAGACAATGGTACACAGTCAAGTGCCAGGAAAGCACTAGAGTGTGTTGAGTTAAAATAATTAAAGTGCTCCAGTCTGTTATGATATGGAGTTTCATCCAAGGTGAAATAGGTGTTGGCCTCCTTGAACAAGCTTGGGAGTAGGACAGAATCTTACCTGGTCTGCCCAGCAGAGGCAACCTTAGCAACCTTAGCTTAAGCCAGGCCCCTAAGGCAAACTGCTGGCTTCAGCTGGTGAAGAACCAAAAATGGAGAGCTGTTAAAATAATTATAAATAGCTCAAACACGGGCTGAAAGACTCACAAAGAGAAGGATGACAGTAAACCTTTGGCTTGTATGAACTGGCAAACAAAGAATCTTTATAAATTAAGGATTTATTTACAAAAATGAAGAAACAGGTCTTAGCAGATCAAGACAAAGTACAAAGGGGTTGCCTAAAATGTAAGCAAAGTCCCATAACACAAACCAGAATACAAAACAAAGGAAAGATTATCAATAAAATTCATCTTAAAATGACATCTTGCCTGAAGAAGGGGCCTGAGTTGCCTCAAAAGCTTGCATATTGTAATCTTTTTAGTTAGCCAATAAAAGGGGTCATTGTGCTTGGCTTTTCTCTACAATAAAATTCAGACAATCCAAACAGAACACAGGGCTCACATAAAACTCCAGTTTAGCTAATGATTTCCACAGCTGAGGCTTTTCAGTCAGTTCAAATAGCCTGAAAGACGGCTCAGGGGTAATGACATCGGGGTGGTCCCACCTCTTGGGGCTTCACCCTTAAAGAACATGGAATATCCGTGCATTTAAAGAGACACCACACTATTATCACTTCACTTATAAAACCAACAGAAATAACAAAGACACAAGAATAATACATCAAAATTAACAAAAACAACAACAAAACATAACATATTCATAACTTCAAACAGATACAAGACATTGTCTGCTCTTCTAACCTTAAAGTTACTGAAAATCTGTTAAGTTCTCAAAATTGCCATTCGTCGCTTCTCTCCAACTAATTTCATACAGCCTGGTTAATTAATTATGCATGGAGGACCAGATAAACATTGCTCTATTACAGTGTTCATTGTTCAAAGTTAATGGATACCTTTCTAAAAAAAAACATTTATTTTTAAAGCTACCAGTAATGAATGCCTTATAAAACAAAATCTTATATTTTTATTGTTGGATGTTTTCCTTCTTTTTGGGAATTAGGGCCAAGTGAAGAAGAAAATGTGTGGCCCGGAAATACAATGTCCCAGAGTAATCTATTAAAATCTCAGATTGTTACATTCTTAAAATAAAAAAGGAAGAGTCAGGAATATTTTTTAAAGACACGTAGCAAGTAATAAATAGCTTAGCCACACTTCTCTTTACAGAACTTATTAAAGCCCACACTGAGCAAACACTGTGATTACAAGATGCAGTTTTTTCTTTTTTATTTATAGAATAGGTAACTGTTGTGAGCACACTGTTATTACAAGATGCATTTTTATTTACTTAGAGGATAGATAACGGGCGGCACGGTGGCGCAGTGGTAGCGCTGCTGCCTCGCAGTTAGGAGACCTGGGTTCGCTTCCTGGGTTCTCCCTGCGTGGAGTTTGCATGTTCTCCCTGTGTCTGCGTGGGTTTCCTCCGGGCGCTCCGGTTTCCTCCCACAGTCCAAAGACATGCAGGTTAGGTGGATTGGCAATTCTAAATTGGCCGTAGTGTGTGCTTGGTGTGTGGGTGTGTTTGTGTGTGTCCTGCGGTGGGTTGGCACCCTGCCCAGGATTGGTTCCTGCCTTGTGCCCTGTGATGGCTGGGATTGGCTCCAGCAGACCCCCGTGACCCTGTTCGGATTCAGCGGGTTGGATAATGGATGGATGGATGGATGGATAGATAACTCTTCTAAGCACGTTGCGATTACAAGATGCCTTTTCTCAGGACAGTTCACTGGTGCGAGGAAGAGCCTTTAGCAATAAAGACCACAAATTCTACAATGACTGACTAACCTTTACAAGACCTTGTTGGTGTCATCATTTCAGTCAAGACAGGAGACACATACATTTGTTAGACGTGTTGCAGGGCAGGTCATATAGCTGTGACTATATTTGTGATTGACTGTCACATTCTTATCTCATTCTTTTGTTCACTCATTGGAGTCACACAGTACTATTTTGACCAGATTATCAATCCTGGAATCATAAATAAGATCTTAGAGTAGACATGTCATCTTTAGTGTTATGTGTCAGAATGGTGTCATTAACATTTGCCACTCCTTGTTAGTTTATGGACCGCCCAGTGATTGGAGGACAACCAGTTAGGAAAAAACAGACAGAATTTGTTTAGGCTGTAATTTTATTTTTCGTCACTCTATTGCCAGTTGGTCTTAAATCTTAACAAAAGAATAAGCATCTGTGTGTCTGTTTGTGTGTCTGCCCAGTTGCTATGTCTCTGTTAGTCCAAAAGAGGCTCATCACAAACAGTTTAAGTGATAAAATGCACTGCTTTTGGCGCAGTGGTAGTGCTGGGAGACTGTGGAAGATTGTGGGTTCACTTCCCGGTTCCTCCCTGTGCTATATAAATGTAATGAATTATTATTATTAGTATTATTTTATTTATACCAAATGGCATATAACAGAGTCATAGGCATTGCATGGTGCACTTCAAACATTAACATAGAGGTCTGCATTGATTAGAATTTCAACCCATCTTAGATGGGTAGCACAGTTAGCCTTTTAATATATGTATGTCTTTTTTCTGAATTATTAATATAGGTATATTAAGAGCTTGTTGTTATTTGCTTTTTAAAGTCAGGTGTCTCTGGTGCTGCTCTACAATCTAAAAATAAAGGTTCCAGAGTGGTTCTTTGCAGAATGATGCCATAAGGGAACCATTTTTGCTTCCCAAAAGTCATGTCCACCTGAAGGTTCCACAAAGAACCTTTATTTATTTAGAACTGTGACAAACTTCCTACAGTAATTAACCATGAATAGCAATGGCCCATGATTTTGAAAGGACTTTTGCTGCATACAATAAGAATAACTTGTTAATCTGTTAGTGTCCTTCTAGGTAGCTACCTAACATTGAAGGCTTCAGTTTTTTCTACATTATTAGGATGTTTTTCAAAGCACCAAGAATCAACTTCGTATGCAAAGACCCCTTCCCAGAATAAAATGGTGCTTTGTTAAGCAATGGTTCTACAAGGAACCACAACACGGTAAAGAACCATAAAGTGTCATTAAGGGGGAAGTATTTCTAGGAGTGTAGATTCCTTCCGGTTTCATTTGACCCTTAGATGGACTGGATAATTTCAGTGAATGGAGCATATAGTTTTCTTATCATGGTATTTTGTAGTTCTGTACTGGTGGAACAACCTACGATTTATGCAACTGTCAATGTTTTTCTCAATGGCTCATATATTGGAAGTGTCTCTTTTTGCTACTAGCATGCAAGCAACAACAACAACATAAATCAAATTGACTAGTAAGTTAAGCAAACAATGATTCGGGTTATCCAGACATCACAGAAACATTTTCTATGCCATTCTGGGGTAGATAAATGTGTCCTGCTAACAGAAATTTAGATAATGACATTGGAATCATTAAAACCAAACTGGATGTCCACTCAGTTAAATGAATTAATAGTAGTGGCAGTAGCAGTGCTATCCAGTGTACCGAGAACAGTAAAATTCTTACTGTAATTTGTAAAGCCAACGAACATGCTAACATATCACCACCCTGCAGAGTCATGATAGACAACAAAATACAGTATTAAAACACACACCTCCATTTTCTTGTATAGAGAACACAAATCTCACCTGAACTCCCTCACTTTTGAACAAAATAATAATTATTTATTTATTTTAATTTTTGATGTTTACTATGCGCCCTTTGATAATAGATGGGGTTTGTCAGGTCAGATGCCACCAATTCACACCGAAAGCGACATGGCAGTGTACCTTAACCGCCGGACCGCCCAATTCACATCGACCCCTACTACGTTTAAACGAAATAAACGCGGAGATTACGTAGCTTTCGAACAATCGCGACATCCCTGTATCACTTACGGGGTGAAGTGCATTAACTGTGATTTGGTTGCCTTTATGGTTTGTTTAGCAAGTGAATCGAGGTTCATAATTACAATAGCTGTGGATATTCCAAATACAGCGCGTTTTTCCTAGCTTTAATTAAAAATGAAGTTTAATTTTACTAGTTAATTTACAAATGTCCGGTTAGAACCGAAATATCATCAACCTCTCAGAATTTCTGACTCCTCCTCACGGATCTTGCCCTGGAGATCCCATCTACGGTCGGTTTGCTTGCCAAGACGATATGTCAATTTGCCCTTAAAGACCGTAAACTGCGTTTGACCCGGTTGGAGTAAGAGACTGGATGGGTCTTCGGCCACGGTGCTGAATAATTCCAAATCAATGTAATTAAAAAAAATGTGAAATTCAAAGAAATGTGGGGAGGCTTGTCTATAAAATGGGGAGTGGGGTTTTGTTTAAAATATTCCACTGGGTGCCGCTATAACTCCACGCGTGCGCAGCTTTTCAAAAAAAGGTACTTCTGTACTGAACGGGGGTACTTGTATACTACCTGTGTACTAAATGGACGGCAGTGAAACGTCCCCCACGGAACCCAACACCAGAATGGGTAGGGGAAAACCTCAAATTTCTATATTTTTTTATCTCAATAAATATGTTATGAATTCGTTAAAACAATTGTACGTATGTATTTCTATAATATTCCAGTTTCTGTAAATTTATATATATTTTTTATCCCAATAAATATGTTATGAATTTGTCAAAACACTTTGTCATGCCGTCCGTTTAGTACACAAGTACCAAAAAAGTGTACTTGTCAATCGAAGACATTGTTTGATTTCAAATCCATGAAAGGATGTCGAAGTCTGAAAGTGGGTGAGTAATTTTCTCCGACCCCGTCTGTTTTTGCCCAGTAGCAGTAGTAGTAGTAGTAGTCTGCTGCCTCGCAGTAAAGAGACCCGGGGTCGCTTCCCGGGTCCTCACTGCGTGGAGTTTGCATGTTCTCCCCGTGTCTACGTGGGTTTCCTCCGGGCGATCCGGTTTCCTCCCACAGTCTAAAGACATGCAGGTTAGGTGGATTGGCGATTCTAAATTGGCCCTAGTGTGGGTGTGTTTGTGTGTGTCCTGCGGTGGGTTGGCACCCTGCCCGGGATTGGATTCCTGCCTTGTGCCCTGTGTTGGCTGGGATTGGCTCCAGCAGACCCCCGTGACCCTATGTTCGGATTCAGCGGGTTAGAAAATGGATGGATTTATTATTATTATTATTAATATTATTATTATTATTAATACAGCAGAACGCCCAGAAACTATCTTTAATAATACAAGCTAGCATGCCCTGGAACACATTCTGCACATCCGTAGAGATCTTGTTGTACGTTAGTGTACGGCCGCCCGTGCCAAAACTGGGAAAACTACGCAAAAGGCAGAAGCCAGTCCAAGACATTAGGATCGCCCATTGTCGGGCACACTCACCACTTCCACGCTCATCAAGACAATAAGAGCTTCAGATGAGCCTGCGCACGTCTTTTGGATGCGGGTGAAAGTATTTGGGAACACAAGGGTAACATGCGAAGTCCACGCAGATAGTGATGGGGGTCAAAAATAAACAACAGTTCAGTAGCGCTGTAAGGCAGCATTGTCAGGAGGCGGGGAAACATCAATTCTACCTCATAAATGTAAGGATTCGCCGTTAAGAAGACATGATTTAAAGTGAAAGTGTTATGGATGATTTGGAATGTTTGGATATAAGCACTCATCTGTAGTACCATACAACTTTGACGTTTCGGAACCTTGATTCGTAAATAGCTGAATTTTTTGTACGACCACCGCGCAACCGCCGTTTTACACTTATTGCAGATTTTCTTTTTATTATTAACGGCATATAGTACAGTGAGCCGTCAGCAGGTTTAGCCGTCGCCATGGTGACTTGGGCGCAGTTGCAGAGAACTTCCATCCATCTGGTTTACAAATAACTAGCGCTTACCTGGGAAGTATCGGAGACACAGCAGGAGACATCGTGTTCAAGGCGGGGCAGGCCAATAAACACAGGTCTCTAGGTGACGTCAGTAACTCTAAAATTAATAATACTAGAAACATAACATTCTCAAAGCCACAAAATTCAGTTCTGGGTGGCCAATACAACTATGTGATTTACTCATTGCTTACCGAATGGACGGCCTTTTAATACAGGAACCTCTGTAGATAAATAAGTAGAGAAGCGTAATTCACTTTAAAGGTTGTGAAAAAATGGGTTTCAGATCAAATCAGATCAGCGAGTGAACTCTTAAATGACATTTTTTAGACACAGTTGATTACAAAGCCAACTACTGCTGCGACAAACCTGTGAATAGAGAAACTGTGCGGCAGGTGAGATTTATTTATCTATGCATTGTGTGAATCTGCTTATAGGTGGCAGAAGCTGAGATTCTATCCTGATAACAACGGGCACAAGGCAGAAACCAACACTGGATGCTATTGGAGAAGATGCGTTTCCTGTCCTGCTTTGCTCACCAACCCCCCCGGCCTGTGCTACACAATAGCCACTTCGTGTCTCTGCTGCTCGCATATGTGGATTTCACTTTCACTAAACAACAAATCTTTTAATTCTCACGGATATGCCTCTCTCTTCATTGGGAAGAAACACTTTTTTTCCCTGATGGCAACACGAATTCGACGATCTACAAGTCTCAGACTTAAAGTTTAAATCCAAACAATATATTCAATCTCTTTTAACTGTTCCGTTATTTCACAGAGTAATAATTTCCATTTGTTTGCACTAATGTGATCTTTACTATCATTTTCTGAGACTTTCGAATTTTAGTACTTTCGTTATCTCTAACCTGCTCTGCAGGTTATCGCACCAACGTTTTTGAATTCTTTACGGCATTCTACTTTGTCATCTACTCTTTGTCTTTTATTTCCTGGCCTGGGTGTGGTTAAATCTCTTGGCACAAGGTCTCGTCTCGTGGGACATGAAAGTATCTCTCTGAAAAAGTCACATCTTGTTCCAGGGTAAAAAGTCTCGTCTCGTCCCAGGATTTTTTTTATTATAATAGAGAGTATATAATAGAGAAGAATATAATATAGGTCCATTTGGACTATAACTAGTGTATAAGGCAATTTCAACCTTTAGCAGGTGTTCTGAACCCCAAACCCAGAACACACTGCGATGGGCGGCCGGGTCCCATGCCCGGCCAGGACGCCCCTTCAACACTGAATCTGGGGGAGCCGCCATGGGATGCACTGTACATCCCCCGGAACGCGTGGTGGCAGCCCTCCTGGGTTACATCAGGGCCACAGGTGTGGGACTTCAGGACTCAGACCTGTTGGACTCTGTGGCCACCACCCGGAGGAGCTGCACAGCTTAACGAGCCTCAGTGGGCTGGAATGCAGCCACACTCGGAAGTGCAGCCTAATTAGGCCAATTACCACCTGGAGCACTTCCGGGAGGGCTACAAAAAGAGCCTGCAGCCCCTACTCAAGGGCCAGAATCGGGAGGAAGAGCATGAGGTTGCCTGGGAGGAGGGGAGAGGAGGAGGAGGAGCAGCAGCAGCAGCAGCAGCAGCAGCAGTGGTGGTGCCGGTGCCTGAAGAAGGGTTTTTGGTTACTGTGAGTGCTTTTTGGACTGTGTATTGCCTGTGGGGTTCACAGGGAAGATGTGCCCCACAGGTGAAGAACAATAAAAGTCTGGTGTCTTTAACACGTGCCTCAGTGTGAATCTGTGCCGGGTCAGGCGCATATATACATAT
>JANRMT010061414.1:18045280-18076858 GCA_026402145.1 Polypterus bichir lapradei
ATTTTCTTCTTAATAAAAATTTTAATGCAGTACTTCGCCGCTGCGAAGCGCGGGTATTTTGCTAGTATATATATATATATATATAGCACCTTATTCACAACACCTTTTTTACACACTAGTTCCAGTCAAAAAAGACATTTATTTTTCACAATACGTTCTCCTGATGGCTCCAATTCACTACATTATTTTAAACATATTACTGGGAGTAGTATTATACCTTAATCCCTCCAGGCAAGTAATATGCTCTTCTGTAACCAACTCTGACTTGCCTGGCTGAGGCAAGCAGGCTACTTTTAAAGCCAGACTAGGAGTACTTCCATTGCAAGAGTATAAGCCCTTTTGGGTCAGACGGAACCTCAACAAGATGGGGAGCCTCCCCCAGGCAGCTCCCTCCAGTGGCACCCAAGGACCCCAACAGGGCTGCCTGCTGGAACTACAAATGCCATGCAGTTCTTCAGATGTCCAAATGGCATCTTCTCCTGAGGGATGCTGCCTCCTAGTGTACTATAGGAACAAATGGCCCTGGGGGGGTAGCCTTCCGTTGTCCATCCATTATAATGGCATCCCAGATGTGTAAGGCAACATCATCAATCACAACTGGGATTCCAGTCTAACCCTGACTTCTGTAATTTTACATATATGTATATTACACATTTTATTGGCTAACTAAAAATATTACAATATGCAAGCTTTCAAGGCAAGTCAGGCCCCTTCTTCAGGCAAGTTGTACATAAACATTACATCTTGCTTGAAGGAGGGGCCTGAGTTGCCTCGAAAGCTTGCATATTGTAAACTTTCTAGTTAGCCAATAAAAGGTGTCATTTTGCTGAACTTCTCACTACATCTGTAATGGCTAACACAGTACAACACCCTAGTACTACAGATACAGTATATGTACATACTGTATATATTGTCATGCATGTGTACCCGGGAAGTACCTTCCTGGCTCTAGTGAGGTAAACAATTCCAACACAGGAAGGGAGGGGGCGCTAACACTAGCAGTATTGTCTCTTTTCCTGGTAGCATTGAAGGACCAGTTCTGTTTGGCACCCCTTCACTCCAAGAAGGTCTGCCCCTTTTGACACCAGAGCTGTAAAAACCAAGCAATCAGTGAGCCAGGCATCAGACCATGACCGGCAAAAGAGAAAGACAGGGCAACCAAATCCCAAACCACAAGATTCTATGACAGAATGAGGCTAACAAGAGCCATTTGTATAGCCAGCTGTATTATTTGTTGATTTTAAATGGGATGACCCAGGTTGTGCCCCAACTGTAAGCCTGCCTACAACAGTCTGTTCCCAGCCATGTTACAATATAAATGTGTGTGCATTTGTCTGTATATATGTGTGTGTGCACATATATCCATCTTATTTCTCCAATTCTGGGTAAAGTGGATCGAGAGTGAATCATTGCAAGACACAGTCATGCATATGCACTCAGTCACACAGGGGCAATCAAGACACAATAGTTAATCTAAGATGGGGTGTAGGAGGAAGACAAAACAGGCAGAGATTTGGAGATCATGCACAAGCCACACAGAAAGTGCTCATGCAACAGAAGTGCTAAATACTATAACCACATACCACCTTATGGTGTTTCTTTCTATATAATATGCTACTGTGGCTGTTCATTTGTCTGTCCAGGATTTCAAATCACCTGTAGCTCGCAAAGCATTCGAACTATTGACCTGAAATTTGGTACACATGTACTACGTGACTTGACGTCTACTATCTGCTTTTGGAGTGATGATTGACCTCCAAGGTTATTCCTCTTAATATTTTTATTTTATTGTACTATTAACTCTCGGCAGCGGCCAGCAGGGCGGCCGTGTGGCGCATGTGTACAGATGCCGTTCTCATCCCTACCACCTTCGCTGTCACTTCATTTACCTCTTCATATCTTAAATCATTCTTGAGGTAGATTGAAGACTTAAGTGCCAGCTTAAGTAAAAAAATAAAGAAAACGTATTAAGTAATTGCAACACAAACACTGACTTGACCAGTTTTAACACAAAAAGACGCGGACGAAAGCAGAGAAAAAGTGTACTGCTAGAGTGGAGAAAAGAAGAGCTGCTCAGGAAGCAGCAAGCGCATCAACCTCTGAGCAAATGAATGCTAAACGTACAGAGAAAGAGGATGAAAACTAGGAATGCTCAAGTCAAGCGTGCGCCGTTACTGGTATATACAGTCATATGAAAAAGTTTGGAAATCCCTCTTAATTTTTTGGATTTTTGCTTATCATTGGCTGAGCTTTCAAAGTAGCAACTTCCTTTTAATATATGACATGCCTTATGGAAACAGTAGTATTTCAGAAGTGACATTAAGTTTATTGGATTAACAGAAAATATGCAATATGCATCCTAACAAAATTAAAGAGGTGCATACATTTGGGCACCCCAACAGACATATGACATCAATACTTAGTTGAGCCTCCTCTTGCAAATCTAACAGCCTCTAGACGCCTCGTATAGCCTTTGATGAGTGTCTGGATTCTGGATGGAGGTATTTTTGACCATTCTTCCATACAAAATCTCTCCAGTTCAGTTCAATTTGATGGCTGCTGAGCATGGACAGCCTGCTTCAAATCATCCCATAGATATCCAATGATATTCAAGTCAGGGGACTGTGACGGCCATTCCAGAACATTGTACTTCTCTATCTCTGCATGAATGCCTTTGTAGATTTTGAACTGTGTTTTAGGTCATTGTCTTGTTGGAATATCCAACCCCTGCGTAACTTCAACTTTGTGACTGATGCTTGAACATTATCCTGAAGAATTTGTTGATATTGGGTTGAATTCATCCGACCCTCGACTTTAACAAGGGCCCCAGTCCCTGAACTAGCCACACTGCCCCAAAGCATGATGGAACCTCCACCATGTTTGACAGTAGGTAGCAGGTGTTTTTCTTGGAATGCGGTGTTCTTCTTCCATCATGCAAAGCGCTTTTTGTTATGACCAAATAACTCAATTTCTGTCTCATCAGTCCAAAGCACTTCCAAAATGAATCTGGCTTGTCTAAATGAGACTTTGAATACAACAAGTGACTCTGTTTGTGGCGTGAGTGCAGAAAGGGCTTCTTTCTCATCACCCTGCCATATAGATGTTCTTTGTGCAAATTGCGCTGAATTGTAGAACGATGTACAGATACACCATCTGCAGCAAGACGTTCTTGCAGGTCTTTGGAGGTGATCTGTGGGTTGTCTGTAACCATCCTCACAATCCTGCACATATGCCGCTCCTGTATTTTTCTTGGCCTGCCAGACCTGCTGGGTTTAACAGCAACTGTGCCTGTGGCCTTCCATTTCCTGATTCCATTCCTTATAGTTGAAACTGACAGTTTAAACCTCTGAGATAGCTTTTTTGTGGCCTTCCCCTAAACCATGAGACTCAACAATCTTTTTTTCAGATCTTTTGAGAGTTGCTTTGAGGATCCCATGCTGTCTGTCACTCTTCAGAAGAGAGTCAAAGGGAAGCACAACTTGCAATTGACCACCTTAAATACCTTTTCTCATGATTGGACACACCTGTCTATGAAGTTCAAGGCTTAACAAGTTAATCCAACCAATTTGGTGTTGCAAGTAATCAGTACTGAGCAGTTAGATGCATTCAAATCAGCAAAATTACAAGGGGACCCAAATTTTTGCATAGCCAGTTTTTCACATTTGATTTAATTTCATCTGCGGTGGACTGGAGCCTTGCCCTGGGTTTGTTTCCTGCCTTGCGCCCTGTGTTGGCTGGGACTGGCTCCAGCAGACCCCCGTGACCCTACAGTCAGGATATAGCAGGTTGGATAATGGATGGATGGATTTAATTTCATACAACTAAATACTGCTTCACTAAAAATCTTTGTTCAGAAAACACCCCAGTACTCAGATGTTCCTTCGAAATGAAAGACATACCACTGTTATCTTTTTTGTTGAAAGTAGAGTAAATTATTATGCAGGCTGAGAGGGGTTCCCAAACTTTTTCATATGACTGTATATATCTCTCTATTATAATAAAAAAATCCTGGGACGAGATGTGACTTTTTCAGAGAGATACTTTCATGTCCCACGAGACGAGACTTGGTGCCAAGAGATTTAACCACACCCGGGGCCGGAAATAAAAGACAAAAAGTAGATGACAAAGTAGAACGTCTTAAAGAGGTTCAAAAACGTTGGCGAGATACACATGCAGAGCAGGTTAGAGATTATGAAAGTTCTAAAATTCGAAAGTCTCAAAAAACTGACAGTAAAGATCGCATTAGCGCAAACAAATGGAAATTATTACTCGGTGAAATAACGGAACAGCGAAAAGAGATTGAATATATTGTTTGGATTTAAACTTTAAGTCAGAGACTTGTAGATCATCTAATTCGTGTTGCCATCAGGGAAAAGTAGTGTTTCTTCCCAACGAAGAGAGAGGCATATATGTGAGAATTAAAAGATTTGTTGCTTGGTGAAAGTGAAATCCGCATACGCAAGCGGCAGAGACGCGAAGTGGCTGGCTTGTAGTGCAGGCCAGGGGGGTTGGCTAGCAAAGCGAGCAGAGGGCAAAGCCCCTTTATATATATATATTGTCAGGGATGCCAGGGGCAACGACCCAGCCGGGATGCCTTGAGGGACTGGAAGAGGGTCTCGCCCACCCTGGATCATGTGGGGGCCGCCATCCTGGTTGCTTTGGGGGCCACGGGTAGAGGGCTTGGAAGCCCAACCCTGTAGGGGCCCGTGGTCACCGCCAGGGGGCGCCCCAATGCCTTGGGGACCCTGGACCTCAGCACTTCTGCCACACCAGGAAGTGCTGGGGGGAAGAGGAGCAGGGACACCCGGAGAGCTTCCGGGAGAACAGCCGGCACTTCCGCCACACTGGGGCGTGTCCAGGGAGGAGTGCCGGGAAACACCTGGAGCCCATCCGGGGTGAAATAAAAGGGGCCGTCTCCCTTCATTCGAGGCTGGAGTCGGGTGGAAGCAGGACAAAGCAAGAGAGGAGAGTGGAGGCGGCCCGAAGAGAAGGCATTGTGTGGCCAGGACTGTGTAGGGTGTGTGTGCACTAGGACTTGTAAATAATAGTTATTGTAAATAAACGTGTGGTGGTGATTAACAACATGTCCGTCTGTCTGTGTCCGGGCCGCGTCCACAATATATATATATATATAAAGAGGGAGAAAGAGAGTACATACATACTGTATTTGTGTGTGTTTGTGACCACGTGTGCTCTGAAATTAACAAGTATACTGTGTAGGGTTTACAACCTGGTGCCATTATGCAACATACAAGTGAAAAAGATATCTTAAAAACAATAATAATAAAACTCTCATCAAGGAGTATGTGGTAATGTCTGCTGCCTATATGGCACCCTGGCTTTGAATATTGTAACCAGTTATCATCTGTGAGAGATCTGCATGTTCTCCTTGTGTCTGAATGGGGTTTCTTCTGAGTACTCTGGTTTACTAGACAAAGTCCCATAGATGTGCAGGTTAGGCTAACACAATGAATGAAATTGGTCTTTTGCAGAGGTGTATGTGAATTGATTCTGCAATGGACTGACAATCTGTCCAGGGCTTATTCCTGCCTTCTTCTTGATGCTGCTGGAATAGGCTCCTTAACCCCAAATCAGATAAAGTGGGTGTGAGAGTGTTATATTATGATATTCTTGTAATAGTAGACATTAATTAGGGTTCCCCTTAGAGTTAATAATGTTTATCTAATCTAAAAAGAAGACACTTGAAAGACACTAGGAGAATAATTCAAAATATTTAAAATTCGAATGATGTACTAAAAACAAAAATCACTTGAAATAAGAGCTCACATGGTGTGGTAAATGAATCTATCAAAAAATCTTTTATTTCAAAAGCATTCCTCATAGAGTACATCATCAAAAGATACTTTACAAAACAAATAATAGATTTCCAAATAAAAACATTAAGTACAACACGCTCAATTCGTGACAAAAGGTAAAAGAAATAAACTTAAATGTTGAAAAATAAAGCTGAACTAAATATTTAGTAAATGTCAATTAAATTCTTTTCAGAGAATTCATCATTGTAGATGAATATGTCCAAAAAGCAACAATTAAGATGTGGGTCTTCATCTTTCATCAGGGATGAGTAAGAGTGTGAGAGTGGATGTGTGTGTATGAGTGTGCCCTCTGATGCCCTCTCACCATAAACTGGGCCTAGCAGGTACAGAAAATAGATGGATGGGTCATCTTACACTTTTTTAGTACTTTCTAAATTCTACTTAGTGTATCATTCCAAAGAAGCATCTTGAAATTGATTAGTGACTAGGTTCTTGAGCTAATGGCTCATGATAATAGGAAAAGAACTGAGAGAAGAAACCATATTGGGATGTGTGCAATGAGAATAGGATTCAATGAAGCGAGATCGAAACTCAAACAAGTGGGAAACTGGGCTAAGTGTATTTGCACTGTAATGTAGCATGAAGAGTATTTGGGATTGGGACCCAGGGGATACAATAATGATTTGCAGCAATTGGACTTAAAATACTGAAAGAGATTCTCAACATAATGAATGTCACAATTAGAACAGTTGGAACTGATCTCCGAAAAATATGGAATCTTAGTGTAGAGAGATGAAGGTTAGGGTAAATGGCACCTGCATTCACAGTAGACAGAATAATAATGCAGGTAAGTGTAAATTGTACTATGCGCATTGGAAATAGAATTCTGAGTTGCAGTTATGGTACTGAGTATTAAGTGTACTGGGATCAGTGACGTGGAAATAAGATAAGAGGAGTGAATAAGACTAGGAATTCAAATAGGGCATCATAGATAGGAGAGAGTTATAACTGGGATTCAGAAGAAATGAAAATATCAGTAGAAAAATTGTGATTAAAGGTGCGGCGATAAAGGACATAGAGGAGTGCAAATAGAGCTTGGAAATGCAGAAATCAGAGCTAATGCCCGAAAAGTAGGATTTAGAATCATTTTGGCAGTACAATGAAAAGTGCATAGTGAAAAAGATCCCCTTTAATAAGATTCAGTATTGTGGAAATGAGTCAACACGCATCAGGTTTGTTGCAGTACGAATAGTGTGCTATCAGATACTTGTGTGAGGTAACTTACATAGAGATATCGTAGACCATGGAAACACACGCGCACAGATATTTACGCCCACATTTTTCATCTGTTGCTTGTAAGTTTGGAGGTAGCGCATTTCAGTATCATTAGAACTACCAAGTAGCTTCTTTCTTCCCAATAAGTGAGAGTGTTCAGATTTCTGGAGAATTATTGAGGACAGATGACGACTTTTCTTCTCACCTTAACATTCTCTTTATTGGGGTATTGGAGACTCAAAATACTCACAGCATGTGTATGCCAACATGGTGTTAACCTGCGTTCTTAACTGGCCTTTTGGAATGAGGTACCCTTAAGTGTTTTCTTTTATTTAAAACTAATAATACATTTCCTATCTATCTACCTAGGAAAAGCTTGGGTTGCTGCAGGAAGATGTGCTGGTGAGGCCATCAGTACACACTTATGCCATGGTCTGCGTTTGGATCCCAAAACTCCAGTGCAGCGATGCAGACATTGTGCTTTAAAAACTGGCATCATCCTTCAGATGAGACATAAAACCTGATTCTGACTCTGTTTATTCATAAAGATCCCTTTTTTCCCCATCTTTCGAAAAGAGTAGGGTGTTCTCCAATGTCCTGGCTAAACTGGCTACCGAGGTCTTGTCAGGCCCTTAATCACTCCCTAATCAAACTGACCAACTATCTCTTTCACCCCTTCACCACCTAAAAGCTAATGCATGGTGAGTGTACTGGCACAAAAATGACTGCCATCACATCATCCAGGTAGATTGTTGGTAGTGGTTGAAGTAGATCCCCAATAGTTAAATCAGTTATAAATCAGTTATAGTAGGTTAGAAAATCGCTATATAAATGTAATTTATTATTATTATTATTATTATTAACTAACAGTTGCCTGAGGTCTCCAGGACCGTGGCCTTATTTTTGACTTTCTCTTTTACAGTTTTAATCTCCTCTGTTGTTAACTGGACATAACTCATTAGTTAATTAATGGACAGATATTATTAGTTTCCATTTATGTTTAATCATTTTCTACCTTGTTCTCTGTATGTCAGATCTGTTTTATATGAGTACCAGTTCTGTATTTAGCAATTAGTATAATCTATACTTGTATTCTGAGGAATGTTCATAGTGCTCTGCTCCTGCAATCTGTGGAGAGTGATATATGAAAATACAGTAAGTTGTATTATATTGTATTCTATCTATCCATCTATCTATCATGTAGTCTTTTTACATGTATCTTTCTTTCTCTATATTGATGTTGGGTCTCTCAAGAGATTGCTATTAAAATAGGGATTGAAGAAGGATTCTTAATTGTCCGTTCTTTGGTCAGCGGACCCTATAAATGCACCTCACAGATGGCTTAGCACTGTTTGGGTAACGTGTAACAATGCAATAGGATGTCCAGCCATTATCTTCTACCAGTAATGGTGCACTGCACGTTGACTTATAGTTTTCATACTCCTTCTCTGTATGTTTAGCATTCGTTTGCTCAGAGGTTGATGCGCTTGCTGCTTCCTGAGCAGCTCTTCTTTTCTCCATCCTAGCTGCCCGCTTATTCTCTTCTTTTGTCTGCATCTTGCTAAAACGGATTAAGTCAGTGTTTGTGTTGCAAGTACGTCTTCTTTAATTTTTCACTTAAGCTGGCACTTAAGTCTTCAATCTGCCCCAAGAATGATTTAAGATATGAAGAGGTAGGGGAAGAGACGGCGAAGGTGGCAGGGATGAGAACGGCACTCGTACACATGTGCCGCACGGTCGCCCTGCTGGCCGCTACCGAGAGTTGATTCTACAATAAAACAAAATAAAAATAAAAAGGAATAACAGTGGAGGTCAATCATCACCCCGAAAGCGGATAGTAGACATCACGTAGTATATGTGTACCAAATTTCAGGTCAATAGGTCAAACAGTTTGCGAGCTACAGGTGATTTAAAATCCTGGACAGACAAACGGACAGCCACGGTAGCATATTATATAAGAAGATGCCTTTCATTAAAATGAATACAGGCTAGGTGAAGTTTTGACTTTGTGCTGTTAGATTTTAATGCTCTTGCTGAAGCTTTGTTTTTTACAGTGGTATTAATAGCATGCAGTATCAGATGGTGACATATAAAGCAAATAAAATTGCAGTATCAGAAGGACAAATTAATTTCAAAACGTCACAGAATAAACTGAGGAACTGTGTGTTTTTAGACTCCCACTCTATTACGTTCTGGCTGTTTACCTGTTCTTATTATAGCCTTCCCCATTTATTTGCTAACATGAATGACGACGGAGTGCTGCTACAGTCCCTAATATCTTTATTGAAGCTTTGACATCCTGGGTATGCATTGCAGGTGGTGAGAAGGAGAAAAAGAGACCCAGAGCTGTTAATGACATTTGACATGTACAGAATTAGAAGGAAAAAATATCTGTGCATGCAGACTGTGAGACATACAGACGCCGAAATGACGAGTCAAGAGCAGATTCAACATTCAGGCAGCAGTGTACCTCACAGAATTTGCAGTGTTTATATTTGTAACTTCTGTATCTATTTATTATATAAATATATACTTACAGTAAGTGCTTTGGAACACCCATACTATTTCCTGCTTGCTTTGATTGTATTTGGGGTCTTATAAGTTGCTGCAGTGGTGCTCGATGCACAAGAACATAATTTGGGCTTTTCAAGCCGCCCTCCATGCCCTGCTTGCCCCGCCCTTCTTTTCGCAATCGCCACGCCCCATCCCCTTTGTTGACACTTTCTACCTCTGCTCCCACCCGCTCTTTGTTGAGGCGAGGGGGCGTGGCCACCAGGCGGGAGCGGCGCGGTGGTGACGCCTCCGCAGCCAACCTGCCCCGCCTCCTCCTCACTGGCAGACAGGAAAGGAGCGCGAGGAGCTGACGTGTTTTGCGCATTTCCTGCATTAATATTCCCACTCGGGTGGGGAAACGGCAGAGCGCAGGAAACCGCGGCGGCGGCGGGGAGAGCGATCCGCGCACAGCCGGACGGGACGCAGCGCCTCCTCCGGAGCCCTTGCACATCTGCCTACCGGAGGACGAAGCCGAGCGAGCGACGCAGGAGGTGCTGGAGAGCAACGGACAAGCCCCTCTCGCACTTCTCCGGTGTGCAGCCCGTGTACCGCAGCTGCGGCTCTTGCGTTTCTTTTTCCCCGTTTTGAGCCGCGCGGTACGGGCGGTGCACTGACTTGCAGCTGCCGCAGGAGACAAGCATAGAACCACGAGTAAGAAGCGTCTCTGTTGATTTCTGCATCCTTTCAGCGCCGCCCCACCGCCAGGAGTGGGAGTGTCAGGTTGCCCGGTAGCAGGGTTTTGGCTGGGGGGGAGGGGGGGGTCAGGTGCCGGACGGTTTGGACTTTGTATCCTGGGGGTGCAAAGTGGGGAGGCTGGGGGGCCGAATGATCTCAAGTGCCCTACTGGCCTGACTGCATCTCTGATGTCCCAGAGGATTTTGCTTTCTACACAACCCCACAACCCAGACTGTAACGCCTGTGAATCTGGGATAGGGGGTGTTTTTCACATTCCCTGCTAGCAAGCTTGCACCTCCATTGGAAGTAGTAATTCATTCACCAGTTGGACTACACATCCTTTAATAGTGGAGTTGGCTTCCATTGTTGCACAGCTTGGATTACATTGCTAAGGAGGTATTAGGGCCTTTCTTCATTCAGAATTTTTTTTTAAACTCATCATGGTGGTCTTCAACGGTGTGTTAAAGATAAAGATTTGCGAGGCTCTGGACCTCAAGCCTACAGCATGGTCCCTGCGACATGCTGTTGGACCCCGGACCCAAACCTTTTTGTTGGACACCTACATGGCTCTGAATGTAGATGACTCACGGATTGGACAGACATCCACCAAACAAAAGACCAATAGCCCTACTTGGAACGATGAGTTTGTGACAGAAGTCAGGGATGGAAGGAAAATTGAGCTGGCCGTTTTTCATGATGCACCCATTGGTTATGACGATTTTGTGGCAAATTGTATCATCCAGTTTGAGGACCTTTTGCAGAATGGGAGCCGCCACTTCGAGGACTGGGTAAGGTCCTACATGATAATCTTTTTGAATGGATATGAATCAGTGGATGCTTAACCTGTTATTGGGTGATGTTTAACCTATAGTTAGGGTTTAGCATCTTTAATGCTGGGAGGATATTATGATGGCCAGTGATACAGTAATGGTATCAAATAATTGAATGTTGCTGATTACTTTTATGGTGTCAACAATACAACGATGCAAGCATGCAAAGGCATCTGCGGTTGTGTGTGCACATCACAGTCATGACATGTAACTATTTTTATTTTATCTTGCAAACATACCCATAAATAAAAGAAACAAGTGTGACAAAAGCACTTGCTCAATGCTGGGGATAAACCGTAGAGCTGCAAATAAAGACAAGATGCCTAACCCTTTCATTGATATTTTAACATATATATAGTAACTGGAAATTATGGCATATTGTTAGATGTATGAGACCTTTCACTTCTTGGTCAGTAATGTAATTTCACATGATGGTCTGGTATCATTCATAGAAATGGAATTCATGTAGAAAGGGGTGCACATGATGCTTAACCAGTTAGTGGGCATGTTAGCAGCATAACTGCAGATAATGGAGAGGGCAGATGCATGGCCGTTAATCAGGCTTTTGGGAACAGATCAACAAATGATGTAGAATGTGTATGCAGGACAATTAATAGTAGGTTTTCATGCATGTGGCTTTTTCATTAGGTAATAACATTCTGCAAATGGAAATGAAAGAGGGCTGAATGTATACCATTTAATGTAACGGTCAGCAGAATAGTTGATTTTATATCATTCATTGCTTTTTTTTCCAACTGACAACTGGATTCCCTCAAAACAAAAAAAATATATATTTTTTTTATCCCTTGGTTCAGGCTAGGTTGGAGGGGGAGGTTTGGGTTGTTTTGTACTGTATGTTTTGCTTATTGTTCACGTCCTGTCATTTTGTCATTATTTAATAAAAAGTTGATCACAAAAAAAAGAATAGTTGAAAACACAGTGGAGAAATTGTTGGCATTGTTGCCTCATCACTTTAGTGCCCTGGGCTCTCAACTTTGCCCTGTCAATGTCTATATGGAATCTGCATGCCGTTGGCTTGTCTGCTTGGATTTGTCTCCTCAGGATACTATGATTTTCCTGTTGCATCTTAAATAAGTGCAATTTGGTTCATTTGTAATTTTAAAATTGGCCCCATAGGAGTAGGTGCGGATGTATATATCATTGAGCCCTCACTATGACTGGCATTCTTTCCATGACTGGCTCCTCTCTTCCACACAAAGGTGCTGGGATAGGCTCTGACCCTAAAGCAGTTTTGAATATTTTATGTATGACCCATAATTCATTTCTAATATCCTGATAATGGAGGGGCATGGTGTGTGCTCCTTAACCACATTTTCGTAACAGAATAGCGAGTGATGTAATGTGATTGTAACATTTAATGGTCCACAAAAGCTACAGTTGCCAAAAAAATGTGCACATTGAAAGCATTCCTTTTAGTTGGTTGCATGAGGAGAGAGGAAATGATGGAGGTATGTGTGTGTAAACGTCTTGTAGGAGTCAGGCACACATAGTAACCATTGCTGTGGACCTTAATCCGGTGGACAGGAACACAACTACAAGTGATAAAGTAGGGTGAATGCGTGAGCCTTAACATGGCTCAATAAGTGAGCAGTAAGTGAAAATGTTTTGTGCAAGATCTTAAACATGGTGCTTATTAACAGAACTGCAGTTAATGCACAGATTGGGTGTGTCTCTTAACAATGGCACAGTAAGATAACTGAATGCAAGTGTATGACTATTTAGTCACACTTTAGTAACTAAGCAGCACATTGCATTGTAGTAGTGTTTAATATTTGATCAAATGGTCAGGAATTGAGTCACAGATGAATGAAATCTACCATTTTATTGGGGTTGTTAAATTCATCAGCAATTATTATTACTGTCTCACAACTCCAGCCCTGTCATAGTCTGTGTGGACTCAGCACATTCTCTCTGTGTTTGTGTGGATTATTATGTGGTACTCAACCATTTCTTTTACATCTCAGAAGTGAATCTAATATGATTATGAACATATTCGCTCTGTGTGATTGCTTGTGAGTATAAGCACTAATGTACCCACTAATTGTCCAAGGTTAGTTTCTGCTTTGTGCCTAATGCTTCCGTTATATGTCCCAGGCTCTGTAACCCTGAATTGAATTAAGCAGGTCTGCTACGGGTTGCCTGAAGGTAAATGAAAGTGTGTGTGTGCGCCTTTAATACATATATTGCTGATCTTAAGTAGCGGTGTTAGTTACACATGCTTATATGTATGTAAAACACTGAGAACAAAAGAACAGTGAGTGTGTGACCTTTAACCTAGCTGCAAGCAAGGAAGCTGCAAGTGATGCTGTGTGAGTGGTGATCTTTGGTTCACTCTGGAAGAAAGGTGTAGCTCTTTTTAACATGCATAAATGAGGGGTGTAGTAATGGCCTTGTGCTTATAGGAGAATGAACATTGACCTCTCACGTAAATAGTCAGGACATATCTTGGATTGTTAGTATCACCTTGAAAATGGGGATTGGACTGAGAATCGGTTCAAAATCAAGCAAAAGTGTTTTCTTTTGGTAAGTCACCAATTGGAAGACAGAAGCTAATGTGTGAGCAGCATGGAAGATAGTCAGGTCATAGTAGAGTTTTGATTTTCACTTTCACCTTCATGAATTCTCTCTTCACAACCTCACAAAAAAAAAAAAAAAACAACACAAGGTTCTCTGAGTTGAAGATGCCAGCATACAGCGGTTTCTTGTTTGCCTCATTTATTTAAAATCTTTACTCGGAGCCACTGTTTTATTTTGTGGTTTAAGAGGTGTGGGCATTTTGGTTTTTACTTATTCTGAATTGCAGACAGACTGCAGGTGCATAGCAAGGTCTAAATAAGGATGATTTTAATATATACCTTCACAAAGGTTTGTTTCCATCAATCCTGTGCTGCTGGTATTTGCAGTGCCATATTGCTTCAATAATTCCTGAGGCAAATGTGCTCTGTGTGATTACCACAGATTTGTGAAGTCAGCTAGGCAGCTTACCCACAGTGTTTGATTAGGGTGGTAGGGACTGAGCTCTGGGTCCCCAGTGACATTAAGCTATTTTTTTGTTTGATTTGTAGCGATAACGCTTGTGCTTTCAAATTACGGCAAAGTGCTTTTCAAACATCTGCTGAAGTGCATGTCAGGGTCAAGGGCAGGTCCACCACCTTGTAGGTGGGATGTGTTGGAGGGCGTGTTAATGTATTTTGGCTGGTGCAGTTTGCCTGGAGAGATGCAGGAATCGCTTAAGAGCAGCTTGCTGTTTGCAGCTTCAAAAAGAATTCGGCAAGCAGACAAGTTGGAGACCGCTACAGTGTGAACAGGAGGCCTAGCCCACTCAGTGTACACTTGCAAACAATCCACCTCCTCAGTGATTCGTGCTGTTTTAAAGCTTTAGCTCTTCGTGCCTCATCTTGTCATATCTCCAAACTTTTAGTGCTGTAGGCTGCACTGTGTGGGCCCAGTCAGGACTAATTTGGCCCTGCCTCAGCCTGCAGATTTGACTATCTTGAGCAATTCTTCACATAGACTCTTTCCTGAGGCCATAGCATGAAAGTCTGTTTGTAAATTAGCAAAAAAAAAAAAAAAATGACACAGTCACATCCATTCACCCATAAAAAGCAAATTTAATTTATGGATCCAACGTCAGTAAAATGGAACCCACATCAATTTATGTGATGTGCATTTAGTCTCTTCTCACATCCATGCTCAACTGTGGACAGTAGGTGCTTTTTTTTCTTTGAGCACTGCACCTACAGTGCATTCCCTTTAGACTGCGGCACCCTGTTTATTTTTAGGTAAAAAGAGCATAGTGTCTGATTTTGTAACAGAACACATTTACTTGACTTACCTTGACGGTCTGTTCACAAGGCAGTTCCTGAATGTCACATTGAGGGAAACTGTAATCACTGTTAGCTTGTAAACGTTAAAATGGTTAATTTGACTATGTTTGCAAATTGTGTGGCCTAATGATATTTTTAAAAAGTGGTTTACAATTGTTGTTGGTTTGCTTCCGACATGTCTTGCAAAGATTTTTTCCTGTTTAGTTCTTTTGCAAGTTGGGTTTGGAAACAAGATTAAATAATGTAGGAAACATCAAATGCAAGCATGGCTAATCTTATTAGTAATGTGGCCTATTATTTCAGGAGAATATGCAAGATTACCAGTTCAGTGTCCCCCACTGGCTGTGTTCTTAGTTCTCTGCACATCACCTAATCTGTATACATTCTAACTGCATAAAAATAGTCACTCTGTGAAAATATGTACAGTCCTTTATGCTCTCTTTAGAATAGTAATGATTCTCTTCAGACAGCAGTTAAATCCGCTGTGCGACTCTGCTTAACATTTCATTTGATAGCAACTTGGAGCTTCTCCTAAAATTAAGCCTTTTGTTTGAGTGTCAGTACTATCATTTGCAGTGCGTGTAGACTATACAGTACGGAGGCATGGTAAAGTGGAGGTGTGATTTTTTTATTTTTTTATTTCTTTATTTATTTTTTTTAACGTTTTCTACATGGTATACTAAAAGAATAAGAATTTATCATCATAATATTAGAAAACGCCCCTTCTTCATTGAAAAAGTTAGGATGCTGCCTTATAGTCTTCTCAACTCAAATGAGAAATTAATAAATGATCCGACACATTTCTTATAGAATTTGCCAAAAAAAATCTTGATTGGAACCCGTTTCAGAAGCCCGTCTTTCTTCTTGTTCTTCCCTTCATTTCATATTACCAGAAAGCCTGTGTATACACATTATTTTTAGACATCGAGGGGAAAAAAATTTTACTGTTCATTCATACTCCAATAAACTGATAGCTCTTTATCACGTTTTCTAAGAAGACTTTTGTGGCTGTTGATTTTTGTTAAAGCAACATGTAAAATTTGGAGCTTCATATCGAATTGCCTAATAACATGCTTAAATGTATATTTTATTGGAGACTGTTTATCTTAGTGTTAACCTACAATATTGTAGCTATCCTGGTGTTCCTTTATTTTTAGGACTACAATTTAGAGAAAAATTACATTTTTTGATAATAGAGGGATATCTCTTTTATATATACCCTCACCTGCTTCCCCAAAGAGTTAAGTATGTGCTTGACAGGCAGAAAGTACAACTATGGCCTGGAATTCAAACCATAATGTTGATTTTTTTAAATTTGCATATATATGAATCCTTGTGTGACCCAGAGCAATTTCCTTACCCTGAATTGGGTCATTTTGTAAAAAATATATGTAGACAGTTGGAGTAAAGTCTTATATTTATAAAGTGTATAAATATAAGGCTTTGTATAAAGTTTTTATATAAAAGTTTTATATAAAATGCAGTTTTTCTTTCATATTTAGGGTTTAATCTTCTAACGGCATACTGGTATTTCTCCTCTTGCTTCTCTTCTTGAACGTACAAAAACTGTACTCCTTTTTTTTTTTTTAAACATTTGACCATCTAAGAAACTATTTTATCGGAAACTCTGTTATATAATAAAGATACTCTTGACTAATGTTCACATAGACACAGTTTTATTATTTATTAAGAAAAACTTGTCTATGTAACAGAAAAACACTACTGTCTAAGTGCAAATGTAAGTAAACATTTCAGTTCATTATGCAGTGGCACATCCTTCAGCAGCTGTGACTGCAACCAAATGTTTTCTATAATTACTAATCGGTCTTGAAGATCTGTTCTTCTGTATAAAACTGTTTAATCTTTTCTAGATTATTTAGGAGTCTTGTGTGGATTTTCATTCGACACCTAAAAAAAAAATCTTTTGTTTGGATTTTTACGCTTTTTACTCTTTGTCTTAGAGACTGATGTTTTCCTCCAGAATTGTATTGTTTGTAATATACAGTATATAAATATGCATGAATGCTTATATCCATTGATCTCTTGTATTGTCTAGGTCAATGGCAAGTCAAACACCCATATCTCTAAAACTCCCACTTACATGCTTAGTTGCGGGAGAGTAACATTTTTTTGGTGGTAGGCAATGTTAGATTTTAGCCAAATGTGGTGGTGTTGATTATTCTAAAGGAAATCCTTCCAAAAATGTATGGGATCATCCAAGGGTTTTTTTTTTTTTTGAAAACTTAAAACAAGCTGTGATGTTATTACGTAAGAACAAAGGTTTTATACTGGCTACTGGCCCACACATGCAATAAGTATTCAGCGTGAAAGGTGTGAACATTGGCAACAACCACAGCAGGAGAGGTCTGGAGATCCTTGCATGTAGTTCCAGAGTTCTTTTTGCACATCTTGTTTGGATTGTTGTGTTACTCTGCTGGTTAATATTGAAGGATGAAGATGTTTTGGTAGAGTCACTTTAGCCTTGAATTTTCTCATTTGTATTTTGCTTGTCTTAAACACAGTAAAATAATGAATTCCAAAGCTCTTTGTTTTGGTTTTGTTATTGTCTTCAGACAGATGAGCCATTTGTCAGAGGTGGCTGGGGTGGCGACCCGGCCAGGACGCCCAGGAGGACCGGAGGAGGGCTTGCGCCTTCCTTGCCTGGGGGCGACCGCCCTGGTTCCTTTGGGGGCCACGGGTACAGAGCTTCGAAGCTCCACCCTGTAGGGGCCCGTGGTCACCGCCAGGGGGGTGCCCCCATGCCTTTTATTGCCCTGGACCTCAGCACTTCCGCCACACCAGGAAGTGCTGGGGGGAAGAGGAGCAGGGACACCCAGAGTGCCTCCAGGGATACAGCTGGCACTTCCACCACACGGGGGCGTGTCGGTGGGAGATTGCCGGGAAGCACCTGGAGCACATCCGGGTGTGAATAAAGGGGGTCGCCTCCCTTCATTCGGGGCAAGAGTCGGGAGTGGAGAGGACTGATCTTGCTGGAGGAGGCAAGGAGGCGGCCTGAAGAGAAAGTAAGGCATTGTGTGGCCAGGACTTTGGGGGTTTTGTGGTGCACTTGACTTTTGTATATAGTGTGAATAGACGTGTTTGTGGGTGACATGAACGTGTCTGCCTGTCTGTGTCCATGCCAACCTCCACACATTATAACACTCTTATTGAATGATGCATAAAGTTAAGGTCCAAACTGATTAAGCCTCTTGTCTTAATGTAAGTGCAGTAATTTTCAAATACTCTCCTGGTGATTGAATCTATGGTGGTAAACAATGTAACCAATTATTTTAACATTTTAAATTATTGAATAAACTAATCAAACTTGCTTTTAAATATGAACTAATTCTTATCTTTTTGTTTTACTGTTGCTTGCCTTCATTTCTAAGCAACATATAATTTGTGGATAAGCACTCACCGGCCACTTTATAAGATACATTTGTTTAATTGCTTGTTAATGCAGATATCTAATCAACCAATCACATGGCAGCAACTCAGTACATTTAGGCATGTAGACATTGCCAAGATGACCTGCTGAAGTTCAAACTGAGCATCAGAATGGGGAAGAAAGGTGATTTAAGTGACTTTGAACATGGCATGGTTGTTGGGGCCCGATGGGGGTACATTGGTTTCGGTTAACGCAGGGAAGCCGCCTACCAAATTTCATGAAGATGGGGCCATAAATAAGAAAGTTCAAAATGGCGGACGTTGTCGACCGTTATAACCGTTACGCGTAGAATTTCTAAACGAAACCTGCTAAACTTTTGTAAGTAAGCTGTAAGGAATGAGCCTGCCAAATTTCAGCCTTCTACCTACACGGGAAGCTGGAGAATTAGTGATGAGTGAGTCAGTGAGTGAGTCAGTGAGGGCTTTGCCTTTTATTAGTATAGATAATAAAGTCAACTTTTGGATTTTTATCTGGTGTCTGGCGTCTAGTCCGAGGGTTCAAGGGGACGACAGCGCCCCCTGTCTATCACAATAAGAAGATATGTATATGTGTATATATGTATATGTATATATGTATGTATATTTTATATATAATGTAACTAGTGGGCTTTGCCTCCTGCTCACTTTGCTCGCCAACCCCCGGGTCTGCGCTACACCCTAGCCTCTATGTAGTTTTGCCGTTCGTATATGGGAATGTGAATGTACAATTTAAACAGTTTGTTATTTTCATGGGATTTGTTACATATGCCTAATAGAACTAACTATTTTACATTACAGTGAGTAATTAACCATATTAAAAATAGTAAACTGTAATAATTTGAAAGTAAATTATGTTTCATGTTGCGTAATACAATTTTGTTCTGTTTGGCTTTGAAATTATCAGTAAAAACTATTTTTGGAATTAAATTTTTGTCAGTATCACTTTGAATTCGTTTCTTTCTCTCTAATAAATAAAATTACTTTTCGATTGTTTATCTCTGAGATTTGTTAATTGTCTTTGCAAAAGCTATTCTAACGGGAAACTGTAAATGTTTCAATGCGAATGGCATATCAAGATCTCCTTTGTTGTCTAATGTTATCCCCTGAAGATGTACTACTGTAAATTACCTTTCTTGGATACATCCTTCTTTCTACAGTAATTCTTGCGGTGGAAGACCAGACAGGGTTAACGGTTGTAGATATTCTTCAGGATATTGTAAGTTGATGTTTTTGTCTTTCACATTTATATGCATTTAACCAATTTGCTGTGCAACCAATCATCAGTTCTCACGTCAATACGTTTGACTTCATCGTTTCTCGGTGCTCGGATTGCCTGTGTACTCATTTCTTCTGTTGATAATGCTTCGTGATGAAATGGTTCAATATGATTTGGACATAATACGTCTTCTTTAATTGGGAACTTAAAGTGAGGAAACTGTTAAAATTTATAAGAGCTGAGAGAGCTGGAATTATGTCTGTCAAAAGCATTCACACGAATGAAAGGTGAGAGGACCGTGTGCATGTTTGAATATGGTTGAGGGGTGGGCGTGACTTGAAAAAATCTCAAGGCCAAAGTCTCGTCTCACGGAATTTGAAAAATCTCTTGAAAAAAAGTCTTGTTGAGACTTGAAAAAATCTCTTGAAAGAAGTCTTGTCTTGTTTTTATATAATAGTGAGATATGCAGTTTGGCCTTGGTCTAAAAGACCATTGATAGAAAAGAAGATAACAATCTCATCTGAACTGTCCAAAAAAAGAATTTCCTACATTAACTTGTCATATGCTTTGACCTTTGCTTTTGAATTTTCTCTCTGTCAATACAGCATGGTCAGTGAGGCATGGTTTAGGGAGAGCGAGTTAATTTTTTTTTTCGGTCTAGATTTGTATGAATTGAGCTGATGACGAACAGTTTCTGATGTTTACCTTTACAGCTGCCCTGTCACTGAGACAGGACCCCTGCCAATGGTTTACATTCTTCTGGGTGCTTTTGTATTGTGATTTGCACCCAGGAGAGCCTGCCGCTCGCACTGATGCAAAGCCAAAGTAAATGATACCATCAGATATGGTGACTTAATGCTTACTGCTAGCTCCAAGTTTTTTTTTAAATTTTTTTCTCTTCGGGTTACCTATGCATAGTTTATTCAAGTGGTTGCAGTAAATTCATACTTTTGATTTGTTCGGTACTGTATTTTTTTTTTTGACATCTGTCTTCTCTAATTTCTGTTTGTGTTAAAGAAAACATTCAAGTTCTTGTTTTTATTAAAATGCATTCAGAACCAAAGTGAATGATCAATAACAGGTATAGTAGTCCTGTGAAGCAGTCAGCGAACGTTTTGTAGGGATGATTGTCATTGAAAGTGCACATATGTTTAATGTCTGAAAACATTAAAATAATGCTTAATGATCATTTATATTAAAGTGTGTCTTTGTGCAGGTCCCCTTCCTGGAGAGATAAGAAAATATGCATGACACTTAGTTTCTCTAAAGCCACTTCATTTGATAGAACAAATTCTAAATTTACATATGGCACTGTGTGATTAACCCAAAATGGCCATTTTATAATTGTAAGTGGATGGGCACAATATAGAGATGCCCTTTCATAGCAAGTACATAGATTTTTATAAGATTTTTGAGGCACCGGTCATAGGGTATCCTCTTTGACTTAACCCTGCCTTACCCACCCCCTTAAACTAAATAAACCTAAGATGGCATGTAGTTTGAAACCAATACGTCAATGCAGATTTAGTGAACTAGAGTGGCTGGCCCCTAATGCAGAGCCATGTAGTTCATTTCCTTTGCTAATATCAAAAATGACATGTTGTCAGAAATGAATGTATTCAAATCCTGGTTCCAAAAACGATGTTGCACAGAGAATTGCAAGAAGTCTATTCTGCATTTTTTCTAGCCAGGATTTCTGCAGTGACTCTGCATTTCTTGTGTAGGTAATAATTCTGTCTAGCAGGTTATCGGTTTAACATTTAGACATGTCTCTTCCTTGGCTTTCACTTAAAGTACAAAAGTGATTTTGGTTACATTACCCCAATTTGGTCAGTTTTCGGATGTTGTGAACAGTATAGGAATCAGTGGCCCAGTGGTAGCACTGCTTCCTTGCAATAAGGAGACTGGGGTTCACATCCCGATTGTTTCCTGCATGGATTTTGCATGTTCTCCCCATGTCAGTGGGTGCTCCTGTTTCCTTCAACAGTCCAAAGACATGCAGGTTCGTTGAACTGACCATGCTAGTGTGTTTGAGGGTGTGTTTGTGTTCACCTTGTGATAGACCAGGGATTGTACCTGCCTTGTGCTCTATGTTTTCTTGGATTGGCTTCAGCTTCCCTGCAACCTTGCCCTGGATAAGCGAGTTTAGAATATACATAGATATATCTGAATCATTTCAAAGATATGCAGATGAAATTAATTGGTTACTGTGAATTTGCTCATTTTTAATGAGGGTGACTGTGTGAATGACTGGCACCCCATCATGTTTGGTTCCTACCTTTCATCCAGTGCCTGCTGGCTCCCCATTGCCATGAAATGGATAATTGGGTTAAAAGTTGGAAAGGTGGATGCTAATATAAATCTAGACTAGTGGTTTTGCAAAGCTACCTGTGTAAAATATCAAGTGAGGTATTTAAGAAGCAGTTTGGAGAATATGTTTGCAAAGACGTTGTGAATCTTTATGCTTCTAGAGTATGAAGTATGAACTGGCTAGTTTCTTCATTGGATTTGTCTGTGAGCTATGTTTTGACATTTGTTTACTGGTACTCCATTTTCCATGAAACAGCCCATAAGATCAACATTTTCTTGTTAGATGCACCATTACTTTATGTATGCAACCGTGCAGCTTGCTAATTGGTTATATGGCCCTTCTTAAAAGGACAAGCAAAATCTGGGCACACAAGATAGTGCATTAAAATGTATTTGTTGCTCTTACATTTTAATGGCTTGGGGCTGTGGGCTGCATTCATGCATGTCACACTCTGGGCCCTCATTTTTAGAGTTTTGCACAATTCATGTGGTCTTTTCGAGTTGTTGTTTCAACAAAGTGCAAAAGACTGTGAATTAATATTTTAAACAAAATCAGACAAATACACTGTGACATCTCTACTTCTGTATTTATACGAACTGCAGTGTTTTACTCTGAAAAACTGTGCTCTGCTATATAGGTGAAAACGGAACACAAAGTCGGTTTCAATCCCAAAACAAATTTGTAAGTCTGGGGGAATAAGAACTTTTTCTACTTTTGTCTTGGGACAAGAGATGTGAAGAAAAGGGAGCACTCTTTTTGGTGAAATGTTTACTTCAATATTATTAAATCCAGCCTGATGTTGCAAGGCAAGTTGAAACTGAGTAAAAATGCAAAACTAGCTTTCATGGAAGAGTTTTTCAAATTTACCTCCTTTCTGATATATATATATATATTTTTTTGTTGTCTCTGTTTGATTTATGCTGTCTCTGGCCACATCACCTCTTTTCTTGTGTCTGAGTGAATTTGTCACATGACTCAGAAGCTAAACAATAAAAGAGTTGGCTTGCACTGCATGTCGAATTTCATCAGTGATGCACGGTAAATTTGATTATTGAAAACAAAGTCACTAGCTATGAAGAGGATTATGAGAAAAAACTTGCTGGAAATATCGGTATTCATTGGTTGACCCCTACTCATCAAAAAATGTCATGCATGATTTATAGGAGCTTTCTGAACAAAGCAGCTAAATAGTTTTCATTCATGTTGGAAACCAGTACCATTGTGAGTGGTCTGTTAACTGCCACAGCATATCTATGACCCATGCTACCTGCATGGCTGTAAAACAAGGACTTGTTAATCCAATGTTAATCACGTGAACCTTTAATGTAATTTGGAAATACAGAATTTAACCTCACTAGCGTCTTATATGTGACAAAACATTCACAGAATTTCAGCATATTATCTCATTCACCTTCAAAAGGAAAGTGAACAAGACCTTGGCAAACAGTACGTTGACATTATATCTAGAACATGCATTATTCATCCATTCAATTTATTAAGTTTTTTTCATCTTACTTAATTTATTACAAATGTATTAAATAAAATTTATTATTTAAGTACGCTTTTCTTTTTATTTTGAGTGGCAAAAACTAAATTTGAGAAGGCTGAAATTTAATGCAGACTTGAAGATATTAAGTCCAGTGGGGTAGGACAAAAAAAGTTAATTATATAAACCCTTTTGGGGACAAATTGGTTTCTGTGAGTGGCCTGAATGAAATAGTGATAGGTAATGGCAGTCCAGTAATACATAGCCAATAAAACGGACTGAACAATACAGGGCGAGTCAAAATTATGTTAACATTTGAAAGGCAGAAACAGTTTATTCACAAAACATAGTTCATATGTGCAAGATGATTTACAAGAATGTCTCAACCTGTTCGCCATCTTGTTCAACACATGTACCATGTGTGGCACATAAATTGTATATAAGTATATACATAGCAGTACCATTAGTGTTAACATAATTTTGACTCACCCTATATATAAATGTTCAGAATAAAATAAACATTTCCTTGTCATCGATACATCAATGCCATGACTAGGGTGGACATCAATTAATTTCAGTATTTTTTTAGCCTTTTGAATGCTATTTTTTTACGTCTTTTTTGTCACCTTATTGAGAGCCGTTGTTGGTGCTGCTTCCCGTGTTTCTAGGGTTGTGACTGCAGGTAATCAGCACAATGGGATAAAAGGACAGCTGGGGGTTCTTTTCATTATCTGATCTGCTGATTACAAACATTTAAAAACAATGCATAAAAGAAATTTTTGTTATTGTGCTTCTTGCAACTTTCATTTAGTTTGACCTCTTGCCTGTCTTTTTTTTTTTTTTACTTTGATTGTTGACTCTTATTGGAAATTGTTAGCTAGGTTTATGTTTATTTATCCATCCATCCATTTTCCAACCCTCTGAATCCGAACACAGGGTCACGGGGGTCCGCTGGAGCCAATCCCAGCCAACACAGGGCACAAGGCAGGAACCAATCCCGGGCAGGGTGCCAGCCCACCGCAGGACACACACAAACACACCAAGCACACACTAGGGCCAATTTTAAATCGTCAATCCACCTAACCTGCATGTCTTTGGACTGTGGGAGGAAACCCACACAGACATGGGGAGAACATGCAAACTCCACGCAAGGAGGACCCGGGAAGCGAACCCGGGTCTCCTAACTGCATGGCAGCATGTTTATTTATCTCGGTTTAATTTTTTTACACAATTTTCTCAGTTTAGCTCAGTAAATATCACCTCGTTGATTTTTTTGGCAGGGAGGTGAATTGACATAGTCTTTAATGTTCTATATATCGTTGCACCATACAGGTTTCTGAATTCAATATATGCATCTTTTAACACTAACCTTTAATCATGTTTGTGTTGGTTATCTAGTGCCCATGCCCTTCCTGCTTCTCCTGTGTAGCATTAACACACTAAATTATTTACATTTGACTTACTTGCCAGTGTTAGGAGTAGCATAGCATTATCAAACCTGCCTAATCCCATTCATGTTTGCCGGGGAACAGAGCATATCCCATCTGAATCCTGTGCAAGGCAGGAACTAACCCTGAACAAGATGACGGTGTATAGCAGCCCTTGCTTAAGCACACTCCTCCTCTCACACAGGGCCACTTTGGAATTTAACGCACATCCTTGGGGATGTGAGAGGAAACCAGAACATCTAGAAGAGATCAGAGGCCATGCAAGGAATAGCTGGCTGTGGGATTTAAACCCAGGGTTGTGGATCCATGAAGCTGTAGCACTAACTACTATACTGTAGTGAAGCCCCATTCTAACTTGCTTATACTAACATAAATTTCCCAATTTCTTATTTAGGCATGCAAGCGAGAATTTCACTGTACTCTGTACATCCGTCCATCCATCAGTTTTATTTTAACCCACTTATCCAGAGCAGGGTTGAAGGGAAGGTATGTGTGATGATCAATCTAAACTTTGACCAGTGGAATGCATAAATGACATTAGTACTGGAACATTATTAATAGTTAAAACAATTTGGGGCATGGAAACTGGTGTAACAAACACCAAGCCTTGTAATGATGTGGCATTCTAGTTGACGTGTGGTAGGAGACTGTACACTGTGAACTGGTCCACCTAGGAATCGGGTCCCTAGCTTCCCAAAAACCATTGTTAACTGGAAAATGCTGACCATTTTGGAGATATTAATAAGCCATCCTGTTTGTTTTCGCTGTGTAAAGTGTGAACAGTTTACAGGGACTTAATCAAGCACGCTCACCAAGAGTTTTTATTTATGGGGAACAAAGTGTACTTCGAAGCTCGGTGATGTACAGGGATTATTGGCTTACCTTCAGCTGTCTGGGAAGAGTGGAGATGTGCTGATACATTTAAGTGTGTTTTGCGTGCAGCCCCATACATCCAAGAGCCGCACAGATTTTTTCAAAGTGCATAGTCTTGTGGTTCAGTTTGCCATCGTATTTAAAGTGATGTCACATCCTCAGCTTAGTTTCAGAAGCAACATCTAATTTTCCAAAAACATTTTGGTTAATCTAGAAGAGCAAAAATTCTCTTAGGAAAAATCTGTCAGGTTTTACCTCGTCAATTTCTTTCTTTTTTTTTTTTTATCACTTTGAAGGATTATGCCTTCATAAACAGCATTGCCACAATGCCTCAAAGCCTCAAGACATGTCACTTATCCCTACTTGGATCTTGCAACAAATTTCTTCTCTGGGTTTGGTAGTGCAAGAGCATTCCAAATTACCCAGCTGGTGGTCCATTTACAGATTTATTGTCAAAAACAGGGAGTGAAGTTATAAATGTTATGCATACACTGACTTCACGATGTAATGTACCTTACAAATTATGTATTGTTCACATAATTTCTGTGGCCCTCCACTTCACATATTAAAAAAAAAAAAAATAGAACAAAGTAAAAAATTGAAAATCTTATCAGTATAAAGAGCAGGTTTGTCCTTGTTTGCATCCTTTTCCATTCAGTGTAATCTTGTAGACAGATGGCAATACTCCACAGTAAACTGAAGTAGTGCATTTTCAGCAAGGCACATCTCACAGTGTATTGGAAATGAGTATGAGTGTGAAAGCACCAACATTTCAAATGCTGTTGCTTTTTAGGTCAAGTAAAATGCTGCACGCATGGCATATGTTTAAATGGTGTTTATGCTGTGGCAGCATGACCATCCATGAGTTTTGCATTACAGTGGAACAGAAGTGTATTAGAATAATAATATGTGACCTTTTGAAACACTGGAACATTTCAGCTCTGGAACACAGTAATGCCATCTGTGCCTTTATTATGAAGGAGGCAAGAGTGTAAGGATGTTAGATAACTACAGTACTCGGCTCCTCCACAGACAAGCAGAATAGAAATAATTTTTTAATCCAGTTTGATTTGAAGTGTCTTTTGTGGGTTAGTGATGCTTTCTATCTGCAGTTGCCAGTAAATGCAGACAGAGGAGGCCTTCCTTCATACTGCGGATGGACAGATACCACTCAGCGAGTGATAACTTGTCTTGGTCCAGTGCCTCCTCTAGGCCCTCTACTGAGTCTAGACACCGTTTTATGGCTTTTTTTTTAAATGTAGCAACTAATCTCAAAGGTCAAAAGGCAAACAATTTAAGATGGGGACTAGGAATAAAATATAAAAAAAGTTGCAATACTGTAAGGTGTCTGAAAGTAAAACAGTAAGTGACTGAAATCTTATTCAAAAGAAAAAAAGAATATGTAGCAATGGAAAAACTTAAGACAGTGTCAACAGTAAAAAAAAAACAAAAAAAAAACTACTTCACAACAAAAAATCCTCTTTGTCAGGCTAAATCTAACAGTTTCTGACAGTAGGATGAGCCGATCATGTACAATAAGACACTTTTTCTTTGATTAAGTCACTTTGTGTTTTTTTGGAGAGGTTTGTTTAAAGGTGTCACCTTGGTTAAATCTGCAGTTGTCATGTGGGTGTTTTAAGCAAGAGTGTACAAATCATAAGTACATCATTATATACAGATACATTGCAAGCAAAAATCATCGTCCCAGAAAAGCACATCCATTGTAGACTTTAACTTATGTGCCTTTTGTTGTTATTGTATTACTGTCAGCATTTTGAAAAGCCTTGCCAGAATTTAATTCTAATAAAGATTCATGACAATAAACGTTAACTTGAAGTGAAGAGTACCTGCCTGAGCCTACTATCCTGAGAGCAGACAGCGTTCTTCTCCACTACTGGGTGAACACTATAGCCTGATTCGCTTCCTTTGCCACTTTGGTATGAAAGCTTCTGTCATCACTATGTGTGAATGTGGTCAGTGAGGGGCTTTTTAGTTCAGCTTCAAGAGTTGTAGATAAGAAAAGAAACAGATTGATCTGTGATAGAGCTGAAATGTTATTTTTTTCAGAGAAACTGCTTCTAACCTTTGGAAGTTGACTTAAGCACTTTATTTCAGTTGCCAAGAATTACAATTAGGCTGCATAATTATTTAACAAATCTAAGTAAAATAACACATTTATTTTTTCTTAAACATACATTTTACTCACTATGGCTTATTAAATAAAATTGTGTTGTTCTCATACATTTGGCATCATTCCCCCCACCCCCCCAAATAAACACACTCATTCAGTGCTTGGCATCGGCCTACAGTGTTTATGAAGTACCTGGTATCACTATTGACTGTCAAAAAATGGTACTGATGCATCCTTACTTCATGCCTCTGCTAAGATGGCAAATGGCAGTATGCTGCACTACTAACCACTGGAGACTTCTTCGTCTATAATGTTCTACCATCTTTTACTGAAAACCATTTGACAGCAGCTTTTAGGTGCCTCTGCAGTGCTCACTTCTGTCAGGTGTGAGAGTGAGTTTATTTTTATATATGCATTTTTTATAATGATTTTTATTCTATGCACTTAAAAACACCTCTGCTTCCCACACTCCTGCTTCAAGATCCCCAAACACGCCTTGCAAAACAATTTCTAGCAGTGCCAGCAGCTGCCATGTAAGTTGCTCTGGTAACAGACAAATGTTAATAAAATGTACCTAGCAGATGCTAGCACTGCAGTAGCATTTTTATTGGGCAAAAGGAATATCTAGTAAGCTTTGATGCTGTGGTCCCTTGGCATCACGTTTATGAAAATTCAGTTTTAAAATTCTGCCAGCATAATTTACTGAAAGCCGTTGCTGAATTTATTTTTTTGGACGTACGTAGTTTTAAATATGCTACCTTATAATAGGCAGTGAAGTGAAACTAGCTGCTCAGCTTGAGTTTTAAAATAACCTGTGAAGCAGCAATCAAGATTTCCCATACTGATAAAAAAGGGCAAATCCAAATGGTATTGCTTAGAATAAAGTCCTTCATTTACTCAATGTCCCGCCCTCTACCTTGTGAAACACCCTAACAACAAGCATTTAGATATATATACACATAAAGTATCTTATATATATATATATATATATATATATATATATATATAATATATATTAGTTTTGTCTAAATGTAAAAGGGCTGGTTCCTAGATTCATGCCAGTGACAAACACTGGCCAGAGGTATCCGAGTAACACCTGACAGGAAAAGAGGCTGACGAGAGGTTAATGAGATCAAATAGATTAGAGGAAAGGGAATCGGCCTAGTTCCACTTGACAAGAACACATACTGATTAAAGAAAAGGATGCAATCTCAGTTATGCCGCATAAAAGACGTAGTGGTGTGAAGAGTACAATAGTCTTCAGCAGGCAAGTGCGACCATTATTTGGAGAAAATATGTGAGAGGGGTGCAGAATCCTGATGCAAGTGTAAATTGATATGTCAGCAAAGGAATTGTCTTGGAAAAAGTAGGGAAGTTCTGCTACTTATGTGACATGCGATGTGAAGATGGAGGTGCAGGCATTACAGTGATAGCAAGGGTGACGGGTACATGGAAGAAATATTGTGAGTTGTCCCCTAGTAGTTAGCAATATATGGCTTGATGCAGCGTAATGAGTGGAAGTTTTAACTTTTTACTAGCACACTAAATCTATACTAATAAAAGGCAAAGCCCTGACTGACTCACTCACTCACTCATCACTAATTCTCCAACATCCCGTGTAGGTATAAGGCTGAAATTTGGCAGGCTCATTCCTTACAGCTTACTTACAAAAGATGGGCAGGTTTCATTTCGAAATTCTACGCGTAATGGTCATAACTGGAACCTATTTTCGTCCATATATTGTAATAGACTGCAGGTCGATGACCGTGGGAGGCGGAGTTGTGTGTCTCATCATCACGCCTCCTACGTAAGTACGTAGTGAACAAGGAAGAGCTCCAAAGAGCGCTGAACAAAAAATGCATTTCACAATTGAGAAGGCAGCAAAAGATTATGAAGCGAGTTACGCATACAAGCATATTCATAAGTGCAGCTACTGCGGAAACAACGCACGGTGTGAACCGTAAGTTTAAATTAAGTTTATAGACATGCTGCCTTTGTCATGCCTACGACGAATACGGTATTGTATAATAAGAAGACACGAGGTATAAACGAGACTTTGGATCACTTTGTAACGGAGTTAAAATTGCTGTAGCAAGAAACTTTTAAGTGCCGGGTCTTAGCTAACATTAAATAAAGCCGTGGACATCACGAGATAGCACGAGCACAGCTGAGAAGCTTTGATGCATGTACTCCGAGCGGCTCATGTCAACTGACTTTGCAGGACTGGAAAAGATTAAATTAAGTTCATACACACGCTACTGCTAAATATTCGCAGGCAAATCCACAACTTAATACCGGGAATGCCTGTTAAACATCTTACATTCACGAGTACCGATTTGGGTGGTAAACACTTCGATGAATGAAACCTGTTATCTTTACAACGGTTGACAAACACGAAATATAACTTGAACACAACACATCCTTCAAATACGAACCTGATTGAAAGAAATAATGATAATCAAATCTTTGATGACAGCAACACTTATAACGGTCACAAAACTATTACATTGACAATCATGTTATTTTTAAAATGAGGCTTCGATGCATGTACTCCATAACGCATCAAAAAAAAATAGCACATTTAATCACACTTTGCATTCTAAGCAAAGGGAAACTTTTGTCAATGCGTGATTTCCTGGTAAACCGATTACATTGATGCACACATCAGAGCTACAAAAATGTAAGAGTCAGAAGAAAGTGCGTTGCTAGGACTGATCGGAGACAAATTTCATTTCAAAAGACTACCCGGCGGAAGCCTTGATAAAAGCGTGGTTTTGTGCAAACTATGCAAAAAGGAGTTTGCATACCACCGAAGCACTTCAACCTTACGGTACCATCTAAATGCAAAACATGTTACAGCGAGCACAGAAACTGTGTATGCTGTTAGCACTAGCAGTACGAGTTTGAGTACCAACAAAAGGTGTCGGCAGCCCAAACCTGATGAAATGACTGGATTCAGGACCAAAATTAGTAAGTCAACATCGGTCAAACTTACAAATTCTCTCGCAAAATGGATTGCTTTGGACTGTAGACCACTAACAGTGGTGGAAGATAGGGGGTTAGAAAATGTGCTACAGTTAGCGTCAGGTGATCCAACTTTTCAACTGCCGCGCTGAAAGACTATTTCAAGTAAAATTCAACAGCTTTATGACACTGAAAAGCAAGCAAAATTAGATGCATTACAGAAAGCGGACTTTGTGGCTCTTACTGGGGATAATTGGACTTCCGTGACCGTTAGTAATTCTAATTACATCTAATTACAAAATGTTCAATGATCACACTGTTTTAGCCTAATGGACAAAATTATTTTAGCTAAGGTTACTCAGAGTTTAAAGGTGAAGCTGGTCAAATTACCTTTTATGTTTCTGACTTATTTTTTATGAAGAAAACCTGCACTTTATGTTGAAATTTTTGTTTTTATTATTTAAAGACAATACCATTCTGAAAATGTACTTAAAGTACTTAAAATACCACTTTATTTTTAAGTCTGCCCAATTTTAGCCAGGGATGATATTTTTATTTCTGTTTTGAATTGAAATGCAGTTTAAATGCATTTTTTTTTTCCAGAAATTAAAAGAGCTTAAGTTTACAATATTCATGACCATGTCTATTATTTGATTCTGTCACCCACTAAAACCCTTTTAAATTAAAAAAAAAATTTGCGCTTTCGGGCAAATTTTCTTGTGCGATTACATACGATTAATCAAGATTAATTAATTACAAAGCCTC
>JANRMT010061414.1:18086858-18112213 GCA_026402145.1 Polypterus bichir lapradei
TCTATATCCACGACAAGATTCAGATCACCTATACTACTTTTTTGCAGCAAATTATTTCTTGACTGTCTGCTGATCAGCCTACCCCACTCGTTTTCCCCCTTAGTTCTCAACTGTTGTACCACACTGCAATTCCCACACCCCACTATCTACCACCAATGTGTGTTATTTGTCAACCCATATTTACAGATTTATTCAAAGTTACTACAAATAAAATAATCATAGTTTTTGGTGACATACTTGGAGATTTGCAATATTTTATTACATACAATTGTTTCGTTTGTAAATTACATATATACTCAAAGTGCCCGAATTTTTACAACATAAAAAATATAAAACAGAGATGGGCACTCGCATCACATAGTCTGACCTATAAGGAGCAAAAAGACATTTAGCTGGGAAGCAACTGTATTTAACATGTTTGAGCAAATGATGTCAGGTTTCATCTTAATTTCCTATGTTCATTACAGGCTGGTTGAAGTGTTACTGGCTGTGCTTTATTACATCACTTTTGAAAAGTTGTGTTTTTAAGTGTCATGTCATATTTGTTTAACTGCCACGAGTCATGAGCTTTTAGCAGTCATAAGGGGATATTTAGCATTTTTTCAGTAAATAAATATTGTAACAACACCACCCCTGAAATACATACCAGAATTGCTAAAAGAACAAAGTAGCACAGAAAATAATGTATAAAATCTGAAAAGGGGATTCAGAAAGTTTAACACACTGTACAATTCTCTTAATTGTCATGAAGATCATTTGCAGGAACCTCTGAATGTAACCATGTATCTTGAAAAAACTTCAGTGACTTGCTCTGAATACAGTGCACTTCTTAAGACTGGAAGGTATAGAATAAATATTTAATTATTTAAAACTTTGCAGTACTCCATTTTCTTAACCTGCCAATTACAATACAGGCCCATGAGACTTTGCAATGCTTATTTTAACCATATCGTATGTATTTGAAGATTCGTGCAGTGCTTTGAGCTTGTAAATGCAAAACGTGCAGATTTAAATTAACTTACAGGCAAGATCAATTTAATAGCTTAATTTTTAACTTTTTAAAATGACACAAAACAAATGTATTTATGCTGTGAAATGATTATGTACATTTCATTAGCCTGGCTTTGGTTCTGTCAGGCTCTGCTCCCACACCCCTTGGAAATCATTGTTAAATGGAGTATAATATCAGAGACTTGCTATTGCGATACGGTAATATCATAGCCTGTGAAAGCAATACTAATGCTTCTTGCCAGCAGTAAACCCATTTTCATTCTGTAGTCAAGCCTGTTTGATCACTTGTGTGTCCACTGTTCAGTGAAGTTTTGAGTGAAAGGGCCAGTTTAATCCCACCTGGGGAATAAGGAGTAAGTGCATGAGTGAGCCTGATCTCCGTTGCAACCATTTTTCCTGGTTGCCTGTAGCTTTTTCACTTGTTGTGCAATGATAGATATTGTTGTGGAGTGATGCTTTAGAATAGATATGTACTGTATTTTAATAAACTACATTTTTCTTGATACCTTTTCTGCAACCTGTCCTTTGAGAGAGACCACTGTGTATTTCATGATTACCATGCCTCAAGTGAGGCACCATATGTATAGATAAAGCATAACCTTTTAAAGTGATTGTGGAGGGTAATACAGCAACATGTCCTAAGAAGTGCTGATACTTTAAAATCTTAATGATCTTAAAGATTTTCATATGTGTATTTTAGAGCTTAATCAATAAACCCATCTATGCATCTTTGAATTTGCTTAATCTATCACAGGGTTAATGGTTCCTTTAGCTTTTAGCATAAGGTATGAACCAGCCTTGGATAAGGATCCCATCCATCACTGGATATACTTACATACAAGAACTCTCAGGCTGGGCCAATTTACACTTAGCACTTAACCTAACCAGCACATCTGTGGAATTTGTGAGGAAACCTGAACCTTTGCAGACATGGAAGGACATGCAAGTTCTGTCCAGACAATGTCTGGACCATTATCTGAACTGTCAATATGTGTGCAGAATAAACTCTAGAACGGATTAGCTAACAGAGTCAACAGCCTAACACCTAGTTAAATGAAAGGTGTCAAAAAATGTAATCTTTACAGCAGATAAATGTAAAGATATCTTTTATCCATCCATCCATTACCCAACCCGCTGAATCCGAACACAGGGTCACGGGGGTCTGCTGGAGCCAGTCCCAGCCAACACAGGGCACAAGGCAGGAAACAATCCCAGGTAGGGTGCCAACCCACCGCAGGACACACACAAACACACCCACACACCAAGCCCAATTTAGAATCGCCAATCCACCTAACCTGCATGTCTTTGGACTGTGGGAGGAAACCGGAGCGCCCGGAGGAAACCCACGCAGACACGGGGAGAACATGCAAACTCCACGCAGGGAGGACCCGGGAAGCGAACCCGGGTCTCCTAACTGCGAGGCAGCAGCGCTACCACTGCGCCACCATGCCGCCCAGATATCTTTTAGTGGAACCTAATTAAATACACTAATTGATACCTAAAAGTATAAGTTATTCTCTAAAAGCAGATTCAGGCTACAGAGTAATGTACTTAGTAGTACGGGCAGTATGGGATGTTCTCATTGTCAAGAATTTAAGATTAGTTCCATAAACACTAATAGAAGTTACTCATACCTCAAATTCCTACCATATTCCTCATCCTTCTGTCCAGCTTTTAGCAGATTGATGTTTGCAGTCTCACCTTTGTCTGGTGATCACTCGGAAACAACTCTGTCTCTACTTGGAAAATAAAAGTAATTTGTATTTTTATACTTGACAACTTTGATAGCTTGGCATTTGCTTCTGTTTTTAGTATGTGTATATTTTTAATCCGTCTCAGTCATATTTACCAGATCCTAAATTTGAATGTACAATGCCATGAAAATGTATTTGCCCGCTTCCTCATTTCTATTTTTGCTAATTTAGAACACTTCATTGTTTCTGATCTCCAAATAAATTTAATATAATATAAAAGATAACCTGCATAAACACCATGCATAGTTTAAAATAATCATTTGTTTTATTTAAGGAAAAAACTTCCCCGATACCTATACCACCCATGTGAAAAAGTAAGTGCCCCTTAGGTCACTCAATCAACCGATGAACCAAATTTAAATAAATGGGTTGAAAGAGACTAGACACACCCAAGCTTGATTGCTGCCAGCTATATTGAATATAAACAGAATTTAAGTAGAACCTTTCCAGCAATGTGAAGTTGGCTAAAATGTCTCAGCAAGCAGCACACCATGCCTTAATCAAAGGATAAATTTCAGAAGACCAGAGAAAGAAAAACATACTGAAATATACCTGTCAGGAAAGAGTTACTACGCATTCTCTAAAACAAAGAAATAGAGGAAATCAGGAAGGGGGAAAATACATTTTTCATGACACTATAAATCAAAGGCTGTTATATTCAAACTCTAGTGAAGCAGCTGTATTGTCCTAAACACTACACCACAAAAACACATTGCAGTTCTAGAAGATTCGCGGAGTGAAGGTCATATTCTTTTGTCAATTTCCTCACATGAAAACTTGAGTACAGGCAGTGTTTCTCAGCATATCTGTGAGTATCGTTATGATGTACTTATGCCTCTCTAAGTTGAAACTGAAAGAGTACTGCTTAGTAAACTAACATCGAGAGTATGTGCAGCAAATGGCATCCAGGTATGGAAATTGAACCCAAGACACTTGAACTGTAAAACTGTATGTCACAATGCAAGCTATACTAAAATCAGTACCTACAAATAAAGCATAGCATCAAGTTCTTCATCAAACATTTTGTTGTTCTCAGTAGATTCAAAACTGTGATCAGAATTTGACTCAAGCTTTGTGTGTAACAATGCATATAGATGAGCTGTCGCAGAAGCCATTTATTTCCTATCCTAGTGTATCCTAGTATAAATGACCAATCATAGTTAACTATACATTATTAGAATGGTCTGAAACTCCATTATCCAATGGTAATGAGCCTTTTGCTACATGTGTCTTGAAGTAGGCGAGATGTTTGATAAAAGCAGATTTACACAGATGTGATGCACTGTCCGCATCCGGGTATTTGTGTGCAAGTTGCATATTTTAATAATGAAAGAGAACAGACAACTTGGGTGATTTATTTGAAAGAAAGCTCCCTTAGATATGTAAAAATACCATTATTGCTTTTGATAGACCTGTAACTGCAACATATACAATCAACTTTGAAATGCGGCTGTGTCCCACTGGTGGGACACCTTGTGAATAAATGGCTATGACAGGGCATTACCAAAAAGCACTTTTGAAAAAAACAAGTTCTAGAAGAACTGTTTGATCAACCTTGCAACAAGACGTCTAGTGTAGTTTCTAGTTTTGCCTTTAATAGCTTGAATTTTATGCCTCTAAGAAACTGGGGGAAATGAGAGATGGAACAGCAGTGGCCATGGGTAAAGATCCTGCCTCTCACCTTGTGAACACCCACCTGTTTCGTTTCCATTTGGTGTGGCCTTTATTCAGAATTTGCAGCCTCCTTCCTGTTTTTGAGTGTTTTTTCTCTTGTTTTCTGTCAGATTTCTGAAGTATGCTATATATTCAATATGTGAGTGCACCCTGTAATGGACAGGTGTCCTGTATTGTATTATTTCTTGTCTTTTTCCATTTGTTGCCAAGGTCAAACCTAGTTCCTTGTTGGAACTGGAAAAAGTGGGTGGATTGTGAAATAGAGTGTTTCTGCTGATCCCTTTCAAAAATGGTTTAGTGAATGGCATTACTAGAGTTGGGTTTCATTTTACTTAAGAATGTCTATACTATTACTGTATACCAACATGGACAGCTATGCAGCAATCATTCATTATTTTACTTTTCATAGCATCTTTACTATGTGACATTCAGGCAGGGTCAGAATTTGCCTTGGCGGAACCTGGCCCAGAGAAGCAATATTAACTGCCAAATGTTAATACTAAAGGAATGCTGTGTTACAATTTATGCTTCTGTAATGCACTTTTGGCAGTAAATCCTGGAATCCCAGGAATATACTTACAGGTGCCATACATGTGATGGCTTTAATTACTAGAGCCAGCTCCCAAATGAATAATATCTTGACTTGCCCTAGAATACAAATTTTACTATTTTCTTGTTAGACTTGTGTATTGTATTTATGGCAATAAAGTGGCAAATATTAAGATCTAGTAATGGTAATCCAATACCATCTACAGATATTTCTCTTTCATACTAACACCTTTGTAGTGAGCTCCTTCCCAAAGTACTTTGAAATTGTGCTAAAACTGCTTACATTTTTCTGAAGTTACTTTTTAAACAGTGGTTATCTCACTACGCAACATCCTTCTCTTTAATAGTTATTTCATTTATACCTCGAAGTCTGATGACATTAAGCTGCTGCTCGTAGATCTCTAGTGTAAACCGTTACAATCCATATAGAATATTCATTTCAGTGGGGTAGAATAGATCTGAGTTGGTCTAATGCTGTAGCATTTCGTTCCAATCGAATGCTGCCATAAAAAGCTGTAACCAAATCAGATTCCACTATGCCCTACAAAGTCCCAGCGTTTGTTTCTGTTCTTGGTGGGTAATTGGAAATTTACTATAAAGTGCCTTATATTTGAAACCATGTGTTTTTATGTTGCTTAATAGCCTCCATTATCAGCAATACAACATTTGTAATAGATCTTATCAATGCATACCCATAAGCTCCCTCTGTATCCTTTGTATCATCATTTTATGTTTTGTGCTTTTGTTTTAATTTTTTGCTTTGCTTGAAACTATCAAAGATAAGCCAAAGAAGGAGGGACTGTAGGCCAAAAATGTGGTGAGACGTGCCCTTCTCTACACTCTTGGAAAAATAAATGAATGTGATAAGTATTGAAATTCTTGGAAATGTTTGAAGGTGCCATCGATTTTTTTTTTTTTTTTTTTTTCCCCTCATTTATTGTATTTCTTGTTCAGGTATTGTTTAGCACAAATATCAACTGGAATTATTGGAATAGCTTACACAGTTGGTGCTTCCAGCAGTTTGAAAATTGGATGGATGAAAAAAAGTGAAAATTGTTTCAAACTGTATGTATATCATATACTGTAGACTAAGGCCAGAACATCCACAAATACTCACCATTCTTGAATGACTTTGTCAGAAATTATGCAATAACTTTTCAGTGGGCCCCTTTTCTCTGCGCATGATTATCAATCATTCTTTATTTAGTACCTGTCCTGATGAATAGCAACCTTCAGGCTTTTGCTTTTTAAGTTTAAAGTACAAAATAAGTAGATAGAACCAGGGCTGTGGAGTCGGTAGATAAATCCTTCGACTCTGACTCCTTAGTTTCCGGTACTTCTGACTCCGACTCCTCTGTATTTAATATGCTAATGTATTTTCCATGTTGATTAAAGGAAGGCAACATACACGTCATTTAACCACAGAACTACTGGCTAGGAAGCTGGCTCTCTACCGTATTGGCCAGTTTAAACAAAAGACGAGAACCCCTGAACACACATCAGGACATAGCACACACCTCCAACCTACATCATTACACTTGTTTACACTCATATTGACTTGTTAAACACATTATATCTGAAATAAAATAAAAATACTTTTTGTAATTTACCATAATCCAGATTACAATATGTGAATGTTAGGTTGTATAATAGCTCAGCTGACCTTCTCACTAGTAGTAACACAACTATGAACTGGGCTTTATTCTTACATCAGAGAAGTACTTAATTAGGACTATTGTTTGTGAAATGGGACATTTGAACTTGGTGTATTTTTTTTTTTCATTACAATTTAAATTTATTAGGAGTTGGAGTGGGTACATTTTTGCCAACTCCGACCCCGTCTCCAGGTACCCAAAATTGTCTCTGACTCTTCAACTCCGACTCCACAGCCCTGGATAGAAGAACTGTGAAGGATATAGAACAGTTGTTGATTATCTTAAAAAGGCATGCAGTAACGATTAAAACCAAAATTGTGGTGTCATTGGTTAAAATAAAGCTTTGTCAAGTATATAAAAACTAACCCATTTTGAGGCTTATGCTTACTTCTGGTATTCAGGAGACTGGACTTTTCATTTGACTCTGCCACTGGGCAGTCAAAAAGTGTGATATGGTGCAGTAGACTCCTAAATTATGTATTGTGCACATTTTGTTTCATCCGCTCTCAGGAAGGGGTCTCAGTTACAGAACTGGCAACTTGTCATTTATAAATAAATGACATCCAAGTGAATCTGAGGCAAGTAGCACAGTGACTTGCTGGCTATGGCATTTGCATCCCAGGGTAGTGAGTGTGACTCTCAGCCTGTTCGGAATCTGTGTGGAGTTTGCATTTTCTGCTTATGTCTAAGTATGTTTTCTGTGTGTACTTTGATTAGCTCCCATGTCCCAAATATGTGCATGTTAGATGCATTGGTACTTGTAATCTGTCTTAGCATAAGTGAGAGTGATGTGTTTGTATGATTATAACTTGTGTTGCTCCAGCATTTGGCTTCTGCTTTGTACCTAAACCTGCTGAGACCATATAATTTAAATTAATTTAGTACATGGTTAAAGTGACATGCAGTATCTGAGGACATTTTCTCCAAGCCCTTAATAAAAATATATGTAGAATATATTTTTTAGGTCGAAGTTATTTCTTCACAGTCATGGTATTTATTAATTTGACACATTAAATTTTGTTCTAAATGCATTTTTTATACATTTTAAAAATCCCTTGTTCTGTTCTTGCAGCTTGCAATGGGACTTTAAGGCAAACAAGTTCATAGGTGATAGAAAAAGCCTTAAAATGTACCAAATACAGTATGTCAATTTTTCTGCCCAACAATGTTATTGAGCGTCAGTCTCTGTCTTGAAATTAAACATACTCCAAAACGGCTTATCCATGTCCTTATAAGAAGTGCGAAATGCAAAAAACAAGCCATTGTTTTGTGATTTAGCCCTTTTTAAAAGGAGATTGTGCACTTCACTATCACATCTGTCTTACATGGGACATTCACGGCCAGCAGGGAGTGGATTCACATCGGAAACTCTTCTCCAGTTATTGACGTTGATGCCTAAAAGTCACATAGTCGCTTATTTTCTTTAACTATATGGAAGCTTTTTTTTTTTTTCTTCGCAAAGATAGTGCATGCTGCTGCTGGATTGTCTCTTTTTAAAGTGGCTGCATCTCACAAAAGAGATTTGTTTTTTGTTTGGATCAGTACTGTAACATTTTTGGGACCACAGATTCATATTCATTCATATTCATATTCAGTAAATATTAAGGCTTTTTCTATGACCTATGGACCCGTGTACTCTAAAGCCCTATTGTAAACTGCAAGAACGGACAAGATATTTTTAAAATGTATAAAAATTGCTTCATTTTAGAACACAGTTTTAAGCAGCAAATTAATATTTACCATGATTGTGAAGAAATAAGTTTGACTTGAAAAATACTGAACTCTAAGGATGTTTTGAATATACAATGCACTAGGCACTGCCCACAAAGTGCTTTTGCACCAGTTCTTCAACTAGCATTACAATGAACTAAAACCATACTAGCGAGGCAATAAAATGTGAGACTTGAGAGAGAGCAACTATGTGAATGCTTGCAAAATGTTCATTGTGCTTTTTTTGACCGCATGTACACACTTACCTGTACAAACCAAAATTAATGAGCAACCACTTATTTAAAAAAAACTGGGAGTTTTAATGCTTGAAAAAACAAGTATGACTATTTAATGTCCACATGCTTGGTTTATTTTTCTACCAATTTTCCATTCCTTTGGACAACTTTTTCCCATCACTCTGATATTTTGAAGATACCCTTACATAAGATGTTTGGTTCCAACTGCCCAAAGATACAGATGTACAGCTCGCTGGATTGCCTTTGTGCTCTTGTTGTCTTCCTCGTATGTGGTTCTTTATGATTTGATACACAATGATAATTGGAGGGCACCAGATCAGGACTATTTTTCCAGGGTCAAATGAGCAGAGTGGGGGGCTGCCAGATGATTTATCATGCAATGCGTGGCAGAGCGCCTTTTAGTGTTTGGGCATAACAAGCACCATTTATGGTTTCTCCAGACTGCAGAAGTTTGATCATAACACACCCCTCTGAATACCAAACGACTGCACCCATAACCTGAGTAGCTGATGGCACTGTCTTTAGCTTCTTTTCTCTTGATTAATTCAGGTGATGCATATGATCTGACAGTGTCCCTCATTTTTGAAATTGTTCATCTCTTGTCATGATACTGAGCAAATCTCCTTTATTTTGATATTTCTGAAAAATTGTGATTATATGTTTTTGTGCAGACATTTGTAGTCCTTTTATCAGTAAATGTGGAACACAGCAGGCACAAGTTTTCAAGCATCTCTTGCACTACCATTGTGTCCTATTTGTGGTTGTGCCACTATTTCTTTTACCGTCAAACATCTATCTATCTCTAATTAGTGCATTGACCCTTTCCTTGTTGTGTTTCATATAGACTGTTCGATGGCCACCACTAATAGGCTAATCTTGGATGTCCGTATAACAATCTTTAAAATGCTTCACCCACCCGCAGTACTGGCAGCCATGCAGTCATCTCTGTATACACATTGAAGCCTGTGGTGAATGTCACTTAATGTCCTCTTTAAGAAGAAATTCAGTCTCGGAGTGCTGATGGAATGATACATCACCGTCAGTCATTTTTATGTAAAGTTTACGTGGTCACGTGATTTAAGCTAATGTCATCATTAGTAACTCGATTGCACAATCTGTGAAACAACATTCATTCTTCTATTACTAAACATGGCTCTCATATATTTTAATCCTGCCATTCAGTGTTTTTCAGTTAACTGACCTTGGTCAATTTGATTATCTCATTCTGTCACAGCTAAATTGGTAAATATTTAATCGTGATCTCGTAGAAAATGCTTCTATTAGTGATGCTTTGGGTGGTTCTGGCAAGCAATCACAAATTCAGTAATAACTGAACTATGTGTTTGTCAATTTTATTGCATGACCTAGGTCTGTTTCATTGATTTCTTTTGACCTTTGACTTGTGAAGCAGGTCAGGTGAAATCCTTTGGGATGGCATGGGGGTAGTGGTAGAGCTTGTTTGCATTTTACGAGTGTATTGCTGATTGAATGGCGAGTGGTGAATGCCATTTATTTAGAACGGCTTATTGGTGCAGGCATAGCTGCAGGGCCATTTGTATGTGAGTGCGCAACAAGGGCATTTTACTGATGTTGGGGAAACCGATGTCCTAATATTTTGTTGTGACATTGTTGCTGGATTACACTTTAGTGTGCAGTCATTTTACAGGCCCTGCTCATTTAGCATTACAATTGTGATGGCTCTTGCTACAGTAGTGAGCCATTATTTTCCTGTTAAAGGAAAATATGCAGTATTGTTTTTATTACAAGAAAAATTAGACAAGGGTCAGATTCTACGTGTTTTTATTGCCCTGTACCCATGCTTTGCCATTATTTGGTGTATTTATTAATCATTTTTAGCTGGCTATGATGCTCAAAGATTTGTGAAAGTCATGTCCATGGCTGTGACGAGCTATCATTTTTCAAGTTCTACTTTTTACTTCAGCAATGTTTGCAACCTGTTAACAGTATTCAGTGTGCACGCAGTTGTAAGAATATTCTAGTGTTTTAATATAATAAAGGTGCTATATAGTGTGTTGAATCATGCCACTGTATACAGAGAGAATTCACATGACCATAAACACAAAGTAGCTCTGCTCAGTCTGACTTTTGAAATTTCTTTTATTACCTTTTATTTTCTTCTAGCTTGCTGTTTCTACTTCAGTGTCTCACTCTTGTGACCCACTTGTCTTTTGCTGGTTTCTCCCATTTTATTTTCACATTTTACTATTTCCTCTATAATTGGAAGTGTTGTGTTTCAACCTATCTCCTAATGACAGTGTAGAAGTAGATTTTCTTGCTTTTACTGGCTTATTTTTATCCTAAATCCGTGGGCTGCTTGCCTTTGATTGTTAAAATTCATATCAGGAATAAGCATAATGTCTATTGTATTCAAATGTATTGTTCAGTTCTCCTATGAAAGGGATAAAAATGGATTTAAACCAGTGTATAATAAAGAGACAGCCAGCACTTTCAAAACATCTTTGAATAAATTTCTGAATATCTGTAAAATGTCATCTGATTTTGTTTTAGATCTTTCATTTGTGGTAATTGGTTAGACCTGGATAGCTACTTGTTCCTTTAAGGACAGAGGCTTCACCTTGTTCCATTTTAATGATAAAAAAAAAATAAATATATGAGTTATATCTTGTCCTTTTTTTTTTTTTTTTTTTTTTTTTAAAGTTTTTTAGTGTTGGGATTATGAAAACTAATTTGGCATGTAAATATTAGTTCTTGTGATCTGATGTTGGTGTTCCTTGATATCCATTTAATAAAAAGGGTAATAATATCTTATTAGTTATAATTTGAAGTGTTTTAATTTGATCGGTGGGGGGCATTTGACTTGAAATCCCCTACTTGTTATCAAAATAATAACACAAAATTGATAACAGATAGATTAAAAATGTGAGGATAAGGACATAGGATTTAAAATAAAAAGAGAACAGACCTAAAAACAATTAGTAGGATGGGTCATTCCTTTAAAATAAAAAATTTATAGGTAGAGTAAGTGTACCTATGCATTTTTTTGATATGGCCTTCGGGTTAATATCCCCTACCCTCACTCTGACTCTCTTAAACAGATTTGTGGGAGACTTAGAGCAACATATATCAGCATATACTGTGCAATGACAAGTGCAGCAAGTTGTAGTACAGACTTAAGTTCCCAACTTGGATACTATATATATATATATATAAATAATTTGCATAAAGTAGGTTGGATGGATGGATGGATTAAATAAAAAAATGTGTGTGTTATGGAAACAAACAGTATTCGAAAACCTTTAAGTGGGTCATCTTCATCACACCTCTCTAGCCTAAAATTCATTTAGCAGGATGAAGAACAATATATAGTTAGGATAGGATAACTGTCAACAAAGTCTTCTGAAGTTTTTAGAGAGTTTTCCTTACAATGTGGATCTGTAATCAAATTGACTGGGCCAGTCAGAGAGAGGTATAGAGTCCACATATCTGATCATAAACCTCCTGTCTCTATTTAGAACATGTTGTAATGTGTTAAATGTTAGCATCAGTTTAACTTCCCATTCCTTCCTCTCCTGCTATGTCTTGAAGTTGTCAATAAGCATTCAGACTTTAAAGTCCTTCTCACAGTGTTCATTGTTGTTGAAATGAGCTGCTTCAGGAACATCTCTATTGCCATGCTTAATGTGGAACCTGTGGAACTTTATTCTTCAAATGTTTGTCCAACATAGAGTGCAGTGTTGGGACATTTTATACTTGGGACATTTTATACACAGAATTAGGTAGAGACCACATTAGATTATCTGCAGGAAAATAATCTATCTTGTTGGCTGTGTGGTATAAAAACGTGATCTCTATTGTAAATGTGAGCACTGGTTTTACGTCTTTTCTGTAGGCAGGGTGATTTACCATTTTTTGTTGGTTCACTCAGGGTGCTTTGGACAATTATTTGCTACAGGTTTGGTGGTTGTCTGTATGACAGAAGGGAAGGTTCTGGGATTATATCTCTCTCTTTTATAAGTTCTTTTATAATTTTGCAAAGTACCTCAAGGTGCGAGTTATAGGTGACTACAAGGGGGATATGGTTCTTGTTGGCTTTGTTTTTATATGCCAGAAGGTTGTCTCTGGCATTGTTTTTTGTTTTGGGTGTATATCTCTTGTCTAAGCTCCTGCAATTGTTTGTCTAGAGCAAATTGAGTATTGTAGTTAGTGCCTGGTCACCCATTTTAAGACCATTTTGGGATCACCCATATCAATGGCGCCCATATCAAATGTTAAACATTAGGATGTCCTGTCTGAAGCAGTCAGGTTTTCTGTTACACTCATTCGTTTGTGGAGACCTACTTAAATTATATTTTGGTGCTTATTTTCAATACATAAACTTATTATGCTCTCTGGTCTTGGCAACTACAGTATGTAAAGCTCTGTGCTTTAGTAAATTGATCTACTATCATCTTGTTGTCCCCTTTAATCCCTACTGGTTACCGAGTTGATTTTCTTACTATTAAGTAATGCTGTTACAAGCATCCTACTCTTGGGTGAAACATTTTTATGCACCGTATGTCCAACAAGCCCTTTCTTTATAGTCTGTGTCAGCTTTCCTTGTCATTGTTGACTATCGTTCTGTGCAGTTCCAAAGGGTCTCAGGTGGATGGAAATGAAAGCAGTTTAATTAGAAACTGGTGGGTGGCATGTGTTAGCGAAGCTTAAGAAAATCCGCAGCATTTGTTTTCTCGCAGCTTGTGGACATTTAAAATTCTGGGTGCTCATGTAGGCAGTGAAAATACAGTTCATACATATATAAAGGTATCCCTGCATCATATTCTGGAGCGCCCTCATTGAATTTCCCAGTTTGTTCAGATGATTGAGTATGACCCAAAACCATGGTAATCATCAGAGTTGTGTGGGTGCCGACACTGAGATTGTGCCACAACTGTGGGGGTGGATGGAATGATATGCTGCAGTCTTATTCTGCAATGTTTAAAATGCAGACCCTTGCTTCCTGTATACCTACTGCAAATGCGCTGCCACATTTCAGCAAGAGTGTGCAGAGCTCTGTCATAGTCACTTGCACCCTCCTGTCTCCTAAGGATCATGCACTCTAGGGTGTTTGAAGAAATGTGTTGATTGGGACGTCATTATTCATGGCTAGAAATAGCTAGAGCTACAAAATGTCCAAAATAAAATAGTTTCCTGCAATAATAATTTAACAATTATTAGTAGCAGTAGTAGATTTAGTTAAATCAGACTGCACAGTAGTGCTGTGGTTAGACAGACAGATAGATGGATAGAACTTTTTGTCCCCAAGTGAAATTTAACACAATTGGCTCACCTGCATCAAGGATGTAGCATATTGGGTTTGTGCCCAGTTGCTGTCTGTATGGAGTTTGCACATTGTCCTTTGTCTGCGAGAATTTCTTCCCAACTACTCCAGTTTTTCTCCTCCATCCCAAAGACATAAATGCCAGGCTACGGTATGAGTCGTGTGTGAGCGGGCATTGGTTCCTACCTTGCTCCTGATGTTTTGCTAAGTTAAGTTCCAGACCTCCCAAAACCCTGAAATGGATTAAGTTGGTTTGAGTATGTTTTAGTGATTCTTTTTTTTTTTTGTTTTTTCTCATCAGTTTTTCAACAATAATTTAAAGACATACAGATTTTTACTAGTTATTTCAGGGAACTAGCAGGATATTTAGCTGTGAGTATTTGAAACCTGGTAAAGAACCAGAAGCTTTAGGAAGACATTGTGCAAAGGACTCCTTTTGCAAAGTATGTGAAGCATTTAAAATTCAAGTCTTTGTTTTGTTTATATACTGTATTTCTTGTTTTTTGTGCTTACTGTATATTTTAAAACAAACATGACAGGAATGAATACTTACCTGTAAATGGTGGTTTTCCAAATTCTCAGTTCAGATTGGTAATAAGACATCCTCAAAATTGTAGGGTTTGAGACTGATATCATTTCTCTTTGCATATGAAGTGCATTGCCATCAGACAAAGGGGGTTCAATATACAGTAATCCCTCCTTGATCGCGGGGGTTGCGTTCCAGAACCCCCCGCGATAGGTGAAAATCTGCAAAGTAGAAACCATATGTTTGTATGGTTATTTTTATATATTTTAAGCCCTTAGAAACTCTCCCACACAGAATATACCGTAGATCCCGGAATACAAGCCGACCCGGTATATTAGCCGATCCCCTTCTCTACCGACTAAATTACATGTATTTGCTGATGACCGGTATTTAAGCCGACCCCCTTCTCCAAGCAAAATTTTCTAAATTTCCTTAAAAGTGTTTCTTCGGGTATATTTATAATGTTTATCGGCGAGAATTTGAGACTGCCGGCATTTTTGATGGAAAACAGGAAGTGATTGCGGAGAAGTTTGGTAAATTGGAACCTTTGTGTTGAAACTATATACGCAAATACGGTACATCGGCGGGTGGATTTCCGGAGACTTGTTATAAATTTGATTAACTTAAATACGCAATACAGTGGACCCTTGACTTACGAACTTAATTCGTTCGCAAAGGCTAACCCATAATGCGTTCCGAACCTCCCACTGCAACTCTTCCTTAACGTTTTCATAATAAAAAACACCAATAATTTTTCTAATGTACTAACCAAAAAGTTATAAAGTGCCTAGCCTACTTCGATTAGGCTAGGAGCATGGCGGCGCGCAGCGGCTCAGGGCTCTCCTTTTCAGTGCACTTTTTTGTTGTGTTTGTACTTTTTTTTTTTTTGTCCTTGTTTGTGCACGATCGGTTCGGTGAACATCCGCTACACCATTCAGAACCTTATAGACATCGGTGTCCAGAGCCAGACATCTGTTTTGAGTGTTTTTCATCACACGCACAACATCCCAGACAACATAGCGAGACCAGCGGGCTCTCCGTGGTTTGTTGTCGGGTCTAAGAGACGACACAGACGGAGGAGGGAAAGAAAGCAGAAGTGTTTTAATCCAGTGAGATTTTGAGGAAAATCTAGTGCAGCTGAACATTCCCTCTCAGAAATGTATGATCCGTCTACAGTCAAAGGGTTATTTGGACAGCTAGAAGAAAGAAGGAATCGAATGCCTCCATTGTCACTGCGGGGCCGCAGATACGGCTTTATGCTAAGGCTAAAAAACAACCATACAAGCCGTATACAGAACTTTTTTCTGCACTGAAGGAGCTGCTTTTAATCTCAATGTAGATGCGTATAGTGACTTTAAAAGGCATTCTATTCTAGAAACAATTTCATACTGTACTCACCATTTAATTTGACATCTTTGGGCTGCAGGAAGGGAGGAGGAGGAGATATTTCCACACAATGTCCAGCTTCGTTTCGAAATTACATCCACAAACACATGTATCTCTGCTCCGACTGATGCTACTAACGCTTTCGGTTGTTTGTTTACAATCGCGCAAGCGGATACACGTGACCGCATCTGTTTCGTAACGCAAGATGTGGATTGTAAATCAAAATAAAAAATTTTATTTTAAACTTCCCGATAATTTATTATAAATTTTATTAATAAAATCAACAACTAAAACACTTTTTTGAATAAATTCTTTATTTAATTTAAAGTACCGGCATGCAAAGTTACTTCTTCATCTGAAAGATGGCTCTGTGGTTTCGTCATTATTTACTTCCGTATTCATCGGCAAAACCGGCATTGCGCTGGAAATCTGGAATCTGAAATGATACTCGTTGTATAAACTGAACCCCAAACTCCAAGCCAAAAATCTAGGACGAAATTCTCGGCTTGTATTCCGGGATCTACGGTATATATATTCTCCGCACAGTTATACAGTAAACCCTCGTTTATCGCGGTTAATCCACTCCAGACAGATAAATGAATTTCCACGAAGTAGGATTCTTTATTTATAAATCTAATATTTTTGCAGTTAGAGCATAGAAAACCTGTTTACGACCTTCTGAATACGTTTTTTAACATTATTAGAGCCCTCTAGACATGAAATAACACCCTTTAGTCAAAAGTTTAAACTGTGCTCCATGACAAGACAGAGGTGACAGTTCTTTCTCACAATTAAAAGAATGCAAACATATCTTCCTCTTTAAGGAGTGCACACGTCAGGAGCAGAGAATATCGAGAGAGAGAGCGTGCACGAGAAAAGTAAACAATCAAAAATCAATAGGGCTGTTGGGCTTTTAAGTATGGGAAGCACCGCGATAAAGCAGCCGCAATGAAGGGATCAATGTGAAGGTAGTCTTTCAGCATTTTTTACAGGCCCGTCCTCGTCCGTATCTTCTAAGCAAACAGCCTCTGTGCAAACAGTACCTCTGCTCACACCCCCTCCGTCAGGAGCAGAGAATGTCAGAGAGAGAGAGAGAGACAGAGAAAATCAACTGGGCAAACAAACTGAGGAAACATGTAACAAAAATTAAAAGACCCATTGTCCCCAGAAATCCGTGAACCAGCGAAAAATCCGTGATATATATTTAGACATGCTTACATTTAAAATCCGCGATGGAGTGAAGCCGCGAAAGTCGAAGCACGATATAGCGAGGGATCACTGTAATTGTGAAAAAGGCATACGAAGATAACACAGCATCTTAATAATATAGAAGTCAGGAGTGAAAATGACACTTCGCTTGCCAACCCCCCTGGCCTGCGCTATGCGCCAGCCACTTTGCGTCTCTGCTGCTCATGTATGTGGATTTCACTTTCACCAAACAACAAATCTTTTCATTCTCATGGATAGGTCTCTTCATAGTGAAGAAACACTACTTTTCCCTGATGGAAACACGAATTAGACGACCTACAAGTCTCCAACTTAAAGTTTAAATCCGAACGATATATTCGATCTCTTTTCACTGTTCCGTTATTTCACAGAGTAATAATTTCTGTTTGTTTGCGCTAATGTGATTTTTACTGTAATGTTTTTGAGACTTTTGAATTTTCGTACTTCCATTATCTCTAACCTGCTCTGCATGTGTATCATACCATCGTTTTTGAATTCTTTACGACATTCTACTTTGTCATCTACTCTTTGTCTTTTATTTCCGGCCCCGGGCGTGGTTAAATCTCTTGGCACAAAGTCTCATCTCATGGAACCTGAAAGTATCTCTCTGAAAATGTCACATCTCGTCCCAGGTTAAAAGTCTCTTCTCGTTCCAGGATTTTTTTATTGTAATAGAGAGACATGCTTGAAGTTTAAGTCCATCACTGAAGGAAATTTGCTTTTTTTTCCTTCCTTTTGCTTTATTATGTTATGTGGGTCTTAATCTCTGAATCTGGAGATTCCTTTTCCACACTGTTCAGTCAGTGTTTACATACTAGACACTACCCTTCTACTATACCTGCCCTGTCACGTAAAAACAGTCACTGATAACCTAGGAACTGTTTCATTAACTAATCTGTATTTATAAGGGAGTATCAAAAGATCATCCTAAGGAAATTCAATGTTAAATGCTTTCTGTAAAAGCAAAATGATGTGTCTTTGAAATAGATGGTAATAACACTTGGATTTGTACTTTTGAGAACTTCTGAGATACTGTATGTTTATTTTGTTATTAACCGTGCTGAAAGAAATAAGTGTCCCCGGGTTATTCATTTGTATGAATGTATATGCAAATTTCTTTGAGTTACTTGCATACATATAATGTATGTCAGTCAGTCAGTCATTTTCCTAACATGGTCACGGGGGTCTGCTGGAGCCAATCCCAGCCAACACGGGGCACAAGGCAGGAACAAATCTCAGGCAGGGCGCCATGCTTTAACAGTATTCTGGTTACTATATGGATTGATAAAAACTGATTAGCTTAGAAATTAGGCAGTTAAGCAACTTGAATGAGAAGGATAAGTCAAACTCAATGGCATATACGCTTTGGTGGTACTTAACACATGCAGTAAGTGACTGAACTTTAAAGAGTTTATCAAATTTTACTGTATTTTTCTTAATGTCTTTAGCATATGTTTACAAATGTACAATATTTGTACAGAATAAGTAGCATTGCATGTAAAATGATTAATTTTTTTATGAGCATACATACTTTTTTGTATATCAGTTTTTAATTTGGAATTGTTGTCATGGTCTTTATTCATATTTTAATTGCTTTTATGGTACATGTTGTATTTCTAAATTTCCATGAGAAAACAGATGTATTAAACAATAACAGTAATGAAAGGATTATGGGATAAATGCAGTATTGTTCCCTCGTTTATTGTCTCTGTTACATATGGTTGATGCAGCATTCTGTTATTCCATTTAACTCATTTTTTTTTTTTTTTTTTTTTTTTTTTTCTGAGCTTCACACAAAATTCAACTTTGTTGCAGAGGTGATAAAAAATAATACTCACAGCTGGCATTGCTAAACAGAAGTTAAACTATTGGCTTTGACAGTTCAAGGACTAAACAGAAACTGGGTGTAGGACTTTTGAGCTACCTCTATAAAGAGCCTTCAACCTCAGTTTACCATTCAGGAGAGAGAAAATTGTCTTGACTCTGACTTGAAGAGAAATGTTTTAATCCAGTGAGAATTTGAGGAAAATCTAGTGCAGCTGAACATTCCCTCTCAGAAATGTATGATCCGTCTACAGTCAAAGGGTTATTTGGACAGCTAGAAGAAAGAAGGAATCGAATGCCTCCATTGTCACTGCTTCAGTACTTTCTCTGCTCCTTGTCAGAATTTACTTTTTTTTTTTTTTTTTTTTTTACTTCTAATATTATGATGGGGAATCGTTGAGTGCATTTATGTCCTACCACAAAACCGGGCTAAAGTGAATAACCCTGTTAAGGCAGAAGTCTAGTTTCTTAAATATCTCCGTTAACATGCACAAGTCTACTTAAGAAGTTTCTATGGGAAAAATTTCCAATGTCATTGTACTGTGCAAAAAAAGAGTGTTAAGTGTCGCAGGGAAATCAACGTGTGCTAACCAGGTGTCTCAGAAACCCAACAATTCTCTAAGCAGAATAAGAGCGTTGTCACACATGTGCGAGTAGGAGTCAACTAAAGGTCCTGAATAATGGCAATTCCACGTCCAACCAGGGGGTCGGTGGGGTGCACTGACTGTCTTTCTCGATCCCTAGCCATTCTCGGGAAATCCCACAGGGTTCCGGCGCCTTGGATGACATCACTTCTGGGTCAGGCGCCTTTTACGATGTCACTTCCAGCTGTGGTGGCTTGGATGACGTCACTTCCAATACCGGCACTGAATACGTCACTTCCATCCAAACCCCCCCAATTCCCCCAGCTACCCCCTGGCCGGAGGTGGCATTGATGGCCCGGCGGCGGATGATGGCACTTCCATATAACCCCCCCCCATCCCCAGTTTTCTGATGACATCACTTTCTACATTGGCCATTAAAGCCACCATCTTGACTGTATGCTATAGTTCTGTTTTGGACTCAGTCTTGTGGAGTACTCGCTATCTTTAAAAATCCCTTTTTACAGCCAAGTCACATTATATGGGTGGCTGCCCCAAAGCTTTTTGATGTCTTATTGTCGTTCTTGTGACAGTGTATATACATGGCATTCTTGAAACCTTGTTGCTATGAATAATTGGGTAAAGCGGTTTTACACGCAAATCCTGTCTTCAGACAACTGCAGTGGTTTACTGTTATTGTCTCCAGCTAAATCCCTAGTCAGAGCTCTTACATGTATAATGTGTTAACTGCATATCACTTGTATGGTATTGTCGTAATCTGTTTTATTAACTGTATTTATTTTGTTTACAGTGATTTTTTTTTTTTTTTTGTGTGATTTTAGCTACAAGATTGTTTATGTTGGTTTTTGCCTTGCATGTGATAGTGAGAGGATAGGCCTTGCCTCCCCATAACAAATCTATTACTGTCTATGGGTTCTGTATAATCTGTATCTATTAATTGGCTCAAAAATGGGTGTGTGGGTTTTTAACATGTTATTTGCTTACAGTAATCTTGAGCATTGTCTCCTAAATTTGTTCTGAGTAGGCCAAGAGCAGTTAATGTGACGCAACATCAGCTGGCTACGGGACAGAGCTCTAGCCCTGGGCTAATTTGCTGGTAATTTTTACATTCTTTTCTCCCAGCCTTTTGATGAGTGAGTTGCTTCAGGATATAATACATACAGCTTCATAAACTGAGAATGAGAACACAGAAAAAAATAGTTTTATCTAAAAAATGTCAAAAATCATTTTCATTATCCACAGTGTGAAAAGTAAAAATGAGTTTCTTATGCAAATTAATCCTAGAGTCTCTTTAAAAAAAAAAAAAAAAAAAGCCTTGAAGATGAGCACAAATTCCTAAGACATTCAAGGGTGTCCTCTAGATTTTTTTGTGAATACATCAGATAGATTTAATTCTGTTGTGCGCACTGGAATGAATTCAATAGGTATTGAATGATTTTGCAGGATTTTTGGAGTCTGACATTTTAATACAACAGAATATGATGGCTTAAGTCTAAAATGCACACTTAAAATAAAAAGTGATCTGCATTCCTGCGTATAAAACAAGTCAGATTTGTATTGGTTTATGATGCATCCTGTTGAATCCACCTTCAGGTTATGAGAGCAAGAGCCTATTTTGATGTGGAAACTTAACGCTGATAACAACACGGTTGGAATTGTGGATGTGTGAAGCAGCTGTGGTAATAACTGATCCCCTGTGCCACCACGTATTGCTTACAGTATTGTTAATAACCCCAATGAAAGGTTCAGCTTCCACTACGTGCAAATTTATTGCTGACCAATTGATCAAGAAAAGAAACGTACTTAAAGCATAGTTTGCTGTTTTGTTGTTAACGTTCATTAAAGTCAGTAAAGCCTACCCTTCGCTCTCATTTGGAGTATAATATTCTCTTGCATTTTTAACTGTTATTGTACTGAATCACGTTCTTAACCTGCATTTGCCCATCTTGAGGTCGGGTCATCTTAGATTTCAGTATATTGTTGATACGTCCTTATGGTGTCTGCCATTGATACACTAATATATGATTCAACTGCTGCCCACATACGGCATAGTTGAGATGATGGCTCATGCTCAAACATAACATTGATTAGATCTTATGCAGGTTAAACGACTCTAACATGGTCACACAGTAAGTCAGTAGCAATGTTTAAATTGGTGACCGTGTGCTTTAGTTGCTTGGCCTCTACACCAGTGGTCTGAAACTTCAGTCCTGGAGGGCCACAGTGGCCACAGGTTTTCATTCTAACCTTTTTCTTAATTGGTGACCAGTTTTCTGTGCTATTGAACTCCTTTTCCTATCATTTTAATCGGCTTGTTTTTTTAAGATTTGTTCCTCTGAATTGCTTCATTCCTTTCCTTAAATGGGACCCAAAGAGAAATGAAATGTAAAGTGAGTGAGAACATAACAGAAGACCATCTAAGTCAGGGCCTCAAACTCCAGCCAGTTTCACTTCAACCAGTTGCTTAATTAGGCGCCGAGTCTTGTCGTTGATTAATCCCTTTCTTTAATTCCATGGCCTGTTTCTGCTCTCATTGTGCAATAGCAGACATTTCTGAAATTGTTGATTTTCTCTTTTCTAACAGCTCTGTGAAAATGTTTTTGTGAACCTGAGCAGATCGACATTCCTGAGACCTTCATCTTTCTTTATTTTCAGATATTGTATGATGTTCACAGTTTGCTGGTCGTGTTTTGTGTCTCATTATTGTTTGGCAGCTAATTAAGGAAAAAGAAACAATTGAGGGGTCTGAGTCTTCAAGAGCAAGTCAATTAAAATGAATTCAAAAGAAGTTAATTAGCAGCAAAACACAGATCACTGATTAAGAAAAGGGTTAGAATGAAAACCTGCAGCCACTGTGGCCCTCCAGGACCAGAGTTTTGAGACCCCTGCTGTAGACCATACTGTGTGCTGTCTTATATTCTTTAATATACTTTGTATCTCTGAGGATTTGATATAAAACAATAGGAAATGCATTGGAATCTGATGAGCCTTTTTGAATGAATATGCCAGGCCGGTCTGGAGCCCGTAATCTTTTCCTGCTTTAGCCTGCTGGAGCTTAACTCTTGCTATGTATAGGTGGTCATTTAGAATCCGTTTTACAAGAGCCAGCGTTTTAATCTTAACATTTTATCTATATCCATAGTATTTCACTTTTGTAGTGAATGCGTTCAGAAAGCAATTAGCAAAGTATTAAACAAGTGGAGCAGTATTTCATTATTCTCCAGAGGGATAAATAAAAGTCATTTAATATCATTTATAAAAAAAAAAAGGTAAATCCAAAAAGCATGAAATAAATTGAAAAACACAAAAAGACATTAGGGTATGACTTTCACAGGATAAATGACTCTCCAGAAGTAATATTATATTAACATGAAACAGCAGTATCTATGTGTTGGTTTCTGTCCATGACTATTTCATACCTTTAAAAAATTTGTTAAGTTTAATATTGATCAAAGTAAGATTACTGATTTGCATAATGGAGCACACGAGCCCCCTCTCCCAACTTCTGAATTGTCTTTGATTGTGGATGGCTGCTTTCAGGACTGTTTTGTGTAAAGCAGATTAGAGCCCCCAACTTGATGTCGTCATAGGGTGAGTTACCCATCTTATTTTATTGGGGTTCTATGTTGGCCTGGACAGATCCAAATATAACTTTGTCCTAAAGTGAAACTCCTGCTGACCTCCCGTACACTTTTCCCTTTTATTATACCCAACCCTCGTTACTTTTTTTGTAATCAAAATGCTAATCTGTCTTTCTGTGAAATGCATTCCCCAGTTGTTTCTCACAAACAAGGCATTTGTCATGAAGACAAGGTTGTAGGAGGTGGGGGGCTGTGCAGTCGTGAGAGGGTCTGGAGCAACTCTGTGTTGCAGTTTTTAGCCGAGCACTTGCCATTGTCGTTTCTACAGTACTAATCCCTAAATATCCCAGGCTGACTGTCACTTGCAGACTTAAGTTTAATGAAGTGTTAAGAAGATTGGTTTTGAGATGGGCCAGAGGTGAGCGTGCACTATCATGCTGAATGTAACTTGGTTTTCTTGCCTCCTGATTTCCATCCAGTTAAGTGTTCTGGTAGACTGCAGAGTTGGGCTGTCAGCTATGGGCTGCCAGATCAATAAACACACTTAAAACATTGGGTATTTTAAATGAGTTAACTTTCTGCTGTAATATGTAAACATTTTAACTAACATATTTCTTTTTTACTCACTACGAAGGGACACTAACATTTTTCTGAGCCTGTGTTGTACAATACAACTTGGACTGTTTTGTGGGAAAAGCGGCTTACAGGTAATTATTTGGAGTGTATTTCTGAAATAGCAAGAACATTGGGCATTTCCTGTTTTGATTTTTTGCTGATTAACTTCTTTTGTCATGTTACATCACCTTATATTAACTCCTCAGAGAAGTCTTGTTCCAAACAGTCACAACCCAGCCAGTGCAGCTTTTATTTTATATTTGCGACACTGGCAGTTTGATATCTGCAAACTGCCAATAATGACCTGACCCATACTACGCCCAAGGCGTACAGGTTGTCCGTCTTACTTTGTGTAAACCAAGGTTTGCTGTGGGCAAAGACGTGCTTGCATGTGCTTATAAGTTGTTAACAGATTGTCTAGAAAAACGGTGTAGCCCAAACACTTCTTTCCAAAAGATATTGCATCATCACCTAGCAAAACAACATCCATATGGATCAGCAGTGAGCAAGGCACAGGAAAAATAAGAGCAGATTTACAGTTAGGTCCATAAATATTTGGACAGAGACAACTTTTTTCTAATTTTTGTTACCACAATGAATTTTAAATGAAACAACTCAGATGCAGTTGAAGTGCAGACTTTCAGCTTTAATTCAGTGGGGTGAAAAGATGATTGCATAAAAATGTGAGGCAACTAAAGCATTTTTTAACACAATCCCTTCATTTCAGGGGCTCAAAAGTAATTGGACAATTGACTCAAAGGCTATTTCATGGGCAGGTGTGGGGAAGTACGTCGTTCTGTCATTATCAACTAAGCAGATAAAAGGCATGGAGTTGATTTGAGGTGTGGTGCTTGCATGTGGAAGATTTTGCTGTGAACAGACAACATGCGGTCAAAGGAGCTCTCCATGCAGGTGAAAGGTACAATATTACGAGTTACAAAATCTACAGTTTGGTACATCCTGAGAAAGAAAGCAAGCACTGGTGAACTCAGCAATGCAAAAAGACCTGGACGTCCATGGAAGACAACAGTGGTGGATGATCGCAGAATCCATGATGAAGAGAAACCCCTTCACAACAGCCAACCAAGTGAACAACACTCTCCAGGGCTTGGTCGGCGTATCGATATCCAAGTCTACCATAAAGAGAAGACTGCATGAAAGTAAATACAGAGGGTGCACTGCAAGGTGCAAGCTACACATAAGCCTCAAGAATAGAAAGGCTAGATTGGACTTTGCTAAAGAACATCTAAAAAAGCCAGCACAGTTCTGGAAAAAAACATTCTTTGGACAGATGAAACCAAGATCAACCTCTACCAGAATGATGGCAAGAAAAAAAGTATGGAGAAGCCATGGAACAGCTCATTATCCAAAGCATAGCACATCATCTGTAAAACATGGTGGAGGCAGTGTGATGGCTTGGGCGTGCATGGCTGCCAGTGGCACTGGGACACTAGTGTTTATTGATGATGTGATACAGGACAGAAGCAGCCGAATGAATTCTGAGGTGTTCAGAGACACACTGTCTGCTCAAATCCAGCTAAATGCAGTCAAATTGATTGGGCGGCGTTTCATGATACAGATGGACAATGACCCAAAACATACAGCCAAAGCAACCCAGGAGTTTATTAAAGCAAAGAAGTGGAAAATTCTTGAATGGCCAAGTCAGTCACCTGATCTTAACCCAA
>JANRMT010061414.1:18112613-18132046 GCA_026402145.1 Polypterus bichir lapradei
CTTCTGGCTACTGCAAAAGAAAGACAAAAAAAAAAGTATTCACGTGGTAGATCTGTTTTTAGAATGGTCTTGGAAAGATAACAGAATGGGAAAATTGCATCTACTTCAGCTTCACAGCTGATTGGTACTTTGGACCAAATTACTTATTCGCTATAAATATGACACTGTGCAACACCACGTGAGTGTTGCTTTCTGTTTAGGATGCACTGTCATACTTGAACACAGGTAGTTATGTTGTAAGAAATCACAAATGTCTTAACATGATAGATAGACGGACAGATAGATAGAACTTTATTTGTACCAAGGGAGAAAATGTAGCCTTTTACAGAAGCTATTTAAAATAAGTAAATTATTAGACATAAAGGATGCATTTGGTTGTTGATTGCAATTGTTTTCATTTATATTATCCTGTTATAGTTTGTTCATATGCAGAAACAAATGTTTTTGCTTAGTATAGGTTTACCACAACAAAATGAACATTTTGAACCTTTGAAAATGATTTGAAAATGTGGTCTAAGGTAAGGCAGAAGCACATTGTACATAGTGCTGCCTCACTGTTCCTCACTTGCCTTGTCATTTTATGTGTGGTTTTGAAGACTTGTCCTTTGCCGATGTGAGATTTCTTGGTATACTCCAGTTTCCTTCTGAATCTCAGGTATGAGGAGGCTGCGTTGACGGATAGCTAAGTTATCCTGGTTGTGATTATGCGTAACCTTTAGCGTAGTGGTGGAGGGTCATCATATTCAGGAGCTGTTCTTTGTGGGTTTGATGCTGTTAAAATATTTCAGTTTTCCGTGATCGTGTATTAGACTAAGTGGATGGAAAGAAAGAAAAAGAGACTTCAAACTGGGACCAAAATTAGTAAACAAAAAATAGAAATTAAGTCAAATCTTTATGAAAAAAGGGAAAAGAATGAAACTGAAAAACAGTTTTCTTAAAAAAGAGAGAGAAAATGAATCTGTCTATTTTCCCGAGAGACTCTAGCTGATTGAGGTGCAAGGATCTAAAAAATGATAATTGGAAAAAACAATGCTGGAAGTATTATTATATAGTGACATGTTGGGCTCTTTAAAATCAATTTCAATTGTTGAATTTTTATTTTTTTTATTTTCAGTGATTTCTCTGATTTAGTTGTGCATTGTTGTCCAGAATTGAGATTTTTGGATGTACAAGTGCCAGTCTTACCATGAATCATTTTTTCTCATCATATTGTATTAACATAATAGGTGGCCAATTGATGGTGGTCTTCCCGGCTGTGATTTAGTTTTGACTTTCTCTGTTATAAATTTAATCACCACTGTTGTTAACTGGCCATAGTTAAACAATTAGTTAATGGGCAGATATTGTTAGTTTCCATTTAAGTTTAATCAGTTTCTACCATGTTCTCAGACTGTTTTAACGAATCTGCATTTATGTGTGTATTTAGTAATTAGTAAACCAGAGCACTAGACAAATATAACTTAAAATACAATTTCCTGGAAGACTTGAGCACTCTGACCAATAAGTTTATTACCATGTTCCGATCTGAAAGTGGAGGAAATAAGCAATGAACTACATATGGAAGTAACAGAATTTTCAAAGTCAATAGGAATTTTTGCAAAAACAAGTCCTAAACCACATATATAGGGTGGTCCAGATCTAATTACGCAATTTTCATTACGCTGTAACTTAAGTTTATTACATAGAAAATCACCAGAAAAATCCCGGACCATCGAGAAGTGTGCGAACTGATGACATGAAGAATTGTCTTTGTGCCGTACTAAAATCGTCCCTGCATAAATCAAAGTCATCCAGACGATCTGGATCTGCATAATTAGATCTGGACCACCCTGTACAAGACATCCTATGTACAGTACATAAAGCAAGAATTAAAAAATACATTTAAAATCATAACTGGTAATATTTTGCAGTTAACATGCATATATTTTTTTTTTTAATTTTTAGAAGCTTTAGCCAACTGCAGCACACGCTGCTAACATGTCATCTTTATCTACCCATTTTGAAATGTTTGATTCAGGGATGCACAGGTCTAGATCATATGCACTAATCTGGTTAGCTGGTGAGCGTCTGTTGATGTTCTTGTGGCAAGAAAGCTTATTTAAACCAGAACTGACACAAGCATTTCTAAGTAAAATTTGTGCATATTGTGTATTTAATTCTGTGTTTCATGTTTAAGGACAGTTAATGCTAGTGAGTGAATTCTGTCATTCAGTTTGTGTTTTCTGCATCGTGGAATTACATGGGGCCCTAGAAATGGCAACATTCCACAATAGGTTGTGGCAGAATTTTAGGAGAACAGAATGCTCTTTTTGTAAGTAATGTGCATTTGTGGTTAACCTCTAATATTAATTTATTAATTAATATTAGCCTATAATATACCATTTTTTTATCTTGTCGTTAAGAATGTATTTAGTCTTCTAAAACGACTTGCAAATACAGTCTTCGTCTGTGTTCTGAAAACTGTTTTGGTGCGTCTGTTTCTTTTTTTTTTATATGCTATCATCACATTATTCAGAGTACAACTTGAGCAAGTTTGCACAGAGTCAGAGCTGCCTGAGTGGTGGGTTCTGAACTGAAACTGTATTTTGGATATTTGACACTTCATGTTAAAACAGGCTATACGAGGATCCAAGAATTGCTGTAGAAAGAATACTGACTCATCACAGATACGGCACCTCTGAGCCAAGGGACTAATGGTCGTGAATTCCTTGTTGTGTTTTGCAATGCATACTTTAATTTTGAGTCTGATTTATCATAAAAATCAACCAGCAATTGTAAGCAGACAGTGTTGGTTGTCTTACTAAAATAAATCCCAATGCAAACCCTATTGCTAGTGCATTGTGAAAGATTGTGCAGTTAGACCACAGCTGCGTAGCTGAGCGCTAACAGAGTTGCTTCCCACAGCCCAAGGGTGTTTTATCATCTCACAATTACAGTAATCTGTTAAGTGCTTCATTTTGATATATGACCAATCTAATACTCTGGATTACCATTTCACTTCAGACTTAATGTGCATTTTGAAACTTGAAGAGTATCTGATCAGCTTTACTATGTAAGTCAGACTGTTGATCTAACTTTAGCATTGTGCCAACAAGCATTTTCATGCGGTTATGTGCATCTTATTTTATCTTGAATGGTCAATATGTTTTTTTTTTTGTTTTTTTTTTTTCTTTTTCTGAAATGGACCCGAAACGTCTTCAACTTTCCTAAAACTGACACTGCAAGTGCACTTCTTGCAGATCAGGCAGTGATTTCTTGCCTTTTTTTCCACACATACTTGCACCTCCTTCCTCTCTTCTGATCAGTGATGCAGTCATACTATATCATGATTAGCCATTTACTGTTCTTCTCACTTCTGTGGACTTGGTAACGAAGAGACTTGAGCTAAAACTCTCCCAGCTCAATGGAAAGATAACAATATAAATAACCTTCACAGATCAAACACTCAGTACCCTTTTTACTTTCTCATATACAAAGTAATCGTCCAGAAATTCGATGTTGAGATTTTGATGAATCTTGACGTTTTAGACTTCCCTGAGTCTGAAAATACCATTGTTGGAATTATGTCTGTCTCTGTGTGTGTGTGTGTGTGTGTGTGTAAACATGATAACTTGAGTACGCTTTCAATTAGGTCAGAGGTAGGCAATCTTGGTCCTGGAGAGCCGCAGTGGCTGCAGGTGTTTGTTTCTACCCAGTTTCTTAATGAGAAGTCAAGTGTGGCTAATAAAACACTTATTGCTCAAGTGAAATTTTTCTGCTTCATTTTAGTGGTCTCTCTTGTTAAGATTCCCCACCTTTAATTGCTTATTTCAGTCTTAAACAGCTGCATTAACTGTTTAAATGGCCTCTTATTTACAATAAGATGCAAAAAACAATGGAGCCAGCAGTTCTCCATCTAACTTGTTTCATATACTGTACAGGGATTTGGGGGTCCTCGGGTTATGACACTGTTCCATTCCTACAACTGTGATGTAACCCGAATTTTGGTGTAAGTCGAAACACACCCTAGCCTAAGTCATTTACCTCTCCTCTAACACATTTGCAAAATCATAATCTAGAACATTAAAAACACAACTAAGCCACAGAAAAAAGAAAAGGACATAAATATACTGTACTGTACACTGTATTGTAATAACAGAAAAAAGGACAAAAAATGAGTGTAAAAAAATTCCTTATCTTTATTCCTTCTGATCTCTTTACAATGTCTAATTTCACTTCCATTATGATGGCTTTCCTCTTCTTCGAAGCACTACCATCTGAAGACTCTGACTTTCGTTTAGGAGCCATGATAAGGGCCACAAAGTCACCAAACAAAGCAACGCAAACGGAACACTTCTGAGTCCGCCCACATAGTCTGTAAGTACGACTCTAACGCTGAAACTCACGTCTCAATTTTTTTAAGTTTTTATGGGAGTGAGCGTTGTAAACTCAAAACGTCGTATGTCGAGACATTGTAATCCAAGGACCCCCTGTACACCTCTGTGAATTCATCCTGCACTATTTGGTTTAATAAAACACTTAAGAATAAAGTGTGACAGATTGAAAATGATCTGTTTTTAGGCTTCAAATCATAAATGATCTGTTGTCATTTGAAATTACTGAAGTAAGCAATTAAGGATGGGGAGCCTTAACAAGAGAGTCACTTAAATGAAGCAGAAAAATGTCACTTGAGCAATATGTGCTTCATTAGCAATAATTGGCTTCTCTTTAAGAAACTGGGTTAGAACAAAAACTAGCAGCCACTGCAGCCCTCCAGGATCGACTTTGCCTACCTCTGAATTAGGTCAACCAAAATTTGCATACAAGTATTAGGTACAAAATGTAAATTTCTTTCAGCTATTGGGCAATTTCCACTAACTGCAAGTGGTACTTTACCTTTTATTCATGTAGTTGCAGAGTCCAATTTATTCAACTTTACTTTTATAATAATTGTTCAATATATTATTAATTTGATTTGATTAGTTGTTGATGGTTCTTTAATGTACATAATACAAAAATATAATCATTGTCTTGCAAATTACTCTTCAAATATTCATCCCCATATCTGAATATACGAGAAAGTCGAGGGGAGAGCACTCCTGATTGTTTTTTTTTAATGAGGTAGTTGTGATCAGGTAGGGTGCTCTGGAACAGTCCCTGTACCCACAACAAAATCGAAAAATTCTAGAGGAGTAAGCAAGGTGGCATTTCTCTCCATTGTGTAGCTTCCCATTACATGGTGTATTTTGTCAGTTTATTTCTATACTCAGACTGGCTACAACTCAGTTTTTAATAATGTATTAAGCTTTAGCCTTTGCACTGTTTTGCATTATAAAATCTGATTAAGTATAAAGAAACAGAGACATTTCATTTTCCTGATTTTAGTTAAATGCACATGTGTTTCACAATAGCAGATTAGTATTAGGGTCTAATCAAATGAAGTAAGTTTTATTTTACTTAACTGTCATCAGTCTTGCAGTGGGAGTTCTATACAGTAAGTTACAAACTGTCAGCATTCTTTTCTTTTTTTAAAATAGTTATTGGTATGTGATCTGGCAAAAGATATCACAGGAATTCCACTCATGGAATTTCAGTGTGCTCATCTTTTGCATTTATGGTCATATGAGTTGCAGTTCAAGAATGTAATTTTTAATTCAAATGCACACTTTTGGGTACATGTGCTTGAAAATATTTGCAATGCAGTTTTATCTTGGCTGCTTTTAACAGGAGCAGACTCTCACCTGTTCACTAGTTTATTAAGATATTTCTCTCATTTTAATCAGGAATTTTTAAATGTTAGTTAAGTATAAGCCTGTTGATTCATTTTTATTATGAAACTTATTCCCCCCCACCCCTCCCGCCGAAAGGGCCAAATCGTGGCACTGTGTTTTGAAACCTGGCATTCGTGGAGTTTGCACAGTCTGCCCCCATCTGAACAAGTTCTTGGAGTTTGCTGTTTTCTTCCACATCACAGACACATTTAAGTTAGATGAATTAACATCTCTAAGTTGGGTTAATGTGAATGAGTGTGTCCCGCAAGGACCTGGTACCTTATTCTGTTTAGATACAGTGTGGGCCTTGCAAATCTGAACTGGATCAAAATGGTTTCAGAACGAACGAATTAATGTATTTTCAGTATGAAACTGGTGTGACACTAGAGTTTTAAGTTATAAGGCCCAACTTTGAGGAGATGCCAGTCCAATGTAGGTCAACATTATCTGCATTTCTAGAGTCCCATACGCTGTGTCAGTTTGTAGTCGGTATTCCCATTCAAAGCATTTATGTGGGATGAAATCCACTTGAACACAGAGACTTCAGTCGACACTCCAAATTGATACTGAAGCACTATAAGATGGCAGTGCTACCCAATGAAGTACTTTGATACTTATTTTAGTTTTAATTTTTATGGTCTCATTTATTTATTCTTTGGAATTTAGGGCTACATTATTTGATTTTTCCCTTTCCTTAAGTCGGTCAGACATGGCTGTCCATTAATGTGACGATGATGCTATCCATCCATTTGTCCATCTCTGACACTCCACCTCCTGTGTGTATGCTGATGGGAGAGCATCCCCATTTGGGAAAGGCAGACTTTGGGGCATATTGGCCAGGGTATCTGCCTCCCAGTTACTGTTAGCTGGCATTGATAGAGAAATATTTTGCTGCTTTCATCTCCTTTTGTTGATGAGTCTGTTGTTGTCTGAAGTGACAGACTCCTTTCATGACTATCCATCTCTCCAAAGCACAAATTCCCAGGAAGTATCTCAAACTGCCTATGTGGAATGGGGTATGCCTTGACAGAATGCTTCAAGTGGTCCTCTCAACTATTTCTTCGGGCCACCCCGAGGTCAGGATGCTTTGGCAAGTTCACCATACCACGACCATCTAGGGAAGCTGAGACTCATTCATGTGGATAATGTGCCCAATCCAATGGGAGACACAGCTGGGATCAGCCTAAATGATGGTTGATTAGCAGCTTTGAAGAATTTTAGTGTGTGGCATCCTGTCCTCCCATGTGATGCCCAGGATGCAGATTTACTTGTGGTAGGTAGCTCAGGACTTGCATTCATACAGAAGAGATGAAAAGCACACCGCTTAATGGGCCTTGACCTTGGTTGCTATGCAGAAATTTTAGTTAGAATGGTAGGGGAAGGATTGCATGTGCTCCAGTGTCGCGCTGCCAGTCTTGATGTCCATTGGAGGATCTGTGTGCTGGAAGGCAATCTGATGGGTCAAGGGTTAAGTATCGTTTAGATCTCATTGATTCAAAATCTGATTCCAATTCTGCTTATTTATTCTGGTTTTTATCGATTCTCGGTTCCGACTCTAATAGGGTTAAAAAAAAAAAGTTTAAAATATTTCAATAGCCGAAAATGTCTTTATTCTCTTTAAAGCATTCAACTTAAAGTTTACAACAAAGGTTACTTGAAGCAGTAAAACAAAAACAGGGTGTTTCAAGATAAAACATATTTCTTCAACCTAAATAACAAAAATACACAAAGTAAAAAGTGTGTGAATGCATGCAGCAATAAAGTCAACGGTTCTTAAGAAAAATCAGCATATCAGCCTTTTGTGGTAGTATGTGTGACTGCTCTGGGCATATTATGTCTCCAGGTAGAGGAGGCCTGCACGCACAAATATGAAAAGGCCAGCTCTGATTGTAAAGGATATGTAGTTCTTTTACTCCACCACCAGGCAGCAGGGTCTTCAGATGTCATTGTTGGGGACATTTGTTGATACATCTTCACCTCTCTGTCAGCTTGGTTCTCAATGGACATGTTTCCTTTGCTTAAATTTTTCACCTTGAGGGTCATCCTCAGCAACAAAAAGTTCCTCCAGCAGAGTCAGTGCAGGCCCGTTTTAGGAAGGTGGCGAAACAAATAAATAAAGAACAGGCTTATTATGAAAAAATATCACTGAAAGCCATAAATGATTCTTAAGAGTAAGACCATGTCAGGTATAATTTGAGATATTTTTTTATTCTGTCTTTCTGTTTTCTCCTTCCGCATTCTTGCTCTGCTGTTCTTTCTCTTCGTCTGAAAAAAAAAATGTTACACTGACTTCCCCACGATCATACTCTGTTAGCTACATAGTGTTGGCGTTTAGATAAGGTTTTAGGTTTGGAGGAGTCGACATGTATTTGTACTTAAATGTCACAATATTTCCCTGTAAAGAGTTTTCAGCTTTTAACCGCTCCTTGACCCGGTCCCAGATGGTGCTGTCCTCCAATTTGTGTTTAAAACATGGGTCTACAATGCAGTGGCTTCTTGAAGAAAGTTTCTGATATCATGACTCTGTAGAAGAAAAAGTTTCTATAAATACTTGATTTTTACATACATAATAATTTTTGTTTTTTATTGAATTAAATTCCTATTTACCTCATACCATTTGGTCAGATGTGTCCAAACAACCTGCTTAATGTTGGACACAAATGCTGTGTCTCCCTCTTTAGCAATAAAGTGCTCTTCAAGCTTTTGAAGAATCAGCAGGATCTGACCACATGTTGGACACTTCAGAAGAAACATAAAGTGTGGATGTGTATAAAACTTACATCAAATGGAAAAAAATGTTCTGCCTTTCTGACGTCTTCATCTGTCCGTTGAGCAAGTCTGTTTGAGGCAGAATATATTTTCTGTTCACATTTTGATAGTTTTTTTCTTAAAAATAATGTAATATAGTTATATAGTTGATTGAAAATGCATGTGTAGGAATCGATAAGTGCAACCATAATTCAAATGTCTTTTCAATTCCCTGGTTCTTGGAAATTTAGAACCAGTTCTCAAGACCCAACCTTATAGATCAATGTCTTGGAGGTGCTGATTTTCTGGCCCATCCAGGTATAAGGACTCAGTGGTCCTCTGAAGGCTTTCTAGGCGAAGAGCTGCACCGGCAACTTCATCCTCATTTCTCTCTATTATAATAAAAAAATCCTGGGGCGAGACTTGACTTTTTCAGAGAGATACTTTCACTTCCCGTGAGACGAGACTTTGTGCCAAGAGATTTAACCATGACTGAGGTCTGGAAATAAAAGACAAAGAGTAGATGACAAAATAGAACTTCGTAAAGAATTTAAAAAACGTTGGTGCAATGCACATGCAGAGCAGGTTAGAGATAATGAAAGTAATAAAATTTGAAAGTCTCAAAAAATGATAGTAAAGATGACATTAGCACAAACAAACGAAAACTATTACTCAGTGAAATAACAAAATAGCGAAAGGAGATCAAATATATTGTTTGGATTTAAACTTTAAGTTGGAGACTTGTAGATCATCTAATTCATGTTGCCATCAGGGAAAAGTAGTGTTTCTTCCCAATGAAGAGGCGTATCCGCGAGGATTAAAAGATTTGTTGTTTGGTAAAAGTGAAATCCACATATGTGAGCGGCAGAGATACAAAGTGGCTGGTGCGTAGCGGAGGCTGGGGGGGTGGGTGAGGGGTTTGGCAAGTGAAGCGAGCAGGGGCAAAGCCCCTAATTTTCATAAAAATAATGATGTACGAAACAGTGCTACAAGGCCAGGAAGCTTAGTTTTTCATTCATACGTTTCCCCCGTGAGACCACTATGTAATAAACTAACCGCTGTGCAAGAGGACCTGTTCTTACCTGTCCTTCCCCATTGGCTTTTTTAGATGTTGGTTTAAGTTGGCTACTTGACTTGCTGGATTACTGTTTCCAAAAACACTCCAGCATCAAGTAGAGAGAATTCCAGTGAATTCTCATGTCAAGTATTAGAGTGTAGAGGCAAATCTGTGACATTTGCAAACTGTAAACTGACAATGCATTCAGAATTAAGAATAACATGCAGTCTTAATATAGTATAGTTATGTAATGAGACATAAGCCTTCATGTTTTATAACACATTTTGATCTGTAAATTGTATATAATACAGATGTACAAAAAGAGGTTATATATTAGTTAGATTCTCTTCACCAAGGGTAAATAAAGTGAACTTACTTAGAAGTCGTTGCTTCTCCTGGAGCACAGTCTTTGCCAGGCAGCATCACTCCAAATCTTGGATGTCCAGTTTGCCACTGATGTCACTGAGTTTGCACTTTGTGCCCCAAGATTAAGTGAGTGGGCAAAGTAGCCTTATTTTAATGAACTGTAGTCTTTTTTTTTTTTTTTTATTGCCACATCCATATTAGCAGTATTATCTACAGTGACAGTATTTACTTTATTGAAGATGCCAAATTCCTGTAGAATGTCACTGATTTCTTCAGCCATCACTGGTCCTGTTTGTGCTTTATAAACTGCTTTTAAGAACTTTTTGTCTCATTTTGCCTTTAGTGATGTAATGTGCTGTCACTGTGATATAATGATCTTGAGAAATACTTGTCCAGCTGTCGCTGGATAAAACTGCTTTGCTAACATCACTGAGCTCTGATATTAATTTTGACTTCTCTGCCTCATACCAAGCAGGCACCAAATGATCATACAAAATATGTCTAGAACAGGGAGTATACTTTGGATTTAGGGCCTTTGTCATCTCCCTGCAAATAAAAATAACACTAAAATTGGCTACAAGTACTATTGTCAAATTATAGTTTATTATACTTTTTATTACTTATTTTTCCTATCTACCTAAATGACAGTGATTAAACAACTGAAAAAGAGTGTAGCCCTTTCACCACAAATGCTTTGACTGCTCTGTAACACTCTTTAGTTCTCTCTGTAGTCATCTTTGCCTTCATCGCTAAACTGAGCGGAGTGTCACAGCTTGGGATCCTTGCCTGCACTGGAGGTGAAGGAGAACTGGCAGAACTATAGCTCTGCAGACGATTATCCAAGGAAAATATTGTTTATTAAATGCAAGCTAATTTGTTGTCCTGCAGATTAAAATAAGAGCTGCTTATACCGTCGTCAGTTATGTTATATAATGTTACTTAAGTGCGAGGCACTTCGGTTGGGAGACTGTAAGACATTGAGGGCAGTACATTGTTTTAAATTAATGCCATGCTGTAGCAAATGTTTTGACTTGTTTGTTGTATAGCCTACTTTACAAGAAATTATCTTGCCACAATTGCTTCATTTTGCGTTGTCCCTATTTTCTTTATTGAAATATAGCCTCACTTTTGAGCGTTTGCTGTGATGATCCATAGTTCACATGCTGAGTAAAACAAATCAACATGCCGTTGATGTTTGACATAGTGCGATGTGACATAGAGAAGGTGGGGGGCCTGAGCAAGAGAGAGAACACAAGCTCAGCTCACGTCACCAGGAAGCGCTCCCCTTGCACAAGTCAGAAAGTGTCTGTGAGCAGCTGATGCAAAGCGAGTTTCTCATTTAGCAAAAGCCAGCGGTTCGTGACTGATCAACTGTAATTCAAATGTCTTTTCGATTTCCTGGTTTTTGGAAATTTAGAACCGGTTTTTAAGTCCCAACCTTATGGGTCAGTGTCTTGGAGGTGCTGATTTCCTGGACCATCCAGGTGTAAGGACTCAGTGGTCCTCTGAAGACTTTCTGGGTGGAGGGCTACACCGGCAACTTCATCTGCATACTGGAGACTTACAGTTAAATTTTGAAAAGGTCTTCCAAGTGGGCTGACAATTTTCAGATATTGAAAATATTGCCAGCCATTCAGTACCTGATCTGTACCCCATCAGTGGTGTGTAATGCATTTCTGGAGAGAAAAGTGATGGCGACAAGGTAAATATTAAAGAGAACTGGAGTCAGGTTACAACTTTGCCTAATGCCAGTAGTGATTTCAAAGGGAGCAGAGGTTTCACCATCAACAAGGATCTTTGCCCTCATTCTGTCATGGAAAAGAGGGAGCATGGTGTGGAATTTTGGGAGCACTTCCCAAAGCTTCTTAGGGCTAACGATGTCAAATGCTTTCCACAGGCTGATGAAAGTGAAGTTGATGTCTCACTTGTGTTCCCAAGCCTTCTCCAGGAGTTGGTGGGTGATAAAGATTATATTGATTGTGCTGCATTTGGGATGAAAACCAGCTTGCAATTCTGGAAGTACTTGGTCTGTAGCGTGACTGAGTAGCTGAAGAAGCATGACTTGGGCACAGACTTTCCCAGCAACATCCAGCAGTGAAGTACTACAGCTGTTGTTACACAGTCTGATCTGTCCACAAACCCCTCCCCCCCTTTCTTCTTGTTGATGCCTAAGATGGTAGCATGTTTGCAAGAGTTGGAAATCTTGCCAAGCTTTCAACACAGAGTGAAGAAATTGGTCAACTTGACAAGAGGATTAAGTCTCCCATATTTATATACTTTGGCAGATACAATGTCTTCACCATTCTTCAGGGCTTAGATGGCAGTTTGGACTTCCTGCAGAGTTGGACACTCATCTAGTTCAGGGAACTGGGACAACGTGGTGATCTCCTTGAGGGACGAAAGATCTGCTGAGTTCGTTTGTTTCTAGAGTTCCCGAAACTGCTCTGCCTAATGATACAGATCTGCGGTTTGTCTTTTGAGGAGTGTTGGGCCATCTGCAGTCTAGACTGGAGCCACATGGCATTGAGAAAGACGATAAGTTCTTTTGATAGCATTATATACAGTAACTCATAAGTCTTCTCATCAGCATAGTGTTGATTTTGGTTAATGGGTCTGACACTCCACCTTCTCTTTTTCCTTTTAAAGCCAATAGGCACAACTCCTGTTCCATCAGCAGGGCCTCACGTCCTGTGCCTTGACATTGTTAATTATGTGACATTGACCAAACACGTCAAAGAACATCAACGCATTGACTGAGTGGGCCACCTCACGTATACAAGTTTTATTTTAGTCGGTGACCTTGTGTAAGTTTCACACTGAAAGTATAAATCGGGCTTTACTCTGACAGCAGTATCATTGGGATGTGTAGCAATCTTTTTTTTTTTTTTTTAAGTGAGATTATTATTTTTATTTTCTTTTATGGCCTTATGGTCTCTCATGAGTTCTTTTAAATGATAACAGTGAGATTTGCATGCAATGTGAAGCTCTATAACCACCACTATAGTATGTCGTTACATTTTTAGATAAGCAATAATTGGGTTTTGGTTCTTACTTGAAATCTAGAAATCTTTTTGGATACCTATTTATTTATATTTTCTGTGTGGTGCATTTATCGTTGTCTTATTGTTGCTACTTTTCCTTTTTTTTTGACCTACTTTCTAAAGAAGGATGACTGATAACCACCAAGTTAGTTCTAGATTTCAAACACCACACTGTTTTACCAGAAGGCTTGTAGACCGTAAACAAGTTGTATATTGGCCACATCTATCACTATATTGCTGCCATTATATTTGAGAGACATAAACTTGTAAAAAGTGAACTTCTTTTTGATAATATGGACTACAATAGGAAAACTCTATCCAGCTTGTGAGTGCCATAATCAGACCCCGGAACGAATATTTTTTTTTTTTTCTGAAAAAATGTGACCCAGTAATACAGTATTGAGCATAAACTGGATCACTTTGCAGCAAGAGAGGCCAGATGTAAACAGATATCAGCAAACCAACAGCTAAAAATGTAAGTAGGATTAAGTGGGGCAAAAAAATGTGACCGTTGGGGGAGCAGTGCCATTTCCTGTTTATAGTGAGAGTCCCATCACAGTGTCAACCTTTGAGGTGAGGGGGAAGGGAGTGGGCAGCTTGTGCATTTCTCATGCAAACACATTAATATTACATTAGGCTATTGTGCTGTGACAATAGCAATCCTTACACATTATAGTCAAGAGCTTTTCTGGAGAATATTGAAAGATTCATTACTCATTCCTCCCCTTTTGTAACACGTTGAACAGTCAAATCAAAACAACCTTGCATTTGAGGTGAGCTTACAACCCTGCCAGGCACAGCAGTAACGGACAGTTTAAAATGCCAAGTAAAGCTTGTTTGCAGTGAGAAGTTTTTTCTAGCTACCATCACAAACAATATGTCAGTATCTCTGTATGATACCACATGCATGAAAATTGGATTAGCCGATTGAATCTTTTCTTGGAGAGGGTTATGGCACAGTGTGTAACTTAAGCCCTAAAGAAAAAAGACCAAGATACAGGCCTAGCTCACCAACGTGTATACAAGATCCCTACATCCTGTCAGTGTTTTTTATTGGTGGATTATTAACACCCAGCCTACAGATAGATTAAGTAACATGATTCAGATAAAACAGAGAGATATCAAATGGAAGAAACTGCACCTTTTTTCACAACTTGACGATCTAATACTCTGCTGAATATTAAGAGTGTCTTTAATGATTTTAATTTCCTTTGGAATATTCAAAATTTGATAAAATTAAAATGTGAAATCTTAATGTGTTTATTAGACAGTTTTTGTTACTGGTCAACAAAATAAATGTTACACTGTCAAAACAAAATGAACATTTTTTTCACATCTTTCTAGTGAGAAGTCAAGCAAAATGACACCTTTTATGCCTGAAGAAGGGGCCTGAGTTGCCTTGAAAGCTTGCATATTGTAATCTTTTTAGTTAGCCAATAAAAGGTGTCATTTTGCTTGACTTCTCACTACATTCGTAATGGCTAATATGGTGCTACACCCTAGTACTTCAGATCTTTCTAAAAGTTATAACTGTGAGACTGCGTAGGTTTGTGTCTCAAACTGCTAAAAGCACCAATTGAACGCGACTCCTCAGGATGACTTTGGACAGTACAGTGCACTATTTGGCATGTCTAAGGATAGCCAAACTTACCTGAGCATTACTGAAAGGAATTGTTTCACTGTCATAATGTTTAGTTATTTGTTAAGACATAAAAAGTCAATTTTGACTTATTAGAAGATATACACATCTGTATGACAATCAGAAACTGTAATTTGTTAAGCCACACTGGGTGTTTCTGCTATGGCTGGTTTAGAAAACTAATGAACATATGAAACCTTGTGATTTCCAATTATTTGTTTCCTGAAATACGTGTTTAAAAGCCAACAGTTGTATTTCACTTTACAGTGACCATAAATTAAATTTAGGGCCAAAGTTTAAAAACCAATCTGAATGCACTTTTTTATTATTTAAATGCAGGTTACTGCAGAGTGAGAAATAAATATAACTTAATATTTTTTGTGCTAAAGGATAACACTATTTATAAAGAAATTCTATAGCTTTGTTGTCTAACTTGGTAAACGTTCTAATTACGAAATTCACTTAAGCATTTTTACATGTATAGGTTGAAAGAAAAAACATTTTCATATACTTATAAATTATAAAAAACAATACGATATTTAGTTTGTTCTCTAGGACACATCTACTGTAAGTAGGCTTTAGAAGTCGCATTAATTAGCTGCATGGAGTTGGTTTATATGGAACTAAGATGTTTCACTTGAGTTTAGGATTAATACCTTAATTTCCATTGTTGCTTAGTTTCTAAGAAATGCTTTGTTATAAAAACAAACAACATTTAATAGAAATTGGAAAATGATTGTTGATAAGATGTAATCTAGTTATGGTTGTAAAGAAATTTTGAAAAGGTTAAAAAATTTCATAAAGCTGTTTACAGCCCATCATAAAAAAGGGAAAACACTATGAAATTGCAGTGAGTTACTGTAGAATAAAACCTCCATATTAAATTATTATGCAAAAACATTTCAATAAAAAGCTGTTAAGAGGAAAAACTACTTGAATTTGTTTTCCAGGCCTGGAATGGAAGATATTGTGCATATGACAAAAAAAATCCACATTATATCTTAGTTACAATTTGCCAGAAGGCATATGCAGTTGTCCAAAACCAAGTAGAGTAAAATTCGACAGTCACATGAGACCAAAATTGACCTTTCTAATCCTAAATGCAGTGCTCTGTGTTTAACAGAATTGTAATGTGCATCTTTTTGAGAACACCATTCCTTCTGTGAAGCATGGTTTGTGGCTGCATTATTTAATAGGATCCTGCTCTGCATCATGGCATAGGAGAAAAAAATGCAGGTCAAATAAGTACAGAGTAACATTGGAGTTAAACCTCCTATACTCTGCAAAAGACTCTTAACTTGAGAGTCAAAAGCTGGAGGTAATTCAGCTGAGAATATGTGGCACACGTTGATAGTTACTGTTCATCAATGGTGCAAATTCAGCTAGAGTAAGAGCAATTCTCTGAAGAATAATCCGCCAAATTGTCTTGTCCAGATATGCAAAACTGATAAAGACTGAAAGACTCAGTAGTTTATAAAAGTAAGATTAACATTTGGCTCATTAGTTGGCCATAGATGCTCCTTGGTGAAAAATAATATAACTATTCTTCTGTTTTAAGTGTGGCAACCTAGTATTTGCCCAAGGTGGGGTAGCCCTTTAAGGATTACTGAAGGCTCAGGCATGCAGGGACATGAGGGCCTGCTAATGTGTGTTCTAATGTCCATATAGCCAAACTATGACTGCATCACACCCCAGAAGTGACATAGGTGGGAGTTTAAAGCTGCTTTAAGTTAGAGAGTTGGTTGAGTTTTGAGCATGGTGGTGAGTTGGGGCAGAAACTAACTGATGGGAGGAAGATGTGAACATAAAGTACAAAGTAAATCATGCAAAAGACAAGTATATTTACTGTATGTAAAATTTTAATGCCAATCCCTAAAGAAAATGTTTTTTAAATAATATTTAAAATGGTGTTTAAGTCTGGCATATTTTTATTGTGTACAAACTTACCTTACTTTATTAGATGGAAGGTGGCAAAGCAAGATTATGAGAATCTATACTAATAAAAGGCAAAGCCCTCACTCACTCACTCACTCACTGACTCACTCACTCACTCACTCACTCACTGACTCACTCATCACTAATTCTCCAACTTCCCGTGTGGGTGGAAGGCTGAAATTTGGCAGGTTCATTCCTTACAGCTTCCTTACAAAAGTTGGGCAGGTTTCATTTCGAAATTCTACGCGTAATGGTCATAACTGGAAGCTGTTTTTCTCCATTTACTGTAATGGAGATGAGCTTGAATGCCGTGGGGGCGGAGTTTCGTGTGACATCATCACGCCTCCCACGTAATCACGCAGTACGTAGAAAACCAGGAAGACCTCCAAAAAGCGCTGAAGAAAACATGCATTATATAATTGAGAAGGCAGCGAAACAATAAGAAGCGAGCGAGTGACATATACAACCATATTCATGAGTTTTGCTACTTCGGAAACAAAGCACGATGTAAACCTACACTTTAAATTAAGTTCATAGACAGGATGCCGCTGGCGTTTGTAATTTAGTGCCTGCCCATATAAGGCCGTCCGTCAGCGGCAATCCAATAGCAAACTCCCACTAAATATTCACGGGTGAAGGACTGTGCTTATGCAGAGGAAGATGACATGGTCAGGGTGGTGTTTGGCACAAACTCAGCGAAACTGCGAGAAAAAGTTTTAAGTGCCAGGACTTCGGTAACATAAAAATACAGCAATGGACATAGCACGAGATGGCACCAGCACAGCTGGGAACCTTCGATGCATGTACACCGAGCGGCTCACGTGAACTGACGCAGTGCACAGACAAAAAGCAACAGTTCCAAAGAGCGCTGAACAAAAACTGAATTACACAATTGAAAAGGCAGCAAAAAATATGAAGCGTCTGATACATACAAGCATATTCATAAATCCAGCTACTGCGGAAACAAAGCACACGGTGGAAAAAGTCAATGTCCCGCTAAAGGAAGACAGTGTAAAAAAAAAAACCCGTGCATGCAGTGTGTCAGGTCTCAGATAAAGAAGAAGACGAGCTGTTTATTGATGCAGTAAGAAACGAATCAATGAATGAAACCTGTCATCTTTACAACGATTGACAAACATGGAATGTAACTTGAACACAACACATCCTACAAATACGAACCTGATTGAAAGAAATAATGATAATCAAATCCTTGATGACAGCAACACTCAGTAACACTCACAAAACAAATACTGTTTATTGGCAGTCATGTTACGTTATTTTTAAAATGTTCCCTTTTCTTTTTCATAGCTTTTTTAACACACTACTTCTCCGCTGCGATACGCGGGTATATATATATGTATATATATACCCCGATCTACATACTCGAATAATGGATACTTTATTCGCCATCAATGATTGTTTTGGTAAAGCCATACTCAGTGTATTCATTAGATTAACGGTAAAAAAGTAAGAGCGAGGGGAGGATGACTTATTGAGGCATGCAGGCTGTAGTGCGCGTCAACTCTATCTGAATTGCGCGATCAAATTTGAAAAAATATATCTTTTCAAGTTCTATTTAGTCCATATGTGTCAAACTCAAGGGCCGCGGGCCACATCCGGCCCGGCGTGTAATTATATCCGGCCCGCGAGATCATTTTATATACTGTATTATTGTTATTAATGGCCCGGGTATATGAAGCGCTGGTAACACAATAAACTACAGATCCCATAATGCAGCGCTTCAGCTGCCTTGCAGCTTACTTACAAAAGTTAAGCAAGTTTCATTTCGAAATTCTACACGTAACGGTCATAACGGTCGATAACGGTCGATAACGGTCGACAACGTCCGCCATGTTGAACTTTCTTATTTATGGCCCCATCTTCACGAAATTTGGTAGGTGGCTTCCCTGCACTAACCAAAACCGATGTACGTACTTATTTCGGTGGTATGACGCCACTGTCGGCCGCCATATTGAATTTTCCAAACGTCACTAATTCTCCAACTTCCCGTGTAGGTAGAAGGCTGAAATTTGGCAGGCCCATTCCTTACAGCTTACTTACAAAGGTTAAGCAGGTTTCATTTCGAAATTCTACGCGTAACGGTCATAACGGTCAACAACGTCCGCCATGTTGAACTTTCTTATTTACGGCCCCATCTTCACGAAATTTGGTAGGCGGCTTCCCTGCACTAACCGAAACCAATGTACGTACTTATTTCGGTGGTATGATGCCACTGTCGGCCGCCATATTGAACTTTTCACCGGTCTTTGTTACTTACGGACCCATCTTCAAGAAATTTGGTACGCGGGTTCCCAACGCTAACTGAATCCTACTTACGTACATATATACGTCCATAGCCTGCAGCTCGGTCACCGTGTGAGGCGGCGTTGGGTCCCCCATCCCAACACCTCCCACGTTGTTGGCTGCCTGCCTATATAAGGCCGTCCGTCGCTCCGGTCTCTACATTCCCTTCCTTGCTTCGCCACGGGATTCACGTCTCCCTGCTGATAACTACAGCCTTTTTATTTAATCCACGGCTTCTCCGCTGTTTTATTGTTCATTTATTACAATTTTAGTTATTGTTTAGGTATTTTAGACTTACTTTACATTGTTCAGGTACCCATTTCCTTTATCATTCCAACTGTACCCACATTAACATGTCTATCGAGGTGATCACTATCGATCAAAGAACTGTCACTTACCGAGTGGTTTCCATGCCCGGAGATGGCACCTACCTTTTCCATTCTCTGTGTTACATATTGCACGGCCATATCAGGCTCACTCTTGATATCCGGAGGAACATTGTGTCTTATGTATTGAATGACTGGGACAGGTTCAAGGTGTGGACTAATGACGGTACAGGAGATAATTATACTACACAGGAGCACTATAAGAGT
>JANRMT010061414.1:18132056-18194142 GCA_026402145.1 Polypterus bichir lapradei
AAGAGTGAAATGCTTAAGCCCTTCACCTATGGTTCTGCATGTGAGTTGATGGCTGCCGCTGAATTGTTCGGTTGTCGCTTTCAAGTGTACCGAAATGGGCAAATATTTTACACCTTTCGACAACTGCCAGTGCCTCTTAAACATCTTAGACTCACAGGTGACGATTTCAGTAGTGGAAACTTTGATGTTTATGAATGTTTAAACTCTCAAATGCTGGATGTGAAGTTATCGATGAAACCGGTTGTATGCTTATAACGCTTGACAGAATCCGAATGTCACTTCAACACAACAAGTCCGGCAAATACTGTCGTAATTGAAACAAACCATGAAACTCAAACCGATTATGACAGCAGCAATCCAAGCTGTAAGATTTGAAACAAGATTGCTGTTCACATGGCCAACTGTACGTTGCATGCTCAAGAGTAAGCTCAGTGCACAGCTTGGTCATATTACAACCGGAGGGCCGAACTCAAAATGTGGTATACAAAGAGATCCTTAACAAATAATTATTGGCATATTTTCCCCCAGTTTAAAAAGGTTTAATTTTCTACTTAATAAAAATTTTAAGTCAGTACTTCGCCGCTGCAAAGCGCGGGTATTTTGCTAGTCATTTATACTGTGTCAGAATGGCATTCAGGAAATATTCAAAACAGTAATTCAGAAACAGTTTTACAAACCTGATAATTGATTGTTTTCAGTTTGCAGTATTGCTTAACTGTAAACCATGAGGTGCTAAATATGGCCGTAAGATTCAGTAAGACTAGGGGGCTTCGCTTGCCAACCTCCCTGCCTGTGCTACGTGCCACCAACTTCACGTCTCTGCCTACTCACGTATGTGGATTCCACTTTCACCAAACAACAAAACTTTTAATTCTCACGGATATGCCTCTTCATTGTGAAGAAACACTACTTTTCCCTGATGGCAACATAAATTAGACAATCTACAAGTCTCCGACTTAAAGTTTAAAGCCAAACAATATCTACATACTTCTGTCATATCACCTATGTCCATATATTCGACCTCTTTTCGCTGTTACCTTTTCGTCAATATCACGTTGAATTTTGATTCCGTGTTTGGAATTACATTCTGACAATCAAAGGTATAACTGCCCCTGAGTGAATATCGTTTCTTTCTCTCTACACGAACTGTATCTGACAATAGCATTCACACAAATGATAAATGATTGAACCATGTGCGTGGCTGTAAATGTTTTAGATGTGGGCAGGACTTTTCCAAATCTCTTTTGCCTAAAGTCTTGTCTCACAGGGCTTGAAATTTTCTCTTACGGGATTTCACTTTCACCAAACAACAAATCTTTTAATTCTCATGGATACGCCTCTTCACTGGGAAGAAACGCTACTTCTCTCTGATGGCAACACGAATTAGACGATCTACAAGTCTCCAACTTAAAGTTTAAATCCAAGCAATATATTCAATCTCTTTTCGCTGTTCCGTTATTTCACCGAGTAATAATTTTCGTTTGTTTGTGCTAATGCGATCTTTACTATAATTTTTTTGAGACTTTCGAACTTTAGTACTTTTATTATCTCAAAGCTGCTCTGCATATGTATCACACCAACGTTTTTGAATTATTTATGATGTTCTACTTTGTCATCTACTTTTTCTTTTTTATTTCCAGCCCCGTGCGTGTTTAAATCTCTTGGCACAAAGTCTCGTCTCGCGGGATGTGAAAGTATCTCTCTGAGAAAGTCACATCTCGTCTCTTCCCAAGATTTTTTTATTATAATAGAGAGATGACTTTTTGTCATTAGCTGAACACTTGTCAGACTTTAAAAAGCCACCATTCTCTCAGCATTTCAATCCAATATGGCCGACTTTGAAATCGCTAGTCTCATATTAAGTCAAATTTTGCCATAAAAATACTTTTTAAGATAAGTAAGTCAGAAGACTTAGAGAAAATCCATTTTAAGAATTGTTAAATATACATGACCATTTTTGTGTTTGAGGTGTAACTTCATTTTATTTTCAGTGTTTTTACTACAAAACAAGGTGGGCTCTGCATCAGTCTGTTGTGGTGAAAAAGGAGCTGAGCCGTAAGGCAAGGGTCTCAATTTACCAGTCGATCTATGTTCCTACCCTCACCTATGGTCATGAGCTATAGGTAGTGACCGAAAGAACAAGATTGCGAATATAAGCGGCTGAAATGAGTTTCCCCTGCAGGGTGTCTGGGCTTTCCCTTAAAGATAGGGTGAGAAGCTCAGTCATCCGGGAGAGGCTCAGAGTAGAGCCACTGCTCCTCCGCATCGAGAGGAGTCAGATCTGATCAGGATGCCTCCTGGACGCCTCCCTGGTGAGGTGTTCCGGGCACGTCCAACCAGGAGGAGGTCCCGGGGAAGACCCAGGACATGCTGGAGGGACTATGTCTCCCGGCTGGCCTGGGAACACCTCGGGATTCCCCTGGAAGAGCTAGAAGAAGTGGCCGGGGAGAGGGAAGTCTGGGCATTTCTACTCAAGCTGCTGACCCCGTGACCCAATCTCGAATAAGCAGAAGAGGATGGATGGATGTTTTTACTACAAAACAAGGTGGGTACTGTTGCTTTTTCATACAGTTTTCTTGAGTTTAAAAATCTCAACAAATCTCAAAATAAGAAATTTAGATCTGTGACATACGAGATTAAAGGTGAATTTTGGTATTCTTCAAGTCAAAGTCAATTTTTTTCGCAATCAGTGTGTGTATTAATTTGCCGTATGGATTGGCTCCAGCAGACCCCCGTGACCCTGTAGTTGGGATGTAGCGGGTTGGATAAAGGATGGGTGGAAATTGTGTTACAAAGGGAAGCATTTTTGATCAATTATTAAACATTGCAAAAATCAGCCAACAATTCTTTGTCCTGCGAGCTTCACAGCAAAGCTGTCTCACAAAATCTGAAGACCACACATAATTGTAGTTCTAAAGTAATTAATGTGCTATTAATTACAATATTTAACATGATAAAAATTAGCCCATTATTACATCATAATTTATATTTATTTGCACTGAAGTAGAAATGTAATTCTTTGTACTGTTGTTTTTTTTATAATATTATATAATAAACATACCCCTCTCCAGTTTTAACTATCTCCTCCTCTGTCCCATTCCCTTGTAGTTGATCAATGGCTCGATCAGACTGTTTATTGTTACAACTTTTTTATTTTTAATTTTTGCAGCATTCTTGTGTGTAGACTATGATAATGAAAAAGAGAGTGTGTATTATCATTTTAAGTTTTAATTTTTCATTTTCTTTGTTGTAGAAAATTCCTCTCAAACACACCATGGCAGGTGCATAATGGTAAATGTTGATTGGCCCAGTGACCTTTAATATATAATTGTGCAGGTGACTTTTGTAAAAATAATAAATAAAATACAGTGTTTTCAATTCTGTTCAGATTTATTGTTAATGTGTACAGAGGACAATGAAGCTCTTGTGTGCACTCTTCATCACCATACTGCCACTCGGTGTGAATCTCGCAGACTGTGTAACAGCACAGCCAAGAATGCAGTAGGAAAAATATGATTTGAGCACACATCTGCCTGTTGTTACAAGGCATGGCAGGACACAACAGATGAGAAAACATTTGCAGACAAAAAGTTTTCATAACTTTGGAAATTTGGGCAAATTTTGGATGTGGGGTTTATGGGTCCGCTGTGAACAGATAAGCAAGCAAGAATCCTGTTCTTACCTCAAGTGACATAATTTATTACTTCCAGTTTGCTTTGGTTGTCAGAAGCACTCCTAAAAAATGCAGAAGGCACATTTTCTTAAGACCTTTTCTGCTTCAAAGTGAAAGTATTCAGTAAGTCTTAAAGTTTTTGTTTTCATACTGGGACCCTGCGATGTTTTACTTCCATTTTAAAACACAAGAGCAGATTACGTATTTTAAAAATTTTTTAAAAAGTGCTTCACTTTAGAACACAGTTTCATTTGACAAATTAGTACACACCTTGATTGTGAAGAAATAACTTTGACTAGAAAAATACCAAACTTATCCTTTAACTAAGGAGTTGATCTAAATTAAAGTATCCTGAATAGTCACAGTTTTATATTTCATGTAGCATTGATACTACATTCGAAATATAATATTTAGCACTTTTTTCTACTGCTGAAAATAAAGCAGCAATGAATAAATATAGCATTTGCACATAGTAAGATAAATGTAGTTTATGATGATCAAGTATTCTTTCTGAAACGTAGTCTAAAGTCCCGTATGAGTATAAAAGTGTCCTGTTTTTGTTTCATTGGTGGGGGACCCCTTCTCCAATCAAAGAATTTCAGTTTCTGAGGTTTACTGTTCTTTAATATATCAAGCCAGTAAGAAACCCTGTGGCAACAAGAAATTGTAAAGTGATTATCAGTAGAATTCACTGAACACTAATGCTTAATGTATATTGGGACTATACATTGCATTACAATGGCTGGAATTGAGAAGCATAGACATTAAGAAATAAACTGTAGTGGTAAGGTAGCATGGAGTGTACCTCTGCCAGTATGAAGTGCATAGCAGCGGTGGCAAAGAAAATCCCTTTGCCATTAAGAAATGAGCTTCTTCACCAGGAACTGTTGAGGTATATCAAGAAGAAAGGACAAGTTTTGTTAATCAAGAAACAAACACTATTAATGGGAACCTCTGAGCCTTCATATTAAGAAAAAAGCATCATCAGAAAATGCTAAGCTGTGTGAAACATAGAGCTTTGAGTACAGGAAGTGAGCATTCTGGTTTGACACAAGGGTATGTTCAGCTTTAATATCTGCAGACGTTGGACTTTCTCAACAGGAAGTGTTGGGCTTTGATGTCAAGAGACTTGGTCCCTGTGAAATATCGAAGATTACTAGCAAGGCATGCTGGGCTTTGGATTTGGAAAACAGTGTGTGGCAGCTGTAAACATGAGACTTTTGAGCTCTTGTCAGCATGACAGTTGAATTTTGTCCACAACCAACATTTCCATCTGACTTGTCTATTTTAGCTGTAATGTTAGACAATATTTCCTGTCAGCAAAAAAAAGCTATAGTGTTGGTAGGTTTACAAATAATTATCTTTCATCAAATAGCTTTTTGTTGTTTTTTAGGAAGAATATAAAGCCTTGAATACATGAAGTATATTGCTGCCCATTGTTTGCCACTGACACTCAATGTGTTTCTTTTGGTGTGGAGTGTAGCTTAATGTGGACAGCAGAGTTAGAAATGCTAATCTTGTGTACAGAGAATCTAGATACCCAATCTAGTGTTCAAAGGATTTACAGGGAAAAAAAAAATTAAAATAGCTTTATGTACCTAAAGTATGGAACTGTAATATGCACATCTTCTGATAATTTAGGCCATCTTCAATGGCAGCACCAAATCTTAACGCTTATGTTGTGTGGTGTGCCCTGTGATCGAGTGGTGTTGTGTCCTTGGCAGGTTCCAGGTTTTTACCCAGTTCTGCTGAAATGGATTAAGTAGTTTTCTTTTTTTTTGTTCTTTATTTCACCTTATGCATTTTCTTGTATTAGGAATTTGTTAGTTTTTGCATACCTCTTGGGGTCAGCCATTGTACAGCATCCCTGGAGCAATTTAAGGTTAAGGGCTTTGCTCAAGGGCCCAGCAGAGTAGGATCTCTTTTGGCAGTGATGGGGATTTGAACCGGCAACCTTCGAGATACCAGCGCAGATCCTTAGCCTCAGAGCCACCACTCCGGGTTTAAGAGTATTACCGCTCTTTTTGATTATAAATACCCTGTGTACTGTGAATTGCTAGTGGGTTGGCTTATTTCATCATTAGCTGAGCAACTGAATGCATTAAATGTAGATTTATGTTGTTTGCAGCACATAAACCAACCAACTTTGTAGAGCTAATACTTTTGTATATTAAAATCAATCCAAATTGCTTTATTGTCTAGAACAGTTGTGCACAACAGTCAATCATCCTGTTTTTTCCTGCTAAGTGCCATGAGGAGTCTCTCCTGGGAGAATTGAGCATCTGGCAGGAGCCTCCATGGATTAAGTAATATGTGAATTGTAAGAAAAGCATACAACCTTACTAATATACAGTTAGGTCCATAAATATTTGGACAGAGACAACTTTTTTTTCTAATTTTGGTTCTGTACATTACCACAATGAATTTTAAATTAAACAATGCAGTTGAAGTGCAGACTTTCAGCTTTAATTCAGTGGGTTGAACAAAAAGATTGCATAAAAATGTGAGACAACTAAAGTATTTTTTTTAAGAGAATCCCTTTATTTCAGGGGCTCAAAAGTAATTGGACAAATTAAATAACTGGAAATAAAATGTTCATTTCTAATACTTGGTTAAAAACCCTTTGCTGGCAATGACAGCCTGAAGTCTTGAACTCATGGACATCCTCCTTTTTAATGCTCTGCCAGGCCTTTACTGCAGCGGCTTTCAGTTGCTGTTTGTTTGTGGGCCTTTCTGTCCAAAGTTTAGTCTTCAACAAGTGAAATGCATGCTCAATTGGGTTAAGATCAGGTGACTGACTTGGCCATTCAAGAATTTTCCACCTCTTTGCTTTAATAAGCTCCTGGGTTGCTTTGGCTGTGTTTTGGGTCATTGGGCGGCGTTTCATGATACAGATGGACAATCAATTTGACTGCATTTTGCTGGATTTGAGCAGACAGTATGTCTCTAAACACCTCAGAATTCATTCGGCTGCTTCTGTCCTGTGTCACATCATCAATAAACACTAGTGTCCCAGTGCCACTGGCAGCCATGCACGCCCAAGCCATCACACTGCCTGACTCCACCGTGTTTTACAGATGATGTGCTATGCTTTGGATAATGAGCTGTTCCACGCCTTCTCCATACTTTTTTCTTGCCATCATTCTGGTAGAGGTTGATCTTGGTTTCATCTGTCCAAAAAATGTTTTTTCCAGAACTGTGCTGGCTTTTTTAGATGTTCTTTAGCAAAGTCCAATCTAGCCTTTCTATTCTTGAGGTTTATGTGTGGCTTGCACCTTGCAGTGCACCCTCTGTATTTACTTTCATGCAGTCTTCTCTTTATGGTAGACTTGGATATCGATACGCCTACCCCCCTGGAGAGTGTTGTTCACTTGGTTGGCTGTTGTGAAGGGGTTTCTCTTCACCATCGAAATGATTCTGCGATCATCCACCACTGTTGTCTTCCATGGACGTCCAGGTCTTTTTGCGTTACTGAGTTCACCAGTGCTTGCTTTCTTTCTCAGGATGTACCAAACTGTAGATTTTGCCACTCGTAATATTGTAGCAGTTCCTCAGATGAGTTTTTTCTGTTTTCGCAGCTTAAGGATGGCTTCTTTCACCTGCATGGAGAGCTCCTTTGACCGCATGTTGTCCGTTCACAGCAAAATCTTCCACATGCAAGCACCACACCTCAAATCAACTCCAGGCCTTTTATCTGCTTAATTGATAATGACATAATGACGGACTTCACCACACCTGCCCATGAAATAGCCTTTGAGTCAATTGTTCAATTACTTTTGAGCCCCTGAAATGAAGGGATTGTGTTAAAAAAAATGTTTTTGTTGCCTCACAGTTTTATGCAATCGTTTTGTTCAACCCACTGAATTAAAGCTGAAAGTCTGCACTTCAAGTTGTTTCATTTAAAATTCATTGTGGTAATGTACAGAACCAAGAAAAAGTTGCCTCTGTCCTCTGTTCTTTACATTCAGGATCACTTCTTACACTTTTTTGCTGAAGAGAATGTGAACCCTCTGATCAGCTCAGGATCTATTTGTGTAAATGGTAGAGTGTAGAGTGCACAGAGTTACTGTCCAGGTGTTTTAATTGTATTGTCATGTATTATCTAGACCAGGGGTCTTCAACTCCAGTCCTGGAGAGCTACTGTGGCTGCAGGTTTTCATTCTAACTCTTTTCTTAATTAGTGACCTGTTTTTGCTGCTAATTAACTATTTCCCTTTATTTTAATTGATTTTTCTTGAGAATCTGACCACTGAATTGATTCTTTTTTCCTTAAACGGCACTTAAACATAAATTTGATGTGAAATGTGCTAACAGATGACCAACTAAGTTGGGGCCTCAATCTCCAACCAACTCCACTTCATTCAGTTTCTTAATTTAAAGCCAATTCTCATTTTTAATTAAACCCGTTATTTAATTCCATGGCACTCATTCTGCCATGGCAGACATTTCAAAAACTGTTGATTATTTATTTACAGAGCGCTGTCAAAATGTTTTGTGGGCCTGAGCAGATCAACATTACCGAGGCCTTCACCTTTCTTTATTTTCAGTTATTGTGTGATGGACGCAGGTTGTTGTTTATGTGTTGGTTCATTTTGTGTCTTAATATTGTTTAGTTGCTCATTAAGGAAAAAAAGAAATAATTAAGGGGCCTGAGTCTTAAGTTGTTCATCAATTAAAATTAAGGCAAAGAGTTAATTAGCAGCAAAATCTGGTCACTGATTAAGAAAAGGGTTAGAATGAAAACCTGCAGCCACAGTAGCTCTCCAGGACTGGAGTTCGAGACCCCTGGTGTAGTGAGTCAGTGACACTTCATGGAGTAAATGTCCTAGCCTGTTGGTCACAGTGTAAACCACTAGACAAGTTAAAAAAAATCACAATAATATTTACAGTCATTTGATTATTTGCCATTCAATACATTTTAAGAAAATGCCAGTGCTTAATATGGGCATGGGCACAGTTCAGGGTATAGGGTGAGAACATTCCCTGTCCCTGAGATTCAGGGCAGCCTGTTCCTTGATGTACTCATTATTGGTAGACAGATAGATGGAAGTTTATTTGTAACCAGGGGGGAGTGTTTGTTTTATTTTTACAGAAGCTCTTTAAATAAATAAATGCATAAATAGGTAAATCAATAAATACACACACACGCTATGCTCTGAACACACCAGAATGACTAAAAAGCAAGAAAATTAAATAGACATGGCTGCCACCGTCACCGTGAGTCATTCATCAGGCTTATTGCTGTTGGTTTGAAGGAGCCCCAGTGGTGTTTCCTGACACACTTCTGCTAAATAATTAGTTGGCTGATAGTCCTCAGTGTTAGTGTGTCAGAGAGAGGATGTGCAGCAGTGCCCATAATGACACTCAGTTTTCTTTTAATTCCCTCCTTTGCTGCTACCTCCAGTCGGTCCAGAGTGTGTCCTATAACTAAGCTCACACTTTAAATGGCTTGTTGATTTAATGGGCCTCTGTTGAAGTGATGTTACCATCCCATAACACCACAGCATAGAAGATTTCACTGGCGACACAGAGTTGTAGAAAATGTGAGGGATATTGATTCATGTCCCACATTAAAGGAAAGCAGACTCCAAAGGAACAAGAGCCCGCTCTGCCCTTTCTTATATATAGTAGTTCCTCTGTGTTATGAGACCAGTCCATCCTGTCATTAATGTGGACCCCCACATACTTGTAAGAGTGAACCACCTCTACATCCACTGCTTGAATGGTCACCGAACACAGAGGCTCTTAGGTGTGGCACAAGTCAATAATAAGTTCTTTATCTTTTTTCTGTTGTTAAGTTGCAGACAATTTTCATTCCACCAAGAAATCAGGTTCCCTACTTGACTCCAAATTTCTGTCCCATTCCTCTCATCATTACACCCTATAAGTGAATAATTTCTGCAAGTGACATGACTTGTTGTTCTCTTTGTAGTCGAAGTGTTAGGACTGAAGAGAAGAGGAGACAGATCTTTTCCTTGTAGCGTTCCAGTGTTGCTGTCACAGTCCTTGATTCTCACAAATTGCGCTCTGGCTAACAGGTAGTCCACTATCCAGGACACCAAGGGGTTATCCACCTGCATATTTCTGAGTTTACCCCATAACAGGGATGGCTGGATGGTATTGAAGGCAATGGAGAAAACAAAACAGTCGTAAAGTGAGTTACTGTTCCTAAATATACTTATTTTGACAATTTCCATGAGCTTTTTCTTTCTTCTGTTCTCCTAGTTATGGCTACTTTCACTCCTGTGTGTTATTTAATAAGCTTAGTCATTTTGAAAATGATGCGTGTCTTTTAAAATCCAATTGCCCCTACAAAACAGAGACAACATGGCTGGCTTCCTAAGAAATGTGAACAGGAATGGCAAGAAATTGTGACTCTCTTTGTGTTTTTGCATCTTTCTGTAGTTTCCTGGGAAAATTTCTAGCTGGTACTGGTCCTGAAAATGACGACCCTCCAAGAGAGGACTTAGCATAGCTAATACTGCTAAGTTTTATAAACTGTGTTTTTTGTGTTACCAGTCTGACTTTTTCACTAAAGCAAAGTCCCTTTCACATTAAAAGTAATTCTTGATCCACCCCGTGCAATCTGGATGGCTTCACATGCACCCTGCTGCACATTTACTGCAATACTTACTTATCTGGAGAACTGCAAAGCTGAGTACTGAAATGAGATCATCCGACGCAGTCCCGAGGAGAGCACAGTGGCTTCAGGGTAGAGAAAGTAAAGTGTATATTTAGTCAGAGCTGCTGTATATCTGGCTCTGTGATAGCGTGGGTACACATGTAATGTATATGTAGCAAAGGGCACTTTCAAATGCTTGCTTCTTTTTTTTCCCCCACTTGTATCTTTTTAAGGTTTCAACTGCATGTACTCTTTTGGAACAGGGAAACAGGAAACCTTAGTTAAAATGCAGATTATGTAATCTGTTTACATGGCTATTGGGGCAAAAGAATAAAAGTCTAGATTAAAATCAAGGTGCATCAGTTAATTCCTATTTTTAGTTCAAATTCTAAGAAACACTGGGACTGTGTGTTTTGCATACTTATATACATTTTTATAAGATTTAAAAGCAGGGAGGCTTGATAACTTCGAAGGGCAAGCTGAGGTATAATTTGGTGCAGCGTTAACACATTTTACTGTTTAATTAGGATGGGTTCGATTTAGTTGTGTACATATATCCAATATGCTGCATCATACTGTAATATGGAGATGTGAGAAAATATAAGAGAGGGCAGGTGGCGAAAGGTAGGAAGAATGGAAGACAGATAGATATGTATGCAGGCATGAGATGAATGGGGGAGAGACCCTCCATGCTCACCATACAGTCAGCTGTGAGTGTGAAGAATTGGCTGTGGCTAGCTGGGGTCTGAGCTTCTGCATTTTTTTTTTTATTTTGATAAAATGTTGTTCCTATCTAGTAACAGTACATTAAACTGGAAAGTGGTACCTAGGTTCAGAATAACTGAATAGCTGCTGATCACCTTTCAATTCAACCTCACTGGTTGATAAATATATTTTGATCTATCATTGTAAACGGCCCCTGTGTGATTTCTGCTAACTGCCAGTCTTCACTTTACCCTTGATAATATTGTGGGTATGGTAGGTGCTGCAGTCCAACCTTGCAAGTGGCACACTTTTGTGCATGTGGTAACGCATTGTAGGTGTGCTGCTTTTGTATTGTAGCACAATGTCACCCATTCGATTGAAATGCTCTCCGTCCAAGCTACATTTAGCTCACTTCACTTACACTGAGGGCTTTTATTCTGCTTCTGGATATAAAACAATCTTTAGCATAAATATTACCACGTACGTCTACTTAAATTAATATGTCTGAACTCTAGTCTATATCAGTCATTACATCGAAGGGAGGCTATTAAAAATTCCCAAAGCAAATATAAAATACGTGTGGATTCAATAATATAAGTAATTTTAAAATATTAAAGTAAATTAATTAAGCAAGTGTTAATCATTAACAGTCTTAACCTGAAATAGACCTGAATCTTTCATATTTGGATATTTCTATTGCTTTCCTATAGCAAAATCACCATTCTTGCCATTTTCAGTTTCATTCCTATTTCAGCAAGTTAGCAATTTAAGTCCCCCCAGCCCAGCCCACCCCACCCCACCCCACCCAATATGGTGATGTCTCAGTACAATATAAAATGTTGATTGAAGCATTTAATTGATTTTTTTATGTTTCGAAATAATTTAGATAGTGAAAACTTCAGTGGTATTTTCTAAGGATAAGATATAATCTACAAAACTACATGCATTTTATAATTTACACTTTATACTCTTAAAAAGTATAGTAATTTCCATCCATTATCCAACCCGCTATATTCTAACTACAGGGTCACGGGGGTCTGCTGTAGCCAATCCCAGCCAACACAGGGCGCAAGGCAGGAAACAAACCTCGGGCTGGGCGCCAGCCCACTAATTTAAAATAAAAAAATGTAGACTGTTGGAAGTTGAGTCATGTGTTTGAGGCGAATGTTGGTACACCAAATTACAAATGTATTTCATTACTTATTTGAATACTGTACCTGGAATTGCATGAGATTAGTCCGATCACAAAATTCGAATGATGTGCATTGCATTATGCACCACCAGTAACGGCCTACTGCACGGTAATATGCAGTGAATCCACTTGACTTGAGTATTCATAGTTTTCATCCTCTTTCTTTCTCTGTACGTTTACCATTTGTTTGCTCAGAGGTTGATGCGCTTGTTGCTTCCTGAGCAGCTCTTCTTTTCTCCACCCTAGCGGCCCGCTTCTTCTCTTCTTTCGTCTACATCTTTTAGCGTTAAAACTGATTAAGTCAGTGTTTGTGTTGCAATTAGTACGTTTTTCTTAATTTTTCACTTCAGCTGGCACTTAAGTCTTCAATCTGCCTCAATAATGATTTAAGATATGAACGGGCAGCGGCAGTGACGACGAAGGTGGTAGGGGTGAGAATGGCGCCTGTACGCATGTGCCGCATGGCTGCTGTCAATACTTGATTCTACAATAAAAAAATAAAAATAAAAAGAGGAATAACCTTGGAGGTTAATCATCACCCCGAAAGCAGATAGTAGATGTCACGTAGTATGTGTGTACCAAATTTCAGGTCAATAGGTCAAACAGTTTGCGTGCTACAGGTAAATTAAATTCCTGGGCAGAAAAACTAAAAGCCACGGTAGCGTATTATATATAAAGATAACAGTCTTTACTGTCTACATACTGTAGATCTACATGAACAGTCCAGTGCTGGGTCTTTTCAGAAATAAATGAGTCGAATATTAAAAATATTGCATTTGTTAGTCACAGTTGTACATAAGCAATTGTGATTGCACATATCATTTATAGTCATCAAATATATAATTATCCTATCACAATATAAGTAAGGTCTTGACAGAAGAATGGAAGAATGAACAGCTATGTTTTGCATTAATTAAGCAATATCTGATGCATGAACATAGATCACGTTCTTTTTTGGCTCATTACACAGTATGTGAAATATTCGTCAAGAAATTCTTGAATTCTATTTATACAAGCTTATTGCTATTATGTCTCTTTGAATACCAATTTTGGAGTTAATTTGCCCTCAAGGTCTTTTAACAAGAAACATTTTTTTTTCTTTTTTGGGTTGGGATGTAATATTGGAAAGGTATTCTTTGTTGATGGATAAAAACCTTGACAATATTTCAAGAACATAATGGGTTATGGTGGAATGCATTTTTCTGCTCTGTGATTATTTTATATTGCAACACATTGGAAAGATCACAAGAAACACTTAATATTACATTGTCAAAGTAAGAGAAGACGGTGTTAATTTTATCTATGGTGTTAATTAATGTCTTGATCAACAATTGTTGCTGTTTTAAATAAGAAAACCACCAAAGCGTTGCCTGTTTAATAAGCTTGTCATTGCAAACTTGCTGCCTTAACTTGTCTTCTTGCATTACTTCAAAATCTTATTTGCTTTTTTACAGCTGCTTGTAGTGGCACTTGCTGTGAAATGTATTATATGAAATAAACATTAATACATTTATTGGATTTTGAAGAACACTTTTGATATAAGACATTTTTTGCTAAACTAATTCAACTAAATCTGTCATGCATAAACACACTTGCATGACATGTAGCAAATAAAGATTTGTGTTTAAAACTTCATTTCATACATTAAAACTGCCAAAATTATTCACAGAACTCAAAATCATGTCTAAAATAAAAGAGAGCTAAATTATTTCTGGTTTGCTTTTAGCACGAGTGGCTAACTTGTTCTAACTTTTAAGGGTAAACACCCAGCTGAAGAAGGCAGGTTGGAAGGGTGAGGTAGGAGACAGAGGATTGCTGGGAGTGGTCAGTTACTTTTACGCTGCCAATAAAGAACACTGAAGAGAACCTGCTATGCGTGAGATGAGGAGGCAGTCAGGTTTTTAAGTGTGGCTTGTTTCTGTCCTCTTTTCTGTTACAGCGTCACAGACTACTATATTTGAGACAAGAGAAAATAATCAGCACAACAACACACAGTCATATAAAAAAGTTTGGAAATCCCTCTTAATTTTTTGGATTTTTGTTTATCATTGGCTGAGCTTTCAAAGTAGCAACTTCCTTTTAATATATGTTATGCCTTATGCAAACAGTTGTATTTTAGCAGTGACATTAAGTTTATTGGATTAACAGAAAATATGCAATGTGCATCATAACAAAATTAAACAGGTGCATAATATGGGCACCCCAACAGAGATATTACATCAATACTTAGTTGAGCCTCCTTTTGCTAATATAACAGCCTCTAGACGCCTCCTATAGCCATTGATGAGTGTCTGCATTCTGGATGGAGGTATTTCTGACCATTCTTCCATACAAAATCTCTCCAGTTCAGTTCAATTTGATGTCTGCCGAGCATGGACAGCCTGCTTCAAATCATCACTTAGATTTTCGATAATATTCAAGTCAGGGGACTGTGACGGCCATTCCAGAACATTGTACTTCTCCCTCTGCATGAATGCCTTTGTAGATTTCGAACTGTGTTTTGGGTCATTGTCTTGTTGGAATATCCAACCCCTGCGTAACTTCAACTTTGTGACTGCTGCTTGAACATTATCCTGAAAAATTTGTTGATATTGGGTTGAATTCATCTGACCCTCGACTTTAACAAGGGCCCCAGTCCCTGAACTAGCCACACAGCCTCACTGTATGATGGGACCTCCACCAAATTTGACAGTACGTAGCAGGTGTTTTTCTTGGAATGTGGTGTCTTCTTCTGCCATGCAAAGCGCTTTTTGTTATGACCAAATAACTCAATTTTTGTCTCATCAGTCCAAAGCACTTTGTTCCAAAATGAATCTGGCTTGTCTAAATGAGCCTTTGAATACAATAAGCGACTCTGTTTGTGGCGTGAGTGCAGAAGGGGCCTCTTTCTCATCACCCTGCCATATAGATGTTCTTTGTGCAAATTGTGCTAAATTGTAGAACAACGTACAGATACAACATCTGCAGCAAGATGTTCTTGCAGGTCTTTGGAGGTGATCTGTGGGTTGTCTGTAACCATCCTCACGATCCTGCACATATGCCACTCCTGTATTTTTCTTGGCCTGCCAGATCTGCTGGGTTTAACAACAGCTGTGCCTGTGGCCTTCCATTTCCTGATTCCATTCCTTACAGTTGAAACTGACAGTTTAAACCACTGAGATTGCTTTTTGTAGCCTCCTCCTAAACCATGAGACCAACAATCTTTGTTTTCAGATCTTTGGAGAGTTGCTTTGAGGATCCCATGCTATCTGTCACTCTTCAGAGGAGAGTCAAAGGGAAGCACAACTTGCAATTGACCACCTTAAATACCGTTTCTCATGATTGGACACACCTGTCTATGAAGTTCAAGGCTTAATGAGCTAATCCCACCAATTTGGTGTTGCAAGTAATCAGCATTGAGCAGTGACATGCATTCAAATCAGCAAAATTACAAGGGGACCCAAATTTTTGCACATCCAGTTTTTCACATTTGATTTAATTTCATTCAACTAAATACTGCTTCACTAAAAATCTTCCCCAGTACTCCGATGTTCCTAGGAAATGAAAGACATACCACTGTTATCTTTCTTGTTGAAAGTAAAGTAATTTATTATGCAGGCTGAGAGGGGTTCCGAAACTTTTTCAGATGACTGTGTGTATGTATATATATATTATTAGAAGCCAAATACCACTGACTCACTCATCATGAAATACCCAGAACCAAGATGGTTTGGGACTTGAAATTTGGAATGTAGGTTACCCTTGGCCCATAGGTGCTCGCTAAGAAACGGTTTTAAAAAGTTTGTGGTCCAAGCACATTCTGCCTGTATGTGTGTCCGCTTTTCACAAGAGAATTGCTTAACGGATTTAGATCGGGTTGTTTTTCTATAATTTGCTTGAACTTTCAAGTGATTTTGCGACTTCTATCATTGTGCTAAGTACCATAGTTTGCTTGCGGTACCGATGTATTAATGCAAATCCAAGAGAGTGGCTGTGGGCCGAGAGCAGGGGGACGGGGCCTTCCTCATTCACTCGCCAGCCTCTGTTTGAATTGTTCTATGTCTTACCACGTGTTGGAGTGCACCTTGCCTCTGCTTAGCTAGTGATACCGGTTTGTTCAACAGACATTATCATCTACAGATTGTTAAGGAGTAACGTTTGATGTTTTTAAGAGAGAGATTAGAGCTCCATGTGTTTTAGAGGGTACCTGCTGATTGCCAGAGATATCACAGCCATGTGCTTTTCTCCCCTCGCGGGTAACGCCCTCCCGTCAGAGCTAAACACGATCAGATACAGTGCCAACATCTGTTGATTTTTAAAGTTTGTCCTGTTTCATTACTATGTGGGCAAAGCCACAGGGTACAGCTATTAAATGTATTTAACAGCCATGATTTATAGTTAATCAAACACACCAATCTGCAAAAGCCAGAAATTTTAATGTGTTGTGTTACAAGTGCAGTGTATGTGGATCCATCACTGGATAACTGAGAGTTGAAGAAGCATATGGGAATCCCCATTTAAAAAAATACTAGTTCATGTTGATTTCATCTGAATCCACAGGCCATGCGGGCAAGATACACTTTGTTTTCCAGGCAAATTGACCCCCTGATGAAATCTTTAGATAAATATCACAGGCTTTGATTTGTTCTGCAGAGACCAGCTGAGTAACTCTCTTCAGAATGTCACTTGTTATTAATTCATAGTAGTCTTGTCAGGGAATGAGCAAAGCGCGTCTAATTTGACATGCTTTGCATTTGTAGGATACAATTACCAGAATTAACAGAGTATGGAGCTGCAATTGTACTCTGAAGTATTGTATTCTGTTCTAACCCTCCACCTGGTATTGACTCTGCTTCTTCAGTGTCCAGTGCACTTAAGTAAGGGTGTAACTTTTGAATTCAAAGCTTTTACGCCTACTTATTTTTCTCTTCAGTAAACACCAGGATCTCACAAGTGCAAAACACATCAAACACCCCATCCACCATGACAGAACAGATATTTGCTTTATCCTAGTCTATTCCAGTGCTACAATTTTCACTATTAAACATAGGGCTGGACAATATATTGAATGTTTAATTTAGTATTTAATAAAAATCAGTATGTAAAAGCCAGTATTGTGATGTTCAGCACTTTAATCTGATTTTCCACAACTTCTTCTGAACGTTAAATAAAATCCACAAAGTCTCCAGCTCTCCTTCTAAGAGTGTTGACATCAGTTCTGACCATGTTCCATGGTGATAATGAACTTGGAAAAAACTGAAGAGAGGCTCAGGAGAGAAAGACTTAAGAACAGGTTTGGTTAGTTGTGCTGTTTGCAAATAGTCACGTAAGTGTGATGACAATGCTGTACCAACACATGCAGTGCAAGCATCGTACCTTACCGCCTTCCTGGCAAAATGTGTCCTAAGCAAAGTTCCATAAATTGATGTTCCTTCACATACTGTAAAAGTGGATAAGCCACAGAAAATTGAAGATAACAGCTGAATTGACTTACTGTATTGAAAAACACACTTTGGCATCCTTAACATGCACCCAAAAATACAAATACTTTGTTAGTGGTCAGATTACTGCACTAACCAGTTATCCACATCTCACTTGAAGTCAGATTTCTACGCAGTGTAAGTTCTTATCTGTCCATTTCACATGGCCTGTGCACTTTTACTGAAACGCTATAAGTAGGAATAAAAACAACAGTCTTTGCAGTTTACTTTTGTATAACTTATTCAATGTTCATATACGAGTAAACTGTATTGCCAGCTGTTTTGTTTTTTCATTTGTTTAGCAGGTGAAAAGCTTTTTAATTACAGCAATGGATATTCAGCATTTAGCACATACATTTTGTATTTCACATTTAATATATTGTCCAGGTGATCTTTGAATCTGTTAAGGTTATTGGAAATCAAATATACAACCATTTTACTTTGTTAACAGGGGAAAATAGGGATAGAGGTTGGGAGTATACACTGATACAGTGCATTGCTGCACCCACCACATGACGAACCACCTCAGGATCCCAAATTAGGACCTCAGTGCAGCCGCACAATGGGTGAAATCTGGGTGATTTTTGTAATGCCAGATTTTAATAGGAATACTTCACAGTTTTTATTCAGACTGAAAGTGAAAGTAAAGCCATAGTTTGCTAAAGTTAAAATGACTCCATGTTCAATGAAATTTCACCACCAAGAGCTCCTTGCAGATTTTTGTAGACACTGGCCATGCTAAGTTCCTATGTATGCCATAGAGAAATAAGGATTTAAAAAGTTGTTATGAATACTGGATGCAAAATAACAAGTTGTCTAGACGCAAAAAAGAATGCTTATGCTGGTGAATGTTATACCCTCACGTGTCATACAGACTGTTACAGAAAAGAAGCAGCATGTATATGCAAATACATCATAAAATAATATTCATAGTTTACACTTATATTAGTGGGATTTGCCCCCTGCCAGTGCTATGCGCCGTTGTGAAAAGTGGGGCTGGACGCACTCAAAGGAGATGCGGCCGCTCCTCCGAAACCCTCTTAAATGGGAAACAAATAACAGTTGGTTTTTTTTTGTTTTTTTTACCTCCTGTTTGCTCAATCAGCTGCAGTCTTGCTGCTGCTCCATGCCACGTGATCTGCATTTCGTGCGGTTCTTCAAACATCTAAAAGCCTGTACAGCAGCTGTCCGTTTGTCTCACTGCCTTATCTCTCTTGTCCTCCAGACATCCTCAAAAACTATGCAATCTCTTTTTGCTGTTCCGCTATTTAACCGAGTAAAATTTCTGTTTGTTTGCGCTAATGCGATATTTACTCTCATTTTTTTGAGACTTTCAAATTTTCCTACTTCCATTATCTCTAACCTGCTCTGCATGTGTGTAATGGAACTTGCTTCCAAAGGTTGTAAGTATGACATGACTTGACCGTCTCGTGCGACATCAAAGTGTCTCTCTGTCTCTCTTCAAAAGATCTCTCTTCCAAAGAACATGTCTCATCACAAAAAAAAGTCTTGTATCGTTGCAAGGTTTTTTTTTAAATTTTTTTATAATAGAGAGATGTATTATGAACAATGGCTAGCATGGCAATGAATCAAGAGTTTTGCCTTTCTTTTTATAAAACCATCAGAGAGAGAGAGAGCACCATGTTTAATGATGTTCAGACATGATGACAGTAAGGTGGGCCATACATGCTATTGAAGCTTAGAAATAAGTAGAGGAGGTATAAATGTGAAAATAGCTGGGAACAAAACATATTATTTGAGCTATTACTTTCAGGTACAGCTAATCATAATTTGTTTTTCCATACTTAAAAAGCATTATCCCTTACTAATGTTTCATATATTACTGTGAGACAATATAGAAGGTTTTTGACAGTGGCTATATGGTATTGATCTTAATGCCGTAAGGTGTTTTGAGAATATACCGAGAAATACTGAATGTCAAATTTAGCGTCAAATTAATTGGAAAATCATTTTAAGCCCATATTGCCCAGCCCTACTGAAACAAAAGCAAATACACAAGATGCATTCTGTACCAAAAATAATATAGGAGCACATTCTGGGCATGGAAATGACACGCCTGTAGCTGTCTTTAAACAGTAGTTGTGCTAAAACTTCCATAGGAAGGGTCTTTTGTTATTCTAAAATCAATATTTATAATAGTGACTTAACCTGGAAAAATTTTGCTGAACCTGAGAGAACTAATCACCAGTTGTTTTGTGTTAGTTCCATAATATTCAGCTTTGTGGGCTGATGATTTATGCTGTTTCCAATGGCCCTTCAGTTTTTGGAAAGGTCGTTCTTACCTGTTTTTCAAACTAGTCATCCACCTTCACACCTATGTGCTAATCATCCTTTAACCTTTGTCAAGAAAATAAATAAGCCCTGCACTAAAATACAGTCATCCTCCGAAAAGTTAAATAGGTGCTGTCATCAGTAACAATAAAATTGATAATGAAAGTGTGCAGTTTGATAGGTTTTTCATTTGAAAATCAGCCACTGGGTGTACCAACTGCATTTTGCGAGGTGTATGGCTATATGGCTCGACCTGCTGCCTGTGTGGAGCTGTTTAAAATATTGTATGCAGTAGGTTTTTGAGGATGAGAATCTCTTGAAATCCAAAGTGTCTCTCCAGCAAGCCAGCCATCTTCCTATAAACCAGACAGCAGTGCTTTAGTCATGCAGGCTATAAAGAAGGTCACTGGTCAGGTGACATCACTCAGGGACGCTGTGAACTAAATTAGTAGTCTCCTGGTTTCACACCTTAGGACTGCTTCTATAGAACATGGCTCAGGGACACAGAGGGCAGAACATGCCTTTGCCAATAAATACTGCATTCCATAAATATGTTTTCAAAGAAGTAAATGTTAAAAAAAAGAAATTCCAGCTTCCAGTGAAGATGATTTAATATATCTGGATTCCTGCTCTTTTTCTTGGTGTCATTTTTATGTTCCAAGAATGCAAATTCTTGTCTGTTTTATTTTTTCATTTTCTTCTAGACAAGTATACACTTGCTGGATTAGCGTATTTAAGCAGACTGATTCCGTGATAGTTGCTTTATAAGATATATCCCAGGATAAGGGTTTAGGCCATCTTTAAAGCAGCCATATCTGTCTTATATGGTCAGACTAAGGAAAGTTAATAATGACAACGCTGTTTTTTTTTGTTTATACAAGGAATGGTTATTCGTAACTGAGTAGTGCCAAGTGCATATTTCTTACCAAGTACCTATCTAAAGCTGCTCATTTTTCCTTCTTTAGAAGAGTGCAAAAGAAGAAAAAGGAAGTTCATGAGTCCAGAGCCCCTTAATGGTTTTTTGTCCTTTCTTTTCAAAACTCAAGACCATCAATTTCACCTTACTGGACAGAAGTAGCTAAGCTGTGACTTGAAAGCGTCTGTTTTGTCGGATCAACATTCAGCTTCAAGAGGTGTATTGTTAAAAAGGCTTATTTTAGTTATAGGACCCCAGATTCTGTAATAGTTAACCTTTTAATACCAGACACAGGTATCCAAATACAAAATTATTCAAAAACGCACTTACATTTAACTCCTGCTTCTCTGAGATATGACAGACTGTAATGGTTAAATGTGTCTCCTTATTTTGTTTTAGGCACAACAGAGTCATTAAAAAACAGTGTAAAGTCATGAAATTAATACCTAAGCCAGGTGTGGAGGGCCATATGCTTTCACTCCAACCAGTTTCTTAATTGGAAACCAGTTCTTGTCATTCATGGAACATGCAATTTAACTAAACATTCAGTTCCTTTTTCATGTTATCATTCATAGCTCTGAGGCTAGGGATCTGCACTGGCAATCGGAAGGTTGCCGGTTCGAATCCCATAAATGCCAATAGGGACTCTGCTCTGTTGTGCACTTGAGCAAGGCCTTTAACCTGCAATTGCTGAGTGCTTTGAGTAATGAGAAAAGCGCTATATAAATCCAAAGAATTATTATTATTTGAATGCATCAGAAATTCCTAGTCATTCTAATCATTATCTTCCAATAAACGGAGAGGATTAGAAGCTCTCATCCATAAAAGTTTGTTTTTTTTAAGGAGCTATTTAGTGATGATCATACAAAGGTGAAAATGGTGCCAAATTAACTGGTGTACAGTAGTTGTTTGTTGCTTTGTTAGATGCCATCAATGCCAGGAGTTTCCAAGTGCTCTGGCATCTCATTCCATCGATAAGACAGTAGATTGGTTAAACAAAAATATTAGTGGCATTCAGGACCATATAAGAATACATAGAAGAGGAATAGAACAGTCATTGATTTTTAAGAGTTGGTAATAATTGACAGATGTTCATTTTTCAACAGGTAACTAACAAATGTAGAAAAAGTATGAACCACCTGATAAGCAGCTTTGTTTAGGATTTGATGGAGTAAAGTTTTGCATCTTCAAGGTGGATGGATTTGAATTTTGAGACCATTTGACATTCCGTACATTAGTACAACAACAACAACAACAACCACATTTATTTATATAGCACATTTTCATACAAAAAGTAGCTCAAAATGCTTTACATAATGAAAAAAAGAAAAATAAAAGACAAAATAAGAAATTAAAATAAGACAACATTTGTTAACATAGAAAAGGAGTAAGGTCTGATGGCCAGGGTGGACAGAAAAATCCAAAAAAAAAAAAACTCCAGACAGCTGGAGAAAAAATAAAATAAAATCTGCAGGGTTCCAGGCCATGGGACCGCCCAGTCCCCTCTGGGCATTCTACCTACCATAAATGAAACAGTCCTCTTTGTAGTTAGGGTTCTCATGGAGTCACTTGATGTTGATAGTCATACAGACTTCTGGCTTTTAATCCATCCATCATTGTTGGAACATCACGGTGCTTTGAGTAGATGGTGGTGGCGCAAACAAGTAGGCATATCACTGCCCAGTCTGAGGTTCTTTTTATCTAAAACTTCTAACTTCCTGCAGTGGTTTTTTACATTCCTGACATTTTTAGAAGACATGCACCTTTCAATCATTGTGTGTGCTGTTTAAGTGAATAGAACAGCTAAATAAAGACACAATAGAACAAAGGATTAAGTTAAACCAATAGGTTCTGGTAAGGGTCATCACATTTGAGTAGTGAAATGCATAATTACATTTCTGGATTATATATCTTGGAAATACAATATGTGAAGATATTAACTTCCCTAGTGTTGAACCCAAGGATTGCTTGGGCTGTAAAAGCACTTAACATCATTTGTCCTGAGCGTTACAAAAGTATACGTGTCTTACGTAAGTGTCAGGCCCGAGTGTTGGTGAATCTCTCTTCAGTTGGTGAAATTGAAACAGACAGTGAAACCGAAAGCGATTCTGATGAATCCAAAAGTGACACTCGGATGGCGTTTGGGTTTCTGTTGACTCTGCTTCAAATAAACCAGCACCACCTCGTTTTGATTTTGTGGTGCAGTCAGAAATAAAAGTGAACGATGATAGACAAGGTCCACTTACTTACTTGACGTTATTTCTTAACGATGACCTGATTGAAAGACTTGTTTAGACAAACTGTTATGCTGAATAGTGTCGGGTAAGTGGCCGTACACCTAGGCAAAGATATACCACACAAATGACATAATATATACAGTATCATCATTATTATTATTCATTATTATTATTATTAATTATTATTATTCATTTCATATTACAGTAGAACCTCTGATCATGAACACGTACAAATTGGGTTACGGTCAAAAAGTTTGCCAAAATTTCGCATCTGTAAACGACCACTCGCTCTGGTGGCGAAATAAAAACACTGGCGCCCAATTTCCCTTCTGCTTCTTACATGCCAATGATCTCCCGTTCTCCGTTTCCCATTTTCTCTGCCAGAACTTGACTCATGCAAAGTTAGTTTTCTTGGTTGTTTAGGGTTAGTTTTTGTATAAATTAAGGATTTTTCAAACTTTTTTTTTTTTTTCCCTGTGCTTAAAACTCATAAACAAAAAGTGTTTACAGCGAGTGGTTCATAAGGGTGTAGCGTGAACTTGGTCTAGCACGAACTCTTGCAATGTTAGTTTTCTCTGTTGTTCAAGGTTTTCTCAGTGTTATTCGATGTTTTTACATTTAGTTTACTATTACACTGTGCATTCTGTAGCATAATAAACTTTTTGTGCTTAAAAAAAAAAAAAAAAAAATTTACATACAGTTTTTACGGTCTGGAAGGGATTAATCGTACGTATTTATATACAATCTTATGGGGAAATTACATTCGGGTTGTGTCCAGAGTTTTGGAGTGAATTATGGTCGTGACCAGAGGTACCACTGTGTTATTATTTGTGTTATTATTGTATTTTTTACACTTCTGGCTTTGTACTTTTAGTGTTTTGCACATTTTACAGTAGAAAGATGAGATTTAATAAAAATGTAATTTTTCAAACCAAGAAGTACAACACTTTTTTATATGTTTTTTGAGAAAAAATGTAACGCTAAGGAGGTTAATGGTCCATATACTGAGCCCTGAGGGACACCATATAGAACTCGGAACATAATGATGGAGCGCTCTCAGCATTTCTGACCTGTTCGGTAACTTTGAAATAATCCATGCAAGAGTAGCAAGGCCCCAGTATTAAATTTCAGATATGATTTTGAATTTAGTAGTTTTATGCTGCCTAGTTTATCATACAGAGATTAACACAATAAATACTACTAAAATTAAGAGAGAAAAAATATTTATATTTCAGATTTGTAAATTAACTACAGTTGTTAATATAATACTGATTCTGTGTTTATTTATAGTTGTAATGTTATTGAGGGTATTTCATATTAAAAGGATTGTAATATGTTTTAGTGCTATCAGCCCATGCTATTTGGTAAACGCATAATATATTTATTCCTCAGTTATTCTTTAATTTAGACTTTCTAATTTAAGAGTATATGTGCCGTTATTAAATTATGGTCAGCTCCTTTGTGCTCCAACAACTTGATTCTATTTACATTTACATGTAAGTGATTTCCATTTCATCATGCAAATCATTCCAAGACCACCTCCTCAACTTTCATTTCATGATTTATGGAATGTGGTAAAACTATCTAGTGGGGTCTTAACTAAGGGAGGGGGGGTTATTTTGCAAGTTTTAGTAAGTAAAGAGAGACTTTGTATTTAGTATAAGATCATTAACTAAATATGTATTTCCATATAAGCAAATGTTTAACAAGCAGTATTTTATGCTGATTGTTTGTAGCTGAAGCTTATCACTAATACAGGCATCCTTTGTCAAAGATCCTGTTTTATTTATTTATTTAAATTTTATTTTATATTTGTATTACATAATCAAATTTATGAGACGCCTGACATCTCATCCAAGGCTAGTTCACACCATCTGGCTAATGCTGCCAAAATAAGCTATGACCCCCACGACCCTGGGGAGAATTAAGCAGGCCTAATGGATTGGTTTGTGGAATTCATGACATGCCCCAATACGGGTATTTTGGGCAGTCAGTGAGGCAATTTGGTTGTCTTATTTTGTGATACATAAAACATCTTTTCCAGGAAGTTTGGAAAACCTGTCTTTTGAAAAATCCAGGCTGCTCCTAAAAGTCAGCCCAACTATTTCTAAAGGCTCTGCTGTTGTTTTTGTGTGTACGGTTTACTAGCCAGCAGCTAAGGGGATGCAGCTTAATAAAGACTAAATATTTCTCTTGTGGTCTATGTAAGCTTCCAGACAAAAGGATGTTCCAAAATTTTCTTGCTTTGATGTGCATCAGTATGAAGCTGTCTTCAGTATCGCAGATTGGTGCAAATAAATCTAATTTTTTGTGGAGACTTCATCATTAGCGAGAGAATCAAGCTCAACCTTAGCTTCCTGATAGACATTTTAGTTGCACTGCTTGGTTTGAAATAGTTTGCTATTCTGCATTCTACACTATGGAATTTCAACTGAATAACACTTGAAAACGAATGTCATCAGACATTCTGCTGTGTTCAGATTCTAAACTAGTAACCTCAGCACTTAGAGATTAACTTTTTTAAATTTTTTTTTATATTTCTTATTCCCCTATTTGATTGTCACCAATTGAGCATTTACACAGTATATTGCTATACTGCATAGTCACGGATTTCAGCCATCCAGCTCAAGTTTTTCTTTCTTGCTGTCTGAAAGTTAGTATAGGATTATAAAATGGATCCAGCTAGAGTTGACATTCAAACAAAACAAACAAAAAAAAAAAAAACCTGAACCCACCAATCAAATTGATTTTTGAATGTCATATCTTAATTCACCACTCTATGCTGTGATTGTTGCATTTTAATTATACATACATTTTGATTGTCTGCAGTTGAGTTAAAGTGTCAGTGTGCCCTGCAGTGTACAGGTGTCATGTTCACGGTTTTGTTCCTGCCTGGTATCTAGGATTACATAGATAGGCAGTGGCACCCCACAACCTGACACTGGATAGGCAGTTTAGAAAATGGAAAGATGGATCGATATTAATTTCTTGCGGAAAGTTGTAAAACTTTTCGTATTGCAATAATACTTTCACTTGTTTTTGACTAACCCAGTATTAGGTTAAGCAGGTTTCAGAATGTGGTGCTTCTCATTGTTCAAGAGGCACAAATCAAGTAACAACTGAGTTACAGTGTTGTGCATTGTCATGGATGGCTGGGGCGCCTCTTCTCTGGGAGGACCGGGGAAGCAAGCCTGGTCAGGACAGCACCTCCCTCAGAATGCTAAATGGCACCCCCCCCCCTGGGTTGTAGTGGACTCCCGCAGGGCTCCATGGGAGCTGGAGTGTGATACAGCCCTGTTGGGATCCAAGGGCGCCGCCAGGGGGTGCTGCAGCTGCTGCTGAGCCTTGGAGAGCAGATCTTCCACCACACCCAGAATTAGGTCAACGAGCACCTGGAGCCAGCAGACACTTCCTGAGTCGGGAGGAGGGAGACAAAGGTTGCAGTGGAGGAGAAAAAGAAAAGTTAAGAATTGGGTTGTGATTACGCTTGTGCGGAGACTGTGTTGTGTACTTTTGCCCACAAGTGAAGAAACAAAATAAAATCAAATGTGCTTTTGAAAGTGTGCCCCTAGCGTCTGTATGTGTCGGGTTTGGTGACTGCTATGCTCCCGTAGAGTCATTTTGTGGCCAAATTAGTGCTGCTGATTTTGACCACCCAAAGACTACATTGGGATTTGGAGATACTGATGTGAGAAAAAAATTATCCAATGCATCCAATTTTCTTTTTTAAATCAATTTTTAGTGTGTTCCTTCAGTGGACATATCTTTTCCACCAACTTCAAGCTGACTTAAACATTTTTGACAAATAAACCTAAGTTGTAAGTTCTGTAGAACACACTGCATGAAAAGTTTTGTCAAGAGTGGAGTCCTTTTCACACTATTGTTGCATGGACAATTCTGAACCTCATTTTCATCCCTGAGCCTCATTCTTTGCCCACCCCAACATTACTTCACAGTTTACCCTTCTTACTTGTCTAATTTTTACCCTCTCGTGTATATAACGTATACTCCCTTTTTCTCCAAATAGCCCAGCTAACTGAACTGTACTTTGGGTAGTTTTGAAGCTTTTTTTTTCATGGTTTAGGTGAGCTGTACATAACAAATCTCTCTATTATTAAAAAAAACTTGGGATGAGACTTATCCTGCAACGAGGCGTGATCTTTTGAAGAGAGACACTTTCATGTCGCACAAGACAAGAAGTAGGAAAATTCGAAAGTCTCAAAAAAATGAGAGTAAAGGTCACATTAGCACAAACAAACAGAAAATATTACTCGGCGAAATAACGGAGCTGCAAAAAGAGATTGAATAGTGTTTGAGGATGTCTGGTGGAGAAGAGAGACAAGGCAGTGACTTTAAAACGTTTGAAGCGGTGCACGAAATGCAGATCACATGGCACGGCAGCAGCAGCAAGCCAGTAGCTGATCGAGCAAAGAGGAGGTAAAAAAAAAAAAAACACTGTCATTTGCTGCCCTTTGTATCACCGTTTAAGAGGGGTTTTGGAGGTGCAAAAGTGTCTCCTTGGGGTGCATTCAGCCTCCCTCTTCACAACAGCGCATAGCCGTAGAGTAAAAATCACATTAGCGCAAACAAATAGAAAAAATTACTCTGTGAAATAACGGAACAGTGAAAAGAGATCAAATAGTGTTTGAGGATGGTTTGAAGCGTCGCACAAATTGCAGATCATGTGGCATGGGAGCAGCAACTGATCGAGCAAAGAGGAGGTAAAAAAAAAAAAATAGGAATTTGTTTCCCATTATATCATCATTTAAGAGGGGTTTCTGAGGAGTGGCTGCATCTCCTCAGGGTGCATTCAGCCCCCCTCTTCACAATGGTGTGTAGCACTTGGTTGGGGGGGGTTTGTGGGGAGGGGTTGGTAAGTGAAGCGAGCAGGGGGTGAGGCCCCCTAGTATTACTAATAATGTAGAAGAAAAGCACTAGGAGAGTTACAGCTGACATGATCACATTCACTGGGTATGCTTTAATTCTAATGCCTAGCCTATCTCATTATCAAAATACTTAAATAGGAAAAACAAGCAACACAAATAAATGACAAAATACTTTTATCTTGACTATTAATTGTAATTTGTCTGAGTCTTGGAGTGAATTCTTCATGGACTGTTGCTCAGCTCGAACGTCTTACTGCTGCCCTTCAGTCGCAGCCAGAAGAGCTCTGAAATGCTGACAGACGGCAACTCTGTGGGACAACCAGCAGCTACAGCAAAGTCAAAAACTGGGCCAGACGGCATTAAATATATAAATTTTTGTTAAGGACACGCAGTCTCCCCAAAGTACTTCCTTTTGCAGAGTTCAAATGTGGCGGATACCGTATATTGACTTTCATTGAAACACTTTAAAGTTTAATTTCTTTAGAAGCAACAACACCACCAGGTTGTGTGCAGAAGAATAAAGGGAGCTGAATTATTTATCATTAAATACATAAAGCAGAAGGAAATTAATGCAACAGAGAAATGGTGCACACATCCCCAAACATGAGAAAAGGTACAATCAGTGCTTTAAATAACATAAAATAAAGTGAGTGCATCTTCAGCCAAATGAAGCTCAGCTATTTATTTTTAATGTTGACTCTTTTGCATATTATTTTAAACTTACCACCTCCCCTCCCCCAATCAAGAATTGGTCTCTTTGAAGTAAAATCATTCTGAAATGCTTTGAGCAAACTGGATGAAAAATAAGTATAGCATGGGACTTGTGAGAGTGATGTTGAGCTGGAGATGTTGGAGGCAGTCACATTACTATAGAAAGAGAGATTTTTTTTTTCTTCTGCACTGGCTCCTATACAAAAGACCTAAACACTTCCCTGTACTGTCCTGAGGGCAGCCATCTGTGAGTTGGTTTATTTTAAACTCTGCTCTTGCAGTTGGCCTGCCCTGTTTTTTCCCCCAGCACTCCAGGTCTGAGTGTTGACTGCAGTCTGTTCAGTGTTTCGGTTGCACCTTGAAGTGAAGAGCTAGTTCTTCCGATAAAGGGGAAAGCAGGATTTGTGTTTCTCCGAGGGATGGCTTGTGGAACAGTTACCTAAAACAATCCACATCTCATTAAAGGAGGTATCAGGAGTACAATGCCCCCCTATAGATATTCATGTAGTGTGTAAATGAGTTGCTAACCTTACTCATAACACAAAATATTTTATTTTTCACTGCATCTTTGCTGTGGCAAATCAGTCTCTCCTTTTTGATGCTAACTTGCCGTTGTCTTCTGTACTGCTCTGTTTCTAAGAATAATATCCCCTTGTACTTAGCAGTGCTCATTCGTTCATTAGACACAAGTAAGGCCACGAGTATTTTTTTTTCTTTAGGGCCGATAGTGATCACCAGTTCTCAATTTGTTTTACTTTATCCCTTTAAATAAACTTTCCACACTAAGCTCCTGCATATCAAAATGCGTAGAAGCCATATGTTCAATATTAAACTGTTAACTTTAGTATTTTATATGATTTAACTGTAGACCACAGGTGTTACTTGTTCATTTTTTATTAACAAAATGAAACTCTGTAGGCTTATTGTTCAGTGACCATAAAAATACGTATTTTTTAACCAATAAAATATGTTAAGAAAATATTTATCCATAATACATATGGCATAAAAGAAAATGAAATGCCTCATAATTACAAGCTGTCATTTTGTTTAATTTCTCCTGTAATGTACGTATCTGAAACAATTAATTTAAATTAATTTAAAAAGTATTTTTCTAGTTTTGCCTAACAAGTAATTTCACACAGTGATTCATATAATTGATATCGGCACTTAAACACTGTTTAAATGTAAATATTAACATATATTAACAAATATTAACGCTGTACATGCACTTAGAGGTTTTTAATCAGTTTTTATCTTTAAATACACTACCACTTTTTTGCTGTTCAAATATACATTTAATATATTTATATAGGTGTTATTTGTTTTTCTCAGTATACCACCAAGACATTCCTAATTCTTGACGTGTACTTATAAAAATTGGATTACCATTTTAATTATGTAGTACTTGTTTCTTACCAAACTTTATACTGTTTGACTGACACCAAGAAATAATAAACATAGTACCAACCTGTCAGATGTTCATAAGATGTTCATCAAGAAGATACAAGGCTAATGTGCTTAACAAGTTTACTAGTAAAATAGACAAATTTTGCTGTTAAGCTAACAAGTCCAGTGTTTACTAAACAACAACTTCAGATTCTTCTTTATCTTTTTCTAATTGAAAATGAGAGCTGCTGTACTTAACACAAGCTTGCTCCGACAAGCAGTGTTCGTTTTAATTAAAGGACAAAATAAAAGGGCCCAAATTCATTAAAGTGACTTTCTTGCTACTTATGTAATTGCACAGGATGACTCCTTCGATTCCTTTTTCTCTGTTTATTACACCACTTTTTTAATGTAAAAGCTAATATTCCAGTCTTCTCTCTCTCTCTCTCTGGTTAAGTCTGCCTTGCTGCTCTCTGTGTAAAGGAAATTTTTGCAGCCTAAATGAAAGACATGCACTAGCTCAGCTTCCATAATACCTTGCGTAAAGGAGCACTACAGCTAAATTACCATAACATTTAGAAAAGCAGATGCTGAAAAAATCCACTTTTGTGATCGGCCAATTTACCAATCAGGAATTGGGTCTTTTATAGTGAAAATCTGATGGTTTAGATCGACAACCGATTGATTGGCTCTTCCCCACAAGTGAGTCTAACAGTGTGTCTTGAAGGTAAACTAGCACATGGGGATGTACCGTAATCATCCCCTGGTGTAGTGCACTAGTGTGAAATGGAGATATTCAAGAGCAGGGAAGTGTTGTGCCAACCTTGGGAGAGGTGAATCAAATGATCAGGGGCCATTTTCTCAGTCTGGATCTGGTAAAAAGTGTGAAATTGAAACAGTGTGTGTAGGTTTATAGCTGCAAGATGTCCAGCTGCTCCCATTTTCTTCTGCAATATTTCTCCCTTGAAATGTGTTGTTTTAAAGTTTGATTTTGAAACCGAAATGCTGTTACTGTGCCTGGGAGTAGTATTGTGGCAACCTTGTCTCAAGCACTTGGACCAGATGCTTGGCAGTTGGCACTCTGCCATCGCCGCATGTTGTGTAACCAGCTTTGCTCCTGTGCTGCCGGATTATCCTGCCATTTAATCCCCTTGTATCTTTACTTCTGCAGCTTTTGCTTTACAGTTATGTAACAGGAGATGCTGAGAGCGCTGTTGGAAAAGTCAACACACACTCTGTGCTGCCAGCCTTTACTTTTAACTCTGCCACTCATTCCAACAGAGGACATGTCTCCAGTTTTTTTTTTTTTTTTTTGAAGATTTCTGAGTCTGGATAATTTACAGAATCCTCTGAATTACTCTGCTATCTTGAGAGGTGGTTATAGGATGAATTAATGCTGATTAGCTGAAAGAAAGTGGCAACAGGGTATTAGCATCCTCATAGGCTGAGCTGAGGTCCTCTGCAGAGTATTGCTTGGTTTTAGTGTTGATCTGCTGCAGGATATTGTGTGGTCAGCTACCATATGAGGGAGAGGGCCATTATCTGTAGCTAATATTGAGTAAACCTACTCTTCCTGCAGAACTTTGGCCTTTAATGGAAAACATTAATAATTGAACAACAAAACTTGTAAAATGGACAGCACTGCCTGCAATCCATTTCAAGCAGATGTATCAGGAGAACATCACAGCCAAAGCAGCAGCATATAACGTGACACGCAGGTGCCTATTTAAGCTTAGTGATGCTCAAAGGGGTTTCAGAGTAGCTGTTTGAAGCTGGACCAGGGCATTTTCTTATTATTGATGTTAAAGTATATAGCTTATGCTACACAGTAAGGTCAGACATATTCAGTTTATTCTTGTGTACACTTTCTGAGCCCAGCATGTTGTACAGTGGGTACATGGTAATAAAAAGATGAACTCCACCAGATATAAAAATGTTACATGAAGATTCCTTGTCTGTGGCAGATATTAGTGAAAGGGTTATTTTGGTAACCAGATTCTCTTTATTATAGAAATACCAATGAATATTAGTATTTCTATTAGTAATGAAGATAGCAGACAATTCTGCAGTAGTAGTGGTGTAAGATGTTTAGCTCTGTTTGTAAGTATTTAAAAAAATCTTTTTGCTGTACCGCCTTACTGTGATTGGCAATAAATTAGGAATGTTACATAAGAAAATGAAAAAATGCTCTGTATCAGTGAAGCTGCATCTTTGCATATTTAAAACAGATTTAACATGTAAGGCCAGTGCAGTACACAAAGGAGAGGAATTTCAGAACTGGCAGGGTGCCTAGATTATCCAACATGTAAGGAAATTGTAAATGAGAACGTAAGAGGAAATAACCACCGTGGTAATTTTACAACCCTTCTTCATCTTTGCACACCAACTCTTAGCTGAAACATTTTTGCTGCAGATCTTTACCCCTTATCCACCTGTGTTTGTCTCTACCTATTGTCATTTTTTCCCTCTGAATTTTCAGGTAATGTGTTGTAGGTATTAAAATATTGGATTTTAAGCCACATGGCTTCACGTTCAATTCCCTCCTCAGACTTGCAGCCTGATATTGAACGAGCCACTTAACCTGCTGGTTTTCATGTGGTCAGAAATTGCTTATAAATAATTTGTAAGTCAAGTTGGATAGAGGTGACAGAAAGATGTACAATAAAAATAACACTTGCTAGCATTACAATCCTCTTTCCACAGTTATTACTCAATCTAGCATATCTGCAGCAGTATACAGTACTCCATTATGTTTTTTTTCTTTTTTTTTGTGTTTAAGGGATGACACTGATGATCTTTGTGATTACAATAAGAGAAGACTCTCATGAGTCAAATTGCATCTTACAGAGTTCTGGGGAGATCTGTCTTTGTCTTTGACATGCTTTTGGCTGGTCACCTGATATTTGTTTCTGATGGGTTTTCAGGTGCGGCCTTTTGCTTTTGAATTAGATCTGTAGCCAGTCAGTAACCTTTTCGATTTGCCTTTAAACTGGAAGCACTTTCTTGATCTGTGTTTAAGCCAGCCTGTTGTTGATGTTAAGTTTATCCTGCTACCCAGCTATTTTAACTCTTTCTCCATGCCCAGGTGAAATCAGCTTTTCTCATTCTTGAGGATGTATTAGGTCAACCACCATTGTGTGTTATGTGCTAGTACTAAAGGTCACCTTCTAAACTAACCAATTGCTGGTCTTAAGAAAAGAATCAGATTCCCAAATCTAAAAATGAGAAGCATAACACTTGAAAGTTCTAATGCTGTGGGTTATTGGGCCTTTACGTGGTTTCCAGTGTAAATTATCTAATAATCACTTTCCCAAGTAGCAGAATTGTACTCAAAGGAGAAGCCCTAGCTTTCCTGATGTAAACTTCCTATTTGTAAGATTTAAAATAACTCAGGAAGTTGGAAGGTTTAGTTTTGAGTCAGGGGATTTGTAGACCTTTTGTCAGCTGCGTCCTGTAAGATGCAAACATAGTGTGTGGAAAGCATCTAGTTTCAGGAAAATCACTGGTAAACTAAAAGTACTGATTTTTGACATTACCTCTCAAAATTCACTGAAAGCTCTCTCTCTCTCTCTGTCAGCTTTTCCTTTCTGTGGATGGCTAATGCTCACAAACCAGGGCTCTTTCTTGTTTGCGAGAGGAACTCTGCATGAAAAGATGCTTGTGTGCAAAATCAATTTGTAGAGCCACTTCTTTGCACTTTCTGTGACTTGTGCAGTTTGCTATATTTTATTCTTCCTTTTCCACCCCCCCTCGGTTGCATTGCCTTCTGACAATAGTTACAATTGAGATCCACATAAACACAAACGCACGCATGTGCTTCCTTCCCCTTTCTAAATTTGGTAACCTGATGCATCAGTCACATATCATCCATAAATGAGTTCAGGCTTAGGAGCGGAAAACAGGGTTTGAGAGCGAAGTAAGGGAAAATGAAGACTTGTGCCTCTACCTTCTCTCAAGTGAAATCATGTTATTGTATAGATGAGTGCTGTGCTGTATGCACATATTTGAGCTTTTAAAGGGCGCTGTAGGCACCATCTACTTTTTCAACAGACATCCTTTATTCCAGGGCTGGAAAATGAGTTTAAGAGCGCAGGCTATTGACAGATTGATGTACACTATGCATTTTAATCTTTCTCTGGGGGGTTCTCTTGGAGCTTAATTATGACAATTGCTTAAGAATGGGACTTGGTCTTACATTGTTTGTTTTCCTGCTAATATGGAAGAAAACTATTTATTGCTGTATGAGATCTGTAAATGATTTAGAGAGTTTATTCAAACAACTAGCTATGTATTCTTGGAAATAATTATTGGGGTTTCTGCTCTGCTAAGAGAATGCAGAGTGTAACAAATGCCAATTAACACTTACTTTTGTGAGTTGACTATGGCCTACTCTCTTTTTAGTAAATGTAAATTCAAAGTGACACCCATGCTGTATATTAAGGAGGATATTATGAGACTTGCCCGGACACCACCAGTCGGAAACCACATCTTTATAAATTGCACACGTTTATTAAACATTAATAAACACAGTCCCACCACTACACACAATGCATTCAGCAATAATCACCCCAATAAATCTGTTTTTCAGTCCTTGGCCGCCTTTTCACTCCTCCTGGGAGCTTCGTCCTGCTCCCGACTCTAGCGTCCAAATTTCTGGGAGGCGGCGCTTTTTATTCCCTCCCGGATGTGACGATTTTCCGGCAGCACTTCCTGTTGTGGCGGAAGTGCTGCCCTTTGCCCCGGAAGCACTAAGGGGTGTCCCTGGCAGGTTCATTCGCCATCTTGCCTGGTGTGGCAGAAGTGACAATTCTCCCAGTCTGATGAAGGTTAAGATGCCCCCTGGCGGTGGCCACGGGTCCCAATGGGTTAAAATCTTTTTGTCCCTTTCCTGTGGTACTCTTTTTATCCAGGGCGGTTGCCCCCTCGTGACCCGGAAGCTTTTAATGCCACCTTCCGGTCCTTCTAGGTGTCCCGGCCGGGTAAGAACCCCAGCTGTCTGTGACAATATACATTGTGAAACATGCTTGACCTGGATTAAATTTTTTTTTTAATGCATGATGCCTGTAAGACAGGCCATCCGTCAAAATATTTGACTCCTACTTGCTAAATAGCTGGCCATATCGGCTTTGTTGGTGGATACTTTTCTGTTTTATTTTTCTTGTCCAACTGATGTTTTATTTTTGTTTTTCTGATACAGTATTATGTTTACTTGGCTGCTCTGAATGGGAGGTGGTCCTCATTCCATTTATATATGAAGTGCCTGGTCTATTCTAGGGACCTGAGAATCCGTGAGTTTCCGTGCTCACATTCCCTTTCTGCCAGACTCAAGGTGATGCTGACCTATCTCCATTCTTATGTGGGCCAGCCCCTCTGTACCCTGTATTTAAAGATTTGTGCTGCATGTTTTAGTTGCCATGGTAGTAGAACCCTTCAGTGCACAATGTGTGAAATATTAATACTGAGCAGATAAGTGAAACCAGACACCACACCTTTAGTCACTGATGCTCAAAGTTCTGATTTTGAGGGCAACATTTGGAAAATGATGTTGGTCCAGAGGCCGGTGGGCCTATTTGATACATGTAATTACTTTGTTATAGTAATAACAGAACTTTCAGGGCTTGAATTTTAGCATTGTGTTGTGGGTAATTCACCTCTTAAGCCCTGCAGAATTTAACCTATTAAAGCACAAAAAAACCTATGAGCTTTCAAAGCAAAATGTATTTACTTATTGCCACTTTTATTCCATTATTATGAAAATCCATTGTTCAGGCATCCTTCAAGTGCACAATGATGTGACCAAACATCTGTCAGGTGGAATCATTTTACCTTGTTGTGTCATGCGTTTAAGCCAACAGAAATGATTTGGAGACTCTTAGCTCCTTAACAAAGTGCCATACGTACTGTAGTACTGATAAAGAAACAAAAATCTTTTCATCTGTGCATTGTTAAGAATATGTCTACAGTTGTCCATCTATCCTTCAGTTCATTTACTAACCAGCTTCTTCAATTCGGAGTCCCTTGGAGGTGGATCCAGTCATGGTCAGATCCTGCACACATCCATCTACAACGGTGACAAAATGAACTCCTCCATATGCTCATTACAAAATAATGTCCGTTTAGGTACTGTTAGAAAACTTCCACATTGGTCAGACATTCATGTGGCTCAGCTTGTAATTCTTTGAAGCATGAGGAAAATCTCTGCAGTGATACCAAAGTAATGTATTGATGAAGACATGCAGTTAGCATGGCTAGTAAAACAGCTTGCTGTATTGCTGAAAATTGATCTGCGCACAGTAAGTTTGTGTTATTCGTTGGGTTTTTTCAAGCCAAAGTAGTGTTGTTAATATAACAACTAAAATGTGACTAACATTGTGAAAGCACATACAGTTTGCATGGCACAGGAGTGAATAAGATGCCATCTCCAATTAGGAGTATTTACTGCACTTACAGTCCAATCGAATGGCTGCTTGTTAGGTGCATTGGCGATTCTAAATTGTCCCTAGTTTGTGATTGGTATGTGTGTGTGCGCCCTGCGGTGGGCTGGTGCCCTGCCCAGGGTTTGTTTCCTGCCTTGCGCCCTGTGTTGGCTGGGATTGCTGGCAGCATACTGTAGTAGAGGTGACTGTGAGGTGGGCTGGTGAACTGCCCCTCGCTGCCCCCATTCATTCTCAATAGCAAGCCTGCTTGTACTGTTACGCACATAGCAGGAAGTTGTCTCTTGTCAGTATAGGGTGGCCCAGATCTAATTATGCAGATCCAGAACGTCTGGATGACTTTGATTTATGCAGGGACAATTCCAGTTCGGCGCCAAGACGATTCTTCATGTCGCCAGTTTGCACACTTCTCGATGGTCTGGGATTTTTCGGGTGATTTTCTATGTAATAAACTGAATAAGTTCTAGTGTAATGAAAATGCATATTTAGATCTGGACCACCCTATACATCAGACATATTGACGTCTGGTGCCTTCCTGCTGTGATAGCGCATACAGTACTGTGCAGAAGAGCTCATCTTAACCTTTTATCTTCTTCAACAATGTCTCTGAAACACAAATCTGATGCAAGTGCTGGTGATACAGTAAAGAAGCGAAAAACCATCACCATTGAAAATAAATTAGAAATAATAAAAAGTTCAGAGAGAGGTGAAACTCCATCATTCATTGGCAGAGCACTTGGTTACAGTTGGTCAACAATAACATTTATTAAAATAATGTACCTGTTCCGACTTGCATACAAATTCAACTTAAGTACAAACCTACAGTCCCTATCTCATACGTAACCTGGGGACTGCCTGTATTAAGAATAATTAGGTAGTTGATGATGATCTTATTATTTTTTATAAACCTTGTGCTTCAGTCATGCCAAGCTAATAAATTTCTTCCATTTTTTTTTTTTCACTTTAGGGATAGGGGGTTCTCCCTATCATTTAAACAAGAAATGCGAGCCCTTTTGTGCTTTGTAAATATATACAGTCAGCCCATGCGATTCATGAGGGCTAGGGGTGTAGGACCCCTGTGAATGTGAAAATCCATGAATTTGCTCAACAACTTAGGCTAACAGAGAGAGAAGCAATAACTAAGCTTACCTGTGAATTGAAAAAACAGTAACATCCATTTAGCCCCCCAGGGTAGCTGCTGCAGTGGCTTCACGGATTTCCTGCCCTTTTTTTTCTTGATATACCTTACTGGTAAGCAACTGCAGCAGCCGACTTCACTGAACTAAACATATGCAATGATGCAACCATTTCTTGTAGGGTCATCAGTTTCTCCTGTATCTTTGTAGCATTTTCAGAACCACTAGAAACACAGTGTTTTGGAACCATGATTATATTCTAAGATTATTGTAGTAAATACAGTGCCAAACGTTGTGAAAAACATGGGATAAAATGATCACTGTGCAAAAAGATCACGTGTGTGTTTCAGGGTATCTTCCAAGATGAAGATGCATGGCATCCACTAGACAAAGTGCGTAGTTATGCAGATTTTTAGTGAACTGTAACTTTACAAAATTTAACTCATTATAATAAACTTGTGTGTATATTTATGATAGAAAATAATTAAAATGATTAACATTTCATATGTTCTATGCATTTAAGTCTTAGTAGACGTTTTTACTCTTCTCTACATTTTCTAGCATACACGCATCCCCTTACAGTTTTATGTAATAGGTTGCTAAATTCACAAAATAATTTACACTTAAAATTAATGACAAACCCGCGAATAGATGGTTCTCCAAATCGTAAATTTATGAATTGCAAGAGCCAGCTGTATAGTCTAAAACAAATAAACAATTGCCAGCAATTATTACTTTAAATATAGTAGAATGTTACAAGACTACATTGTAGTCTTGTTATTGTTATTGGAATTGATGACATTGCCAGTCTGTGGTAAAGGGATGCTTGTGAGAGGTCTTTGATTCTTAATGAGATTCATCGTTGAAAATCCTGACTCTCAGATGAAAGCAGATCCAATCAATGAAAACAGATTTGATTGATACTTTGGGCTTCGGATTTACAGTATATAGGGATGTGCAAATATGAAAGTGTTTGTGTTGGACAAATCCTGTATAGTGGGTAGTTACTCGTAATTGGTATGGCTTGCAACACAAATGTCAAATCAGAAGAGTTTCTCTCCTATTAGATATTTCTGGATGCCTTAGTGCTTTATACAGTGTGTGCCTCTTTGTCCAAGGTTCCTAAAGTGATGGACATGTGTTACGCTTATGTCCCATTAGCATCTTCTTAATGTTTCGCTTGACATCCTTCTTCTTTTGTTGTCTCTCCATGCAGGTAGACTTGGAGCCAGAAGGGAAAGTCTACGTAGTAATTGATCTGTCTGGTTCTTCAAGTGAAGGTAAGAATCTTGGTGTCTTTTATCAAATATTTCCTGCACCTTGGCTTTGTACCAAATACCAAAAAAATGCTTTTTGATCTAGTGTACATGATTTAAGCTTACGGTTCCGGAGAATACCTGAGTTTGCATCTGCATCTCAAATGCCAGTTTGGCATTTGTGTTGGTGTGTATGATAGCAAATGTTTTTGGGCAGTGAAATATGTAAATGTGGCCATCAGTGTTGTCTGCTATTTAGATAAACAGCTCTATTATTAGGTAGTTGTGTCACATTTAAAGAATACAGCATCTCTCACCATAAGAGGATCAGATGTAATTCCATCTAATATAAAAAAAAATCTTTAATTTGGCTTTAGTTTCTTTTAAATTATGGAAAGGAGATGTCTATTGCATTTTTTCCAGATGTGAAAAGAACAAAATGTATTTATTTGACTAGTCAAATTCTTTATGGTCTTTTACTGGCATATTGCGCTCCAGCCTAGATTTACTTGTTGTCACTCTGTTGCACCACTAAAGCCTAGCTCTGTCATGAATCATAGTCCAGGCAAACAGTATAAGCACATAAGTAATTCTATGAGTTGCATTTTAAAATTTATACGTTTTTTGTTACAGTTAAAAAAAGAAGGGTAGGACTTCCAGGGCCAGTTCTTGCATCAGTTCAGCATGGTTCAACTGTGGTGGTTTGCTAAAGTATAAAATAATAAATATCAGACAAACCAAATCTCTCCATTTTACTTGATCTAAAGCTATTAGGGTGCATCCAAGTGCTTTTTGCTTCCTGTCAGTTAAGGCAAAGTGCTCTTAATTGACATTTTAAAGTGTATAGGATATTGCTTATTTTGTCAATCATGTCCAAAAATTTTTATTGTCTTTGTTTTTTCCATAAGAGTAAAATAATTGTTAAAGACAGACATATTTCAGTATCGGGCAAACCTCCTACACAAGGTGGTCTGATAGTTTCTGACATTAACAGCTGCTTTGTTTCTATTACATATTTTTTGATTAGGTCTAGAAGCCCCCTAAACTGACTTGGCAGCATTTGCTGGCCTTCACTGTCAGCTACATCAAATTTGTCCAGAGCCTCCAAACACTATACATTCAAATTACTAATTGTATCTTAGTCATAGATTATACATGTCTTCTTTTATTATGCATGTTTCTCTTAAGATTTTTTTTTTATTTTCTGAAAGTATTAAATAATCAGGTAAACGAGATACTGCATGTGTCAATGGGAAATGTGTTAATTTGTGTAAATTTTAATTAGAATTTGCTGTAATGTACAGAGTGTAGACACATTTTTTTTTTATAAAATGGATAAATTCAAGTTTATTTCTTAATCTGCTTTATAATCCATATAACCAGATTGTTTATCATCTAATGTTAATGCATAATTCTAAGTAACATTATTTAATACTAGCTGTCCCCCGTGGCTCCACCCGCGTAGAAGTGAAACAGAACAGTGAGGAGGGTCCCGCCCGGCTCCCCACTCCCGATGTCACGCTTCTCCCTCCCTTCGGCCCACAGCCTCTGTCTCAGATTAGCGCAAATAAATCGCTCCTACAAGCGAACTATACTTCTTAGCACGATGAGAGAAGTCACAAAATCAACCAGAATGTTAAAGGAAATTCTAGAAAAAAACCCGATCTAAATCCGTTAAGTAGTTCTCTCATGAAAAGTGGACAGACAGACGTTGGATTTTATATATACAGTGTTCTCCCTAGCGTTTTTTAGCTGGGCGCTCCGCCCGCCTAATTTAGTAGAGCGCCCGGCTGTCATTTCTCAAGACATTGTGAGATGACAGCCACAGATCTGCAGGCACAGGCAGATCTAGTGATCTGCAGAGATGGCAAGGGACGAGCGGGCGGGTGGACAAATACTGCTAAAGCTAATAGCGGGTGTCGAGGCGGAGCAGAGTTCACAATCAAAGAGTATGGGGAGATGGGGTTTCGAGAGCGGGCTGTACATGTTAATAGCTGGGGTGTAGCAGCTTAATAAAGTTGCAAGGAGTATGGAGAAGTGGGTGGGTGAGAGGGGGCATAGTGCAGCTGAGCGTACAGCAGCTCTCTTCTTGTAAAGTACATAGCAAACCTATATATACACATATAGTTGTTTAAGCATTAGGTGTGTTCTGTGTGCAAAAATCCTTGTAGCACTCACTGTGGTTCCTGTTTAAGGTGACCCCATCTGCCGTTCTTATATTTGCTCATATTTGGACCTGCCTCCATATTGCAAAAAGTGTGCAGAAACCCTTGCAGCACACACTGTGTCCTGAGCAAAAGTTTTGTCACTGAATTGCAGAGGGTTTTGTACGGAAGCGTATTAGTGCCACGGTGAAGAAAAAAAAAATACGGACAAAGTGAAGAAAAAAAACTATATGTCCAAAATAAAGTTGAGATGTTGACTTTATTCTCGACATTTCCACTTTAATCTTGACGCTTATGACGAGAATAAAGTCGACATGTTGCTACATGATTTATGACGAAGGTTTGAGAAAATCTAGTAAATTAAACATTCATTTTAAGATGACGTTTAGTTTATGATGTTCTACTTTAATGACAAACTACGAGAATAAAGTTGTGTCGAATTTAATCTCGAAAACAGAAAAGTTTTTCAGTATTATGTGTGATGGAACCACAGATACTTCAGATATAAAACAATTAATTATTTACATTAAATATGTTTGCCAGGTCACTAAAGTGGTCAGAGTTATTTTTGTATCAACCCGCAATATGATTGACGGCAAAGCGGAGACTATAACCAACACACTGAGTGAGACTATGGACACTCTAGGCTTGAAAACTGCTAATCTGGTTGGACTAGGGTCAGATTGAGCGGCTGTTATGATTGGGAAACAGAAAGGTGTGGCAAAACTGCTTAGAGATAAAACATCTGGACTCTTGATCAACTGCCACTGTGTAAAACCATCAATTGGCCCTTGCAAGTGCCCAAGCAGCAGCTGCTGTACCTTATTTAACAAAATTGAACATCTTAAGGCAGCTATGCTATTTCTTCCAAAATTCTTCAGTTAGGATGGCTGGTTTAACGGAAATTCAAAATATTATGAACATTCCCCAGATTAAGCTGAAAATGGCCAGTGACACTAGATGGCTGTCTGATGACTTTGCAGTACAGTCACTATGACAGTGTACGAGTGATCTCCTTGGAGGGCCCAGATCCTGGGAACTTTGATTATGGGAAAGCTTCAGACAACTGGGCCTCTAGGAAGAAAAGAAGAATAAATATTTAACTGAAGACACCTTCTGCATATGCAAGTTGGCTTTGAAGAATATTTTCAAATTTTTCTTCATTAGGTTTCCTATACTTTTTTCATTTTTTTCATTTTTTTTCCCCGACAGCGACAATACTTGTGCCTCTTGGTTTATGTCATAACAATTGTTATTTAAAATTTTTGTTAGGGTTGCAGGGTCCTGAATTGGATACTTCTTAAATTTAATAAAAATATTCTTTCACAAGTGTCAAACCTTAAGAAAGGAAGTCATATTGAGCTTTGGAAAATAATTAATAATTAACTAATAAAAACAGTGCACATTTAATTTTCCACACCACCAAATTTCCCCGTCCCGCCCCACCCGGCTACTTTTTCTTGCCACCCGGCTGGAAAATACTTCTGGGGAGAACACTGATATATATATATTTATATAATATATAGAGATATATATAATATATAGATATAGATATACAGGTGTCGGTCATAAAATTAGAATATCATGACAAAGTTGATTTATTTCAGTAATTCCATTCAAAAAGTGAAACTTGTATATTAGATTCATTCATTACACACAGACTGATGTATTTCAGATGTTTATTTCTTTTAATTTTGATGATTATAACTGACAACTAATGAAAGTCCCAAATTCAGTATCTCGGAAAATTAGAATATAAATTAAGACCAATGCAAAAAAAGGATTTTTAGAAATGCTGGCCAACTGAAAGGTATGAACATGAAAAGTATGAGCATATACAGCACTCAATATTTAGTTGGGGCTCCTTTGGCCTGGATTACTGCAGCAATGCGACGTGGCATGGAGTCGATCAGTCTGTGGCACTGCTCAGGTGTTATGAGAGCCCATGTTGCTCTGATAGTGGCCTTCAGCTCTTCTGAATTGTTGGGTCTGGCGTATTGCATCTTCCTCTTCACAATACCCCATAGATTTTCTATGGGGTTAAGGTCGGGCGAGTTTGTTGGCCAATCAAGAATAGGGATACCATGGTCCTTAAACCAGGTACTGGTAGCTTTGGCAGTTAGTCAGCAGCAGGAAGCATGAAGTGCTCTAAAATTTCCTGGTAGACGGCTGCATTGACCTTGAACCTCAGAAAACACAATGGACCAACACCAGCAGATGACATGGCACCCCAAACCATCACTGACTGTGGAAACTTTACACTGGACCTCAAGCAACGTGGATTCTGTGCCTCTCCTCTCTTCCTCCAGACTCTGGGACCTTGATTTCCAAAGGAAATGCAAAATTTACTTTCATCAGAGAACATAACTTTGGACCACTCAGCAGCAGTCCAGTCGAGATGCTTCTGACGCTGTCTCTTGTTCAAGAGTGGCTTGACACAAGGAATGCGACAGCTGAAACCCATGTCTTGCATACGTCTGTGCGTGGTGGTTCTTGAAACACTGACTCCAGCTGCAGTCCACTCTTTGTGAATCTCCCCCACAATTTTGAATGGGTTTTGTTTCACAATCCTCTCCAGGGTACAAGCGGTTATCCCTATTGCTTGTACACTTTTTTCTACCACATCTTGTCCTTCCCTTCGCCTCTCTATTAATGTGCTTGGACACAGAGCTCTGTCAACAGCCAGCCTCTTTAGCAATGACCTTTTGTGTCTTGCCCTCCTTGTGCAAGGTGTCAATGGTCGTCTTTTGGACATCTGTCAAGTCAGCAGTCTTCCTCATGATTGTGCAGCCTACAGAACTAGACTGAGAGACCATTTAAAGGCTTTTGCAGGTGTTTTGAGTTAATTAGCTGATTAGAGTGCGGCACCAGGTGTCTTCAATATTGAACCTTTTCACAATATTCTAATTTTTCGAGATACTGAATTTGGGACTTTCATTAGTTGTCAGTTATAATCCTCAAAATTAAAAGAAATAAACATTTGAAATACATCAGTCTGTGTGTAATGAATGAATCTAATATACAAGTTTCACTTTTTGAATGGAATTACTGAAATAAATCAACTTTGTCATGATATTCTAATTTTATGACCGGCACTTGTATATATAGATATTAAAACAAACAGAACTTAATGATAAATGCAGCATGTTAGAGTGTTTATTGTTATGTGGTTGTTAGATTTGGTATAGATTGTCTATTAGGACACATTAAATGTGAGGGATAATACAATCTGTCTTTTTGGGAATTTAGCTAATAAGTAGCAGTTATCAAGAAGATGAAAAAAATAAGGAAGCAGAGAGTTACAGTAGGTGCTAGTAAACCTAACCAGTCTGCATGTCCACCCAGAAAGGCTGGCTCTCAACAAATCTCACCCCTATGTTAATATTTTATAAATGTCAAACACCATACACAAGTATCTTTTTGTAAGAAATAGTCATTCATCCATCAGTTTTATCAATCAATTTATTTTCTATTGCAAAAGTTCAAAATCATTGCAGCTGATTTATGATAAGAAGCATAAGAATTGGGTTTTCGTGTCACCAGGGCAGAAATAGCATAATGATAGTCTGACCTTAATGATATAAAAAAAGTAAGTGTTTAAGATGAATAAATTGTCCACCAATGATCGGCAGTGGAATTTCCAATGAAGAGTAATTTTCAGACACTAAAAATGTAAATATATATATATATATATATATATATATATATATATATATATATATATATAGAATATAAAAACATTTATTTGTATGTTCATTTTCAGTCTTTAATATTCTTTCATTTAGATAGAGTTTACTCATTTGTACATGCTCACGCACACACACTTGTCCATGAGGCTCAATTTGTTGCCATCCCACATGACAGCATGTCTTTGAACTGAAGGAGAAGCTAATATCTTAAGTGGAAGCCCACACAAGCATAGGAAGAGCATGTAAGCTATACACAGAAGCATCCCAGCTAGAGAACATAGATCTTAATACCCCATACCAGTGTGAGGCTTTACTTTAATTATTGATTTTTAAATGTGTAACATCTGTTTTGATTAATTATTAATAGTCATGAAAAGCTTTACATGTACAAAGTTACCAAAAATCCATGTGTGCCCCTAGGAAGTAGAAAATAATGTAGTGTTGAATTAGTAATATGACTGTACAATGTTTATGGTTACATTAAGTGTTAGAAGTAGACTCCTGGGCATCTGTTTATGGCACATGTGATTACATCCATCTAGTTTATTGCACTGATGGTATCATTAGTGATGAGGAACCCTGTTGAATTTGCTTCCCCTCGAGTTCAACAATATCATGGAAATGTTTACGAACATCACTAAACACCATGAACTGCATTAAACTCCATGGGGAAGGAGAAACTGAATTAGTTTTGAGTGGAATTATATGGTGAAATGGTCATTTATAGTGTCAGAAATGTGTTAAGGTTGGTCTTGTCTGTTGTTGGAGAGGGACGTGTAGAGGGAGCTCCATTAGTAGCAGTGTTATTTCACTTTTTCTCCCCGAGGTATCCTGTTCATCCCAAAGGATTTAATTATATTACACATAAGTATGAATAAGCATGAGCAGCAAATAAAGGGCTCAGAAAAAAAAGGGAAAAGGATAAGGCAGCTAAAGCTCCATCAAATTCTAAACCGGCCTCAAGTTCACAGTACAGCCTCCCAAAGATTGACCTGGAACAGATGGGCGAAGGTACGGACATGCCAGGACAGGAACTGACCTGTGGAGGGTGGGTGACACATAAATGATATAAAGAAAGACAATAGGGATGTAAGGGATATAAAGAAAGAAATAAGGGGCCTAAATGAAAAAAATGAGAAACAGCTTCAGGATATAAAAGACCTGGAGATATGTTTTAAGTACTACACTCACTACAACATTTACAGAACTTCTACAAAAAACTGAAGAAAAGATACTGAATACAAGTATGTTAGAGAGTAAAATTACTGGCTGCGCTGGAAGATAGATATAGAAGGAACAACATCAGAATTGAAGGTCTTCCTGAAAAACAGGAAAGTCCAAATCCAGTGTAATTCATAGTGGAACTATTCTCTAAAATAATTTTAAACTATTACAGCCTACCGTATACGTGGATCGAGTGTTTTTGCAAAACAAAAAGCCTAATTGCCCATTTTGACAAACTAACAGGCCAAAGAAAACTTGATGTTTCTTTTCAGATTGAAAGAGGAGATTATATTTGAAAATAAGCACATTCGTATTTTTCCAGATTTCTCCCCTGCAACAGTTGCTAAATACACCACATTCTACAGCATTAAACAGTGTCTGCGTAGATCTGAAATCAGATATGGCCTCTTGTACCCTGCCAAACTGAAAGTGGTTATTGAAGGTCATTTCTATATTTTTACTTCTACGGATGAAGCAGATAAAGCATTAAGAAGATGGATCCCGACATTCTTTTGAAATATTCAATCATGAGTCACACCCTGTTCTGGCAAGTCATAGAAGATTCTATTCGAAACTGGCAACCTGGACTGTTTGTAATGTGATATTTGCTGTAACTATACATTATATTTTATTTCCTTTTTGGCCATCCTTTTCCCCCTCTTTTCTTCAATTATATTGCTATCGCTTTCATTAATTATATGTACATTTTGGCTACTTATGGCTTATGGATACATTTTGGAGTACTAGGGTGTTGTACCGTGTTAGCCATTATGGGTGTAGTGAGAAGTCAAGCAAAATGACACCTTTTATTGGCTAACTAAAAAGATTACATTTGGATAATTGGTTACCAAAAAGTAAACGGCTATTGACTTTTTTTTTTTTTTTTTTTTTTTTTATTTTTTGGTATAAGCTTCATTGACCTTTTTTTTTAAACTTTAATTGTTATATTGAAATTTCTTCCATTAATTATATGTACACTTCGGCTACAACAAAGTAACCAGCTTTTTACAGTTTTTTTTTTTTTTTTTTTTAAAAACCAGATACCCTTGGTTTTTTATATTTTGGGACTATTTAAGATCATATCCTTGGTTAATTGTATTTGGACTGTACCTTCACAAAAGACATCAGTTTTAATCTTCTCTACACCACTCCTGGGGTGGGGTTCATTTCGTTGTAGACATGCTCTATCTCTTGGCATGTCAGAGGATTGGGACTTTGCAAAGTGTGGTTTACCTCACTTACAGAGGCAAAAATTTGGAGGGGAGGAAGAGGAAGAGAGCAATGCTGTTTCTTTTTTTATCCTTTCTACCTCAATAACCGTAAGTGCCAACAAAGCAAAAGGCTCCATAGCTCAACCTGGCAATAATATATCTATGTCAAAGCTATCATATGCAACAATGTACTGCCTTAACCTATCCATCCATCCATCCATTATCCAACCCGCTATATCCTAACTACAGGGTCACGGGGGTCTGCTGGAGCCAATCCCAGCCAACACAGGGCGCAAGGCAGGAAACAAACCCCGGGCAGGGCGCTAGCCCACCGCAGACTGCCTTAACCTAAGACTACAAAATGTCAACAAAATTTCAGAAACAAATTTTCTATGATCAAATAGTGAAGTTTGAGAGCTGGAATGTCAAGGGTCTTAATCATGAATTAAAGAGAAAGAAAGTACTCTCTCACTTAACAGGTCTAAATGCCAAGATAGTACTTTTACAGGAGACTCGCTTATTAAACAAGAACCAGTTTCGATCTGGCCAAATTTTTCACTTCAGCTATACAAAGAAAACTAGGGGTGTGGGAATCTTAAATAGAACTTTTCCATTTGTATTTTGAATGGTGATATGTCAAGGTGATGTGCAATTTATCTAATACTAAAGTGATTTTGATTAATATCTATGCACCTAACATGGATGATAGAAATGTCTTCCAAAAGTATTTGCATTTATCCTTAATGTGAACACTCACAAAATTATAATGGCCGGAGACTTTAATTGTGTTTTAAATCCAGACCTGGATAGATACTCAGATACAATGGCAATAACATCTAATACTGCAAAGAAAATTACACAGTTTGCAATGGATTATAACTTCTCAGACTTGTGGAGGTTTTTAAATCCTAACCTAAGAATATACTCCTCCTTCTCACCTGTACATCATTGATACTTAAGAACTGATTATTTCATCATAGACAATAATTTTGCCCACTATGAAATCTTGTAAGTATGACACTGTTGTTCTCTCTCACCATGCCCCTCTGATCATGGAGCTTAAACTACTGCGTCCTACACACTCATCTCGTAAATTTTGTCTTAACCCCCTGTCATTAGCTGATGAGAACTGTATAGAATTCATATCCAAGCAAATTGATTATTTTCTTGAGACAAATCCATCCTCAGAGGTCTCAGCAGGTATACTCTGGGAAACTCTGAAGGCATTTTTAAGAGGAGGGATTATTTCATATCTTTCTCACAAAAATAAATTGGAAACCAAGAAGGTGTCTGAGTCAATCAGCGGAATTACCACAATAGATCTAGAATACATAAGGTCTTCAAATGAGGCACTTTATAGGAAAAGACAGGTTTTGTAATCAGAATTTAACCACTTGACTATTAAAGAAATGGAACAGCTCATCTTTAAATCACAACATCATTATTATGAACATGGAGTGAAGACCAATAAGATCTTAGCCCAGCAAATCCACAAGCAGGAAGTCCACAATGTAATAACAGCAATTACTGACACAGACGAAGATAAAATTATTGACAATAAAAATATAACTTGCACAATTAGAGAGCATAAGTCCTTATATTCTTTTCAGTTTAAAGAAGGTAAGACACAGTCTAATGAGTTTTTTGATTCATTACAGATACCACAGCTATCTATTCTTAGCGCTATGGAACTGGAATAAACCTCTGACTCTTTCAGAATTACTAGATGCTATAAACTCACTTCAAAGTGGGAAAGCAGCAGGCCCTGATAGCTACCCCATGGAATTTTATAAAAAATAAAAAAAAAAGTTAAAATAAGTTAGCTCCACAATTAGTAGCAATGTTTAGTAGCAAAATTCTACCTTGAAGTTTTTGCCAAGCATTAATTATCATCTTTCCTTAGAAAAATAAGGACTTACTACAATGTGCATCTTACAGATCAATCTCTCTTCTGAATTATAAAGTTAAGATACTCTACAAGCCAGAAGGATTGAGAAAGCACTTTCTTCTGTAATATCACAAGACCAAACTGGATTTATTAAAGGCAGACACTTGTAACCTTCGACATTTATTTAATATAATATTTTCACCCATTAAATCTTAACACCCCAGAATCTTATTATCTTTAGATGCAGAAAAAACTTTTGATATGGATGAATGGGACTACCTATTTACCACATTGCACACATTTGGGTTCAGCCCAAACATATGTGAATGGGTCAAACTACTCTATACTAGTCTAGAAGCCTCAGTTTGTACTAACAACATTACTTCAGACTAAAACATGGTACTTTCAGACAGCCTTGGTGTCACAATCACTCCTAATCCAACCCTAACAGTTGTGTTTGGGCTCACAGATGGGCTTAAAGTGGAGAATGGCAAAGAAACTGTAATTTTCTTTACTACACTACTAGCTCATAGACTTATCTTGCTCACCCGGAGGAATCCCATCCAACCACTTTTATGTCAGTGGGCAACTAATGTTCTATACTATTTCAAATCGTAATCAAATTCTCACTTAGAGGATCTGTTCAAAACTTTTTTTTTTAAATATGGCAGGATCTAATCAATAACATTGTAGAATAAGCTCCCATTTCATGGAAAATGATACCCTTCCTTTGTTGTTGCTTTTATAGAGTAGCTATGGTTGTTGGCTTTCCCCTCTTTCTCTTGGGCGGGGGTTGAATTTTGCTTTGCTTTGTTAAGTTTTGACGTGATTGTACGGAATGTTATCTGTTTCTAATTAAAATCAATCAAAAAAGTGTTAAGTGATTATAATGTGCAGATAATCTAGCTGTAAAGTTGTCTTTAGTGTAACATAAATAATGAGAATATATTTTTCACTCTATGCTTTCTCTTGTGATTCAACAGCAAGTAAAAATTTTAGAGCTTAAAAATGTAGCCATAAACCAGGCCAGGATCCTACCAGCCTGCCATGATAAGGAACAATCTAAGGTAGTTTGACTTTCTACTCTACAGACTGGCTTAGGCCTATACCGGAATAAATGGGGCTTTGGCTTTAAAAGTTCAAAAAAGTCCCAGAAATAATCAAAATGCCCCTTAAGGGAGGGAATATCTTTTAATTTGTGCCTTGTGCAAACCAGAGTTAACAAAGATAATCTTTATGAAAGAGGAGTTTATTAACAAAAAATTTACAAAACTTAATAAAATATTCAAAAAGATCAAAAGGCTAAGGGACTATCTTAAAAGGTAATCCACAGCAAAAAAAGTACCAGTATAAAATCCAGTAATCCCAAAGCAAATCAAAATTTCCTGAAAAGAAACAGAAGGGTAAAGACAACTCTCGATTTCACTTTAGCACATTCAGATAAACCACAAGGAACCCACTTTCCAACCTGCCTTTATAGGGTGGAGGCAGTTGCTTGGCAGTAAGGTAAGGGTTGCCTTGCATTTTAGGCATACACCCACAAAACTCAAGGAACTTGATTATACACACAGAAGACAACTGAAGACAAGAGAAATAAAATTAAAATAAATACAATTAAAATTAACAGGAAGTAAATAGGACAAAAAACATAGAAATAACAATATCAACAGAATCAGTCTTAATTAGTACATAAATAAAGAGTCATTATATATGAAAAATGAAAGGTCCAAGGCTAGAATAAACTATATTAAACAGAAAACAGGGAAACAACAAAGCCTAAAGATCTGGGCCCACATAGTCACAGCATTTCACTATATATTGTACTGCACGTATAACATGCATGTGACAAATAAAAATTAGATTTGACTTTTCTTTTTTTCTTTATTTGATTCCTTGATAGGGTGCCTAGGGTTAGCCCATCCTTGTTCCTTCAGTTGACACTCTGTCCTTCTTCCCACCACATGAGCTCTTGCTACACCAGTCCTCTAAGACTCTAAGCTCACCTGTCTTATGGTTAGAAGGAGCTTTAAAGGATATGTTCTGTATTTTTCATGTCAAGTTATTTCTCCATAATCATGACATATATTAATTTTCCACATAACATAGTTTTTTTAAATTGAAGCCTATTTTATAAATATGAAAAACTAGGGGACTTCGCTCGCCAACCCCCCTGCCTGCACTACGCACCAGCAACTTCGCGTCTCTGCCGCTTGCAAACAACAAAACGTTTAATTCTCACAGATAGGCCTCTTCATTGGATATAAACACTACTTTTCCCTGATGGCAACATGAATTAGAGAATCTACAAGTCTCCGACCTAAAGTTTAAATCTGAACAATATTTTCGATCTCTTTTCGCTGTTCCGTTATTTCACTGAGTAATTTCTGTTTGTTTGTGCTAATGCGATCTTTACTATCATTTTTTTAAGACTTTCAAATTTTCGTACTTCCATTATCTCTAGCCTGCTCTGCACGTGTATCGTGCCACCGTTTTTTAATTCTTTACGACATTCTACTTTGTCATCTACTCTTTGTCTTTTATTTGCAGCCCCGGGCATGGTTAAATCTCTTGGCACAAAGTCTCGTCTCGCGGGACGTGAAAGTGTCTCTCTTCAAAAGATCACGTCTCGTCGCAGGATAAAAAGTCGTGGCTCCCGTGGAAAAATAGAGTCCATAAAGTGATAGAAAAAGCCATAAATGTTTCCAAATACATACACTTTGAAGCGGCAAAGGTTTTGATTTAAGAAAACATGCCTTCCGTGTTTATGAGGCATTCTTATGATAACGGAAGGAAACTAATTAATTTATGACAGAGTCTTGGTCCTATTTTCTTGAGGGAAGGGTACGTTTTTTATTTGTTTGTGTGCTTGTAACGGCTTTAGAGTTTTGATAACGCATAACAACAACTTACACATTACAATCTGTGTTGGTATTTTACATAGGCCATGAAGTGAGATCAATGCCGAATGAGAGTGTAGTGAAAAGAGTACATAGAAGTTTAATTATACTTTGTACACATAACAATAAATCATAGACAAAGGCAGAGTGTGCAATAGAGCTGATCGAAGCACCACAAAGCACTTATTGATTATGTGTTTATTAATGCATGATGCTTCACTCTTGCTGATGATATAGTAATAAAAGAACTGAGCACAATGTTTTTGTCTAAGTAAATTCACTTACTCTGATGCCAATCAATCTATAAATATATACAGACTCCATGTTGAACCGTGACTATTTGAAAACTTCTGTACTGAGTTTACTAAACTTGAGCCTCATTCACTCAGGTGAACTGTAGCTCCTAAAGTTGCCCTAGTGTGTGAGTGTGTGTTCACCCTGCGATGGGCAGGCTCTCCTTCCAGGGATTGTATCTGCCTTGCGTCTTGTACTATGCTTATCAGGATGGGCTCCAGCTTCATGGTGCACCTGCCCTGGATAAGTGTGTTAGGAAGAGAAGTGGATGAATGTATACAGGGCTTGAAGGGGGACAGCATGCGCTGATGCGTCATAATAGATTTCTCTCATTCAAGCACCAGATGTATGAATATCATGTTTGTCAGTTTTGTGTCACTTTATTGCCTGCTGCACAAGCTCAATATTCTCTTTCACCGAAGCACACACGGGCTTTATACTGACCAGACAGTATATTCTCTATAGTGAAAGAATATATGCAATTATAGTTGTGATTTTTTCCGTTATTATTGTCTTGCTGTCTACTGGGAAGAGAGAGCAAAAATAGTGTGGAGTAAGGCAAACAAAGAAATTGGCAAAGACTTGAGACTCACAGCTAGTTTTTTCAAAATGGCTAAATCTCACAACAGTGGTTTACTTTTTGGTTTTTTTCCCTTCTTAAAACAACATGGGTAGTCTGGCAATATGTTTGTAATCTCAAGAAATGATCATATACCATTTTTGGCTTTAAAAAAGAAACATTTGTTAATTTGTAAAGCTTTTTCTGTCAAATATGGGTGCTGGGATCCATAGAGCCTCATTGTAAGCTGAATGAGCAAAAGATTTTTAAACTTAATAAAAATAATGCTTCACTTTTAGAGCAGAAATTTGTAATATATGCCACGATAGTAAAGAAACAACTTAGGGTGCTTTCACACCTATAGTTCGATTGCTTTAGTCCGCACCAGTCAGAAAAATGTTACAATGTAGTAAACAGACATAGGTACGGTTTGCTTTCACATATGCCGAGTTCTAAATGAACCAAAATAGACCGTGAAGCCCATCGGCACCGGAATCAGACTATTTTCAGAAAACTTTCTCTTTTCCAGAACTTCCCGTCTTGCTAAGTGCATCACGCACTTCTATATACTTTGCCCGAAGTTTTTTTGTCTTAATACGGCATTGTTCAACTGTCCGAGGATAGCCTTTCTCCCTTAGGTGCTTACTGAACAGCGCGTAAATGCAGCTGTTTTTATGTGTCGTGGACAGTTGCTTTTGGATATGCTCATCCGACCATATATCTATGAGGCACTTAATTTCTTCGGCACTCCACGTTTCTCCGCGGTTTGATTTCATCGTGACTCGATAGCTTGAAAAATTTAATGGAGTCAACAGGAAGTGAAAAGATTTTACCCACAACCCCGTATCTCTTATACCCAAAGTGCATTAAACTATACCATTTCATCAGATTTGGTTGCTTTCACACCAGACGAACCGTACCAAAGTAGAGCGGATAAAGCGGTCCGAGACCACCCCTTCAGGCAGGTCTCGGATCGATTGATTTGGTGCGCACCAAAGTACCGAGATTGCATTCACATCAACGCAAACGAACCGAACCAAGGGACCAAACACGTTTGGTGCGCACCAAATGCTGTAGGTGTGAAAGCACCCTGAAACTTGGAAAGTACTAAACTTACCTTTTAAAGCCACAACCAGGAACAAATAATCAAACTAAATTGCTTTTTTGCTAAAATATTTATTGCTTGTTATATATTTAGCAGTTTGCGTATAAGTAAAAAATTATTAACTACTTTTTTTTTTATAATTGCTTGATATATGCAATAAAACACTTCTCTTTTACATTGTGAAGCCCGGGGAGCGTACAGCCACCCTAACCCTGACACAGACAGGCAGGACACTAATTGTCACACAGCACAGAAAACACAATCCATACAGCACAGTCCTTTCTCTCAGCCAGTCCTTCAGCCTCCACTCCTCACAAGCTTCATCCACTTCTTCCCTCCTCTGGCCATTGAGTGGTGCTGACTGGCTCCTTTTATAGGGCACCCGGAAGGACTCCAGGTGCTCAACGAGCTTCTTCCGGCAGCACTTCTGGGTGTGGCAAAAAGGGCCTCGCAAGTGTCCATGCATTCCCTGGTGGTGACCACAGGCTCCAGCAGGGTCGAGCTTCCATACTTATGACCTATGGCCCCACTAGAAGCCAAGGGGCCTGCCCTCTGTCAGTCCGGGGGAGAAACTGTTCGGAAAATCCTCTCTACCCTGGCCAGGTAAGGGCCCTGGCCGTCCGCCTCAACATATATAATCAGATGTTTTTCTAAATTAGTCTTTTATTTATTTTGTTATACAGTTACTCTGTCTTTTTGTGTTGTAAATATAGAACACAGAAGACATTGTTAAAAGGTTGGAGAATTGTGGTGACCCAGTTTAATTAGTCAAACTGCTGACATATCTCAATTCTAATGGACTTTGTTTCATAACTCTTTGACTGTGTTAATCAAATTGAAGCTTCTCTGTTTTTACATTAATGTTGTAAGGTTGATTAGTTTAATGCTGTTGCATTACAGTTGTAAATTTGTGCAGTCTGCTGTTTGTCTTATTCTTTGGGTTTTTGTTCAGTTTGTAATATAAAATGTGCTTTAGAAAGTAGACATGGATTTGAAAGACTGACTGACAGATCAACTACGAATATACAAAACTAGTCTTTCACTAACACTAGAATTGCCAAAGCCTATGAAAAAACTTGTAATCCTGGCCCACCTTCAATCCGTTCACACCTCTCTGTCAGCGTGTTTTGTGTGGTACCTTTTGTGAAAGTGTTTATTTGATATTTGGACTTAAGGCTTCACATATTATATACTTCATGTCTACATTTTGTCAATTATTGCTAAAACATGAAAAACGTTTCTGTTTTAACGATGTGTTTACATAGATCGTTGTAGACACGGAACACACATGAAATGCATGTGTTCCAAATAACAATATATTATTTACCCTCTACAAGTCTAGGCAACTCGCATGCAGGTAAACAGACTTGAGCTAAAAGAACATACTGCCCTTTTTGTGTTGGTGGGGCGATGGGATAGCAGGCTGCTTGCTGCTTGTGCTGATCGACACATTTACAGCACAAAAGACACTGACGGAGAGGTGCGAAGGGATTTAAGGCGGGCCGGGATTATGAGTTTTTTCATAGGCTTTGGTAATTCCAGTGTTAATACAGTACAATTTTTAAGTGTGTGCCAAATAATTGTATTACACAGATAAAGGTAGTACTAATCATAATCAGCAAGCATACATTTTGTGTCTACTTCAGGTTTGAAGGTGCCAACTAATCCTCTAACTGCTCTCCAGGGTTATGTGGTAAGCCACGGCCTAGGCCTTATCTCAGAATGTAGTACACCTGACATCCATAGCTTTGCCCAGGTCAGTAGTCTGGCATGCCTAAGAATTGATCTTTCTGCTTGCGAGACTGTATGTTTCGCCTTCTCATTAACATGAATACTACTCCGCTAAAATGGGAGATCTCAGTGACTTTGACAGCATTACTGCCCTTCAAGTATATTCATGCACTGCTGTTCTGCTGTCCACAGAGAATGGTGTGATAAGCAAAAAAACCTTAATGAGCATTAATTCTATGTACTAATACACCTTGCTAATAAGAGAGAATTGAGAATCCCCAGGCTGTTTACAACTGGGGAGTACAGCGGGGCATCTTTGTTTGCTAAGTGTGTTAGACCTTGACGTCAGTGTGCTACTGGAACAGAAGACCACACTGCGTTCTACTCTGGTCAACCAAGCCTTTAATGGACATGTGATCACCACAGTTGGACAACTGAAAATTGTATAAAAGTTGCAGGTCTGGAAAATCTCAGTCCATGCTACAACCTGCAGGAGCGATTGTAAGACTTTGGCATGAACAGCATAAATACAATATCTGGATTTGTCCTGCCTGGTTTAAATGGTTAGGGCAGGTGGTGGTAGTGTGGTGATGCTGGTGATATTTTCTTGGTGCACAATTGCCTCCTTAAATTCAATAGAATGTTATTTGAATGTCATAGCACACCTAAGAATCGTGGTGACTATGCATCTCCCTTCATGGCCACAGTTTACTCCTTTTTGAATTTGTACTTCCTGCATGATAATGCATCTTGTCAAGTTGGGTCCCTGAATATGACAGTGACTTCGGTATATTCCACTGACCTGCACAGTGCCAAGGTCATAATCAAATAAAGGACCTTTGGAACAAGGAAGAATGGGAGGTTCACAGCATGAATGTGCAGGAGCTGCCTAACGCCACTAGTGGATGTTTCCAGCATGTTGTTGAATCAAGGCCTCACAGGATTCAGGCTATTTTGCAAGCAAAATGGAGTCCTAACTGGTATAAGTAGTTGTAACCAGTGACATGGCCACTGCATATAAAGCAGAAATGTTTAGGAGCAGACTTCTTTCAAACTGCTGGGTATGTGCCATGGTTTGAAATTTGTCTTATTTGAATTTATAGATTCAGCCATACACAAAGCTTACAAAGACATTTGTTTTATTGATTTACAGGCTGTGGGCAAAGTCGGCTTCTGCATATGTTCTTTCATGATACAGGAATATGAAAATCCATCATCCACAACGGTGGCTAAAAGTCACCTGAGAACGCCTGAAGTTCCACTGTCCTAGATCCAGAACTAAAATAGTACCTGTGCTTAAAATAAGGTACTCCTAAAAAATATATAGGAATTTTTGTTTCTAAGTTTTGTGCTATTAGCAAATAAAGGATAAAGACTTGCTTGATTTAGTCTGATTCCTCTGACCCATTTTATAGTATATGCAGTTGCCATCTACCAGGTAGACAGAGTAGCACTGTAAACAAGTATTTATATTTACTACATTGGGTCAAAAGATGTTTTAAAACTAGCAGTTTTTGGAACAAATACTGTAGTTATTAAACAGGGTAAAATAATATATTGAAATGAATATACCAAGAGAATAAAGCACTGCTGCTGCACTAATATTTCAGATACATGAATGGTTCAGAAATACCAAGATAAAGCTACAATACTCTTGGGTCAAATGTAAGATGTGAAGGTGCTAAAGTTTGAGAATCATGTTGGATTAGTTTTGTATGCACTTTATCTTCTTTGCAACTTGATGTTAATATTTTCCTGACAAAATCAGACTCCCAGGAGTTAGCACCATCTTCCCTTTTCACAGTATAGAGGAATCTGTAGAGATGATGCCTACTAGTTGACACCAGAGCTGTTAAAAAATGTTGTTTAGCAGCTGACACGACTTTAATGGGTGACAAAAAAAAACACACTTCTAGTACCGAGGAGAGAGATGAAATAAAAAGCATGAAAGTGAGGCTTTTCCACCTTAGGTGTGAAAATTAGCATGTAATTGTTTTTACCCATTGTGTTTCAAAGTACACTTTTTCCAAATAAATCAGGCTACATCATGGGTGTTCATTTTATTATTATTTTTTATGCTACAAGCGATGGAGAAAACAGTGAATGAAGGAATGAGCACACCACTCATCAGCAGGATTACCTTGCTTGGAATAAGTCATCTTTGCTGTGATCACTTCCCTGCAGAATAATAATAAGGTGACTAACAACTTGAGCTGGGCGAGAGTGAGGGGCGGGCTGAGCGGCACTGCCTAGATGATCCAAGTGGAAACAAATGTGCTTCTCTTGTTCCACTGTTGGTAAATGAGGGGAGGTTGCCGCTCAGTGGTTCAGTTGCAGTGATCTGCTCTGGCAATGAGAGAGGTGCCATTCTGATGTGAACGTCTTGGCGTGACACCTAGGGGATAATATGGAGTAACATTTCTGTTTAAAAGTGTCTTACGGTTCACCTGGGAAGAAATCATCTCATGTGCAGGTGGTTGTGTTTTTCTGGGCTAGCAACAGCCTTTACCATTATAGAATCCATTGTGGGTGTATTACTTCACATCTCAATGGATGGCACATTCCATAACCAGTGTAAATGCTACTTATCATATTTTGCTTTATATACTGTACCAAGCCTGTACAAAAGTCTGAACAATGCTGTCTGTTGCGTCATCACGCTCACAGGTTATACGTGAGCATGTGCATGTGTTATTTGCGTATCAGATACAGAAATAACATCTCCACATTCTCACACATAACCTGTGAGCGTGGTGACGCAAGAGACAGTGTGCTCAGACTTTCGTATAGCCGCCCCCAAATTTGAGCAATAAATTTGAAATGCAAACAATTGAACAAATGCGGCAACGTGCAGACTCCTGGAAGTACAGCGTTTCTGCTTATCAGATACAGAAATAACACGGGCACATACTCGCGCATAACCTGTGAGCATGATGACGCAACAGACAGCTTGCTCAGACTTTCGTACAATGCCCTTAAAAAATACAAATGTGTGTGTGTTTTTTATTTTTTAAACACTGAGCATATACTAGTGAGACGCTCAGAACCAACCCTTTCAATGGAGAGTCGATAATTTCTTGTGTGTGTCACTCAAGGCTTCATTGCAGGGTTAGACTTGTCATTCATAACGCAAGTACAGACATTGTTAAGAGGCTCAGTTACATTGCTGTGCAAAGAATTAGTATTGAGAAAAACTGCATAACCTGATTAAAAAGTGAAAAAACAATTCCTGAAAACAGCAAGTTGTTGTTCACTTGAGTAAGTCAGGCCCTATAAGCATACAGAAGTTAAACTACCTGCCTGATCACATCACTTACAATCTTATTTTCTTAGTTAATTCAAGTTGCTTGAACATTTCACTGTAGGCACAATGAGCTATTGCAATTTTGGTACAGGGAAACCATCTTTTTTAACCTCGTTCTTCCAGATTTACAAATTAGGCATAAGCACAGCAAAAGGCCTCAATCAGTAGTCCTGTATAAAACATGATAAAAGTAACCTAGAGTATGATTCTGCTGTTTCTGCATGTCAGAGCTTATGAGTAAATTATTATTTTATCATGGTCGTGTCTTGTCACATGCTTGAATAAATATTTATATAGAATTTTACAAAGACGTTTTTCTCTTGAGCAGCACAATGTTTTGGGGCTGCTGCCTCATCGCTTAAGAGTCCTGTGTTCAGTTTTTTGCCTAAACACAATCTGTATGGAATATATAAATATTCTCTGCATTTCTCAGTGGGTTTTACTCTTTGTTTTCCGTGTTTTCCCCCAGATCACAAAGACATATTTTTAAGCTAGTTGAGGACTGTGAAGTGACTCATTGTGAGTGTGTGCGTGTTAAATCGTGTCCAGTGCCAAAGACTGGCTTCATGCCTTATGCCCATTGCTGCAGAGATTTGTTGTAGCTTCAGGCGACCCTGAGCTGTATTTAGTGTTTTTTGATAATGGAAGAAAGTTTTTCTCTTGAAAAATTTTTTTAAGTTTTAGTATTCTTATATTGTACGTCACATGAAACTGAACTAACTGATATACGATGAGAGAAAAATTACAGCTAAGACTCCACTGTCACAAACGCCATTGCAGCTCTCAGAAGAAACGCCATGCATTACCAATGGAAATTTTCCCAAGAAAAACTCAAAACCTGAGTTAGTGTAAAAATAACCCCTTCTCTCCCAGCCAGTACTAATTTTCTGTGGATTGTGTAAAAGAGACGTGAAATGTTTGCACATCCACTCTTCTCCCATGACCTCCCAGGTAACTTGAACTATGGGTTGACCTCCATTCCAGTCTCAGAGAAATAAATGGCAAAGGTAAACCTTTTGTACATAACACATTTTAATGATGTCAGGGGAGTTGCACCAGATTAGGGGCTGCATCCACAACTACAGGATAGATAGATGGACGCCTGCCATTTAATTATTTATTTTATAGACACCCCTTCGTGGTCAACATTCATTGTGCCTGTTGCTGTGCTGTTTTGGATTGGGAGCAATTTTTGAATGAGGAAAAGTATTGACTGAAAAAATCAGAGAAGTAATTAGAGTCTTATTCTGAAACCAGTTAAGCACAATCCCAGGAGGCCCATTCTGGACTATTAATTTTCAAACTTTTTAAAGCCAGTCTGTATATTTAACCGATAGTCAGTGCAATACCCAAATAAATAAACCAATGGATATGCACAAAATTAATAAATATCAATCGAAAATGACTTCATGATACATCACTTGTTTAATGAGATGAATGGGCATTCCTCTCCAGTGTGATTCTTTTTGAATTGAGTTTACAGAATGAGACAACAGTGCACTGTTCAGGCCCAGCATTTAGTTGATGCCTGCACATCATCATCTTCAGCATTAGAACAGAAAGTCCACCTTCACACATCTGTGTTGTTGTGGAGGGCATTAGCATCAACTCAGTAACTTGTCAGATGACTTGTGTTCAAAGTGTTGTTGCCTTCAATAGCTCTAATCCTTCACTTGGAATTTGGTTTTAATCAGTCATTGACATATATTATGACAACTAATGAAAGACCCAAATTCAGTATCTTGGAAAATTAGAATATTGTGAAAAGGTTCAATATTGAAGACACCTGGTGCCACACTCTAATCAGTTAATTAACTTAAAAAACCTGCAAAAGCCTTTAAATGGTCTCTCAGTCTAGTTCTGTAGGCTACACAATCATGGGGAAGACTGCTGACTTGACAGTTGTCCAAAAGACGACCATTGACACCTTGCACAAGGAGGGCAAGACACAAAAGGTCATTGCTAAAGAGGCTGGCTGTTCACAGAGCTCTGTGTCCAAGCACATTAATAGAGAGGCGAAGGGAAGGACAAGATGTGCCTGTACCCTGGAGAGGATTGTGAAACAAAACCCATTGAAAATTGTGGGGGAGATTCACAAAGAGTGGACTGCAGCTGGAGTCAGTGCTTCAAGAACCACCACACACAGACGTATGCAAGTCATGGGTTTCAGCTGTCGCATTCCTTGTGTCAAGCCACTCTTGAACAGGAGACAGCATCAGAAGCGTCTCGCCTGGGCTAAAGACAAAAAGGACTGGACTGCTGCTGAGTAGTCCAAAGTTATGTTCTCTGATGAAAGTAAATTTTGCATTTCCTTTGGAAATCAAGGTCCCAGAGTCTGGAGGAAGAGAGGAGAGGCACAGAATCCACGTTGCTTGAGGTCCAGTGTAAAGTTTCCACAGTCAGTGATGGTTTGGGGTGCCATGTCATCTGCTGGTGTTGGTCCATTGTGTTTTCTGAGGTTCAAGGTCAACGCAGCCGTCTACCAGGAAATTTTAGAGCACTTCATGCTTCCTGCTGCTGACTAACTTTATGGAGATGCAGATTTCATTTTCCAACAGGACCTGGCACCTGCACACAGTGCCAAAGCTACCAGTACCTGGTTTAAGGACCATGGTATCCCTATTCTTGATTGGCCAGCAAACTCGCCCGACCTTAACCCCATAGAAAATCTATGGGGTATTGTGAAGAGGAAGATGCAATACGCCAGACCCAACAATTCAGAAGAGCTGAAGGCCACTATCAGAGCAACATGGGCTCTCATAACACCTGAGCAGTGCCACAGACTGATCGACTCCATGCCACGCCGCATTGCTGCAGTAATCCAGGCCAAAGGAGCCCCAACTAAATATTGAGTGCTGTACATGCTCATACTTTTCATGTTCATACCTTTCAGTTGGCCAACATTTCTAAAAATCCTTTTTTTGCATTGGTCTTAATTGATATTCTAATTTTCTGAGATACTGAATTTGGGACTTTCATTAGTTGTCAGTTATAATCATCAAAATTAAAAGAAATAAACATTTGAAATACATCAGTCTGTGTGAAATGAATGAATCTAATATACAAGTTTCACTTTTTGAATGGAATTACTGAAATAAATCAACTTTGTCATGA
>JANRMT010061414.1:18200673-18256555 GCA_026402145.1 Polypterus bichir lapradei
TAGCAGAACTCATGAATATGGTTGTATATGTCACTCGCTCGCTTCTTATTGTTTCGCTGCCTTCTCAATTATATAATGCATGTTTTCTTCAGCGCTTTTTGGGCCTCTTCCTGGTTTTCTACCTACTGCGTGATTACGTGGGAGGCGTGATGATGTCACACGAAACTCCGCCCCCACGGGTTTCACGCTCATCTCCATTACAGTAAATGGAGAAAAACAGCTTCCAGTTATGACCATTACGTGTAGAATTTCGAAATGAAACCTGCCCAACTTTTGTAAGGAAGCTGTAAGGAATAAGCCTGCCAAATTTCAGCCTTCTACCTACACGGGAAGTTGGAGAATTAGTGATGAGTCAGTCAGTCAGTCAGTCAGTCAGTCAGTGAGTGAGGGCTTTGCCGTTTATTAGTATAGATATATATATATGTGTGTATGTATGTATGTATATAATATGTGTTATGGCCAATGTCCAATCTTTTCCTTGATTTTGGGATTTGGCCAGCCACTTTGCGAAATGGCATGGGGGGGGATCGGCCAAAGTCGGAATAATAAAGGCATGAGCAGCGATTTGTTGCACACTTAGTAGTGCAATTGCATTGAGTGTAGCCTTGGCGGCTCTTGTTCAGAAAGCGGACGCCACTTGGTTGTTTCACAATAATTAACATTAGGTATATAAGTAGGTTTCACATTTTTGTCATCATTTTAGCCCTAAAATAGTGACTTAACATCAGGGACCTATTTTATTGACCTTAAGGTTGGTATTTGGGCGAGGGGAAGGCCGTCTCAAGTGGCGTCCACTTTCTGAACAAGACCCGCGGACAGTCTTATATCAGCACATCGAATTTTGGCCAGGGTTTTCTCGCCACTTCGTGAAATGGCCGGCCAAAGTAGCATGTACACCGGTCATTTCTAGTAATTTAGAATTTGGCCACACCTCTTAGCCAAAATGTGAACTGGCTGAACTTTGGGTTTTGGCCGTAACATATATATGTAAACCAAAGCCTAAAAAGTGCAACGGTGACATTTTTATGTCACTTTTTTGTCACGCTTTAAATCGAGCTTATTATAAAACCTACATATATATGTTTGGTATCATTCTTTTCAGAATTTATCAAACTTTAATGTGATGTTGTTAGATTTTCAGATTCTTATTCCGGTTTTAAATTATAAACTAAAAAATATCAAGAACTTGCGTGTTGCGTGACGAGACTTTGTACCAAAATGTTTAACCATGCCCAGAGCCGGAAATAAAAAAAAGAGTAGGCCAGCTGCTGTGAAGGCTTTTAAATGTTCGACACGCCACACAAGATGCAGATCACGCGGCTCGGCACGGCAGCAGCAAGCCAGCCAGCAGCTGATCGAGCAAAAAGGAGGTTAAAAAAAAAAGAGGGGGTTTCGGAGGAGCGACCGTGTCTCCTTGGGGTGCGTTCAGCCCCCCCTCTTCACAACAAGAGACACAAAGTGGCTGACGAGTGAAGCAAGGAGGGGGGAACCCCCTAGTAATCTATAAATGAAACATGCAACAAAAGAAGAAAAATACATTTCGTAGATTAAATACATTTATGACTTCAGTATGTGTTTTAAATGCTTTTTCATAAGGAACTTCATAGGCAGATATCAACTGGACATAGCTACTCAGTTCTAGTTTATCTGGTTATTATTGTCATGTATACAAAGAACAGTGAAATTCTTACTTGCATGTGCTAATAAACACGGCACGTGTTGCCACTTTCTAGAGTTAGGATTAGAGATTGCACTGTAAATGGCTAAGATCGAAACGTCTTGTTATTGGCTGTATGTGACACTGGAATAATTCTTAATAAACCATTGAAAGGTAGGAATTATTAACAGAATAAGCACAGAAAGGAAGCTAAACATGGATGGAGGTAAAGCTATTTAAAAGGCTATGACAATATATGGAAATTTAGTGCCTCTCTGGACCTTCCTAAATACAACTGTGAAACTCTTGAATTTTATGGAAACAAATTCTCCATATCCGCTGCATTTGGCAGTTGTCCTACTGCTGCATAAAACTTTTACCAACTACAAAGTCATAGAGCTAAATGTCTTCATACAGAACTTCAACACAATTTTGATGTTTTCCTGTGTAATGCTAGCTGGGAGTTTTTTTCTGAAAAATAATTTGGTTTGGCCGAGGAGCATTAAATACAGATAGCTCAGATAGTTCAGCTTCTTTCCATTTTTTGATCAAATTTCCGACTGCTGTCCTTTTTTTTTTTTTTTTTTTAAAAAAAAAAATGATATTACTGATCAGTATTGTTGTCATCTCCAGCTCATTTTTATTTATTTTTTATAAATATACAAGACTTTACATGATGTGATGTTTTTTTTTGTTTATATAATAACATCAGTGGAGTTTTATTGCATGTTACGGACAATTTGTCACCTGCATTTCACAGCAATGACCATCAATTCTTGGCCATGTGAGAGAGGAATGCTGACATGAGTCTCGAGGGATTACCAGTGTCAATGCAAACTTCTAGTATACATCTTCATTCATCAGTACCTTCATTTGCTATATGCTACACAAGACAAGCTTGAGCATTGTGATTTCCAATACTGTAAGTTAATAATTAACAGTCAGTCAGAACAGTAACTCTATTATAAAAGCTATGGCAAGAAAACATAGCGTATACTAAAATGGTAGTCTAAGTGAAACTTTTTATTTTTTCAATTCCTGGAGTCGGAGTCAGAAGTTTTTTACAGGGATTTCACAACTCTGTCTCTGGATCAGGTGCATAACTAACTTCAGTTGTCAAGAACTCATTTAGTAGCTGCTTTAGTCATCTATAGTCAATCATTGCTTATCCCAGCATTCTGTTAGTAAGGCAGGCAACAGCCCCTCTCCAGGTTACTTGTCCAGATTAAAGGGAAGCTGGGTGGCACTTAACGGTCTGGTAAACTCATGACCAACACTCAATTATTGTCCATCATCTACCATCCAAATTCATGTCACAGGAGTAATTAACTCCTGGGTACTATTGATTGTGTTGGGCCATATTATTTTCCCAAGAATAGTGTGACAGTTGATGGCGCTACACCAGTGCTCAAGCCGACACAGACAGGCGCAGGAGGCACACTGATAAAACAACTAAATGTTTTTATTTTCTTCACCTCGTGGGAAGACGCCTTCCTCATTTCTCACAGGCACAACACAGTCCCAAGCACAATACTTAATCTTCTTCTTCTCCTTTCGGCTGCTCCCATTAGGGGTCGCCACAGTAGATCATCTTCTTCCATATCTTCCTGTCTTCTGCTCTTGTTCTGTTACACCCATCACCTACATGTCCTCTCTCACCACATCCATAAACCTTTCTTAGGCCTTCCTCTTTTCCACTTTCCTGGCAGCTGTCTCCTTAGCACCCTTCACCCAATATACCCAGCATCTCTCCTCTGCACATGTCCAAACCAGCACAATCTCGCCTCTCTGACTTTGTCTCCAAACCGTCCAACCTGAGCCGACCTACTTCTGTACTTTTTCTTCTTTTCTCTTTCTCCTTCACTCCTCCTCAGCAAGCTTTGTCTCCCGATTCTGGCTCCCCGAGTAGTGGCTGCTGGCTCCTGGTGCTCGTTGACCTAATTCTGGCAGCACTTCCGAGTGTGGCAGAAGATCTACTCTCCAAGGCTCAGCAGCAGTTGCAGCACCCCCTGGCAGCACCCTCGGATCTCAACAGGGCTGTATCACACTCCATCTCCCACGAAGCCCTGTGGGATTCCAGGGCACCACTGCAACCCATGGGAGCTGCCATCTAGCATCCCGGGGGAGGAACTGTTCCAGCCCCGCTTGCTCCCCCGGTCCTCTCAGTGAAGAGGCGTCTCACTTATTCTTTTGTGGCATGGTGTCCCCTTTTTGTGGCCCCATGCTATTGGCAGTATTGCCATGTTATGGCCCACTTCCTGCCTTGCACTACAGGAAACCTTTTGCACTTAAGGCCTCCACTGGACCTGCTGTCCCTGTGATTATCCATCATGTAGAACATCCTAGTCACCGATAGCTAATTACAATTTGAATGCCTGAACATTTAAATGCTTTTGCCAGTGAGACTTTGATGTTTTAGCAGAAAGCTGGGTGAATTTTGATTAGGGCTATGGAAAAAAAGCAACAACAATGAGTGGGCACTTAAGCAACTGTATGCTTCTGATGCATATGGTGCCCGTGCAGGCGATTGGAATCCTTACTCTGCAGATGGACTATGTTACATAACTGGAGCCTAGTCCTGTCACATTGTACCTCTAAACATCATTTATCTGTGGCAGACATTTCTGTAAATTCTTCATCTGCCACAAATTCCTAATTGTTCATTTAGGTGCATGAGAATGTTGGAGGAAATGTGTTTGTTTGTTGTCACATTAAATGATAAGTTCAGCTATATCAACCAACATGGAACTGAATTTGAGGTTTCCTAAGACGCATTATCTTTGAAACAGGTTAGATTTATAATCTTTCATTCATTTGTTTCATTTTAAAAGGTCACTTACTACATACAATGTCAGATTAATTGCAGTTATCATGGTAGCACTGAATGTAAAACAAGAACCAACCAACCAGCAATCGTAGTGCACACCCAATACAGTGAATTCAGAAAGTATTCAGACCCCTTCGCTTTCTGCAGATTTTATTGTGTCGAAAATTTAAAATCCATACATTTGCCATTTTTGCCTTTCAGTCTACACTCAGTAACTCATAATGACAAAGTGAGAACATGTTTTTAAGGTTTGCAAATGTAAGTCAAAAACATTAAAATTGTCAATTCAGTATTTTGTAGAAGCCTCTTTGGAAGCAGTTACAGCTTTGTGTCTTCATAGTAAGCCTCTACAAGCTTTGCACACATGTATTTAGGCAGCTTCTCCCATTCTTTGAGGCAGATCTAGTCAAGCTTCATTAGATTAAATGGGATGTGTCTGTAAACTGTCATCTTCCGGCTGTTCGGTGTTGGGCTTTACTTGGGCCACTCAAAAACAGTTGGAGACTTCTCCCAAAGCCACTCCAGAGTGATCTTGGCTGTATGCTTCTCATCGACATCTGGTTGAAAGGTGAATCATCTCCCAAGTCTAAGGTTGTGTTCATTCTGGAGCAGGTTTTATGCAAGGACCTCTCTGTTTTGGCTGCATCCATCCTCCCATAATTCTGTCTAGTCTCGCTGTCTCTGCTGCTGAGAAGCACCCCCATCGTATGATGCTGCCACCACCATGCTTCACCGTATTACTCAAGTGATGATCATTGCCTGGTCTTCACTAGAGAAAGTGTGTGGAGTTCTGCCCAAAGTATTTAATTTTTGTCTCATCAGACAAGAGAATCTTTTTCCTTGGACTCTCAGAGTCCAAGCAGATTGTCAAATGCCTTCTACTCAAGAGTGGCTTCCCACCAGCCAGTCTACCATAAACAAACGCCTGATTGATGGAGTACTGCTGAGATAGTTGTCCTTTTGACAGGCACTGTCATCTCAGTGGAAGACTTCTGTAGCTCTGTTAGAATGACTATTTGGTTTTTCGGTTGCCTTGCTGACCAAGGCCCCTCTTGCCCTGCTACTCAGTTTGGCCAAACGGCCAACACTAGGAAGAGTCCTGGTGATTCTAAACTTGTTCCATTTCACAGTTCTTGAGGCCACTGTGCTCCTGGGAACAATCAAAAGTTTAGCAATGATTTTAGACTATTGACCTGATCTATGCCTCGCCACAATTTGATTGCGGAGGTCTTCAGAGAGTTCCTTGGACATCATAGGTTGATTTTTGTCCTGACGTACAGTGTGAATTGTGGGACCTTATAAAAACAGGCGTGTGCCTTTCTGAACAATGTCCAAACAATTTGGTTTGCCAAAGGTGAACAACAATCAAGTTCTTGTCTCATCTCTCTATTATAAAAGAAAATCTTGAGGCGAGACTATTGCCAAGAGATTTTTTTCAAGTCCTGCCCTCCTCTCAACCATTTACAGTTAACGGCCCACACCCATGGTCTGCTTGCCTCTCATTCGTGTGATGCTTTTGTCAGACGCAGTTCCTGCGCTCTCAGCTCTTATACATTTTTACATTTTCCTCACTTTAAATTCCCAATAAAGGAAGACGTATTATGTCCAAATCTTATTGAAGAATTTCATCCTAAACGGTTATCAACAGAAGAAATGAGTATGCGGGCAATCCTAGCACCGAGAAACGATGAAGTCAAACAAATTAAAATTGTCCAACGGTTACACAGCATATTGGTCAAATGCAAATCAATAGACTATGCTGAAACAGTTGGTGGTGATGGTGCGGAATATGAAAACATCAACTTACAATATCCTGAAGAATATCTACAACCGTTAACACTGTCTGGTCTTCCACCACACGAATCACTGAAGAAAGAAGGATGTATCGTAATGTTATTGCATAATTTATGTCTGAGTGATGTGCTATGCAATAGGACAAGGTTTAGTTATATTCAAAATTGGTCGAACAATTCTAACATGCAAAATTTTAACAGGCGACAAGAAAGTTAATGTGGTACATCTTCAGGGGATAACATTAGACACAAAAGGAGATCTTGATATGCCATTTGTATTAAAAGATTTACAGTTTCCCATTAGAATAGCTTTTGCTATGACAATTAACAAATCAAAGAGACAAACATTCAAAACGTCAGTTTATTTATTAGAGAGTTAGAAACGAAATTCAATCACGGGCAGTTATATGTTGAGTTGTCACAATGTAAGTCCAAACACGGAATCAAAATTCAATGCCATACTGATAAAAAGTGAATTCCAAATATTGTTTTTACTGAAGTTTTACAGTAAAAGTGTAAGTTTAAAAAAGTATTTGCCTGGTAATTTCAAAGCCAAACAGAACAAAAACGTATAACTCAACAAATACCTCTAACGCAACATGAAACATAATTTTCTTTCAATTTACAGTGGAACATCTGGTCATGAACGTCTCGGAACACGTACAAATCGGGTTACGACCAAAAAGTTCACCAAACTTTTGCATCTGTTCACGACCACACACTCGGGTGACGAACAAGCCAGTTTCCGTTCAGGTTCGTACGCGCCGATGATTTCTGCACGTGTTCAATCTCTCCCTGTGCATTCCCTGTTCATTCCCTGTGCAGCGAGAGAGAGAGAGCGCAAGAAGGCAGTAAGGCCGAGAAGGCAGTTAAAGAATGCACCAGGCTTGTTTTTAAAGAGACTGCTTCGAGCATTGTTTTAATCTCGTATTTAATGAAGACTTTTTTTCTATTAGATTTTAACCTCCACTTCACTTCTGTTTTTATGGGATCATTTATTTATTGAAGGATTCTGAAAGCACTGCACTTTAATTTGGACTTTGTTTTTGATTGTGATTTTGTTGATTTTAATAAAAGCACTTGGCACTTTTTGCACCATTCGATTGCTTGTTGTAGTGCCTCACTGTCGTGTTTATCAGTAACATTACCGACGGTGACGGGTTTAAGGGCTCCCGGAAGCGAGATGGGAGCATGCAGCGAACCCGCATCTTCACAGACTTTACCTCAAAACTGTAATCTCCTCTCCACCCAGTTCCTCCTCACTTCCTTCATGCCAGAACTTGACTCATGCAAGGTTTGTTTTCTTGGTTTTTTATGGTTAGTTTTTGTATAAATTACGGATTTTTCAAATGTTAATTTTTTTCCCTGTGCTTAAAACTCATTAAAAAAAGTGTTTACAGCGAGCGGGTCGTAAGGCTATAGCGTGAACTCTTGCAATGTTAGTTTTCTCTGTTCAAGGTTTTCTCAGTGTAATTCAATGTTTGTACATTTACTTTACTATTACACTGTGCATTCTATGGTATAATTAACTATTTTTGTCCTTAAAAATCTTTAAAAAATATATGTTTACATACAGCTTGCACAGTCCGGAACGGATTAATTGTATTTACATACAATCCTATGGAGGAAATTACTTCGAGGTTCCACTGTATTACGTTTTCTATTTTTTACTATGGTTAATTACTCACTGTAATGTAAAATAGTTCTATTATGCATATGTAACAATTCCCATGAAAATAACAATCAGTTTAAATTGTACATCCGCTTCCCCATACGCGAGCGGCAGAGCTGCAAAGTGGCTGGCGCATAGCGCCCACCCCGGGTGAAGCGAGCAGCAGGCAGAGCCCCCAAGTCCCAATTAAAGCAGGTCACATTACTAATAAAAGATGATAGATTTCAGTTTTTGAATTAAAAAAAAAAAAAATGCAAACCTTTCTGAAATCATTTTTACTTTGCCATTATGGGCAAAAATAGAAAATTATCTATTCAAAATTAAATCGACAACGCAATAAAGTGTGCTGAAAGTGAAGGAGTCTGAATACTTCTGGAATCCACCATGCACGCACACTCTTATCCTTCAGGCAAGTGTTTGGGGTCTGTAAGAGGAACCCAGAGAGAGGCCATGCAAAGACAAGAGAACTTAACTGATTCACGCAGGCCATGCTTAGGATTTGGATTTGAATCTCTGAACCAGTGGCACATTTTCAACTGCACCTCCAGATTTATACTCTTAAGATATCTTTAGGAAGCTGTCACAGTGTCTTGAGTAACAAGCAGGAAGAGGAATGAAGGGACAAAAACAATCCACACTAAATATTCAGTGCTCTGAAATTTGTAGATAATGTTCAATAGTCTTCCATTAACATCTTGATATTATTGCGCAGTTAAAACAGTGTGGCTTCCTGCTATTTATGATTAGTTAAGAGATGTTTCTGTAATGTAGAGTGTGTTGCACTGCCTGCTGTTGCAGATTCACAGAATGGTTACATGTCCAGCAACTAACCCTAGAGCCTGTGCTCCGCACATCAAAGACCATTAAACTCTAGCTGTATGAACAGTCATTTGCCCCCTTGTTCGCTTGAAAATGTATTGGTAACAAACATGGATGATTTGCTATGTAACCTCTGGTTCTATTTCTTACCCAATACAGTGAATATCCTGTTCTTTGAGGAGCACAGAAAAACAGTTTTCTTCTTCTTTACCGTTTGGAGAGAAAGGTCGAGGTGTCTTCACCCCTCACAAAACTTTAGAACTCATGCAGATGCAGTTTTCAGCATTCAATGCACATTCTCCAGTTTTTATTAACGTTCTGCTGTGCAGCTTAATTTTCTGTCATTTGTTCAAAATGTCCATCAGTTTGTGGCTAACCTCTTCAGCCAGTTGGCCATGCTACTCTACAGGATGATTCAAGACCTGCTCTTTTAGAAATTGTATAGTCCACCAATAGAAAAGACGCTGCTCAAACAATCGCATGACATTTTGAAAAAGGTGAGCAGCTGAAATTTTTCCTAAGCTGGGACTTCAGGCGATTGTACTGAGATTTTCTAGAAGTCCCAGCTTTCCTCTGCTAGCAAATATTGTCCAACATTCAAGTTCATGTCACCCTTTACTGCCATGACTATTCAGCTTGTTCAGCATCATCAATTCCCTATTCCCTGCTGTTTGGTATATTCTTTTAACAAGCACACCAGACTTTTAGATTCAGGGGTGGCTTTTTAAGAAATCTTGGTGTTGTCTCCTCAGCTCCACAGTCACACTTGGCACCTAGCATATGCACCCCTGACCAATACGTAACCAGGTGTACAGACATCAGTGTAGACAGGCCCCTTCAGGTCTCCATGTACCTTGAAGCATTTTGTTGTGCATAGCACATATTATTGAGTTGAGGACAACGAGGTGAGACACAAAAATAACCGGATTGGTAAAAAAAAACTCCAATATTTATTGATGAATTACAGCATTCTAAACATTGTCATTTTCTATATACCGTATATACTCATGTATAAGTCGGGTCTTGAAACCCAAAAAATCGATCATAAAATCAGACCCTGACTTATATGTCAATTCAAAAATGCAACACTTTTTTTTTTTTTTTTTAACATCTACTTGCCTCCTCCAGTCTCACACCAGTTTCTCAGACACATCGAATTTTGTTGCAGCAGCGCAGTTACCAATTTCTTTCGCTACTTCAACGACGTTTAATTTAAAACCAGTTTCATATTTTCCCCATACAGCAACGTGGCCACTGGCAAGATCGAGAAAAAAAAAAAAAAAACGCGAAACACTCAGTCACTGATTACAACCGCAAGATGTTATGTGAATTAATATGAATAATATGAATAATGTTGCATCCGTGCCACAATGTTTTCCAAAATGTACTATACAGGTCATAAAATGAATAATTCCAAATATCATATATACCTATGTCTCTGTTTTTTTTTTTTGTTTTTTTTTTTACATCATAGACCATAAGGTGCATACTAATTTAGCGTGAGCAGGAACACTCAATAAAACTGAATAAAAAAATCAAGTGATGGTGAGATACGAAGAAGGCAGATTCACCAACATTTGTGTGTCAGCTTTTATCCCTCCAGATCAGAGAATGTCCAGTTCCATTGCCTCAAAACACCACTCACATCTATAGTTACTCCCAGTTTCAAATAAAAACTAACAGCGTCAGATCCCTAGGGCGGTAGTATGTATCATGATCGTGACTGAGAGAATAAAAGTGGAAAAAAAGGTAACTTTTACAAGTACAGTACTATAAATGTACACGGTCTGTTACAGACGCAAACAAAATGTATGTGTGTACTGTATAATATTAACAATAAGATCAGCTCACTACTGAAAACGGCAAATATAGGAGGCAGTCAGGATCGAACTGGGGACTCTTGATTACAAGTCAGCAAATCTTACCGCTACGCCACAGAAGCTGTTGTCTTACCTTTGAACCTTTTGTGAAAGTGTTTACTTGATCTTTGGACTTCAGGCTTCATACATTATATAGTTTATGCCTACATTTTGTCATTTACTACTACTATATGAAAAACGTTTCTGTTTTAAAAATGTGTTTACACAGATTATTGTAGAAACGGAACACACATGAAATGCATATGCTCCAAATAACGATCTGTCATTTCCACTCTAAAACTCTAGCACTTCACTCCCAGATAATCAATTAAGGCATGAGCTGGGAGAACATTGTGTACGTGGCGGTGGGGGGATGGAATAGCCGGCTGCTTGCTGCTTGTCTTTATCGGCACATTTACACAGGACAAAAGACGCTGACAGAGAGGTGCGAATGGATTTAAGGTGGACCGGATCTACGAAGTTTTTCATAGGCTCTGGTAATTCTAGTGTTAATGGTGTTTTCCAGTTTACAAATTTTGTTTTATTATTTATTTATTTATTTTTTGTTCTTTATTTTGCCTTATACAATTTCTTGTATTAGGAATTTGTTAGTTTTCGCATACCCCTTGGGGTCAGAGCGCAGGGTCAGCCATTGTAGAGCGCCCTTGGAGCAATTACAGATTGAGGGTCTTGCTCAAGGGCCCAGCAGAGTAGGATCTCTTTTGTCAGTGGCCACATTTTTACCTGCACTGTTTTGTGTTTAATTACAAATGAAAGGTATTGTAGAAGAATATGAGCATAGTATTACGTGTGGAAATGCAATGTATAAAAAAAGAAGATCACTGCAGATTTGGACAAGTTTGACCTATGTAGCCAAATAAATGATCCTTCTAATGACCATTAATTTTAATGGTTACTGTTTTTTAAAGAAATAGTTTGAAATATATTCTTTTTTAGGGAGAATTTTATAGTTTCACCATTTAAAAAAAATCTTGATCATTGCCACATAAAATGAATATTGCATGACCAACATAATAAATTTATCACATCGGTATAATTTTTGTTTTCTTGGTCTTAGTGAGTAGATACTACACTTTACGTTGATGGGGCACTTCTGCCTTGTTGGGATGGTGGTTGGCACTGCTGCCTCTTGAGCCTAACATTACGCTGCTTTCTGTGAGCCATGTGCATGTTGGCCCTGTGTCTATGTGGGTACTACATGCCCCAGTTTTCCACAAACATCTCCAGATATGCAGGTTATGTTGACTGGTGATTCTAAATTGGCCTGGTGGGAGTGTGGGAGTGTGTGTGACAGTAGGCCCCTGTAATGAAATCGCGTCCTGAGTAGGTTTGTTCCCACCTTGAATCCAACACCGAATTGGATTAAGCAGTTTGAAAATGTTATTTTTTACTAGTGTATTAAGATATATTTCATTAATAATATGGACTGTCACCAACTTGACAAAGAGCCATAGTATGGTTTGGGGCAGCCACCCGTATATTATTTCCTGGCTGCAAAACTGAATAAAGTGATAGCACTGATGTGTACAAATCCGAGTCCAAAACAGAACTGAGGGGATAGATAGGCTTTAAAGGCCAGTATAGGAAGTGATCTCAAAGGGGCCAGAACCCGGAAGGGTCTTCATCCATAGGGTCGGACCCAGAAGTGATGTCATCAGGGCCATGCAGAATTTCTCGCGAACTGTCTGCAGAAAAGCAAGAAAAAGACTTGGTGCACTCTGCCACATCCCGGTCATTCAAGCCCTTTAGCTGCCTCCCATGTGCACGTGTGTGACAGGACATGTACTATGCTGTAAATCAGTCACGTTCTTTGCAGATTACCATGTATGGCTGTTTTAGCCTTAGACTCTAAATCAGCGTTTCTCAACCTTTAAGTATTTGTGACCCGAGTTTTCATAACAATTTTAATAGCGCCCCCCCCCCAACATTTTTTTGAAATGTAGATGCATATTTATTATACCTACTTAACTTTTAGCGACATTTATCTAACTCAATATTTATTGTTCTAGTATCAGAATGTAGTTTAAGTTAATTTGTTTTGGTTTCAACAGATGTTTTTTTTTTCATATTTTTGATTCTTGTTTTCTTTTTTTCACATCTTCGCGCCCCCCTTTTTGTTACTTCACACCCCCCCTAGGGGGGCCCACCCCACAGGTTGAGAACCACTGCTCTAAATCATAAGGATATACTGTACCATCTACCTGATTCACTTTGGTTTCTGGGCTTCAGTTTCTCCACAAACCCTGCATTTAGAAAAAAAGAAAAAGATAAAAAGTTATTTAATTGGTTAGTATTGCTTTCTATTCTCTTGCTTCTGGCAGCTTGTGTGTATCTATTTTTATCTTAGAATGCAAAGCCTGTGTAGAGGTGTAATTGGATGTATGTGGGATAATTTTTGCCATTCGCTTGTGTAAGCTTTAATGTATCATTTCCCACTTATCTGAATGGTTGCATTAGAAGCTATAGAAACTTAGCAATTGTATCTGTTTGAATTTTTAGATAGACAAGTAGCCTTCTTTGATTGTGGGAGTGGGGAAGCTGTATTGTCATTTTTATTTTGTCTGGTGTTTAGAAGCAGTTAATCCTCAACCTTTTAAGCTATTCCAGTTGTCACAAAAATATGTTGCCTTTTTCTTGAAGAGGAGGTTGGAAGGCTTCACTTAGGTTTGCCTTCAAAATTAAATAAAATACTAAAGTCAGTAGCTCTTTTGTCTTAGATGCTACACTACAAAGAACACTTCATTTTGGGAACTCCACATACTTCTGGTATCGAATTACACTATGAATTTTGTTCTCGCCTTTTGATATGGTTTCAATTCATCTTTCATTTTAATTCATTCAATTTCATTTCATTTCAATTTGCAGTTTTCATTCTATTATTTCTACCCCTCTTTGGGGGAGTATCTCTTCTTTCTTCCCTTAAATCAGATTTATTTGTTAATTCCATTTTATACTCTTTTTCCAGAGAGAAGCCTCTTCTTGTAAAGAGGTTTATGGGCCAAACTCGGGTTGGAATTACACTTATTTTCTTCCATTCATACTTAAGCCAGCTGAGTATCAATTGGTTTTAACCCTAATTGGTCCCCTAAGCCTCAAAACTCGAGGAACCATTAAGGGCCAATGGGGCTCAGCCCTACCAGTTGATGGGTAAAATAACTGATAAGCTCCCCTCAGTTATTTAATGTATTATTAAAATGGTATCATTATAATAAGCCTCAACCTTGTAGTCTTAAACATTTTTTAATTCACCATGCTCAGTGCAATTACTTTGATCCTTCATACAGCAGCCATTGAATCCGTTGTGGATGTCGCTGTTCTTTTTTGCTTGGTCATTCGTGTTTTAAACTGATGTTTTGGTCAGGTTTAATTAAAACTGGTTTTCATGAAACTATAAAGTGGAATATAATGCTACTTGTTCTCTTCCAGCCACAGAACATATGAAATCCTTCAGACTCTATAAATAAATGCATTGGCTTTGTGGCCTGTGGCTCTGGCGACACTGCTGGACCATGAAGGGCACTGCTGTTGTGCTCTCGGTGTAAGCAGATGCTGTTACATAACTGTGTTATTGTTCAGTCATGTAAATGCCATTTGTTACCTGACATGGTTTAGAGGCAAATGTTAGGTCATAACTCATAAATATACCAGTTTTCCTTTGTTACTGAGCTCATCCTAATGTTTATTTTAGTAGTGAATTATTTCTGTGAGATGGTACATCATCTTAGTTTTTATTTTTAAGGTTTTATTTCTTCACCCTGGATTCTTTGCTGCTTTGCCTAATGAAAAGACAAATGAGTTGTTTTTCTTACATAATGTAACTTCGGGTCTGCTCAAAATCTCTTCGTTGGATGATTTCCCAAGAAGAAAAATGATTTTCATACCTGAATCTTCAGATCTGGGAGGGAATAACCATATAGGAAACAGAGTACATATGAAGACGCTTGTTTGATAGTCCATGGACTGTCATTTTTAAAGATATTTTGTAAGGGAAACAGAGAAATACCTGAACAGAGAGGACTGTAAACTAATGAATAAAATTCATTTGGATTGTTAGTAGATGTTTGAAGAGGATCTATTTAATGCTTAAAGGGTAAAATGAAAGAGTTCCATAAGCTGTCCACTAAATTGATCAAACCAGGTAACTTCATTATTAGATTGGCTGGTAAACTGGAAGCTGCTTCTTCACCACTGCCGTCCAGTATCATGGCTCGCGTATTGGTGGCTGCACTGATGCATTGATCACAGTCGCATTTACCTTTGCTCATGAAAAACACTCATAAACACTTGGAGCAGCTTCTGTCTTTTCTCACCTGCAGTGAGGGAGCAATTATTTTGTTGGCGGAGGACCATAAGTGCCAATTTTAATCCCATCCTTGTCTCACTCAGTCGCAAAACTGCAGCAGTGTACATCAGAGATCAAAGGCAGATTAGGCTAATAAAATAAGACTTCAGATTTGATCACTGGTCTTTGTCCATCAACTCAGATACATTTATAAGCAATCATCTTTTAAAAAAACTTGTATTTGTTACGTGTCTCAGTCCAGGAATTTGCTCTGCATTGCCCACCAGTCACAAACTTAGTCCTTTGGGTTACAAGCAAGAAGCAAGAAAGGGAGTACTTCCTCTTCTCTGCAAATGGGACACATTCTAAGGCTATGCCCACACTATTACATTTTCATTTAAAAAGCTGAGTTTTTAAACAGAAATGATCTCCTTACACCCTGGAGTTTGGGCATTGTTGTTCAAAAGGCTCCCTGTCCACGCTAAAATGCCTGAAAACACATATGATGTGGACCTTCACCTCTGCTGGGCATTATATCCAAAAGACAACAAAAACAACAAGTAACAGAAAAAGAAACTTGAGGATGGGATGAAATCCTGGCTGTTCTATAACAGCACCCTGTAGCTGTCAGAATGAAGATGGAAAGTGGCTACCAAAAGAGTAAATGTTAATGATCAGGACGGAAGAGGCCAAAGGGATGGTCCAAAAGAGCTTTCAAAAAGACTAGTGACTACAGCCAACACATGAAACAAAAATCAATGTTGAGGCAACAGTGGCCTGACGTCCTAAGCCAATGTACAGTAGAATAAAATTATCCCTGACTACAAAAATAATCACTAGAAAATTTTTTCGTTTTATTCCAAACTTTAACTACTGGTCTGTCATAAATAATTTCTGCATTAGTTTCGTCATTTGCAGCGCAGTGGGAACCATGTGATGGTAACCAGCGTGGCAGTAGTAAACAAATGGCAGTGCCAATGCAAAACGATACAAAATTGTGAAACACATGAAATATAAGCAAAACAGTGGTAATATAAATGACAAGTATGGAAAACAATTTAAAAAAAAAAAAAATCCATATCTTCATGGCAGTAGTGGCCATTACGGTGACTGTGTCACAATTGGAGTACCTGTAGCACTAGAGAGAATATGCATTCTTTTCATTAGGCAATCTAGCATAATCTACTGCATGTGAATATCCCAAAATATTTGTAAACCTTGATCTTCTTATGACCTCCGGGCAGTTAAAAACAGATGCGTAACCTGCCGTGTGTCTTTGGACATTCCCATGTTGTATGGTACTGGCTGCTGCTTCAATGGTCTTGTACTTCAGCTGCCTCATCTTCTTCCCTTCTTTATTTCACCTGGCTTCCTCTGCCAGTTAACCACTTCCTAATGATTGCCTACCTTTCAGTAGACTAAACGGGCTGTGAAATGGTGCATTCATCATCATATCTTATCACGCCACTGCCGTATCCAAGTAAGAGTGGCGTCATTAGCATCCTTAAGATCTTCATCGGTACATGAAGGTTTAGAATGCAAACCTGCAGCCTTGGTGGTCCTCCAGGACTGGAGTTGGCAACCCCTGGTCTAAAATACCTGTTATTCCAAACAGTGACATTGAAGCATCACTGTAAGAGTCTATGAATTACAAACATTGGGAGTGTGATCATATGTGCTGTTTGTGAAGGACAGCAGTTACTGGTTTACTGAAAATTGTGATGAAATTTCATCATCTTTAACTCTTAAACGCTTTTGTACACCACAGCCACATAAGGGTAATAAAGTGCACTACTTTAACTGCAGCATGAAATAATTGTGCATTAATACCCAAAATAACACTACTGTGAGGGCATCCTGTGAACTTGAAGGGCAGATTGTTTAAGAGACAGCAAGAACACACTCATTTTCTACAGTGTGTGTAACAGTTGGTAACTAATTACATTTCTCTATAGCAGAATGGACCTCTTTCCAGACACTCATGACCCACCAAAGCCTAAACATCTGAAAAGATTGATAAAAGCAAATGCTGTGTAGTGAAGGACTAGACTATACAAGAAGAGTCTAAGGACTTTACAAATATCATCATTTTTGAAATCTTGGAGAAAAATGGACTATCCAGGAGGAGCCCGTGCTCTTAGGCAAAATGTGAAATCTTCACATGGTGACTGGGCTTTGTGTAAAATCCAGGAGTGCGGAGCTGGAGGCGAGATGGCTAACAGTTGTGCCGCCCTTATACTAGTCAGTATAAAGAAGAGGTGTGCTTTGCTTGTTAGGTTTAAGTTCGGTAAACTTTTTAAGACTGCACATTGTGAGTAGGTAAGACATGCAGTAGACTCTGCTTTAGCACCTGGAATATCTCAGCCCTCATTTTTAGTTTTCTTCTAATAGCCTAACACAGCTTGAACATGAACTGTGAACAGAGAGATACTGAGTGTACTCTTGAGTATTACATTTGTCAGAGGGTGCCAACTAGTCTATAAATCAAACACGTGTGCTGGCAGGTAGCGCGGTCTAATGTCCGTGGCTTTGGATTTTAAAAACCTCACCGTCTACCCAATGTGTGACCCTGAGCATGACATTTAACCTGCTTGTGCTCTAAAAGGAGAAAAAAAAAAGTAAACTATTGTATTATGCCTCCGTACTTATAAAATGGCTTGAGGTAACATCTTCTGTAGAACATGGATTGTTTATATAGTGCCTTTCTGTAATGAGCACCATCCTAAGGTGCTATGTAAATACTGATAGACAGTATAATTGTTTAAATATGTGCTTTTATATTTGGAGTGACTTGCTCAGAGTCATAGAGGGAGTCAGCTGCAGGGACTAAACTGCCAGCATTGGGGTTTAAAGTCCATTATTGTATTTGTTTACCCCACAGACTGCATTTTCTTATCTAACTCTGATGAAGGGTGAGCTTTTTAGATGCACATCATCAAATAATGCTTCTCCGATAAGTTTAAAATTAATAATTGTACTAATTATGTGAATTGCAATTTAAAGCCACATTCAAAAATGTACTTGCATTTCTACATTTTAGTGCCTGTTAGACTTTGAAAACATGATGGTGCTACATAAGCGGCACATTACATCACTGTTCACCTGTAAGCAAAATAGATGTCTTTAAACAACAATGAAGTTTGCTAACGGTAGCTCATACTGGGGGGAACTGAACATTAAAGAGTGACAATGTTTGCTACGAAGTGTGTAATGTTGCACTGAAGTTCAAAAGCAGCTGTCAGTTATTTTGCACCGGTATGCTGCGTTCCATCTAGAAGCCCTGTCACCAACTATATAAGAAAACATTTTACTGGAAAGATGCGGTTACATGGTTATGTGTGTTCATGATAACGCACATAACGAAACCTTACGGATGCTAATTTACTTACCCATATGAAGCAGGTTTTGTTTTTACATGTGCAGACCTAAGCAGTGGCTGCCTTACCATGGCAAGAGGCCTCCTGAATGTGCCCTGAACGTCCGTCCGATCAGAGAAGTGGCTCTTGGCTGCTGGCCTGACAATTCACAGGCTGTGCTTGCAGCTGACATCCAGGCAGGCCCATATGCTCCTATTCCTTAAAGCAGTGCATAAAACGAACTTTAGTTACAAGTTTTCACTTCATTTTTAGCAATTCTTTCATGCATTAGGCAAAAATAACCACAAACTTTCTGACAAATGCACCCTTTCAGTTATTAAGTGATCAATGGTGGACGACTGTCAGTTATGAAATGTCATCAAAATTTGCACTTACAAATAATCTGTTTCTCCTGTGACATCCACTTACAAAACCTGCAACACCTAATAATTCAATGAGTTTGTAAGCTCTGATCAAATACTGTGCTTTTGGTGATTCAAACAGAAGCCACATACTGTATGACTATTTTCACGCAGCTATTTCTGCTTTTAGCAGCAGTTCTTGGGGAAAAAAACAGTTTCAGATGGGGATGTAAATAATTATTTTTAAACTACCGTAATTGCTTCGGTCGGAACACAATTAGCTGGAGTTAATGGACATACACAAAGCACCTTGCCAAAAATTCCCCTGGCTTCCTTGGCTTTTCACACTATAACCAACATTAAAAATAACAATCATGCAATGACCGTGCTGTGTAATTAGTAAAATAAACACTTTTTACGCAGATATATCTGCCACTTGTCTTTTAAAGCATTGTGTTACATCTCGGAGACCAAAGGTGGCTGCGTATTTTCTTCCGCCCACTTCTTTATTTGAGCTCAAGAGATTTGCCTTTATGACGATCTCGGTAATTTCAAACACTGTTATATCTCCATTTTGATTTGTTTCTTACCTTTATGCAGTTTCAAATTTTGTTTGTAAGGCTACCACCCCATGACTTCAAGAGTATGATTTTTAGCAGTGTATTTTTGTTATTGCTGCATACTTTACTATAAGCTGTAATAACATGCTGTAACCTGAATGGTATGATTGTAGAAAATACAATATACAGTTGCGTCCTTTCCCAGCAGCCTTTGAGGTGATGTATGTAAAAGCACAAGCCTCCTCTAGTAAGTGAAACATGAAAGACCCATCTGTGTCATTCATAATGGATAACCATAATTCCACAGCACTGCACTGACCTTCATTGAATAAATAAACCACTCAGGGCGTCCGGGTGGTGCTGTGACCTGAGCGTTAGATGGATAAGTGAAAGGCTAAGCTGTGAATGGAGTGGGAGGTACAGTCGGTCCCTAGTTATCCTCCTCTTTGTCCAGGGACAAGGACCTGGTATTGATTTCTTGTAATGGAGTGGTTCAGGACCATGTGCGATGAGTCTGTTTAGCTTGGAGGTTTTTTCCTAGGTTTGATGACAATCACAAGTGTAAAGCACATTTGTTGCCCTCTGTTCGCCTGTCAGTGTGCTGGTGACTAATGTAATCAGTCATTGACAGCTGAGAGTTGCGTGGCTGGGGGCATGGAAAAGTAATGCTGCAGTTTTACCCTTCGACTAGTGGAGCAGTCACTTATCTATATCACGTCTGACTGCCCAGCCTCGTTGGGAGAACCTTTCCGAAAACAGAGTTCAATGTCGTTGTGCATTTCCAGTAGTTGTCTGCATACAAACCTCCAAAGTATACCAATGCTCTGCAGTAAGGAAACTGTGGGTTCGCTTCCCAGGTCCTCCCTGCACTTTTAGTAGTGACAAAAGTGCTATATAAAAGTAAAGAATTATTATTATTATTATTATTATGGTTGTATCATCTCATCTTTAGTAGTGAGAAAAGTGCTATATAAACGTAAAGAATTATTATTATTATTATTATTATGGTTGTATCATCTCATTTTTAGTAGTTAGAAAATGCTATATAAACGTAAAGAATTATTATTATTGTGGTTGTATCATATCATCTTTAGTAGTGAGAAAAGTGCCATATAAACGTAAAGAATTATTATTATTATGGTCAGATCATGCCCAGAGTGGGATTTAACGTTGGAAGCTGTGTCGTGTAGTGATTAAGGCAGTACAACAACAACAACGTTTATTTCTATAACATGTTTTCATACAAATGATGTAGCTCAACATGCTCTACAAGATGAAGGAAGAAAAGTTTATAAAAAAAATTTAAATTAGTCAATACTAAGTAACAAAGTATAAAGTAAGGTCCGATGGCCACAAAGACGGAAAAAAACAAAAAAAAACAAAAAAATAAATAAATAAAAAGCAAAATCTGCAGGGGTTCTGAGGCCACGAGACCCTCCAGCCCCCACTAGGCATTCTACCTGACATAAATGATCTCAGTCAGTCCTCATGGTTTTCAGGCTTCACGTGGTCATGTGGACCTCTGGCCTTCAATCCATCATTGTAGGGACTGCATGGTGCCCTGATCAGGTGGTGGTGGTGGTGGTGGTGGTGCAGTAGCCCCCAATTCCCAGTCTGCCTGATCAGTTTGTGTCTCCAACCCATTGTGTGACCCTGAGCCAGTCCCTTAGAATAACTTGCTTGTGCTCCAGTTTTTAAAATAAAAAATATAAGGCAACAGAGTTTAGAGCAGTGAAAGTTTTAGTTTTCGTTAAAAAAAAAAAAGAGTTACACAGTGGTTTATTGTTTTTTGTTTTTGCATATATAAAGTCAATCTGTGTATCTTGTGCTGATGAATAAAGAGAGCAGTGGCTTTATCAAAAACACAGCCTTGGCTTAATAAACATCAAAGAAACTGTTTATCAATGGACAGATAAGCTTATGTGTTGATTTTAGCAGTAGATCTGTTTGTAGAGTGACATCTGCTGGCATAAATTTGAATTGCACTTTGTAGTATAATAATTTTAGTCCTCCAAGCGTACGTTACTGGTGAATGCTGTAACTTACACATTTCAAACACAATCTATTGCCAATCATTTCATTTTATTTTGTTAGAAATTTCAGATATTAATATTCTGCTGTTTTAAATGTGTCACATAAAGATTGCAAAGTAGTGAGTAATAACGAAGAGGTAAAAGATTTTATTTTGTCTGTCTTTTTAACAGCATTTACTTTTGACAGTTACACAATGAAACTCGCCATTATGGTGTAATGCACCATTTCACTCTGCAAACACCTCCTTAATGGACATTGAAATTTTAAAGTATCACTTAAATGTGATTTGCTTGGCCCGTGAGAGGGCAGGCTGTCATAGTGAAGTGGCAGATGTACCTTCAGTATTCACTTACTTTCCTACCACTTCTGGTTTTAAAAAACCACACACTTTTTCACTAGTAGTTGGTTCACACCAGTGTGTAGGTTTTCTGTTAAATGAATTCATATGTTTGAACACTATCTTTTTTAATTGTGGTGACGTGTATTTCATTGTACAATGGCTCAAAATAATTGTTAGAATTTTCATAAAGCGATCAGGGTGTCAGAGTCACCCACCTTATGGTAATGTTTGTTTTAGGGCCTTCAGGTAAATGAAGCAGATTGCCTATAATCTCTCCAGTGTGACCAGAAGCCTCAAAGGTGGAGGTACTAACAGTGAATAAAAATACCTGCACAGGAATACTAACTTCAGGGGTATTTTCAAAGTCACAGCAACCACACTTTGATGCACCTAACAGTCATTTTCTTTGATGTGAGCCTTAGTGGGGATTTCTCTAGGGTTAGGTTAGCAATAAAGCATCTGTGTAGGGCAGGGGTCCTCAGTCACGGTCCTGGAGGGCCGCAGTGGCTGCAGGTTTTTACTCCAAACCAATTGCTTAATAAGAAGCACTTACTGCTCAAGTAACACTTCTGCTTCACTTTAGTGGTCTCTCTCATTACGATTTTGAACCCTTATTGCTTATTTTAGTCTTCAACAGCCGCAGTCTTGGTCTTTAATTGCTCCTAATTAGCGATTAGATGCAAATGACAACAGAGAGCAGCATTTCTCCACTTAGCTTGTTACCATTTACACCTCTGTGTATTTATCATGCACTATTTGGTTTAATTAAATACTTGGAAGGAAAGTAAAGTGAAAAAAGTGAAGGACTGAGAATTACTCCTCCATTTTAGCCTTCAAATCATTGGGATGATATCCTTAGAAAGGGGAAGAAATTCTAGGATATGAGAATTTCATGACATAGCAGAGTTAAAGCACTAACAAGCCATGAAATTAAATTACCGGCGAGAATTGCTTTCTAATAAACAACTGGATAGGAGGAGGTTAGGAGCGGGCACTGATACAGCACATTGCCGCTCCCACCACATGACAAACCAACTCTGGATCCCAGATTAGGACCTGAGAGCAGCCCTGCGATGGGTGACACCTCGGCACCCCACTAGTTCAGATGGAATGGAACAGTGGGAAGTTTTTTGTGGTGGCTGGGGTGCCAATCCTGCCACCATCCCCCAGGTTTTTCCCTGCAGGTTAGAGGGCTGGATGCAGATTAACGTCATACCCTGGACTAGTGTTTCCCAACCTCGGCCATGGGGTCCCACTGTGGCTGCAGGTTTTTGTTCCAACCAGCTTCTGTTTTTAATTGGACTCCTGGGCTAATTAAGTGATGTTTTATTTCCCAAGTTCTGTGTTTTGGGAACAATATAGAAATTAGAAAACTAAGTTTGGTAAAATATATATATATATATTAAAATGTACCAGGCAGTTATATGGGTATAATATTTTTTTTTCTTTTTAACAATATTTTCATTCTACTTTTCTAGGTGTTCTAATTGTTTAATTAATCCCTTATTTACTAATTAGTGGGTCTGATGCTAAAGTAGTTGCAGCCTTTGATTATTCCATGTTGTTTGCCAGGGTGTCTGCTCTGCTCATTTTTAATTGTCATTAATAAGATGCAATGAAGGGGAAAAACTGCACAGAGAAAGGGCAAAATATAATGAAATCAATAAAAGAGAGTTAAGCATTCAAATCTATAGCAAAATCAGAAATAGTTCTAAATGTCTTATAAATGTAAAAATCATGCTGCTGTGCTTTTCTGAATGTAGAATAAAAGAAAAATAATACCAGCTAATTAAATGAGATCAGGTGTTGTCAGGTGTTGTCACTGATTAGGAATCTGGTTGGAACAAAAATCTGCAGCCCCAGGGGGTCCACAGGACCGAGTTTAGGAAACACTGGGCTAGACGGAGCAATTACAGGTTAAGGGCCTTGCTCAAGGGCCCAATGAAGTAAAGTCACTTTTGGCGTTTACAGGATTCAAACCGGCAACCTTCTGATTACCAGTGCAGATCCCTACCTCGGAGCCACCACTCCGCCCATAAGTTGAAGGAAGGCTGTAAGCAACCGGCCCTCCAGGACTGTGATTGAGGATCCCTGGTGTAAAGGGTGAAGGGGGTAGCTGGTTCTGTGTGTGTCACAGAGGAGTTCCGTTTTATACCGCATGCGCCACATCTTTCTCAGACCCACTTAATCCAAATCCAGGTTTCCCTATTGTAGCAGCAGCAGGTTCAAGGCAGGAAATGGCCATAGACAGGGTCCCAGCCCAATGTAGAGTCCTTTCACACACACAATGTGACTGAGTATTGTTGTAGTGTCAAGGGGTAGCTGTGTGCATCTCTCGGTTCTGTTAGTGACAGGCTGGGGGTGCCGTGTTATGAAGCCGTGACTCGAGTGCACAAGACACAGTGGGGTGTAAGACGCACATTTTTTTTTTTGGAAATTTATGTTGTACTAGGTCTACAGTTTTTCCTTTTGTCTCTTTGAATCTAACGAAATCCTCTGAACGACGTCATTAGAGGGGCTCGACTCCGCTCAGACCAGTGTAAATGGAGCTCTGGAGGTCCGCTGAGTGCTGTTGCTAGGCAGCCACCCTCAGTTGCTAGGCGATTATCATTATGGGGCTTCCATAAAGTGCACCTGAATGTAAAGAACCACTGGCGGCTTCATGTGACAGCAAATTTGCCTGCTTGAGGGTCTGAAGACTGTCATCTTGGCTACTTTGAAACAGGCAATCGTTTAATAAGGACATCCAAATAAAGTCCTCGACTCTTTTAGAAGGGTAGAAATTGGTTGGCGACGGCGTGTGGACTGCCCATTCATTGCCTTAGTGTGAAACTTCTTGTTTTGATTTTGAAGTAGTTTTTTGTTAAATTCAATTTTTATCAAATTTCATCTCCTTACACTTTTGATGACTACTCATAGTTGCAGAGGTTCTGTGTACACACAAGGACAGTAAATGCACACTTCTGACACTTTCACTCCTTGAAGCTGCAGCTGACTTTTCGAGTGTGGAGTCGTACAGTCAGGGATATATCAGCAGTGTGAGAGAGCAGGTGGGTACACAGTACAGCTAGCCATACCCTCTGCAGACATATTAACGGAGTGTTCTGTAAGACCTTTCTAAAAGAAAAATTATGATCGCGTGAGACCTCTTAACAGAACGTATTATTGATGGGTCAATTTCCGCAAATGCTGGGCTAAGCCGAGTGACTGATTTAGAAATGTAAGTGGCATCGTATTTATTTCAAGGCTGGAAACAAACCATAGTTGTAGGGTTGTTGAGGAATGAATAAGCCAGTGCAGCTGAGTCAGGTGGGCTTGGTTTGAATACAAATTGATTGCTTCTGGAAACTTTCAAATAAGTCCAGTGCCACCTCTGCCAAACTTCCCCCACAATTCTTTTGGATTGCCAGGCTTTTAACGTTGTACATTTTAGAACTGAAGCACTTAAAGGAGATAAGAAGAGAACAGCTGCCATCCAACTTGCCAAGCAACAAACACAAGCTTGTGTGATTAATCCCTTTTTATATGATATGAGGAGAAATGCAGAATTATTTTGATGAGTAGATACCCTGGCCTAGTGGTTATAATGTTTTGCTTTTCACCTCAAATTAGTTTTATAATTATTTACCAATAAATCATGATGTGAGTTAACATGTAACAAATCATAGCAAAGTTGAATCAATTCTACTATACACTTACAACATTTGTAGGAGTTTTTGTGTTAAAACATTATTGAAATAAATACAGTCATATGAAAAAGTTTGGGAACCCCTCAATTCTGTGCATTTTTGTTTCTCATTGGCTGAGCTTTCAAAGTAGCAACGTCCTTTTACTATGACATGCTTTATGGAGACAGTAGAATTTCAGCAGTGACATTAAGCTTATAGGATTAACAGAAAATATGCAATATGCATCATAACAAAGTTAGACAGGTGCATAAATTTTGTCCCCCCAACAGAGATATTACATCAATAATAAGTTGAGCCTCATTTTGCAAATCTAACAGCCTCTAGACACTGTCCTCCTATAGCCTATTTCTGACCATTCTTCCATACAAAATCTCTCCAGTTCAGTTCAATTTGATGGCTACTGAGCATGGACAGCCTGCTTCAAATCATCCCATAGATTTTCAATGATAGTCAAGTCAGGGGACTGTGACGGACATTCCAGAACATTGTATTTCTCCCTCTGCATGAGTGTCTTTGTAGATTTCGAACTGTGTTTTGAGTCATTGTCTTGTTGGAATATCCACCCCCTGCATGACTTCAACTTTGTGACTGATGCTTGAACATTATCCTGAAGAATTTGTTGATATTGGGTTGAATTCATCCGACCCTCGACTTTAACAAGGGCCCCAGTCCCTGAACTAGCCACACTGCCCCACAGCATGATGGAACCTCCACCATGTTTGACAGTAGGTAGCAGGTGTTTTTCTTGGAATGCGGTGTTCTTCTTCCACCATGCAAAGCGCTTTGTGTTATGACCAAATAACTCAATTTTTGTCTCATCAGTCCAAAGCACTTTATTCCAAAATGAATCTGGCTTGTCTAAATGAGCATTTACATACAACAAGCGACTCTGTTTGTGGTGTGAGTGCAGAAAGGGCTTCTTTCTCATCGCCCTGCCATACAGATGTTTTTTGTGCAAATTGCGCTGAATTGTAGAACGATGTACAGATACACCATCTGCAGCGAGATGTTCTTGCAGGTCTTTGGAGGTGATCTGTGGGTTGTCTGTAATCATTCTCACAATCCTGCGCATATGCCGCTCCTGTATTTTTCTTGGCCTGCCAGACCTGCTGGGTTTAACGGCAACTGTGCCTGTGGCCTTCCACTTCCTGATTCCATTCCTTACAGTTGAAACTGACAGTTTAAAACTCTGAGATGGCTTTTTGTAGCAACAACAACAACAAAATTTATTTATATAGCACATTTTCATACAAAAAGTAGCTCAAAGTGCTTTACATAATGAAGAATAGAAAAATAAAAGACCCAGTAAGAAAATAAAATAAGTCAACATTAATTACCATAGAATAAGAGTAAGGTCCGATGGCCAGGGTGGACAGAAAAAACAAAAAAAAAAAAAAACTCCAGACGACTGGAGAAAAAAATAAAATCTGTAGGGATTCCAGACCATGAGACCGCCCAGTCCCCTCTGGGCAATCTACCTAACATAAATGAAACAGTCCTCTTTGGATTTAGGGTTCTCACGGAAGGACTTGATGATGATGGTCACGTAGACTTCTGGCTTTTAATCCATCCATCATTGTTGGAGCATCATGATGCTTTAAGTAGGTGGTGGTGGTGCAGGGCGCCACCACAAAGAAACCGGAAAAAGAAACAGAAGAGAGAGTAGGAGTCAGTACGGATTTAAGAGCCACCATGAGTAGTTATTATGATGAATTGAACATACAGAGTATCAAAATTAAGTTAAAGTGAAGTTATGAGAAGGCCATGTTAAAGTAATGTGTTTTCAGCAGTTTTTTAAAGTGCTCCACTGTATTAGCCTGGCAAATTCCTATTGGCAGGCTATTCCAGATTTTATTAGGTGCATAGCAGCAGAAGGCCGCCTCATCACTTTTTTTAAGTTTTGCTCTTGGAATTCTAAGGAGACACTCATTTGAGGATTTGAGGTTACGATTTGGAATATAGGGTGTCAGACATTCCGATATATAAGATGGAGTGAGATTATTTAAGGCTTTATAAACCATAAGCAGTATTTTAAAGTCAATCCTGAAAGACACAGGTAACCAGTGTAGTGACATCAAAACTGGAGAAATGTCCTCGGATTTTCTTTTCCTAGTTAGGATTCTAGCAGCTGCATTCTCCACTCGTTGCAAACGATTTATGTCTTTCTTGGGTAGTCCTGAGAGGAGAGCGTTACAGTAATCTAGGCGACTGAAAACAAAAGCGTGAATTCATTTCTCAGCATCTTTCAGTGATATAAGAGGTCTAACTTTAGCTATATTTAAGTAAAAACATGCTGTCCTAGTGATCTGATTAATATGCGATTTAAAATTCAGGTTACAGTCAACAGTTACCCCTAAGCTTTTTACCTCCGTCTTGACTTTTAATTCTAATGTATCCAGTTTATTTCTAATAGCCTCATTATATCCATTATTTCCAATCACTAAGATTTCAGTTTTCTCTTTATTTAGCTTGAGAAAATTACTATTCATCCATTCTGAGATACAAGTCAGACATTGTGTTAGTGAATTGAGAGAGTCGGTGTCATCAGGTGCTATTGATAAGTACAGTTGTGTCTCATCAGCATAGCTGTGGTAGCTCACGTTGTGCCCTGAGATAATCTGACCTAACGGAAGCATGTAGATTGAGAAGAGCAGCGGACCCAGGATAGAGCCTTGTGGAACACCATATAGAATATCATGCGTCTTTGAGATGTAATTACCACAACTAACAAAGAATTTTCTCCCTGCCAGGTAGGATTCAAACCAATTTAAGACCCTGCCAGAGAGGCCCACCCATTGACTAAGGCGATTTCTAAGAATATTATGATCAGTGGTGTCAAATGCGGCACTCAATTATAAAAGGATGAGAACAGATAAATGGCCTTTGTCTGCATTCACCCGCAAATCATTTACTACTTTAATGAGTGCAGTTTCTGTGCTGTGAGTTGTTCTAAAACCCGACTGAAATTTATCAAGAATAGCAGGTTTATTTAGGTGGTCATTTAACTGCATAATGACTGCCTTCTCCAGAACTTTACTTAAGAAAGGCAGTTTAGAGATGGGTCTAAAATTTTCAAGAGCCGAGAGGTCGAGATTATTTTTCTTAAGAAGGGGTTTAACTACAGCAGTCTTAAGACAGTCTGGGAAGACCCCCGTATCTAATGACGAATTAGGGTACTATGTCAAGAGCATTATCAATTAGCACGCCCGATACTTCTTTGAAATAGCCTTCCCCTAAACCATGAGACTGAACAATCTTTGTTTTCAGATCTTTTGAGAGTTGCTTTGAGGATCCCATGCTGTCTGTCACTCTTCAGCGGAGAGTCAAAGGGAAGCACAACTTGCAATTGACCACCTTAAATACCTTTTACCACTCATGATTGGACACACCTGTCTATGAAGTTCAAGGCTTAACGAGCTCATCCAACCAATTTGGTGTTGCAAGTAATCAGCATTGAGCAGTGACAGGCATTCAAATCAGCAAAATTACAAGGGGACCCAAATTTTTGCACAGCCAGTTTTTCACATTTGATTTAATTTCATACAACTAAATACTGCTTCACTAAAAATCTTTGTTTGGAAAACACCCCAGGACTCCAATGTTCCTAGGAAATGAAAGACATACCACTGTTATTTTTTTTTGTTGAAAGTAGAGTAAATTATTATGCAGGCTGAGAGGAGTTCCCAAACTTTTTCATATGACTGTAGATGTAAATATAATGTATACTGTGTATGTCGCAATAGGGGAGTACTTATTATCAGGCCTAAACCTGCAGTAAAATTCAAGGTCTGGGTGACTTTGCACCAGTTTTGAAACATTTCAACCTTTCTTGTCATTTCTGCTGGAAAGCTCCAATCCCATTAACCAAATTATTTGTGCACATTGGTAAGCCCAAGACATGGAAATCATTTTATTTTTTGGGACTTTTCCATATCAGGTGGTGCTGCTGGGCAGTACACAGAAAGCAAGTCACTTCCCTGCGTCGTTCTGCACCCATCTAATCAAACTGGGGTCAGAGATGCCCCATTTTTAGGCCATGGAGATGGAATTTTACCTGGACAGTGTGTTCCAGAACTTTAGCCATCCAGATATTCTGTTAAAGAGCGGCAGCTGAGAGGTTGTGTCCTGGGCATGTCTCTCTTGCAAGCAGGGTTACCCTCTCATTCAATGTTATAGGTGGCACTGCTTACACTGTAAAAATATGTGAAGGAGAAGAACAGAAATGTATTAAGTGCTGAAATTGTATTCATATTTACGTAAAATGAGTTATTATCACAATAACAACATATTTGAAACCCAAAAAATTAGGGCAAGAGAAAGGAATTAATAATAACAGAAATTGTAAAATTTTGAAAGTAAGTTTCAGTAAGAGAAAGGACAGGTAAAGGGCAAGTGTCTTATTGCAGTGCCAGCTATACATTACTGTGCTGGAGAAATTCTGCCCTCTTGTGGCAGAAGCAAGAACTTAAAATCTTTTTACTTCTTTTCCCATTATTGCCCAGTCAGTAAAAGTGTGCAAAGATCTTATCCTTGCAGTCATATTAATGATATGACTATATGTGTGAAAATGTAGTTTGTTTTAAGTTTATTATATATCTGTAAACAAACTTGACTTTGTGATATTCTGTTCGTCTGACCCTCTTTTTTTCCCCCCCCTCTGTACAGCCACTGCCTCCCAAGAGAATGAGGAACGGGTATTCCGAGAGAGGATGCGGCCCAGAAAGCGGCAAGGGGCTGTGCGACGCCGAGTACACCAAGTTAACGGGCACAAGTTCATGGCCACCTACCTGAGGCAACCCACATACTGTTCCCACTGCAGGGACTTTATCTGGTAAGAGAGGTGCTGTACAGTGCTTTAAAGTGTGATGTATTTCACGTGTGTGCCTCCTTGTCTTTTATTGTTTCCGAGCTGAAAGATGAGCATTGCATGGTGGATGTGCGCTGCTCTCATGTTTATTCTTGCTGTTATACAATGACTCATTTTGCACCATCTGCTTCTATTAGCTGTGCAGTGCTGTGATGAGAAGGCTGGAGATCATAATGAATCACAGGCATTTTGGCAACTTGCAGAGCCACCTGTTGGCATTATGGAAAACTGCAAGGCGTTCATGTTGAAGTTGATGGCAGTTAATGGAGTCTGATTTTCTTTTCCATTTGACACCCCTGTGCAGGAGCTGCTGATTAAGGCACATTAGGTCTTTAACTGTAAAAATTGCTTTGAAAAATTGCTGTTCATCAGGAGAGTGGGCCAAAAAGTTCTAAGACGACACACATCTTCGTGAAATTAATGTCACTGTTTTTATACAGTACTAGCCATCCACCACGTCTTCGCCCGTGTTTTAGTGAAACAGGACAGTGAGGAGGGCCCAGCCGGCTCTCTTCTCCTGACGTCACTCTTCCCCCTCCCCTCGGCCCGCAGCCTCTGTCTCGGATTAGCATGGATATATCGCTCCTGCAACCGAACTATGAATCTTAGCACAATGAGAGACGTCGCAAAATCAACTGGAATGTTCAAGCAAATTATAGGAAAAAAAAAGATCTAAATCCGTTAAGTAGTTCTCTCGTTTGCTAGCTAAGCGGAGTTAAGGTTATGCCCCGAGGCAGACGCGTGAGTGAGGAGGGCCCCATCCCTCTCGGATTTGCGTTAATAAATCAGTAACGCAAGCGAACTCTGATACTTAGCGCGATGAGAAAGTCAAAAAATCAACGGAATGTTCAAGCAAATTATAGAAAAAAAAATATATCTAAATCCGTTAAGTAGTTCTCTCGTGAAAAGAGGACAGACATACAAACGGGTCTAAAAAACTATAAGAAATTTCGTGCTTGGACAACAAAATTTTTAAAACTGTTTCTTAGCAAGCACCTATGGGCCAAGGGTAACCTACATTCCAGATTTCAAGTCCCAAGCCCTCATGGTTCGGGAGATTTCGTAATGAGTGAGTCAGTGGTATTTGGCTTTTATATATATATACACACACACAGAGTACAGGCCAAAAGTTTGGACACACCTCCTCATTCAATGTGTTTTCTTTATTTTCATGACCATTTACAGCACTCCATCACTCTCCTTCTTGGTCAAATAGCCCTTACACAGCCTGGAGGTGTGTTTGGGGTCATTGTCCTGTTGAAAAATAAATGATCGTCCAACTAACCTGACTTCTGCACAACACAACTGCTGGTCCCAACCCCATTGATAAAGCAAGAAATTCCATTAAATAACCCTGATAAGGCACACCTGTGAAGTGAAAACCATTTCAGGTGACGACCTGCTGAAGCTCATCGAGAGAATGCCAAGAGTGTGCAAAGCAGTAATCAGAGCAAAGGGGGGCTATTTTGAAGAAACTAGAATATAAAACATGTTTTCAGTTATTTCACCTTTTTTTGTTAAGTACATAACTCCACATGTGTTCATTTATAGTTTTGATGCCTTCAGTGAGAATCTACCAATGTAAATGGTCATGAAAATAAAGAAAACACATTGAATGAGGAGGTGTGTCCAAACTTTTGGCCTGTACTGTATATATATTAGATTATATGTATAATGTGTATAGTTGCAGGACTAACACGATTATGATATGGTATCAAACACATAAATAACCAGTTCAAAAAATAATTAAAACTTCCTTTGTGTTGTGCAAGGAAATCTGGAGTACTCAGAGTATATATAAAAAAAAAATAATCCACTGAGACACAGAACATCAGTCCCTTTGGATGAGACATCAAACTGAGGTCCTGACTCTGTGACCATAAAAGATCCCTAAGAGAGCAGGGTGTTTCCCAATGTGCTGGCTAAACTGTCCACCTCAGCTTGGTCATTCTGGCCCCCTAGTCATCCCTTGCCTCTAATTGGCTGATTATCTCTTTCACCCCTTCAACACCCAATAGGTAATGTGTGGTGAGTATACTGGCACAAAAATGGCTGCTCTTGCATCTTCCAGGTGGAAGCTTCACATTGGCGATGGTTGAAGTAGCTCCCCATTGTCTATATAAAGTGCTTTGAGTGTCTCGAAGATCTGGAGCTTTCCGGACTGGAAAATTACTTTTTTTTTTTTTTTTTTTTTTGGCCCTGGCATTATTTCGTAAAATATTACTTTCTGGCATGCTTTCTTCATTTCTATTTTTCCTTGTCCTTACAGCATAACTTTAAGTCATGAAAAGGCAATTTGAAAATCTGGATATTTGTATTTCTGTGAAATTTTGGCAAGACACTTTGTGCCATCTGTTGGTCACACATTGGTACTGACAGAAGGCTGTGTCTTTTTCCGTTCGGTGCCGGAAAGTTGCTAATATTAACTTTGTATCCATCCAGTCTGAATTTCAAAATGAACAAAGTAAGCGACTCCCCTTTCTCTAGGCAAAGAGAAGCACAAAATAATGTGAAGGTGACCCCCCTCTAGAACAGCAACAAAAGGTCACACTTGCAGCGGGTTAGTCATTGTTGTTAATGGATTTATTACAGGCACAGCTGAACTTGAGTCATGATGTCAGGATAACTCGCTGACTGGCAGGCTGGCAACTTGCAGTATACCGTTGACGGTGCCCAATGAAATGTCTGCTATGGACTGTTCACAGTCACTGACTACATCTGACTGGTGTCTCACTTAAAGTGGTTTGGACACTGCTTTGGATTGGTGTTGGATCACCTTCAACAATAAGGCCCACTTTTCACTTCCTTACATGGAGGTCATTTAGAAAACTGTGCCGTTCCAAACACATTCCCATCCCGAGCAGCTGCCAAAGTGCAGTGTGCTGCTATTGCTTCTTCCATAGTCAGTTTGCTATTTAGTTTATTAGATGGACTCCGACTTCATTATGGCATAGCAAGCAAATTATGACACTGATCATGTGACTTTTCATAGAAATTATGTCAACTGCCATTCTCCAGCACAACAATGCCATAACACAAATGGCTTCCATTTCCAAGTGATGCCCGAGTTCCATAACCAGCCCCTTCACGGCCCACTATATCTCTGCCCTATCTTTGACGCAGTATGCATAGAGCAGTCAGGGGCTGTTTATGGTATACATTCCTCTCCAATAAACATCCATCCATCCATCCATTATTCAACCCGCTATATCCTAACTACACAGTCACGGGGGTCTGCTGGAGCCAATCCCAGCCAACACAGGGCACAAGGCAGGAAATAAACCCTGGGCTGGGCGCCAGCCCACCGCAGGGCACACACACACACCAAGTGCACACCAGGGACAATTTAGAATTGCCAGTGCACCTAACCTGCTTGTCCGTTGTTTCTGTTATTTAGAGGAGCAGTTGCTGAAGGTTTGGTTGGCTGTATCACATTATGGTGCAGTGCAATGTCATGGAGCCCCTTAGCACCAATCGTGGTCATTAGTAAAGACAAAGGGTTTCTTTTTTGTAATTTTTAAATAATTTCTGAGTGTCACCTGTTTTTAATCTCTTGGCTAATTCTTGTGTTGTTTAATAGACATTAAAGGACATTAACCCTGTAAACCATAAATAAACATGTAAGAGCTGCTAGAAATTGAATAAAGACTTGTTGGATAAGATTTTGATTTTATCACACATTCCAAGATTACCAAAATAATAATCTTCTTATATTATACACTATTGTGGCTGTCCATTTGTCTGTCCAGGATTTGAAATCACCTGTAGCTCGCAAACTGTTGGACTTATTGACCTGAAATTTGGTCCTTTTTTTATAAGAGATAAAGGCAACACTTCATTCCGCAGTAAAACTTTGTATGCCAACAGACTAAAATTGCGGTGCTTTTGTTAAGGTGGTGGAATGTCTTAATTTCATTAAAATCTGGATAACCTGCCACAGTCAAAGCAGCAATGATGTTCTACTCCGGATCAAAGGATTCTTCATTAGAATTTTGAGCCGTCAGTCCCTCTGCTGACGCTGAGGTGCACATAGGTCCTCCAACAAGAACATGAGTTGAAACAAAATGACCAAAGAAAAAGAAGAAATGAGTTTGAATGGTTAAAGACCACACCCAAGATTTATACAGATGCTGTCATAGGACCAAAACATGCAATCGTTCCTGGCAAAGAACAAACGTCAGTGTGTTGATGCCTTTGTGAAACAGAGACAGTGCTCTGAGAGACCGATCAATAACAACAGAAAATATCTTTTTTGCAGTTATTGCTATTAGAGGAAGCCTAAGTGATTGTTAAGTCCAAGGATGAAATTACATTTTCACAAAAGAAACTGGGCATTGCATACCTTTTTTCATATTTTGCATTATTGTTCACTTCCACTGTACTTTATCTGATATCATGTTTTGTTGGAAGATCTGATAACATTCACTGGGAAGAATAGTGAAGAAAATCTGACAAGCGGAAATATTTTGTTTTCACAACACTATATACCCGAGAATGTATTTAAATATTCCAAGGCTGTCTTTGGTTTGCCTATGACTACAGCCACCTGTATTCCATCTAATCCTTCTGGAATTATGAACAAAGAATCAAATCGCCTTATGTAGACTTACCTATTGTATTGTCAGCAGAGAAGATTAAATCAGCAATGTTTTGTAACCGCTCAACCTGAATTTGGTATAAGTACATCTTCTAATATTTTTGATGCAATACTAAAATGTGTTACATATGCACGCTTTTTATACCTCACTCCCAGCTAAAAATGAGCCTTTTCTAATTTTCCAATTGCTAAATATTAGCTCACAGGTCATTCTGTTACAGGATGCCTTACCTCACCTCATGTATGTCTATCAGCACAGTGTGGTCTTGCTGCTAATTTCATTTCCCGCAGTATGCTGCTACGTTTGATTTCTTTAGTTTGTCATAATAAACACTAGGAAATTTCACTTATGGACAACACCTATGGCACGGTATGACAGGAGATCTTTCCTTACTCAGTCCTAAATGCTTAACAGAGAAAATAAACAATTAAGATCAAAATGACCTTACCATGTGTTCAGGGTTACATCAACCCCAGGCCTTGTTCTCAAGGCTGTGACACATGATTGAGCCCTGGCCCATTGGGCATTGGATGCTGGTCTTTAAAACACACAAAAATATACACGGATGTCATCACAGAGAGATTTACCCTGTCTGGAGCTCACCACAGAGGATGTTCTTTCTGCATTATGGGTAACCAGTCATGAACACAAAAGAGTCTCTCCACACTAAGGATGGCCTGCTCAGACCCTGATACATCTGTGAAGGTCTGCTTTTGACATTTACTTTTGAACCCAGAGCTTTGACTATAATTCATGTTATACGGTTAGAGTGGAGCAACAGAGAAGTGCAATGGAAACCAGGTTTGACATTCAGTGACTATCTGTTGTCTGTGTGGAGATTTTACTTCCTCCATAAAAACGTTTCACACACATTCAATGGTTTTTGATTGAAATGGCTTTGAGAATGTTATACTGCTATATGGCTAAAGGTTTGTGAACACCTGACCATCACATCTATGTGAATTTGTTGAATATTCCATTCCAGAACCATGGACGTTAACATGGAGTTGCCCCAACCACCCTTTCAGGCTTTCCACAAGATTTTAGAATGGGTCTGTAGCAATTAGAGTCCATTCAGCCAAACGAGCGTTTGTTAGGTCAGGTACTGATGAAGAACGAGAAGACTTGGCCTTATTATCTGACAGGCAAAGTGAGCAAAGATATCTTGGTAAAAGCAACATGGGATTATGCAAACCTCCATCCCTCACATTGGAAATCTGTGTTGTAGCCTTGTGTTATTTGGCTTGTCCATGGGAATGCGTTTTTGGATAATTGTTAACTTTCATATTGAAATCTGTCTAGACTTTCTTTGTCTGGAATAGGCTTTTTGTTTTCCAAAAACATGCTGAATAATCCTTTTTGTCTTGCATGCTAGAAGCAATGAACACATACAGGATGGTACAGATGAATATCATGTGTGGACCTTGTGAGAATCAGAAACGAGTCATTCCTCAAGATAAAAATTAATAGGTTTAACCCTTAAACCACCACATACTTGGGGGTTAATGCACCCCTGGACACCAAATACTTTTTAGCTGCACTTTTTAAGTAAACGTCACAATTCACAAAGAAAATGTGAAATTTTGATGGAACACATTTTTTTTCATGCAAAGAGCATCACAATTACTGCATCATTTACACACTGCTAATGAACTGTAAAAACCATTTTAAAAAAAAACTACTGCAACAATCTATTATTATATGTTCAAGGTGCAACTGAAGTCATTGATGAAATTCAGTAAATCACCGAGCCAACTGCGCTTGAACTGGCTGCACGCAAACACACAGAGGTAAACGCTGATGATTGCAGGCTCGTCTAGTGCAGTGGCTGAATCCCAGAGACAGTGGTGCTGCAGTTGTGCCGGGGCCGGCGGTGGTCGCGAGCTGGCTACTCAACGAATGTACAGCATTGACTGATCAGCTTCGGTGTGCAGGCAAATTGCTCTGTGTAGCAAATATAGCCGGTTGCGGGGTCCAATGAATGTACGTTGCCGACTATGCTCACCCACTGCATGCTGGCAAATTGCACTGAGACGCAACTATAGCTGGCTGCAGCATTCAATGAATATACTCGGCTCCGGCTTGCTGGCAAATTGCACTGAGAAACAACTTTAGCCGGTTGCGGAGTTCAATGAATGTATTTCGCCGCATATACTTGGCTTCGGCGTGCTTCTAAATTGCACTGGAATCCGACTCTAACTGGTTGCGGCGTTCATCGAATGTACTTTTCCGGATATAATTGGCTCCAGCATGCTGGCAAATTGCATTGGGAACCGACTATAGCCAGTCCTGGCGGTTTAAGGGTTAAATTGTAATGACAAACAATCAAGTACAAATAAATATTCTCTTCTTTTGTAGAATCCATGTTTGCTTGCACCCTGATAAAGTGCTCTTTTCTATTCTTGTCTTTCTGCAGGGGAGTCATTGGAAAACAAGGCTACCAGTGTCAAGGTGAGTTGGGCCTTCTGTCAATCCAGCCTTCTGAAGACCTTGTCTTTTCCTGCCCCCCCCCACCCCTTACTCATTATTATGTTTTTACACGTGTGAGAAGTACAGAGCAAATGAACTCATTATTATTGTGCCAGTGGCATTGTGTGTTTCAATTATTTTTGTTTCCCTACCAGTTTGTACCTGTGTTGTGCACAAAAGATGTCATGAACTTATCATTACAAAGTGCGCTGGTCTGAAGAAGCAAGAGGCAACCCCTGATGAGGTACTGTGTGCCATGATGTTGCAGTGTTCAATTCTTTACTTTGATGAATATAGAGTAGAGATTGAGAATTTTTGAGTTGCATACCTATAATTGTGGAAGGTCTCAAAAATGCACACTTAGTGTAAAAAAAAATATATATATGTATTTTTAAAATAAATTTTGTCAGTTATGTACATAAAACATTTGCCTTTTTGGTATTACACATACTAGTAGGACATATGATGTTCTGTTTTTGCTGGGATTACCTTTATTAACTACTGTATTATCTACCTGGAAGGCCAGATATCCCAAGAAGGAAGTTGTACATTGGATATCAAGAGAAGAATCGGACTCACTTCTGCAGTATTTGGAAAACTAAACAAATTGTGCAAATCCAAGAATATAGCAATCAGTACAAAAGTAACAATGTATGAAACATTGGTCATTCCAGTTTTGTTGTACGGATCAGAATGCTGATGCCTAAGAAAGGAAGATGAAAGATGAATAGAAGTTGCAGAACTGAGTAGGCTACGGAGGCTTCTTAAAGTAACTAGAATGCACCGAATAAGAAACAGACATAAGAGACAGACTGCAGCAGGAACAAACGCTCAGTGAACGAATGTGCAAGCGACAACTCCTGTGGTTTGGACATTAAAACAGAATGGACAGAAGACGACTACCACAAAGAGTCATCATGCACTGCCACATAACAGGAAGAAGATCTAGAGGACGACAACGAAAACTCTGGATTGATAACATCATTGAAGACCTTGAATCACGGCACATTAGTCTGTGGCAAGCAGTTGATTTAACAGCAGACAGGGCTAGATGGCAACATTTGGTGACCTCATTGTCGGCAACAAGCTGATGGAAGGGAAAGGAAAAAAAAAAAACAATATTAACAAAGGTGTTTGTGAAGTAATGGCTTTGTGGCACAGAAGTGCATTCCTTGTATCTTTTTGTATTACACCTTAAAGGAATATTCCATCCAAACATAGTAACTGTTGCATCTGTTACTCCTCCTGTGTTGTTTGTAGTGATTGGTGATGAAAGCGTTTGTCATTTGTTCAAGAGAACATTGAAACTAAATTCCTGACATAATGAATTTCAATGGGGACTGATACTGAACAACTAAACAATAGCGAAGCCTTCATTAAAAAAAAAAATCTCAAATTATCTCATGTAATCCAAAAAGACATTACTCACAAAGACATGTACAGTGTGTTTTTGCTAACATATTATTAAATAATAATTTCCAGAAATTCTTCTCCTGCATGACTGTGAAGTATGGCGTGCTCGACTGAACTTGCACTGTTGAATTCCAGGCCTGTCTCTCCCGTCAGTTGTTACTTCTTAAATTAAAGTTTCTAGCAGTTAAGCTACAACTGCAGTTCTTCAGGTGGTTCAAAGACAGTTTGTAAAACTGCACTATTGAGCTGACTTTCCGCTCGTTGAAGCTTCTTGGATATGCACAAATACGAGGCGTCATTTCCATCTGATAATAATGTTTTCATTCACTTTCCTTTAACTTTTAATCACTAACTGTACGCCTGTCTGACCACATGCTGCAATAATGATATTCATATGAAGAGTTATGGTAGCCAATGAATGAACTAGGACTGGACTCCTGGCCAGTGATTGGTGTTCTAGAGGGGTGGGGTTTGGGCTGGTCTTCAATTCAAAAGCCTAATTTTGTTTGAGTATATTTTAGTGAAGATTTTCCCGAAATAGCTTATTTTACAACAATTTAGCAAAAATACATACGTTTGAATGTTGTGAGCATATGAATGATACAGTAACTGACATTTAGATTATTTCACACAAATGATTCCGAGATTTTTTTTAATGGATGTTTTGAAATTGTTATTCAATATGAGTTCCCACTGAAGCCCAATGTGTCTAATTTTGTTATTTCCATTCTCCATAAAACATGAGATTAAACTTTTATTTCAGCCATCTCTACAAATAACAAATGCAGAAATGATCATTTTTGGGAAGAGTATTTATTTAAATATAGTGTATTTAAATGTGTAAAGCAAGGCAGTTGTTATCCATTTTTGTTATACTTGAATGCCTTCTCCTTTTTCCAAAAGTTTATATTCCAACTATAAAATGACAAAAAACATTCTTGCTCCTGCTATTAGAAAATATAATATAGAGCATCACCTTGCTTTTATTAACATGCATAGTAAGAAGTGATCGGAGTGGTCTTGGAGCTCTGGTCAATTTGGGTGCGGCATTTTCATCTGAATATGTCCCCATAAAGATGGTCTCGCCAGTCTGTCTTTCTTTAGGGACACCTTGTCTTTCTCAACAGGCAGGTTCTCTTAGATTTCTTCTCCTAATATACGCTCTTGGGTTTGTTTACCTTGTAGGTTGGATCTCAACGTTTTAGTGTCAATATGCCTCATAAGTTTAGCATCCATAACTACAAAGTCCCAACGTTTTGTGACCACTGCGGCTCTCTCCTCTGGGGTTTGCTACGACAAGGCCTTCAGTGTAAAGGTAAGAAGAAGGCTCACTAGCTGATTGTAGATCCTTTAGTCCTTAGCAATGTCTAGTCTTTTAGTACCACTGACTTTGTGCTAAAACCAAGTCTATTCCTAATTTCAGATGTATCTTGGTATCAGTTTATGCTTAACATGTATTTTTTAGCTAAATCATTTTTACAAAAGCATCTCACAGATTACAAGTGCTTGGTTGAATATTTTTTAGGTATTGCTACAACAGCAGCACAGTTAAATTAAGTGGTGGGGAATGAACCAATAACCATGCTGTTTTACCGTGTGGTGTTCTCATTTCTCTCTTTCTGCCTGTCACAGTTTGCAAGATGAATGTACATAGGCGTTGTGAAACAAATGTTGCCCCCAACTGTGGAGTGGATGCGCGAGGAATTGCCAGAGTGCTGGCAGACTTGGGAGTCACACCAGACAAAATCAATAGTGGCAATCGACGGAAAAAGGTGGGTGCTTTGAATAAGAAGGGAACTGCCTGTCTAGTTTGTCTTCGCCGGAGCTGCACTCTGTACTATGAATTAAGTAGGATATGACTGTCCAGCTTTAAGGTGAAGAATCATTTTAGTTGGTTTATAATTGCTTGACATCGATGAACAGAATAGTAATTATCCTTTTATACCACCAATTTACAACACATTTTACATTTACATTGTTTTAGTTGTACCTGTGGAATTGGGGATACTGGGCAAACAAGTATAGTTTAATTGCTCCTGGTACTCTGGTACCGACTCACGCGTAGGGTTATGTAGATATATGTGATGATATAAGGAGAAGCTTCCCCTGACTTTGGGGCATTTACTGTTGCAAGAGCAAACCGTTTGGGGGGGTGGTATTGTGGTCTTTTTATGACTGATTGACGCTGACGTGCAGTATACTTGCATGAAATTATAGGTGGTAAGATGAAAACAGAAATCTGAGTTTAAGTTTATTGTTGAGATTTTCTTTTTTTACTCAGAAAAGTAACTGCTATGTATTTGTAAATCCAAATTACTTCATAAAAATAAAGGGTTTACTCGTATTACTACTATTATTATTATTATTATTGTGAATATTATTCTTTACACTATTTACAGATTTACTCTTTTCATTTCAGTCAGTTAATAAATGAGTATATTCAGTATTTGAGCCTTTTTTCTCTTTCGGATTGCATGTCATCTTACATTTCTCTCATGTAGGTACCCTAGGTTCATCAATTAGGTTGAATATTCATAGTTGTAATTGCGTCCAGATGCCACCAGACCTCATCGTTTACCAGGGACAGATGGGCCTTGTGGTGATATGCCCATGTCAGACTTGGCTGTTCAGCCTGGGCTCCGTGCACAGCCTATTTCCTTTGTTTGACATCATACACCTCATGTGCTTCAAGGAAATAATGACAGCAGGATGGCAGCAGGGATAGATAACCCCTTCTAGCATTTGGTCATGTGTTCTAGAGGCCGTTGCTGACCTAACATTCTTTGAATGTGTGCCCTTTGATATACTGCCATTTCACACAGCGAGAGCTTGTGTCCTTCACTGTTTATGGAGTCAGTCTGAGGACTGGATATTGAGAGTGAAAGTGCTGGGCCTTCTGCTCATTTGTGGGTGGCATCACTGTCTTCACTTCAGTGGCAGTAGGAATGGATCGAAGATTAGTTTGCTACTTGGAAACAAATGATAGTAAGGCTTACAATGAAAGCACACCCCATGGAATGCTTTCTCCTTTTCAACATATGTGGACATATCAAGATTTGATTTTTATTTAAACAGTATCTACAGATAAACGAGATAAACTATAACAAATGTCATGCCACATGTACATTGTTTTATCCTTTGTATAAATTAAATAAACATAACTGCAGATTTTGCATGTGGAGAAAGTAAACATACCCCTACCTTTTTCTATACTGGAAATGCCAAAAATTACCTTCACCAGATCAGGTACAGATGATTAGAATATCATTAGAGAGGGTTTTGCAGGTTGCTTCCTTCTTTAATCCTCAGATATTTAGTTTGGTTTGCTCTCTGTAGTTGAAGTGTGTGTTATCACCATGCCAAGATCTAAAAAGCTCTCTGAGGCCTTCAGAAGGACGTTTGCAGATGCCTCTGAGTCTAGGAAGGGATTTACAAAGATCTCCAAACAACTGGAAATCAACCATTCCACTGTTTAGAAGGTCATCTACAACTTTGTTTCTAGAATTTTCTAGCATCCCTGAAGCCTGCAAAATTTTTAGTTGTCTCTGACATACGCCAGGAGGCTCGTAGCGCTTTAACACTGCAGCATTTGTCTGATGATAACCGATTTTGTTTTACAAATGTGGAAATTAGCAGCACACAGCCTGCATTCAAACCCCCATTCAGCATCACCCAGCTACAGTTGTCACAGCTCAAGTCTGTGTTAAAGTGTTTATCTGGCAGTGAGTTACTGTATAAGGAATTATATAGCTAAATGTAATACCGTGATTTGAAATACGGCCATTTCATGTCTTTTCCATGTCTGTAACGATTTGTGTGAATGTAGAATGACATAGGAAATGCAAGACAAGAAATGTTGAACACGCAGCTAAAACAGAAAAAATGTTCATATATTATAGTAGTGACAACATGATGTTGAAGTGAAGTGTAGAATGTGTGAAGACTGAGCGTAAATATCAAATAAACACTTTCATAAAAGGCATAACAAAACAAATGTGCTTTTATTCAAGAATAAAAGGAAATGAAATTGCTCAATTGAGATATTTTGCAGTGAATTTGTTAAAATTGAAGCCCAAATATCAGTCTTGCAGGTAAAGTCTTGCCATGGCCACATATGTTAAAAAAGAAAACATTTCATGGGGTGTACTTACGTTTTCACATGACTATATAAATGAAAATGTGTTTTGTTTTTATATACCATTGTATCTGTAACATATACTGTATAATGAATTTACATCTGGTATTGTTCTTAGCTCGTTCCAGGAGCTGACCCTCAGCAGTCAGTCCCAGGTACACCACAGTCGGAAGAGGATCGTTCCAAATCGGCACCTACGTCACCTTGTGATCAAGGTGAGGACAGAAGTCTGTTACGTTTAGCTGTATTGTATTTCACTGGTGAAAATGGAGTGTTTCCAGCAAAGAATGGTTTTACTTTCTCCACCCAGAAGTGCAGATAAATTAATAGGGGTGGCATCTAAGCCACTTAGCTGGCACTGCCTTTAACTATATTGTGCTTCATGTTTGCTTCTTTCTGTCTTGTTATCAGAAATAAAGGAGCTTGAAAATAACATCAGGAAAGCTCTGTCCTTTGACAACCGGGGTGAAGAGCATAAGATGGCTGCCTCTGCATCCACAGAAGGTAGTCGGGAGAATGGCGAAGTGAAAGCAGCACAGACCAAGCGAATGAACCTTGAGGACTTTGTCTTCATTAAAGTATTAGGAAAGGGCAGCTTTGGCAAGGTATATGCTTCCTAATTTTCTCTCCACTCATTTCACCTTGTCTTTCTGTTTCTTTCCCTTTTTCCAGACACCCACCATACACATGTCTTTCTGCTGCTCTATCTGCAGAGATATTTTAGTATTTGTTGTATCTACTTTTGCCAGTTATTAAAAACGGCTAGTTGTTTTTCAGTTGCTCTCTATCCATTTTGTCCCCCCATGCCTAGTTTCATTTCTGGCATAAGCTTGTGTTTGCTCTTCCTCACGTAGGCCTGGTATTTCTTGTTTTCCTTTTGCTGCCTGTAATATTCCTCAAATGTTGTACAGATTCTTTTTACTTCTGTACCCACTGTTCATTGTGGCAGCTGTTTTCACCCACTTTCCCTCAGATAATGTTCCATCTTTCTACTTCCTTCACCCACCATACGGTTTCTAATTTTTTACACTCTCCTTCATCATTTCTGTATCTTTTCACTTTGCAGTTCCTAGCTGTTTTTGCCACTTCAACATACCCCTTTTATAATTGATGCCTCCATTCTCTGCTATCAGATACAAAGCTTTTACACCTAGTAAAAGCTTACTGCCCAGCGCCTCAGTGAATTTCTATATCCACAGGTCATGCTGGCTGAACTAAAAGGTACCGATGAGGTGTATGCTGTTAAGGTCCTCAAAAAGGATGTAATTCTGCAGGATGATGATGTGGACTGCACTATGACAGAAAAACGTATTTTGGCCCTAGCACGAAAGCACCCTTATCTCACCCAGCTGTTCTGCTGCTTCCAGACAAAGGTGAGACCCTCTCTTCTCCCCACGTGATTTTTCTGAAACCTTAGCTGACCAAAGCTGTCTTTTCATTATTAATTTATGGTATTTAGCATTTTGTCATCACATGACACAGACTAGAATAAAAACATTTTAAAACCTCTTGTCAGTACCAGTGAGTCAATGTAACATGATAACAATAAGAAGACCTTTCAGTCCATCAACCAAATGAACCCGATGGACTGCGTGATCTCCTATCATTTGTTAAACTTGTAGTGTTTGCACGTTCACTGTCGGGTCTTGGATGAGATGTCCGATTTGCTGGTGGCATTGTTAACATTTGCTGAAATATAAGAGAGAGCTGAAATACTGGCACCTTGAAATGGTTTTACCTGATCACAAAGAAACCATCGACCACTTTTTAGTTAAGAACTTAAGCTTAGAAGAGCGAGCACTGTATTGTTTATTTTTTTTAAATTGACTAAAATTGATTCTGTGAGTAACCAGGGACCTCACGTATAAACGGCACGTACACACAAAGATGTTGCGTATGCTCGTTTCCACGCTCACGTTGAGATGTTTAAAAACTAAACTTGGCATAAAGCTATGCACATTTTCATGGCAGCCTAAGATCTTGCATATGCATGTGTCTGCTCAGTTTTGTAAACGGGCAGCACCCAACGTCAAAGCAATACCCTACTGCTTCTGTGTGGTTTCCCTATCTATTTTTATATTCACATTCATGATGCGGGCTTCAGCAAATACACCAAAATTAATTGCATATCATTTACAAATTTAAAGCACCTGATTGTAAACAATCTGTTACAGTATAATCGTGCACAGAATGGCCAAAATATTCCAACTACCACGTCTGCTTTAGCATTGTTAGAAGACATCGCAAATGGAAGAACTAGAAGAAAGCAGTGCGTATTTAGAGATCCTACTAATTTTTTTGTCCCTTGATGACGACTGGCTTCTAAGTTGATTTCGATCTCAAAGAGCTATCCTCTTGCTGCTGTACCATAAACTGGCCCAAGCTTTACAAAGGCAGACTTTAAGGAATTCTGCTCTGCCTACTCCTTTGCCAGTTTTTCCACCCTTGGGTTTTTGCCACAGGAGCATTTCGATGTGAACTGGCTGACTGATTGGGTACTTCTCAGTCATTGCCATGCCCAACGGTATGGGATGGTATTGTCTGCTTGTCGTCCAGATATACAATACAAGATTTCCTTACACTGTGGTTGAAATGGGGAACATCAAAGCACAATTTGCAGCAGGTTTATTGTTGTGATTGTTATGCATTCTTATGAAGGCACCTTCAGAAAATGAATTTGCTTGTGTTTCCACTCTATTAATATGAAATTATCTGTGATATGAAAAAGCATGTCATTGGTGTTGTGGTGAGATATGTAAGTGTCTTCTCCAACAATTGCAACAGCTCGCTTCTCAAACTGTGTGAGCTTCGGAATTTCGCTATCTCCCCCAATGGTGTTGACACTCAAACGGTGGGCCGAGACTGGCCTTTTCACGTTGACTTTGATATCTGACCACTGCTTTTTTTATTTTGCACACTCTGCGGCTTTCTGAACTTGGACATTTGAGGGCCTCCACCATGCTTTGCCACTCTATTAGTTTCCTTTTGTTGCTTATGCCACTGCTAAAGACACCAAACAGCATGTTTTCCTTGCCTACACTTAACTTAACAGGACCTTCATTTCCCATTCACTGAAATTCTTCTTTTTTACAAGTGCTTCTGCCATTGTCTTTTAACAGAACACTGAATGGAAGAGGTAATTTATATTTATTTGCATATTCAAATAGGCAAAATTCTGGGAGGAGTTGGGGTGGGGCTGTAGGCTTGTGCATGTACCTTAAAATTCACGTTGATTGGGATACATAAAGGGAAAGGACATAGAACTTTGCTTAACGCAGTTTTATGCATATACAAATTTCGAGTTTTATCCTTATACCGTGTTTTAATGTGAATTCTACAGAAGGCGTTATATATGAGGCCCCAGGAACGTTTTGTATATCATACAACCACTGAAAAAATAACATCATTTTTTTGTACTTTGTATTGCTATATGTTTTTTCCCCCTTCATTTGGATTTGTTTTTCGTCACATTGTTGGGTATCTAAGTTAGCTTTAACTTTAATTTTATTTGTAAATACAGTTTGGCTCTTGCAATTCATGGTTTCACTATACGTGGATCTGCCTATTTGCAGGTTTGTCCTCAATAATTTAATGGAAATAATTTAGCGAGTTTTGCGACCAATGTGGAAAACCGCAGACAACACTGTAACCCCACTACTTACAGTAAATGGACTGCAAATCCCAGCAACCCTGAGAATACTGCATCATTTGGCAGCCTTGGTGGATTGCTGCAAGGGCTGCTGGGTGAAAGATGAAAGCACTAATTTTAAGTGAGCCATAACAAGCTGGCAGGATCACAGTCAGTGATGTCTTTTTGTTTCAATGCTTTATTGCACAATTGGATTACAATTACACTCATTGGATTACAGTTTTCTCTGGATTTAAGTTCTTGCCCTGTAGCCATGTGTTTTTGTTATTTCGTCTGCATTGGAAAATGTCTTTATTTGGGATTGCTCCCAGCTTCTACTAATCTTCACATACATTGGTATCACGGTAGGAGAAATCTTTACATAACTTTCAGGAGGCTCTGCACAGGGGATTTACCTTCATAACTACACCACCATCATCTGCATCTGTGAAACCGGACTGTGCCCTGTGCATTTATCATGTTGGGCTTTGTGTTCTCTTGGATTTATTTTCTGTCTGTAATATTAATCATTGTCGTTTACTACAGTAGATATAAAAAGTCTAGACACCCCTGCCAATATTGCAGATTTTTGTGTAATAAAAAAATGAAACCAATATACTGTAAATCCTGTCAGAACTTATTCCACCTTTATTGCAAAATTCCAATCTATACAATGAAGGTGTAAGAAATTGTTTAGTGAAAAAAGGAAATAAAAAAAGCCCACAAAAACCTTGTGCATTAGTGTGTACACCCTCTAAATTAATACTTAGTTGAAAAACCTTTTGATTTTATTATAACACTCAGTCTCATCAGTTTGCCACATCTGGACTTAATGATTTTTTACCCACTCCTCCTTGCAAAAAATTTCAGGATAAGTCACAAAGGCATTTACTGTGCACAGCTCTCTTCAGGCCACCCCACAGATTTTCAGTCAGATTAGGGTCTCGATTCAGGCCTGGGCCATTCCAGAACACCGATCCTCCATTGATTAAGCCATTGTTTTCTCGATTTTGACTTATGCTTTGGGTTGTTGTCATTCTGGAAGGTGAAGTTCCTCTTCATCTTCAGCTTCCTTGAAAATGGTTGAAGGTTTTGTGCCAAAATAGACTGATACTTGGAGCTGTTCATCATTCCATCCACCTTGACTAAAGCCCTAGTTCCAGCGGAACAAAAGCAGCCCCAAATCATGCTGCTGCCTCCGCCATGCTTGACTTGTGGGTATGGTGTTCTTTTGAGGATCAAACATACCTTTTGGAATTATGGCCAAATTGTTCAACCTTGGTCTCATCAGACCATAATACATTTTTCCACATGGTTGTGGGAGACTGAGTATTCTTTTTTGCAAAGCTTTGCCAGGCTTGGATGTTTTCCTTTGTGAGAAAAGGCTTTTGTCTTGCTACCCAACCCCACAACACAGACATATGAAGAAAACAACTGATTGTTGTCACATGTAGGGAGCAACCAGTACTTGCCAGGAAATCCTGCAGCTCCTTTAATGTTGCTGTGCCTCTTGGTGGCATCACTGACCAGTTTTCTCCTGGTCTTCTCATTAATCTTGAAGGGATGTCCTGATCTTGGTAGAGCAACTGTTGAGCCATATTTTCTGCAGTTGTTGATAACTGTCTTCACCATGCTCAGTAGGATGTTTAATACTTTGGATACATTTTTGTACCCCAGTCCTGATCGATACCTTTCACTGATAAGATCCCTTTCATGTTTTAAAAGCTCTTTGCGGACCATAGGCGTTTGGAGTATGTTGCAGCAACGGGGATATCAGAACAATCCTACTGGGACAGCCAAACCTTATCTGTGCTCCGAGCCACCTGAATTGATGTCAGGTGTATACTAACCACTGTTTGAGATGAGACTTATTGTGATTGGTTGATTCTGAAAGCAGCCATATCCTTGGTTATTACAGAATGTGCAAACTAGGACTTTGTAGGATATTTTTCCTCTTTTTTTCACTAAACAGTTTTTGATTTGTTTTCACCTTCTTTGTAAAGATTGCAATTTTGTAATAAAAGTGGAATAAATTCTGACAGGATTTTTTTTATTATTACACAAAATCTGTGATTTTTGGAAGGGGTATGTGAACTTTTCATACCCACTGTACATAAATATACACACAAATTGTAATAAATAAAAAATAACATACAAAAATGACAATTCAGTAATGGACTGCTGAACTACACCCTTTGTCTGAGGACACTACTCATCTATGTAGCCAGTCTATGTTGGCGGCCAGTCTTACACTCGTGATTTGATTGCATAGAGATCATTCTATCTGGTGTTTCTTGCATCTTTTTACATCTTATTGAGTCCAATAAACTTAGAATATACAGTGCGATAACTTAGAATATACAGCACTCAAGGTCTCAAAACTTATTCATGGATTTTAATTTTTGCAGGGTCCTGCGCCCATAACCCCGGCAAATCATAAGGGATTATTGTATCATTATTTTAGATGCTCACCCATTGTTTCTGGCAAACATCTTGTCTAGTAAGCAGCGCTATAATTGGTAATTCTATTTTGCTTTGCTTTGGCCGATTTATCAAGAAGGCTGATCAGCAGTGGCCCTGTAGGTAAACTAATTAGTCTAGATGCTACATCTGTGAAAGTCATGAATTCCTCCGCGTTCAATGGTATATAGTACATGTGAAGGCCTTAGTTTAATTTGTATCCTTGGTCTTCCTAGTAGAAGAGTTCCAGGAACCAGAGTAATGAGTGAAAACAGTGATCCAGTCTTCTCTGGCAATTTCCCATGGCAATTATCCTGCAAAACTTTGTATTTAAGTGCAGCACGGTGGTGGCACAATGCCCAGTAGCGATATAGCTGTAGAGGCCTGGAGTTGAAACTTGGCCCAAACTCTGTCACAGTGATTGGTGGGTGGGTACATGCTAAACGCACCAAGGGAAAAGGGTGGGGGGATATCACAGAGTTTGCCAAGCTATCATGCCCTTAACTCCTTCTTAAAAGTATGATGTTAACATCACATCATTTCAGTAGATAATATCAGATTGCTTTTTTTGTTTAAAATCTTTTGGGGGATGATTAAAAATAGGAAAGGTGCTATATAAATAAAATGTATTATTATTATTATTATTACTATTAAAAATAGTTTTCAATGTTTTTGTATTAACATTTTTCTCATATAATTATTTTATTTATAAATGCCTGAAAGATAGTTGAAAATTGGCACTTTTTCTGTTGTCCCAGTTATACGTTAATACTTTGCTTATATTGGTTAGTGCTATTTGTTGTGTAAATAAATCAAATTATAAAAAAATGTTTATGTTTAATATAATTGTGAGAGCTGGCTTGGAAGAAAACTGAATTTTGAATCTCTCATTTCACCTTAGTGCTTAATGTCTTGGCAGCTAAATAATGGAAGGGCGGAGGGTCACCATTGTTTTGCTGTGCTTAGGGCATCATTTGCACATCCTCGCTGTCTCTGCATTGGTTTTCCCCGCGGGTGCTCTTCTGTTCCTTCCACATGCCAAAGACTTGCATGTCTCCAGGTGAGGACGTTTGGATTTGTGCTGGAAGGACACCTTTGAAGGTCTGGTTCCTGCCATGTGCACAATGCTGTATAAAATAATTTGCTGCTCTGTGTGACTTTGAACTGGATAAGTGGGTTGAAAAAAAAGAAAACAGAAAAAGGGGGTTTCCTGGGCATACAATTGAAAAAGTGCTAATACAGAAAGTAACCACCAGAGGGTGGTGCAACATTAAACTTTCCAACGCGATAGTTCATAAATCCCGGTTCATTGAATTTTAAAGACACATTTAAGGTAAATTGATGTATAAAAGTCTAGCACCTTTCACACGGTTTGGCCTGTCACTTTAGTGTTTGTTGTTTTTTTGTTTTGCATTACGTTCTCTTTTTCACAGAATACAGTTCAACATGCTATCATATTACATTCTTGTTTTGTTCTTTGTGTATTTGAAGGAGATTCACTTAATTCATGCGACTTTACTGCTACCCAAAGCTACAAGGCAAACAGAAATTGAATAAGTCTGGTCTTTTCTGCTGGTTGATAGTTCCTGATGACATGGTTCTGCTTTGCCCCAACCCTTGTCCTGTCACTGTCAAGTTATATATGTTACTGGCCACTGATTTGCCTATGGATGAACTCTGGGATTACCTTACTACTGGTGTACTTTGAATTCAGGCTGTGATCCCATATTATATTAGTTGATTCTATAGGGAAGTTAAACCGGGAACACAAGTCCTCCTTCATGCCCTTCTAAACATGCAGGATCAATTACAGCCACATCAGTACCATAGCTCCTGTTTTTAGCTTATCATAAAATGCGACTAACACTCTTTCTTTAGTGTGAAAAGTGAAGGTCACTCTGACATGTGAGTGTGAGAACAGTGCTTTATTTTACCATATATATAATCTACTCTATATACAGAATCTCACAAAAGTGAGTAGACCTCTCACATTTTTGTAAATATTTTATTGTATCTTTTCATGGGACAACACTGAAGATGTGACACTTTGACACAATGTAAAGTAGTCAGTGTACAGCTTGTATAGCAGCAGTGTAAATTTGCTGTCCCCTCAAAATAACTCCACACAGCCATTAATGTCTAAACCGCTGGCAACAAAAGTGAGTACACCCCTAAGTGAAAAATGTCCAAATTGTGCCCAGTTAGCCATTTTAACCTCCCCGGTGTCATGTGACTCGTTAGTATTACAAGGTCTCAGGTGTGAATGGGGAGCAGGTGTGTTAAATTTGGTGTTATCGCTCTCACACTCTCTCATACTGGTCACTGGAAGTTCAACATGGTACCTCATGGCAAAGAACTCTCTGAGGATCTGAAAAAAAAGAATTGTTGCTCTACAGAAAGATGGCCTCGGCTATAAGAAGATTGCCAACTCCCTGAAATTGAGCTGCAGCACAGTGGCCAAGGCCTTACAGCGGTTTAACAGGACAGGTTCCACTCAGAACAGGCCTTGCCATGGTCGACCAAAGAAGTTGAGTGCACGTGCTCAGCATCATATCCAGAGGTTGTCTTTTGAAAATAGACGTACATGTGCTGCCAGCATTGCTGCAGAGGTCAGCCTGTCAGTGCTCAGACCATACGCCCACCGCACACTGCATCAGATTGGTCTGCATGGCTGTCGTCCCAGAAGGAAGCCTCTTCTAAAGATGATGCATAAGAAAGCCCGCAAACAGTTTGCTGAAGACAAGCAGACTAAGGACATGGATTACTGGAACCATGTCCTGTGGTCTGATGAGACCAAGATAAACTTATTTGGTTCAGATGGTGTCACGTGTGTGTGGCGGCAACCAGGTGAAGAGTACAAAGATAAGTGTGTCTTGCCTACAGTCAAGCATGGTGGTGGGAGTGTCATGGTTTGGGGCTGCATGAGTGCTGCCGGCACCGGGGAGCTACAGTTCATTGAGGGAACCATGAATGCCAACATATCCTGTGACATACTGAAGCAGAGCTTGATCCCCTCTCTTCAGAAACTGGGCCACAGGGCAGTATCCCAACATGATAACGACCCCAAACACACCTCCGAGACGACCACTGCCTTGCTAAAGAATCTGAGGGTAAAGGTGCTCAAACGGAAGGTGGAGGAGCGCAAGGTCTCTAACATCCACCAGCTCTGTGATGTCGTCATGGAGGAGTGGAAGAGGATTCCAGTGGCAACCTGTGAAGCTTGTGTGAACTTCATGCCCAACAGAGTTAAGGCAGTGCTGGAATATAATGGTGGCCACACAAAATATTGACACTTCGGGCACAATTTGGACATTTTTCACTTAGGGGTGTACTCACTTTTGTTGCCAGCGGTTTAGACATAAATGGCTGTGTGTTGAGTTATTTTGAGGGGACAGCAAATTTACACTGCTGCTATACAAGCTGTACACTGACTACTTTACATTGTATCAAAGTGTCACATCTTCAGTGTTGTCCTATGAAAAGATATAATAAAATATTTACAAAAATGGGAAGGGTATACACACTTTTGTGAGATACTGTATATATAAAATCCTAAGCCTAAAAGTGGAACGATTTTGTGTGATGTTTTTATGTCACTTTTTTATCACACTTTAAATCAGGCTTATTTTAAAACCTACATAAATTTATATATGTACGGTAGCATTCTTTTCAGAATTAATCAAACTTTAATGTGATGTTATTAGATTTTCAGAATATTATTTTGTTTTTAAAATATAAACTAAAAAACATCAAGAACTCATTCCCCACGAGACGAGACTTTGTGCCAAGAGATTTAACCACGGAAATTAAAGACAATGAGTAGGACAGCTGCTGTAGAGGCTTTTAAATGTTTGAAGTGCTGCATGAGATGCAGATCATGTGGCACAGTAGCAGCAGCAAGCCAGCAGCTGATCAAGCAAAAAGGAGGTTTAAAAAAAAAAACTATTTGTTTCCCAACATACCACCGTTTCAGAGGAGCGACTGCATCTCCTTGGGGTGCGTTCAGCCCCCGTCTTCACAACACAAGCGGCAGAGACATGAAGTGGCTGGCGCGTAACGCATTCCGGTAGGGTTGACAAGCATGGGGTGAATCCTATATATATATATAATATAAAATATTGTTTTTTTGCTTTTGTTTAAAGCAGTGTGAAATTAAATGACTATTCCAACACTTTTCAATTGTAAACTTCATTTACATAATCTTAACCAGTTGTGGCAGTCGGCGGTGCTTCTGTGAAGCCGTCTGTCTAATGTGACATACCCAGTGACTGAGACGAACTTGTCTGCGTCTACCTAGGATAAAATTAAACAGGTTTGGTTAGTCGGAGGGTCAGACTGTATACAGGAGACCTGACAACCAAATGAGCCACTGAATGCTCAACCGGAAGTACAGTGCATAGAATGTAGCGACAAGGAATAAGGAACACGCATGTTTTGAACCTCGGAAACAGAAGAGATGCCTCACATCTTACATACCATAACAGAATGGGAAAAAAAATTAAAGGGCAGAGATTGATGCTGAACTTGCTGCAGCTGGTAACTCTTAGTAAAGAGCTGCTCCGTCAGGCAACACACTATTTGCTATCAGAAAAAGGGACGAGCACGACTGCGCTGGAAGATTGGCTGGTCGGTAAATGTGACGTGGACTGCAATTTTCAGTCATGTATTTTGACATAGTGCAGCAACAAGGTCAGCAACTGCAATCAGCAAATCTGACGTGCCCCAAAACAAAAAGTCATATAATGTGGCATCAGCGTTAGCTGCTGTGCGAGTACATCTGGAAAGGATCTTCTAAAACAGCAATTTCATTGTGTGGTGTTGGCTGAGAGGGAGATCAGAGATGCGTTTTGATATTTCAGTGAGCCTGTCTTGGTAATAAAAAAGCAAATTAGATTGGGTAGACTGTACTGTATAGGTGGTCTCATTCAACTTGTATAAATTAAATGACACTCTTTTTCTGATAAGTGTTTTGCCTATAGATGAGTCTACTTGGCTGAGATCACAGCTAGCCTATAGATGTGATGTATTTGTGGGTGTAAAGGTGACTCGGATAGCATACGGACTATTCACAAGAAGTGATTTATGGTATATGCCTGCCTCTCTGTCCAGAGTTTTATTTTCTTAAATCCGAATCAAATGACAGTGACAACTGTTTGTATGTAAGGTGAGAGCTCAGCTTGACTAGGATATCATTTTGTGGCTGAGGAAGTGAAAAATAAGAGTCAATGAGGTGAGCTTACATTGTGAGCAAATAGCTGACCACCTTGATAAATGTGAACTGGTTTTTAGTGCCTATATTTTCATATTTGGAGGGAGAAGCAACAACAACAACAACAACATTTATTTCTATAGCACATTTTCATACAAATAATGTAGCTCAAAGTGCTTTATATGATGAAGAAAAGAGGAAAAAAAGACAAAGTCAGAGTTAAAATAAGACAGCACTAATTAACATAGAATAAGAGTAAGGTCCAATGGCCAGGACAGAAAAAAAAAAAAAAAAAAAAAAAACTCCAGACGGCTGGAGAGAAAAAAATTAAATCTGCAGGGGTTCAGAAGCCATGAGACCACCCAGTCCCCTCTGCAGCAACCAACTAAGGGAAAATGTCAGCAGAATGTGGACTTCCTGTTGTTCTTCGTGCTAATCCGAAGTGGCCTTTATCGTTAACATTCATTTTAATTCTCAAATGGGTTCCTTTGATTCATTTTTGTTCTGGAATTTTCCTGGTATGCCGTGTGGCTGCGTCAGGCTCAGTCCAGAGTTGGAGTGTTTTGCCATTGGCTGGATATTGTGTGCCGTGGGCACAACACTACTTGACATATGGATTGTGCAGGTTCTCAAACTGAAAAGAACATTGAAAGTTTTGCCTGGAAAAAATTAACCGTCTTCTGTGAATTACGTCATAATGTGTGTATTGATGTTTGACGCCATGATTTTGCAATAGCTGCTGTGAAGTTTTAAACTTCTGCCTTTTTAGCTTTAACGTTTTTGGTATTAACTGTAGTTTCCTTAATTGGTTTTGAATGTTAGACTAATCTAAAGCTACTGTAATTCAAGAGATGGTTAATTACTGAAAAGAATAAATAGATTTTTGGGAAATTCAAAGGGTTCTTTAGTGTTACTAATTTATTTTGCAGCAGCTTTGTGTATAAAGCACTTACTTCAGTCAGTGTCATGATCAGCCAAGAATGCTTCTTCATGGTAAGACTGTATGTTAAAGCTTAGGCTTTTGTCTGATCTCGTAATGCTGCTGACTTACTTGCAATTGTCTACGTCTGGTACATCCCTCCTGGGCGCTCAGAGTCTAATGCCATTCTGATCACAGAGCTATACAGTTATGGAGCAGGTTGGGAAATTTATGGATGTGTTACTCTGTACCACTAACAGCATTAAACATGAGGAGGGCAGAGAGTCTTCTGCAGGTGTCATGGCAGGCTAGCTCTGCTAATGCTTAGAACCCTCACTAGTTCTGATGACAGTAACTATTCTAATGCCTTTTTTTATTGTTTTAACAAAAACTGGTCAGAAAAGTGTGTAGAGTAGGGTGACTGCGTGCCTTAGTGGCCACTGGAGGTTTCTGTCGCAGAATCACTTTCTAATTTATTTGACTTGACGTGATTCATACTCGTTCAAGTGCGGTTATTGGCAGCAGCCACAAATCAATTTGTAACTTGTGAGAGTGGTAAGCATGAACAGTTGACTGATAACAAGATGTTGAGGTTAGCCTTGTGTGCATCCGGTCTCCTTCAGAGGGGCTCAGGCTGATGTGTTGCACACAGTGGCTAGCAATCTCCTGCATTTTTTGAAAATCATAGTGCCCTTTGTTTAAAATTTATTTTAAAAATAAGAAGTAGACACTTTTTTCTGCCTAATGCAAAAAGGTTTTAAAGTTTGTTCATTGGTTTCATTTTTATTACTATTTAATTTAATATTGTTTTTTTTATCAGTATACTGCTGCTGGATTATGTGAATTTCCCCTTGGGATTAATAAAGTATCTATCTATCTATCTATCTATCTATCTATCTATCTATCTATCTAT